>OX336337.1:27230764-27953076 GCA_946902875.1 Nematopogon swammerdamellus | reverse complement strand
TTTGGGAGGTCATAAGACCTTTTCATGGTATTAACTTCATCAAATTATATTTTTTCTAGAACAAGGATACATTGTAAAATTCAATAAATTTTATTTCATGCTGACAAAATGATAAACAAAAAAGTTACAAGGGTTTATAGGTGGAATTTTGGTAATTTTCAAAAATAAAGAAAAAAAATCGTATTTCGATACCACGTGACATCTGACAAAAGGTATCATGGGTCAAGACCTTGCAAATGACCACACTTAACTACAAAAAAAATTTGTCGGTCGATGTGCCGAACACCCTGTATATCACAAAAAGTGGGGTCTACGCGTCGCCAGTGAAAGTTTAAGCTATTTTTATGTTTATATATCTATGGGACTATGGCTTTTTTTGCGCCAAAAGACTCCCCAAGATGTACTCTATCGTCTGGGCTAATCTAAAGTTTGGCGTATTTAGGAAGCAAGTTGCTCCCTGGGGACGGTCCCGAAAATGCGACTTTGTATGAAAAGTTGACCGACAAAAAAGTCGGGATTTCAATAAACGCCGAAACATGTGAAAAGCTTAATTTTTTTCTAAGTCTAATGGTGTAAAAAAACAGGTTTTTTTTAGATGTATTTTTTTTTGAGAAAAAATTGTTTTTAGTTAAAAAGTCGAGTTTAATTTCTTTTTGGTCCCCAACGATTCTCTATCCAACCCCAAAAGTGTCATTTGTTGACTTATTTTTTGAAAAAAAGTCACTTTTTTTGGTAAAAAGTAGTCATAAAACCGAGTCGACCTATCGTGTCCGCAGACCTTTCATCCTCTAGACCTGTTTACTCGCAATTTTTACAAGTTTAATTTATTTCATACATTTTGAATAGGTAACGTCCGTAAAGCCTGACCAGGAATATATGAGAGCTGTCAAAATGGGGCCACTTTTTAGATTTATATAGCAACATTCAGTATAGAAAGCACATATTGAATTGGCCGATGTTTTTATTCAAAATGTACTTTTGCACTGAAATACACAATAAGATATACAAAATGTATTTTAATTTAATGCATCTTTTATATATATTTTGATGTCAATGTAAAAGAACTAGCCTTGACATTTACATGTTCACAACATTTTTTCCATGTATCTGCAGATAATATCTGCATAATATCTGAACATATTATGTCCTGAAGCAAAGTGTACAAATTATTAAAAAAATTATTAATCGACCTTGCTGAAACACTAAACTTTTTAATAAAAATTATAGTTCAGAAAAACTTAACCTAAGCTATTTTTATTCGAACGTTCCGTATTTCTGTAAAGTCAAAAGTGTTTTTTGTTCAGAACGAATAATATTTACGTCCCTCTTTTGTTTGCTATTCGGTAAATAGATGCTTGAGATACACCTAGATAGAACAAAAAATAATTACCTAATTGTACATTACGGCGGCCAATTCATGACAATCTCACTACAATGACATAACGTTTCACCTAAATGTCAGTTCAGAAGCAATTTTGACATTGACAACAGATTATCAAGCATCAAACATAATTGTGGCCAGTGTAAGAAATTAGTTCCAACGAAATTCCGCAATATGGCGGCCCCTCATATATTCCTGGTCAGGCTTTAATTAGAACTTCAAAACATATTTGAGAGCTCTATGAATATTTCTTACGAAATAAATGAGGACAGGCTGTATGGTTAAAGCCTTTGCTTTTTCTATAGAAAACACTTATAATAATATTTCCTCCCACTGGGAATTTCCCGGTCCACCTGAAAGCCTTTTTAGTGCCTTCGGTGCCTTCGAACCTGCGCATCCTACTCCTTTCGTGCATACTTATCTTCTATATCGATATCATACTTATCGCCAAGTGGTATGAGATGAGTGATGTTCTGGTGGTTTAAAAAAAAATAGCCAGGGTTATTTATTATATAGAAGATGCGATATTTAACACCCTAACATTAACAAAACATAACAATAACTCAATAAACTAAAGAAAACCAATTTTGACAAAAGGGACACGAACCCATGGTCGAGATCGAAAAAATAAAGACCCTACACTCTTACCACTGAGCCACCAGATTACATAAATGACCAAACGAATATCGGCTTCAGTTGGTTCGCTTTCGAGCCGATTCAACCCGAACCGTAGGATGCGCAGGACCGCAGGATCCGCAGGAGCCGCCATAGCTTTCAGGTGTCAAACCCCTCGCGGCGCGGATTTTTTTTGGTGTTGCCAGATGGGGGGGATTCCCTGCAATTGGTGTGACTATGGTTCGGTTGGGGTTGGGGCAAATTCGGGTATTTTTTTTCGTCTTTGGGGGGAGATTCGGAGGAAAATGTTCTTTGGGGGGATTTTCGGGGGGAGAAATGAACTTTTGGGAAATTTTGGAGGTTTTTTGAGTACCTCAATCATTCAACTATAAACACAATTCGCATCACTAGTTACTTACTATCATTCATCCTGATGAACGAAGAGGAGAGGAATAAAATGTTTTTGTACGTAATACATAATATGTAACTAAAGACAAGGCAGTATGGTCAACTAACTAAACAAAAAGAAGGGACAAACCAAAAAAAAATGCGAACTACAACCTCTTTGAGAATGTGATGTGGTAAGTAGCTTCATGCTATTTAGTTTTCCTGCTACTTTGTAGGTACCCACGAACGAACGAAACGATACCTGTTGTAGGCATTGCTAAATGAAATGAAACGGATAAAAGTGCTAGTGAAGGTAAAAATAATTGTTTAGAAATAGTAGATGCCATGGTAAAGTTTGAATAAAATCTAAAAGAATATTTTTGTTTTTTTATTTCTGTAAAATGAGCCAAAACTGTTTTCGAGGTGTTTTTTTTTCAAGAAGCGAGTTTTCGCGGGGATTAGGGATAAAGTTGGGGGGAAATTCATATGGCCATCTGGCAGCACTTTTCTGTCTCGCCCCGCCAGTGTTGCCATGTTAGGAGATTTTCTCCTAGATTTAGGAGAATTTCAGCGGTGTTAGGAGAAGTTTTTGCCTGTCAGGAGAGTAGGAGAAAATCTAGGAGAAAGAAAATCATTACAGGAGAAGATTTAGGAGTGAGAAACATATATTTACTAGTAAGTAACAAACAAATATTTCGGTATGTACGGTGACAAGTGACAACACAATGAATGAACTGTTTGTGAATCAACCAACCTCTCAAGTCACACAATATACGATAGGATTTGTCTTTTAATAAGATCAAGGTTCCCCTTCTTGCTCTTTAGATAGGATAATGTGACACTATGTGAGTGTGTGCGTGCATTGATCGACCGACAAGCGACTACCGGGCGGGCCTAACCGAACGAACACTTTGTTATCAATCAATGTTATTTACATGTATTCTTTGTAATAATCAGTAGTATTACTAAGCCTACGTCGATAGTCTGTCCGTCAGTCCGCACTACTTTAACGGCTGTATATTTTGTACCGTAATAGGTAGCTGGTTGTGATTTTCACAGATCATGTGTTATTTATTATTGGCGGACATCCTAATAAGAAAAAAAAAAAATTAAGGGCTTCCCCATAAAAGAAAGGTTTTTTTTTTCTAAAAAAAAAAATTTCTTTCGTTTGGTTTTGCTCTAACGTAAAAACGGTAATACGTAGAAGTGTCAAACTTGGTGTGGTTAAAAACTAAAAAAAAAACAAATAATTAAAACAGACGAATTACGTGGTGGTTAGAATGGCAATCGTGGTTATGACGGGGGGACAAATCATTATTGGCGGAGAAGTGATAGAACATATTGAAGGAAGAGTATGTACGTATATCTCGGTTAAATACTGCTTGGTAGACAAGGTCTCCCTATGAAGGTCGAGGGAGGAATTCAACTGAGTAGGGCTGCCTCGGAAATTTAAAATTCGCCCCGAGGTCTAACCTGTATATATTATGACCAGCGCGTCCCACCGTTTATGACGTACGGGTGTGAAACGTGAGCTCTGACTAAAGTTGTTTTCAAAAGTTGCCCAGCGAGCGATGGAACTAGCCATGCTGGGCTGGCATGGGAGTATAGCTAGGCGAAATGGTGCGTAATGACTAATGAATGACTAATGAATGAGGGGACGACGACCGTTGGAGTAACCATGTACTACATTGGCGGCCGTGGACAGGAAAATGGAGTGTGGGAGACCACCCGCCAGGTGGGACGCCGACATGAAGTATGTCGGCGGAAAGCAGTGGTCCGTACCGCTGAAGGCCGAGAGACTGGAGGAAAATTGAAGGCGTATGTCCAGCAGTAGACGCTTACACACTGACCGACTGACTGACTGACAGAGAACCCTCGGTGCGCGAGTTCGACTCGAACTTAACCGGTTTTCAGGGTGCAAAAGATACAGCTCTTTACAGGTAAGACAGACAGACGGACGGACAGACGGTCTAGGCTTAGTAAAATGGTCCCGTACGTATAAGGAACACTAAAAATGTGGTGAAATTTTTATAATTTGAAGAACAGGAGAATTTTTTAGGACGAAAATTTTCTAGGAGATTTTTAGGAGATTTTCGAAGTCAATCTAGGAGAATTTCAAAATTTGAGTTGGCAACACTGCGCCCCGCGCCCGCCAGTGCCGTCCGTTTGTCCGCTTGCGTGCGTGCGCCTCCTCATCCGGCCGCCGGCTCGGAGCCAAACCCCACCATATAAGTTAATCTATGGCATGGCCAAACCAAGCCAACAATAGCAACAATATCAAACTTTAGTTGAGTCGGCTTGCTTTCCTTGTTTCTATGTGTATATAGAATTCCTACTTGTATAATATTTTCTGTTGTATTGTTTCTTTTTCTATTTTTGAGGTATAGTGTAAGTTATAATGGCTAATGTAATGATTTGAATTATTTATGACATGATTTAGAGTTTGATTATTTCTTTTCTTTTTATGTGTAATGTAAAGATTTCAGCATTTTCTTTGCCCGTTAATCAAAATTTTGTACAATGACATTTTTTGTTTATAAAAATATATAACGTGGATATCTTAACGTGACACTGGCAGTATTTAGATCTCAAATAAAAAAAGAGATCAGTTGCCATTACGGCTCAAGCAAGGACCGCTCTGAACATCTTGCGGTTGCAAGTCGGAAAAAAAGAAGAAGAAGAGAACCCGGCGCGTGCAAGCGCATTTGTGGTTCAACTTTTTCTATACGGTTGCTGAGTTTTATATAAAACAGAAGTTTGAGCGAGCAGAGAAGCAGGCAGTGGGCAGTTATCGATGTTCATTTTATGCTACTAGCATCACGTTGTACTATTCCAGTCGACTAGATGGCTGAGGCCGAGGAGGCGATGGAGACGACGGCGGAGGCCGCCGCGGGAGACAACTCGGTGAGTGTAAAGTCCGCCAGCCCTTGTGGTGCGCCGCATAGCGTGCGTGCGTGACGCGCTCGATGTGTGTGCAGGGCGGGTCGTGGAGCGAGCGCGGCGCGCGCGAAGGAGACTTCGAGAGCAAGCTGGAGACGGATCGCTCCAAGCGCTTCGACTTCCTGCTGAAGCAGACTGAAATTTTCTCCCACTTCATGACGAATGCGTCCAAAACGGCCGCCGGCAGCCCACCCAAAGCGAAGGCCGGTCGCCCCAAGAAGCCCAAGGAAGATGCTGTAGAGTGAGTGCGTTTGTTATTTTTAACTAAGGCCGCACGTCGAGGCGGGTTTCCAAGAGGAACTACAAGTTTGCAACTATCTGGCAGGGCACCTAGTAAGTATAATAGGTTGACTCTTACCACCTCGGCTACAATGTAGCTGGCAGTCATCTCCTACGGTGTGGCTTTATACTTGGCAGCCGACATCGCTAATTGCTAGTGTGTAGGCTGTGTTAAAAGAGAATTTTAGTGAAATATTTTTTTGCCGGAGACGCGTAGTTTCCGAGAAAGAACATAAAGAAACAGATTTTTCATACAAAATTAAAACTTGTAATTTTTTTTTAACACCAGAACATTGATTTTGTATCGAAATGTATGCAAACACGCATGACAATGAACGAACAAAATGTCGACTTCGTAATGATCTGTGTCACTGGCGCCTATAGCTATGTCCACACTGTGCCTTTTTTCGTTCAACAAGGGCATGCATCATAGCGCAGTCAACAGCGCACGTGAGGCATGCCTCTTTTTAGTTGAAAGCATAGCGCGCGCTGCGACGCACGCGTTCCCGCGGTCCGTGGATTTCTGTGCAACATAGCGTTCAACAAGTAGACCGCACATAGTAGAATCATCTCGTCGCACATGGCGACTCCGGTCGGATGACGCACGGACATGATGCATTCAACAGTTTCTTGCCCTAAAGGAAAGTTGAATAGAATGATGAAGGGAAAGTTGAAGATGAAAGGGGCACAGTGTGGACATAGCTTATAACGAAGTTGCCATAATGCAAAACGAGGACTTATGGATGAAGGGAGGAAGGCATCTGTCGGTGTTGTATAGATCAAAATTACTTTATTGCTGCAAAAATATTTTACAGAAACAAACACAATATAGCTAACTTGTCAGCTTCGGTAGCTCAGTGTTGCGATCGGTCGACTGTCGATCATAAGCACTCCGCTCAATAAAAGGTCCGTCGAAACTGCTATGTAAATAGTTCTTTTTTCGGTCTTCTTAATGGTCGAAACTGCTATGTAAATACTTAGTGTTTTCCGTCCAGTTCAGCCGGCGCGGCAGGATCAAAGGGAAGCACTGACATAGCACCAAGGTCACAGAATAGAAAAGAGTACTCCGTACAGAAGCTTCTCTGTACAAACACTCACAAAGAAATAGCTACTCTGCGACGACGCGATAAAGTACAAATTGACTCGTACAGAGCTGCATGCCTAAACACGATAACCACCTACATTTCGCTTCTCTTTCTGTCGCGTAACTCTATCTCGAAAGCGCGTCGTTCAGCGCCTGTAAGGGCTGTGTCTTTGGGTTGTCTTATTGTTAGGAATAAAATGAAGATGATACCTACCAACTTTTATCGTTCTAGCTACCAGCGATACGTTCACCTACATACCATGCTGTTCGGCGTCATATAAATCTCTTTGCATATAACTATAATGTTATTGGCAATATGATAATATTATTTTAAACCTATGACCTCCTACTAATATGAATAAATAAATTAGGTACTAGAAATAAATCAAAATGCAGCACAATAATGACGTGATTTCGACATTTCTAAATTCGAAACGAAACGTAGTAGATGCGCGGTGGCGCACGCTCGCTCTGGCTGGATAGCGACAGCCCACTGTAACTTGTACATTAACCGGTACGCCAAGCGGTAGGCATTTAACGCGCGACCTTGAGCGAGTGACGAAGGCCTGCCAAGGTCCCCAAGGTGGTGCTGACATCACAGATGTTATGACATAGCCAACCGTGTCACATTCCATAAAAAATCTGTCAAGTGCGAGTTTTACTCGCGCGCAGAGGTTTCCGTATCAATCCGCTATCAATAATATCCGTCTATCCGCTCAGGTGGCATGGTCTTCGAATTTGAATTTATCAGATATATTATGTTTATGTAATGACAGGTCTCCATGTTTGCCCACTGACAACTGTTACCATAGTAACGCCACTTTATTTTTTAAAAGTCATCTGTCAAACATCAAACTTCTGAAAATTATTTTTTTGGAACGACCAAAGTTTAAGAAGCGGCTATCTTTTAGAGACGCCTATTACTAATGAGGATATTGGCAAAGAGTTTGTATTACGTCGCTGCGCTCCTTATAGAGCGACCCTATGAGCACACACGTACGAAAACGAATGAAGCCCGCTGCGCGGTGTAGTGCGGGCAGGGGAACGACGTTCGGCTCCTACTCGGGCATGCGCGAACGGAAAGCGTCCAAGCGTAGAAACAACGTATCTCTTATTTTGCAAAATTTAATTTGTATTGTAAGTGGCTCTAAGGATTTGGATGAAATGTTGTATTTTGATAATGTTATTTTTTTCAAGTTTATCTAGATAGTTAGGTGTAGACGCCGAGCGAAGCTCGGCCTCCCAGGCACTTGCCATTATGAAAGACTCGTATTTACGACAAATGAGTGAAAACATTTTTTTTACATAAACACTACTCTTACTCTTAAGGGTGTCTGTGTACAAGTTCAACTGTAAATAAAACCATTTGTATAGACATAAATTTATTAATTAAACATTGAAAAAACAAAACAACGAAAACCCCAAAAATATAAATACTAAACTAAAATATAAAAGCACTAACAACCGATAAAATCGGAACCTATCTTAAAGCCGCCAAGTTCGAGTTGGGCTTGCGCACTGAGGGTTCCGTACCATCACATATATTTGTGTTATGTATTCACCAAAATAGTTTTGGAAAATCACGAAACGTCTAAATAAAAACCACAGCAATGGTTTGACTGGCAGGCATTATTGTAGTTGAAATATACAAAAATATATTTTTTTATATGACAACTACAATTTTTTTTTTTATGGAAACTGACCCTGTTAGCTACATCACCTACAACATCCGTGATGTCAGTCCATAACACCGGGTGAACTAGGTGCCATGTCAGTGCTTCCCTTCATTTCATGTCGGCTACACTGAACTGGACGGAAAACACAATTTATTTACATAGCCGTTTCGACCGACGTTTCATTCAGTGCGGTGGTATCAATCCGGGCGGGATCCGACCATCTAGTAAGGTGGAAGGGATGTTTACGTGGAATCAGATGCACGGTCAGCCTCCACAAATTACCGTAGACCTTTGTATTTGATATAAATTTCAACTTAAACCCCTACTTGTTCCTGAGAAAAAGGGTCTCGACAGACAGACGAAGTTTCTTGACCCTGCGAAGTTTCTTGTCGGTTCTTCTTCGTGGGTGTAATCGAACCGGATAAAACAAATTGTGACAAGTTCGAGAGCAGTCTAACTGCCATAGGAATGATCAATAAACAATACAGCAATACAAAAGACAGACAAACAGAAGGACAATGAAGTGATACAAAAAGGGGTCAGTTTTTTCCTCTTTTGAGGTACGGAACCCTAAAAAAACTTCCATATTAAACTATCCTACTGACCTAAGTTAGTTATATAGTGAGTAAGTTGCTGTCGTTTACTGTGTTTAATAGTAGTTAGTTTCGTCAAATATCTGACTCTAATTACAAAGTATTTTTCCAAAACTGCTCTTAATAAATGTAACTGATGATTATCCAGAGGGTGAACTTCTTTACTGTGACTATTTAAACATTCAAAATAGTTAATGTTTTGAAATCTGCTTAATGCTTCTGTTATCAATACGTTGAGATTGTTGTACTTTGGTGGAAGATGTTTTGTGGTGTAACCTCCTAATAGCGTTTTTAGCATTAATTCGGCTTGTGAACATATGTCAATGACATCTTGTGATGGGTATACTAGTCCTCCTCTATCTTTTTGTTTAACGAAACTGTGAATAATAAGGATTTTATCTGTGGTTAAACTATTTACACAAACGTCGCAATAAATTATTTTTGTGAGTTGACGCACTACATTCCCCCCGATGTAACAGATTATTTGTTTCGATACTTCAGTTAAGTCCGCTATTGAAAATTTCGTTAGTTCTTCGAAATTATCTTCTGAGAGTTCTTCCATAAATTCCGGTCTGTAGTTTTGGCTTGTAATATTAATAGTTTTGATGGCTGATGTGCAGTTTAGCATTTGGATATTTTCCAGAGGAATGCAGTTACCCCGAAATGAATCTCTAAGTTCGTGATGCATTAATAATTTTTGGTAAATTGTAACGAACTGCCTGGGTGTAGGGTTATTGTTATGCCCGCCATGTGATCTAACTAATCCGAACAACATTTCGATATGGTCTTGGCTAGTCTTATATAATGATAAAAATGTCATGGACTGTTCCTTTTCTATTAATTCTTTATAAAGAGAAATGGCACTTTCTATTGATACACAAAAGCCTAGAAAACCGGTTTTACATTTCGATTTTGATATAAGTTTATTGTTTGTAAATTTAAGGTTTCTAATGTATTCCTTCGTGTTATTTAAAAATGTAAAATACCTATTTTTGTTTGTCGGATTTATCGGTGCTTGGAAGTCAATACCGGGAAATTTTTTTGAATTAAAAATATCAAACAGATTGTTAATTATTTTTATAAAATTCACTGTTCCCCCCGAGTTTTTAAAGTCCGATAGATTTAATTCGTGGTCGCAAAACTCTATGGCGTTAGCCACGCTGTTGCTGAATAATTGTGTTGCTAACCTGACTTTCATTTTTTGGAGGTTAAAGTAAATATGTGTGTTGGTAAGTTTATTTGCAAAATGAAAACATTCCTCATTCTGTAGTTCATTTAATTTTTCAAAATAGGACCATTTTATATGACGTCCGTCCGGATCAACTAAAGTTTCTTTCTCAGCTAGGGTATTGCGTAGAAGTTTAATCATGTGGCATGGGTCAAATATTACTGCTACTTTTGCCTGTGTTATAGGATGTGGAAAAGTAGTTATCATATTATCTAGGGTATCGAATCGGCAGCCTAATTCCTTACACATTGTAATATTTGCAGAAAATCCGTCAAATGTGATGGCCTTTATATCAACACCGGCATCTTGAGCTTTACTTAAACACATATTTACTAAATTGGCGCGCTGGCATGCATTCACTCCATTTACTAAAAAGTAACCTAATGGCATTTTCCAATTATCATTTAAAGATACAGCTAAAAAAAGCAGAACTTGTGTGGCTTCTGAAGTAGATGGTGTTTCTATGCCATCACCAAAGTCTACGTGACCATATTTTTGTTTTCCAATTGTTTCGATGTAAGGTCGTATATGCATCTCATCTAACACTAAATTACAAATTAATCTTTTATTGCCTGACTCAGCCTTCATTTTTAGTGCATTAAACGCTTCTTCGGTAAAACCCGGTTTACCATCTATAGATTTATACCATTTATATAGCGTCTTCGGGTGTGGCAAGCACGAATTAAAAGACGACCTAACATATTGATACGCTTTTGGTGAATAGTAATGTAATGTAATAGCAAACTTCCTCAACTCTGGTGTATATTTTTTAGGTTTTGGGCCCTTTGTAACGGTTCTTTTTATAAGATCTTGAATCGGAAGTTCAATGTCGCAAAGCAAGTTCTGTATCTCATTATCTATGTATCGATTTTTTTCTAAATCTTTTAAAAATTGGTTAAAAGTTGTGATTTTTCTTACTAGTCTTCTTTTCGTCTGTGCTAATATTTTATTTTTACGTTTCCTACGTTCCGAGATTTCAGTAACATAAATAAGTTTCCTTTTTAAATGTTTCTTTCGAGGTGACTATGTCACGTCATACGTTGTATCAGGGTCATGTACTGGTGATTTTTTACTTGTACTCGGCAATAGTAGATGACTGCCATCACGTGCCTGTAAAAGAAGGAAATACTTGTCAAATATAGGAAACGTACCATAAAAATTATAAAAATGTACTTTTGTCTTAATTTTTAGGGTTAACAAGCGTTCAGGGATCACTTTGTTGTCCGTCCGTTTGTCCGTCTGTCACGACCCTTTTTTAGGAACGGGTAAAGTATCAAGGCCTATAGGTGGTGTAAAAAATTCAAGCTTCTAAATCAACGCAATTAAAAGATACTGCCAATTATGTCACATGTTTTGATACTTACGACCTCATTCGAATCAAATAAAAACCTATAGGATACTTGCCGTTGACATAGAATCACGAAATTTGCCAAAAAGCAAGGTCTTACAGTACAAGTATGGGAAAAAATCTGGTGGTACGGAACCCTCGGTGCGCGAGTCCGACTCACTTGGCCAGTTTTTTTGTGAATATACGCGTACTTACAACTTCAGTTAAGAATTCCGTTGGTATTGCTTGATCTTTGAGCTTTCTAGCTCCACCTGGTGCAATATAGAAGCAGTCTTCTTGGAAATGTCGGGAACAAATACGGCTGTAAGTGTTTGCGTTCCATCCTGGTCTTTTTATTGCAGCCTCCCACAGCCCAATTTTTTCAGGATTTTTGGGAAACCTGAAAAACAAAAGTAATTAAATATGAAAATTACCTAAATGCCATCTTTTAATAAACCAAATTACTGAAACCAGTATACATTCTAAATGGTTTATATTTGGGCGTTTTTTCTATTTATATTATATTTTCTATTTATAAGGTAGTCAGCCAGTTAGCGTGTATGCGTCCACTGATGGGCATACGCCTCTCCAATTTTCCTCCAGTCCTACTGGACTTCGGCATTACGGAACCACTGCTTTCCGGTTAGTTAAGGAAGGTATATGCATATGCGTGATTTACGTTAAGCTCATCCCATTAGTTTCAAAATGGCGGCCGTTCAAATTTGAAAAAAAATGCTTCATAAGATACCTACATGATCATGCGTCCTTGAATAAAGTAACCGAGCTCTACAGTTCTTCCATAGATTATTGACTTTTACTTGGCTTTGAAAAAAAAACACACGAAAGAACATATCTGCCTTCTATTTTGGAACTTTATACTAATTAAATTAAATTCGTAATCACATGGATTATTATATAAATATTCGAGAAAAAATATGAAAATATGACTTAGCACGTTCTTTAAGAAATCTGCCACCACCGCCGCTCCCGGTTAAAATATCGCAAAAATATCACTTACCTGTGGAATCCTAGACCATTGATGATTCTAGTCTCCTTTTTTGAATCCGATTTGCAAATTAAAACGCAACAGTTCACCATTTTGGCTGAATTTCACGAATAAAACAAATAAATTGATCCGTCTGCATCGCGCGACGAAGCACGGCCGATGACTGCCGATCGGAGCCGAATGCGGCTCGCGGCGCTCACCAACGAAGCTTCACCTCACCAACGCTCACATTCTCTCTATAAAGGAGCGCAGCGACGTAATACAAACTCTTTGGATATTGGTAATCTGTGCCTTACGGTGGGAAAATGACAGCACCTAACAATGCATGCAATGTATAAAAGCCGTTGGCGCCACCTGTTATTAAATAGTGTGACTAATCTATTTTAATAAAATGTTTCTTGTATGGGGCCCCCTTAATTTTTAACTTTCTCTTATTTTTCTTATTTTTTGTTTCATCCGCCATAGTAACAGATATTCTGTGAAAGTTTCAACTGGCTACCTATTACGGTTCAAGAGATACAGCCCTCGGACAGACAGACAGACAGACGGACGACGGAGGCTTAGTAATAGGCTTCCGTCTGGGATACGGAAACCTAAAAAAGCATGTGTCCAAGTATGTGTTAGTGGGTTGATTTCCATGTCGCAGGGTGACTCCATGTTTACATACTAGTATATTATTATAGATATTGAAGAAATAAATTATTATTTAGCGGAGTAAACACATCCGTGGCCTAAAGAGCCATACTTATACTCGGTTCATGCTAGCAACTAATGCGGAGCGGTTTCTCGCTCTCGCAACGGTTATTACTCTTCTTTACACAGGGCACAACGTTGTGTTTGTGAGTCATCTCAAAACCATAACGGCGCTTGCGCCGCTTCGCCTGGAGTTAGTGTTGCGTTTTTATTCTGAGAAGGTTTCAGGTAGCCAAGTGCAGTCGGCCGGTCAGTCGACGCATTACAATCAGTAGCCTTTCCTAGGCGTCATAATAATAAAATTGTTTTGCATATTTTTCACGTGTTGTTTTTCACAAAAACTGAATGGCACTATGCAATGCATGCATGCAACACTCATAAGAAAATTACGTTACTCACTTTATAATAAATGCGAAAGTATATTTGTTTGTTTGTTTGGTCATAACTCGAGAACCACTGGTGCTAGACCCATCGTGTTGGTACTCAAACTTCAGGTCTCGGTGAGATCTATCCATCTGTCACGTGAACTTTTGTTTTGGTCGCAACTCGAGAACCACTGGTGCTAGACCCATCGTGTTGGTACTCAAACTTCAGGTCTCGGTGAGATCTATCCATCTGTCACATGAATTTTTTTTTTTGGTCATAACTCGAGAACCACTGGTGCTAGACCCATCTTGTTGGTACTCAAACTTCAGGTCTTGGTGAGATCTATCCATCTGTCACATGAACTTTTGTTTTGGTCATAACTCGAGAACCTCTGCTGCTATGGGTCTAGAATAAAACAAAAGTTCACGTGACAGATGGATGGATATCATAAATCTACGTGAGGATAGCAGCGGCAGTGACGAGGACCTCTGTGACGTGGGGGAATCATCAGACAGTGATGAATATAGATTACCCGGTATTATGGCACTGGGTTAACTTATCCACCTACAATAGAACGAACAGCTGAAGTAAGTAGATTAGGCACAAAATTTAAATAACATATAATTTTAATATTTAATAATTAACAGTGAAAATATAAATATTTAACATGATTCCAAGCAAAAAATTAAAATAAACAGGTTTATTGCAAAATTTTCATTCATCAAATAAATAAACAATAATTCAATAAATTTTTTAAATTAATCTATATTCATAACCTCAGTTCACAGTCACTTCAATCACCCTTTGCGAGAGTGAGAAGTACAGAGAAAGAGAAACCGCTCGGCATTAGTTGCTAGGATGAACGGAGTATAGTTGATAACTTATATTCCGTTTTGGAAACCTTTGAACATGCTATATTGAAATAAGTTGATGGTCAATTTGTTTACGGACATGTTGTAGCCACCGGCATCGTAAGACGGAGCAGGAAGAGGACGAAGAGCTGCTGGCGGAGACCAACGCCAAGCTCAACATCTTCCGCTTCGAAGCGTCGCCACCCTACATCAAGGGTGGGGAGATGCGCGACTACCAGGTACCGCACTCTGCCCACTCCCTCTCGCTCGCGGGCTAGCTATGACACCAGCCATATTGTAGACACCGGCATTGTAACACAGAGCAGGAACGCCAAGCTCAACATCTTCCGCTTCGAAGCGTCGCCACCCTACATCAAGGGGGGGAGATGCGCGACTACCAGGTACCGCACTCTGCCCGCTCCCTCTCGCTCGCGGGCTAGCTATGTAGACACCGGCATTGTAACACAGAGCAGGAACGCCAAGCTCAACATCTTCCGCTACGAAGCGTCGCCACCCTACATAAGGGTATGGAGATGACCAGGTACCGCACTCTGCCCGCTCCCTCTCGCTCGCGGGCTAGCTACACGAAGGTGTGGAACTAAGCTTGCGATGGCTTCACCGAACATATCCGGGCCCATCGGCAGTAGAGGAGGGTGGTAATAGAGGTCGGGACTAGCGAGTGGCCACTCTATATTTCCCGCGCATGCTTCACGTTTCGGCTCGCATCAAGCCCTCGTCAGCTAGTCTGCGTTGACTAGGACGCGGGGAAACACCAGTCCCGCTCTCGACCTCCCTCTCTCTACTTATCCATATTCTGCAGGATGCTTCCAGTGACATTTTCGAAGCTCTCTCCGTGTATGAGCTTAGCGTCGATCTTGGCAGCCCTAGATTCTTGAAGAGACTGCAGAGCGACTTCGCTGGTAGTCCTCTTCCCCCGACTTCCACAATGAAGAGATCAGTCTTGAATCCGTTTCTCACAATCTTAATACTTATACCGTATTAGGTCAACCAGCCCTGAGAGCCCGCGCCACGCTCGATCAGGGTGGATCCTGCTGCCGCTCGTATTTTCGGACGTGACATATAACAGTCCGTCGCTAGGCAAGCGGACTTCTCCCATCCCGCACGGAGGCGCTGTGTGCTTCTTGAATGAAGACCGCTGCAGGTAGAGTCTTGAGACGAAGACAATGGAGGCACGTTTACCTAACGTGTTTTGTGTAAATGTAAATGATCGCAAAATACCGAACACTGAGGAACACCCATATCACTTGTACATTGACTTGAGACATTACCATTTACTACCTTTAAGCGTTTTCTGTCTGCTAGATAGGACTTCATAAGATCTACATAATTCCTTCCCATTTATACCGTAATACAGGGTTCTTCAGCCTTCTTTATTAACTGGCACACTTTTTCATCTATGAAAATTTCACAGCATTCACCACATTTATGTTCATACAGAAAAAGCATATGAAATTTAGAAAATCACAAACTATTGGCGACTTCATATGCAATGTAATTTATTAGTGGAAACTCTAATTTTATCCGAGTATGTCAAAATGTTCTCATTATATCCCTGTTGAGTTGTCCCTGAGAGTGTTAAACAAATCAGTCAGAAAATGTCATTGTGGATAATCTATCTATGTATAGATAGGCGAAAAATTTATGCTTGCTCTTTTCTTCCGCTGTTTTCTTGCTAACTTTGAATGAATGTGTGCGCAGGTGCGCGGGCTAAACTGGATGATCTCGCTGTACGAGAATGGCATCAACGGCATCCTGGCGGACGAGATGGGACTCGGCAAGACGCTGCAGACCATTTCCCTTCTTGGCTACATGAAAAGCTTCAGGTACATTGGTATTGGTGTTGTTTATTTTTGAACTACTAAAGATAAAGATAAATAAAAAATATGTGCTAAAAGCTGCATTTACCAGGATTACAAATATATAAATTTTATTGGGATGGCGTAATAATAAGTGAGTGAAAAAAATTTCAAAACAGTGCCGTGTATTTACATTTTGAGGCGAACATCGTGCTAAGATGTGTAGTGAATTGAAAACAGTACCTAGGTGATACGTGATAATTATTATTATTATACATTTGTAAAATTATTGCTAATTAAGCATTAAATTATTCACATACACACACACCCACCCTCACATACACACACACATACCTACCTTACCCATGTTTGTGATTGCTACCTAAAGTAAATGCTTTATACGAGTATTATTACCATGTCGTCATTTTAGATTTTTGGAAACTGACACTGTTGGCTACATCACCTACAACATCCGTGATGTAAGCCCATAACACCGGGTGAACTAGGTGCCATGTCAATGCTTCCCTTCATTTCGCGCCGGCTACACTGAACTGGGCGGAAAACACGAACTATTCGCATAGCCGTTTCGACCGAAGTTCTATTAATTTCATAAAGTTTTAACAGTTTATATTAGTTATATTAGTTAAAAAAGTCGTTCCGGAAGTGACGTAGAAGTTCTGAAAAGGGGGGCCCATATGGCGAACAAAGAAGTATCCACTTCAAAAAAATATTAGTAAATCTACATGTCATAAAAAATAACGACGTTTTTTTCAATCGTCGTCATTGCCTTTTCGAGCCGCCCTTCAGTCGCTGACACCAAACTCTCAGTTAAAGCGGGAAAGGCCTCCCATGCTTCAAAAGCACTTTTCTTGCCTTTTCCGCTGAAGCAAGAGACAGTGTCACACCCAGAAAACGCATGAAACAGAGGCAAGGCCCTCGCTCGCTGTGGTACTGTAAAAAAATTACATTATAATATAAAGCATCTATTGTGTCTATACTTAATATAGGTATAGGTAATGCAAACATTTAAGTCTTTACTTATGGAAGTCGCAATATCATGGCAGCAAAGTTACTGGCGGAAAGCAGTGGTTCCGTACCGCTGAAGGCCGGGAGGACTGGAGGTAAACTGGAGAGGCGTATGTCCAGCAGTGGACGCTTACACGCTGACTGACTGACTGACTGACTGAAAGGTACTGGTGGTGTTTTCCAGTACCTATGTGCACCCACAGCTCTTCAAGCTGAGGTAATTTTTGCACCTGTGCAACTGCTAGCACTACGACATCGGTATCTACAGTACGTAGCATAATTTTTGTTAAGCCCATTATGCGAGTATCCGCCTCTTCATGATTACACGGGGCTAATCGCTGTGTGTCACGGGCACGGGTGATGTTGGTGAAAATACTTGGCCCATCCGTGATGCAAACTTCTTTCCCATTCTCAATTTCGTTTGCGTAGGATTGGCAGAGTATTGAAAGCAAGTGAAACAGTCCTTCTTTGTTTGAATTGTCCCTTAGGAAATTTCCCCAGCCTTTAGGTATTTTGGCCGTAGCAGACACCTGTGTTTTTTGTCCAGTGCCACGTTTTTCTCTGATTATATTTTTTAGACTGTCGCTCTTATACGCTCGCTTATCTTAAACGCTAGCTCTCTTAAACGCGGCGGCGGCGCACGTACGGTGCGGCCCGGGGGCCGACTAGAATCATACGCACCCCGCAGCTATCCCCCGCCCGCTCGGCTCTAATGGATATAGGTAAGTAGGCATAGGTACGTACTTACTATGTACTTACCTAATAAATAATCTACAAATTAATAGAGTTGTTAATTAGTAATTAATAGTCGAGTCGGCGACTGTCCTCCTGTGAAACTTGGAAGCGAAACCCTACCACGCACTAGCTCCGTGCGTTATGTAGGAATGCACTTAGATAGGAGGCAGACATTCAAAGAGCACATCAGGTGCAAAAGACAGGAACTGAACCTACGGCTCAACAAACTGCACTGGCTGATGGGCAGAGCCTCTAAACTGAGCACATCCAACAAACTCCTCATCTACAAAGCGGTCATCAAGCCGGTGTGGACATATGGCATACAGTTGTGGGGCACTGCAGGCAACAGTAACATTGAGATCTTGCAGAGATTCCAAAACAAAGTGCTTCGAAACATATCAAACGCGCCATGGTTCTCTAAAAACGATGACATACACGAGCATCTCAAAGTGCCGAGCATAAAAGCTGAGATCCAGTCGAATTGTACCAGATACAAGACGAGGCTAAAAAATCACCCAAATATTCTGGCCACGGCACTCCTGGACCACACCGGCCCTGGAAGGCTGAAACGACACCAAGTGTTGACCCTAGATCTTCGACACTAACAACCACAAGGGAGAGCCGTCAATGGATGGCTCACCTCAAACGCCTACCCCAAACAACAGATAATCTGCTTATAGTAGAGTTCCGATGGCAGATGGCTAAATCAGAAAAAAAAATTATTATAGAACTAATATAAACTGTTAATAGAACTTTATGAAATTAATAGAACTTCGGTCGAAACGGCTATGCGAATAGTTCGTGTTTTCCGTCCAGTTCAGTGTAGCCGGCGCGAAATGAAGGGAAGCAATGACATGGCACCTAGTTCACCCGGTGTTATGGGCTGACATCACGGGTGTTGTAGGTGATGTAGCCAACCGTGTCAGTTTCCATAAAAAAATTACGATATGGTAATAAATATAAAGCATTTACTTTCGGTAGCAATCACAAACATGGGTAAGGTAGGTATGTGTGTGTGTATTTGAGGGTGTGTGTGTGTGTGTGTATGTGAATAATTTAATGTTTAATTAGCAATAATTTTACAAATGTATAATAATAATAATTATCACGTATCACCTAGGTACTGTTTTCGCTATGTTAGCCTCAAAATGTAAATACACGGCACTGTTTTGAATTTTTTTTTCACTCACTTATTATTACTCCATCCCAATAAAATTTATATATTTGTAATCCTGGTAAATGCAGCTTTTAGCAAATATTTTTTATTTATCTTTATCTTTAGTAGTTCAAAAGTAAACGACGTTTATTTAAAAAAAATATTTTCACGTTTTGTGAGTTTTGCCTAATATTTATATTTTTTTGTATAGAAAGGCAAAATGTTTCTTCCAGAAATGAATCCGTCATCCTTGAGTTATCCGAAAATGACATCGCACTTGCCCTAATTCCTATAGTTTTGAAGGAATAGGGTACAAAGTGAAGCGCGGCAGAAGCAAACTTCCACCCCCTCCCCCCGCCACCCCCGCGGTTACCCCCGATGTCTACAGGTGGAAATCCACTCAGGAGCACCTAAGGAACAACTGTTGCAAGTATGAGCCTTCTAAGTAAAAATGCAGGGTGTCCATACAAACTATCGCACTAAATCCCCCACTATTACGTACGTACGTACGTACACAGAGCGCACTGCATCGGTGTCGGTTGTTGCAGGAACGTGCCGGGGCCGCACATCGTCATTGTGCCCAAATCCACGCTGCAGAACTGGATGAACGAGTTCAAGAAGTGGTGTCCCTCGCTGAACGCCGTCTGCCTCATCGGAGACCAGGAGACCAGGGTGAGTGTGCGAGGAAGTGCAAGGAAGAGCGTGCGCTCGTACGCAGGTGACGAGTGACGGAGGGCAGTGTGTGCGGTGTTGCAGAACACGTTCATCCGAGAGGTGCTGATGCCGGGCGAGTGGGACGTTTGCATCACGTCTTACGAGATGGTGATCCGCGAGAAGTCCGTGTTCAAGAAGTTCAACTGGCGCTACATGGTGATCGACGAGGCGCATCGCATCAAGAACGAGAAGTCGAAGCTGTCGGAGCTGCTGCGCGAGTTCAAGACGACGAACCGGCTGCTGCTGACGGGCACGCCGCTGCAGAACAACCTGCACGAGCTGTGGGCCCTCCTCAACTTCCTGCTGCCGGACGTCTTCAACTCCTCCAACGACTTCGACTCGTGGTTCAACACCAACGCCGCCCTCGGAGACAACCAGCTCATCTCGCGCCTGCACGCCGTGCTGCGCCCCTTCCTGCTGCGCCGCCTCAAGTCCGAGGTGGAGAAGAAACTCAAGCCCAAGAAGGAAGTGAAGGTGTACGTGGGGCTCAGCAAGATGCAGCGCGAGTGGTACACCAAGGTGCTCATGAAGGACATCGACGTGGGTGAGTAGCGCTCGCTGGCGTCCCGCGCGCGCAGCGCCGTGTGCGGTGACCGGTGACACAGACCCGTGCGCTCTTTGCTCGCAGTGAACGGCGCGGGCAAGATCGAGAAGATGCGGCTGCAGAACATCCTGATGCAGCTGCGCAAGTGTTGCAACCACCCGTACCTGTTCGACGGCGCGGAGCCGGGCCCGCCCTACACCACCGACCTGCACCTCGTCACCAACTGCGGCAAGATGAGCATCCTGGACAAGCTGCTGCCGCGGCTGCGCGACCAGGGCTCCCGCGTCCTCATCTTCTCCCAGATGACGCGCATGCTCGACATCCTCGAGGACTACTGCCACTGGAGGCAGTACAAGGTACTGCACTCTACATATATGCACATCACCTATCCTATCAGCGACGTCATCCTGTAACTGTTGTGTGTGTGTGTGTGTGCGTGTGGGGTGATACAGTACTGCCGGCTGGACGGGCAGACGCCGCACGAGGACCGCAACCGGCAGATAGAGGAGTACAACGCGGAGGGCAGCGAGAAGTTTGTGTTCATGCTGTCGACGCGCGCGGGCGGGCTCGGCATCAACCTCACCTCCGCCGATGTCGTCATCATCTACGACTCTGACTGGAACCCGCAGATGGACCTGCAGGCCATGGACCGTGCACATCGCATCGGCCAGAAGAAGCAGGTCTCTGTCTCTCTCTCTCTCTATTCATTAACTCTCTGCCCTGATTTCACTGAATTTAAGAGCGCTCCTTCCGTTGTCACGTGATGCGATTTGGCCTTGCCGTCGCGCGAGGACGAGGGGCGTAATACGATTGCAGGCGCGGGGAAGTGGGGTGGCGGACGAGGCCGCGCGCGCGTCTACGCGAAATCATCTTTCTTGAGATTTTTTTCATAAAGTCAGATTTTTTATTCTGTAGAATTCAGACAGCTGTATTTTTTTTTACGTTTCAGAATTGACAAACTTTTTTCGCCTTGAACCTTTTTTTTAATTATTATTGCTTTTGTTGTTGTCTTTTATCTCCTCCAGATTATCAATTCGTCTGTATGTTTTTTTTGTGTGTTACTCAATTTCTCCGCCAATTCTAAACCGATTTTAATGATTATTTTTTTCATGAGTACGGTAAATCTCAGGCGTGGTCCTTTCATAAATTTTATGAAAGAATACCACCCCTATATGTGATATTACTGAAAAGAGTGAAAAAAAAAAACGGTTTAAATAATGTTTTGATCTTGAGTAGAAGGCGGTACAAAAGCACAACTAAAAAGGTATAGATGGAACCTTTTGTGCTTTTGTACCACCTTCTACTTAAGAACAAGAGCTCTTAGCGGATGACTCCAAGTTCTTTGCAAACCCACATGTTCTCCAAGGGAAAATACAGAAAGACCTAAACAGAGTCAACCAGTGCTCCATGGACTGAATTAGGTCTTATCTCGAGATCCGCTGATCATAGGCCAATCGTGTTGGTACTCAAATTGACATCTCGATCAGATCCACCCATCTGTCACATAATATTTGTTTTGGTCATATTGGTCTTGTTTTGATCATGACCAATGTACGCAAAATTACCAACAAATCCCTAATTTAGGCCCACTTGCACCAACACGAGTTTAAAGTTAAGTAGCGAGTTATGGATTTAAACGCGGTTCCCACAGTCAAAGGGTGCTAGCTTAAACTGGTTTAGCGAGTTAAACTGGTTTATATATTAAATTTGTGTTGGTGCAAGTGGGCCTTAGGATGGAAGTGCCTTAAACATGCTACAAGGTGATTTAGTAAGAAGAGTGAATAAGATACGGAGGTAAAAGGATTTAGTAGATGACATGAAAGGTAGGTCGGTTTGACGGTTACTCGTCTGTATGTGAGATATTTGTGCTACTAACTGGGTGTCCCAGTTCGACCTGGTTTGTTTACCACCGCGGGATTCCTCAGAATACATTAAAACCCGCTTAATATGATTCTCAAGGGGATGGGCGCAAAAATCGTCTTAAGCGGGAAGAGTTAAAATATAAAGTATACACTTTAAAATCTGTTTATTGTATTTCTCACAGAAATCAATATTCGCAATCGTCTATAAGAACGTTTTGTCTGGCATCAGTTTGAAGAACAACCCAAACTCGTCAGCATTGAATATACGCCAAGAGCGTAATCTTTAATCAGAGTTGGAAGGACCGTTTTTTTTTCCAAGTATCGGCGTCTTCTTCGTTGACCGATTTCGATTCGCCAGAAATTTGGTGGTACACGATACCATTGCGATATTCAAATTGATTGATCCATCCGCTCGAGCCTGAGAAGTCAGTGAACTGTCAAGGTTTGTGCAAATTGTATGAGCTTTTTCTGTCAGTATAGAACCACTGACTAGGCGCACGGTGCTAGGAGCAAGCCTCACTCGCTCGGCGGTCGCCGCGCGGCGACCTTACGTCGTTAAAATAGATCGTTTTAAGCAGATTGGGGGTCGTATTGAGCGGAATTTTTTTTTTCGTAAAATTAAGGTAGAGCATGGGACCGGCACAAAAGATCATATTATGCGGGAAATCGTATTAACCGGGATCGTATTTATCGGGTTTTACTGTACTAGGAAAAAATGCTACTGAGCTTTTTTTGAAGGAGAAGCTTTTTAACTGATTGGTGAAGCC
Source organism: Nematopogon swammerdamellus (assembly GCA_946902875.1). Classification (NCBI taxonomy): domain Eukaryota; kingdom Metazoa; phylum Arthropoda; class Insecta; order Lepidoptera; family Adelidae; genus Nematopogon; species Nematopogon swammerdamellus. The sequence goes on along the minus strand of OX336337.1, from coordinate 27,930,029 downwards.
AAGAGGGTGTTAATGTATGTATGTAGTAATGTGTGAATGGGGTCGGGGTGTGCGGACAGGTGCGAGTGTTCCGGCTGATCACGGAGAACACGGTGGAGGAGAAGATCGTGGAGCGAGCGGAGGTGAAGCTGCGGCTGGACAAGCTGGTGATCCAGTCGGGCCGGCTCGTCGACACCAAGGCGCAGCTCAACAAGGACGAGATGCTCAACATGATCCGCCACGGCGCCAACCACGTCTTCAGCTCCAAGGACTCGGAGATCACCGAGGAGGACATCGACACCATCCTCTCCAAGGGCGAGGCCAAGACCGAGGAGCTCAAACAGAAGCTGGAGAGCCTCGGCGAATCCTCGCTGCGCGACTTCACCGTGGACGCGCCCGGCAACACCGAGTCGGTCTACCAGTTCGAGGGTGAGTGTCGCCCGTCCCCACCTCTCTACCTCCCACACCGAGACCGAGGAGCTCAAGCAGAAGCTGGAGAGCCTCGGCGAATCCTCGCTGCGCGACTTCACCGTGGACGCGCCCGGCAACACCGAGTCGGTCTACCAGTTCGAGGGTGAGTGCTGCCTGTTAGTCCCTACTCTCTACTGTGCAGGGGTGGAAAATGGTCAGTAAAGTCAGTAAAAGTCAGTTTTTTTGACTAAGGTCAGTAAAAGTCAGTTTTTTCGAAAATTGGTCAGTAAAGCCAGTATTTTGAGGATCAGGGGCTACGTTACCACAAAATTGGTCTAGTTTCTGTAGAGTGAGGTGACAAAAATGCCGTTTTGGAGTTGGAGTCCCTTAAAAATTTTTTAACGTCTCTTTGTCTTTTCGGTAGGTCCCTAAACATACCTTTTTATACCTACACAAAAACATGTTGCTTACTTATTCACAAACATTCTCCATATGTTATTAACATATATAGGAAGGAAGGTGTGGATCTAAGCTTGCGATGGCTTCACCGAATATATCCGGGCCCATCGGCAGTAGAGGAGGGTATTAATCGAGGCCGGGACTAGCGAGTGGCCACTCTAAATTTCCCGCGCATGCTTCACGTTTCGGCTCGCTTCAAGCCCTCGTCAGCTAGTCTGCGTTGACTAGGACGCGGGGAAACCACCAGTCCCGCTCTCGACCTCCCTCTCTCTACCTATCCATATTCTGTAGGATGCTTCCAGTGACGTTTTCGAACCTCTCTCCATATATGAACTTAGCGTCGATCTTGGGAGCCCTAGATTCTTGAAGAGACTGTAGAGCGACTTCGCTGGTAGTCCTCTTGCTCCGACTTCCACAGCGAAGAGATCAGTCTTGAATCCGTTTCTCACAATCCGGTCTACTAAGTTGCAGTACTTGTTAAGTTTGATGTTGTGGTCCTTCGGTATGTTACTTTCCCATGGAACTGTAAGTTCAACAAGTACTACATGCTTTGTCGCTTTTGAGAATATGAGTATATCCCGTCTTAATGCTGTGGTACAGATTTCCGAAGGCATTTGGTAATGCTTCTCATGTGTGTCCATCAACAATTCCCAATCCTTTGCTGCTCCCAAAATTGAAGAAGGTTTAGTCCTATCTTTGGGCAGCTTATTGGCTCCAGGTTTCACAAAGTTGACCTTCTGGAAGCCGCTACTGGTTTGCCCTTTCCTGGTCCGTGCAATTGACAGGTTGATGGCCTCTCTGATGATTTGGAGGACTTTATCATGACGGTAGGAATACTGGCCTCGCTCAAGTAGTATTTTGCATCCGCATAACAAATGTTTGGCCTTGTCTACGAACTCCTTACATGACGGGCATAGTCTATTTGTAGATTTCCCCCATCTAACTAGGTTACTCGGGTCGGGGAGAGTAAGCTGGAATGCATTTAAGTAGAACTTAAGCAGCTCAGGGGACCAGTTGTATATTATGGATTTCCACTTCAATGCAGGAGGGATGCAGAAGTCGCCCACTGTTAGCCAATCATTCTGCATTTCTAGGTTTAAGGCGTGAAGTTTGAAGCCTTGTTCCATGTCCTCCTGAGCAAAACCTTTCAGTATTTCTTTATCAGACTTTGCTGTTTCTATGCCCAATCCAGATCTATTGGTGCGTGTACCAACTTGGAATGATTTGTAGAAGTCGAGTCTCGATTCCAGTTCATCTGATAGTGATGTGTTGTGTAAGGCTTGAATAGCGCTATCATTGGAGTCTTTGAGTATACATCGTTTGGCTATTCTCGCCTTTTGATAAAATATCGACAGTTTCTTAATAGTCCAAAGTTATTGTGAGATCTGTACAGCGTTGACGAGTCAGCCGGGTGAGCCAGTCCTAACCATGATTTCAGGAATCTGGTCACATACGAGTCTAATTTAGTCAGGTTTTGCTTTGTGAAGTCGTAGACGAGAAATGGCCATGAAAGTTTTGATGTCAGGTAGTTATCGTAAATCCATGCCTTTTGTGTACCCAGGACGGGAAGATTGTCAGTTTGGCGGAGGCTCTACTAACTAACAGTAACTAACATTCGTATTTCGATGTTAAATTGACCGACCATGGGTCAGTATTCTAGAGATTTGGTCAGTAAATGGTCAGTATTTTAGAAAGTTTTAGTCAGTAAAATCAGTATATTTGGCCATGGAATCAGTTTCCACCCCTGTACTGTGTGAAGACAGTGTGTAAGGTGTGTGCGGTGTGCGCAGGCGAGGACTACAGAGAGAAGCAGAAGGTGCTGGGAGTGGGCAACTGGATCGAGCCTCCGAAGCGCGAGCGGAAGGCGAACTATGCGGTGGACGCGTACTTCCGCGAGGCGCTGCGTGTCTCCGAGCCTAAGGCGCCCAAGGTCATACACTCACTGCACACCACATCACACAATCACTGCACAAAGAACTTTAAAAACAAAGAAGGAATGTTGAAGAGTGTATGTCTAGAACTAGAACTGTCTCACACACAGAACATTAACCCTTCAGCTCCCACGATTTTAATAAACTTACGTACCGTTGACTCCCAGCCCTTTTCGCCGCGCGCAAAAACCCAAAATTTTGGCGCGCGCGCTCCCGCACAAATTCGAATATCCCGCCTCAATCGATCGATTCATCACTGATCTGTATTCAGTCTTCTTTGTACTGAAATTGCGCGTTCAGTCATACCAAACACTTCAGGATTCACTTATTTAGAAGCACAGACCGATTTTTTGAACTCCAGGCAAAACAAAACACGCTCGAAATTTTTTTTTGGTTTTTTCTGACCAAAACTGTATAATTTCCATAGACGAGTCATACCTCTAAATAAAGCTAATAAGACGTACTCTCGAATACGGGTACACAAAATACGGTACAAGATCTGTGTATTCCAGTGTCTGTGGAAATGTCAGTCGTCATGGGAGCCTTTTTTTTTTTACATTTTCAAAAAATATTTTCTGTGTGAAGGTGATGTGTTGCCCAGTCATGTTTGATAATAGTTATTAGTAAATTTAACCAAGAATGTATACCAGTAATCAGTTGTTTGATAGGAAATTGGTAGAATTAGTTATGAATTAAATAGAGAGCCGCGCCGCGCCGAGACCCGGCCGGGTCTTCTGGGAGTTATCAGATTGGCGCGTCATAAGACCCGGCCGGGTCTTCTGGTAGCCGAAGGGTTAATAAAGAAACCGGTGAAGTGCTGGTTAGACTCGCACTCCGATCGCTCCACATCATTCAATTAGCTACGTCTGTGTTTCTTCATTATATTTTTCTGAATGGAAAATATTCTTACGCAGTTGGAACAGAATTCCTACAGGTTGTGGTTTAGTTTTTGAACTATATACGTGGGGCACACTGAAAGTTTCCGGAATTAATAAGAATAAAATACTATTAAAGGTCAAAAATGAATTTATTGTTTCTCAAAATATTCTCCCTTTGCGTAAATGCACTTTTTCATACGATTAAACCAATTTTGAAAACTTTTGTGCCACTCCTCCGTGGTGACCTCAGAAACGTGTTTTTCATATTCTTCGACAGCCTCTTCTGGTGATGAAAATCGTTGACCGCGTAATTGGTTCTTAATTTTTGGGAACAGAAAAAAGTCACAAGGTGCCGTCACCTGTTACTATGTCCCACACCAAATTTGAGGCGCCTTTGTTGAATCTGGTAAGCATGGCATTGCACCAAGTGACGCGGTGCGTTTTTTGAGCCTCGGTCAAATTGTGTGGGATCCACCGCGAGCACAGCTTTCTCACACCCAAATGTTTGTGTAGGATTGATTGTATTTGACTCATGCCTATGTCTAAGGATGCCCGAATCTCATGGTAGGTCACATGCCTGTCTGTTTCGATCATACGGCGCACAGCATCGATGTTTTTGTTGTTCACAGCGGTGAACGGGCGACCATCCCGAGATTCGTCACTGAGATTGACACGACCGCGCTTGAATTCTGCAAACCAGCAATAAATAGTCGTCTTGCATGGTGCTTCATCGCCAAAAGCAGATTGAAGCCGAGCGAGGCTCTGATGAGCTGTAAAATTACACTTAAAATCGTAGAAAATCATACCACGAAAATTTTCCCGGGTTAAATTTATGTTAATGTAGACACGCAATTTTTAAAATGGCGCCACAATGGAAAAACAATTGACAGTCAGATGAAACAAACTGCATTCTACAGCCAAAGAGTTCCATTTTCAAATGTTGTAATTACTTTTTAAATATTGTTTATGTAAGTGGCCAATTCCGGAAACTTTTAGTGTGCCCTATGTATGCGAGTATCTGAAAAACTAATAGATTCAGATTCAGATATTTATTTCGCCATAAAGAACACACAACAATAACAATATTTCATTGAGACATATGCATATTCAGTATGGTTCGTCGTTATCATTATTATTTTTTTTCAGTATAGTCCCTGATTTCTCGCGAGAGTGCGAATTCGTCCTGGTCGTGAGTTTTAAGGATTAGGGCTACAAGATGGTGAAAAAGTTTATCAGTTTTTGAGAAAATCGCAAAACACAACAACAATTGGGTTTAAAAAAGGCACTTTTAAACATATTTCTAGAAACTTATGGTGAAGAAGATCTTTTATTCCCGTTCAATAAAACAGAAGTATCAAAGGCTATTAAAAAACTAGACAGTAAAAAAGCCCCAGGTTACGACCTTTTAACGGCGCGTACACTCCAGGAACTGCCAGATAAAGGACTGACATACCTTACAGCTGTCTTCAATGCTATACTCCGTACAAACTACTTCCCCTTCCAGTGGAAAGTTGCTCAGATTATAATGGTGCCAAAACTGGACAAGCAGCCTGAAGATGCGAAATCGTACCGTCCCATAAGTCTGATCACCAATTCGGTTTTCGCCACAAGCACGGGACAATTGATCAGGTACACAGGTTAGTAGACGTGATTCACCAGACCTTTGAATTGAAGAAGTACTGCGCGGCGGCATTCCTAGACATATCGCAAGCCTTCGATAGAGTTTGGCACGAAGGACTTCTTTGTAAGATAAAGCTAAAGTCCCGAAAAATGCCTATCTTGTACTCAAATCATACTTAACAAGGAGGAACTTCCTAGTCAATTGTGGAGAAGCAACCACTGACCTCTACCCAATAGAAGCCGGCGTTCCACAAGGAAGCGTCCTTGGTCCGGTATTGTACCTTCTACATACTGCAGACCTCCCTACAAATAGTGAGACCACTTTCGGCACATTTGCTGATGACATAGCAATCCTGGCATGCCATGAAGACCCTGCTACAGCTTCCACTATACTCCAAAAAAGCCTCAACAACATATCCCTCTGGCTCAAAAACTGGAGAATAAAGGCAAATGAAAGGAAGTCTACAAATGTCACCTTCACTATCAGACGAGGGATATGTCCTCCAGTAACGCTAAATGGTCTCACCATCCCTCAGGCCGAGCACGTTAGATATCTGGGTATTCACCTCGACAGAAAACTCACATGAAAAAACATATATTCAACAAGCGCAAGCAACTTGGGATGCAACTGAGAAAGCTGGATGGTAAACAAAAACTCCGAGCTTAGACTTGAGAACAAACTGCTACTATACAAGGCTATATTGAAGCCCGTCTGGACATGGCATTCAGCTGTGGGGTACAGCATCTAAAACAAACACGGACATAATCCAACGCTTCCAGTCGAAGATGCTACGCATTGTAACAGGTGCTCCTTGGTTTGTAACCAATGAAATACTGCACCATGACCTGAAAGTCCTAACGGTCAATGAAGAAATCCTGGGCCACACTAAATCGTACAAGAGGCGAATAATCCAACATCCAAACATCCTGGCTCGGCAGCTCATGGACCCTCCAACATCCCAGCGAAGACTGAAACGCTACAAGCTACCCCAAGACAACATAGCACTAGTAGATGATGCAGTAGAATAGTGAGGGACACTGGTCCCCCACTAAACAAGTCACAAATCAAGAGTCATACAAACTTCCAAATGTCCCTAGACGGAGACAGATTGTCGTGAATATACAGGGTGTCCCAGAAACCGACGATAATCCTTTAACAGGAGATAGGGCTGGTAATTACCTCTCAAAATATCTAATTTTAGGTTTAGTAAAAATGGCTTAGTTTTTGAGATATTGTCATTTTTGTAAAAATCCAAAATTTTCTCCCTCGGCTCATTTTTTTAAATGCCACGAGTACAAATGTAAGATTTTCTTAAATCTAGTTTTTGTCAAATATTCCCGAAAAGTAAGGCTTTCACACGGTATAATTTATTTTTTTATGTTTAATCCTGTTTAGCTGAAAAACGACTTAAGAGCCACATGTTAAAAAAATTTCAGCCTCATCCTTTGAGATTGGCCCTTCGCGGTGAAAAAAAAAATTACTACACTAAAGTGGCATTATGCAAAAAAAATACGCCCATCTAATGTAGTTTTTAAAATGGTACATCACTTACCGCTTTGCCCAATAATTTATGAGATATTGTTATTTAACTGCAAAAAGACGTCGGAATTTGATAACTGTTCTACCAACTACGAATTGGAATAAAATAAACACTTGAAGTAAATTGGTCTTTATTAACCTGTTAAAGTAGATGTTCAAATGGTTTACCACCTGCACAAATGCTAGCTCGACATCTTCTCACAAATGCCCGGTTGATGCGTCGAGCATGTACTCGATGCAAGTGCAGATACGTCCACCTATGCTATGTAAATAGTTTGTGTTTTCCGTCCAGTTGACTATAGTCGGCACGACCGAAGGGAAGCACTGACGTGGCACGAAGTTCACCCGGTGTTATGGGCTGACATCACGGATGTTGTAGGTGATGTAGCCAACCATGTCAGTTTACATAAAAAAAAAGTTTCTGTAATTCTTTCTTTGAGCTCTATCAAGTTTTCCACCGGTTTCCCGTAAACTGTTTCTTTTAAATAGCCCCAATAATAAAGATCTAACGGATTTAAATCCGGTGATCTAGACGTCCGTTCTATCTGTGGGGACGCAAGTGGCTAGGAGGCAAGAAGACGTCCGTTGAATAGTAGAGGCTTTAAACGGGCGAATTATCTTAAGTTTCTGAAACAGGAGCTTCAGAGCCTTTTAGAAGATGTACCTATTGGCCATACGGAGGTGGTTGCAAAATGATGGCTGCCCAACTCATTACGCTAGAGAAGTGCGTAATTTTTTAGACCAAGCATATCCCCACAGATGGATCGGAGGTGGATGTATCTGCACTTGCATCGAGTACTTGCTCGACGCATCAACCGGGCATTTGTGAGAAGATGTCGAGCTAGCATTTGTGCAGGTGGTAAACAATTTGAACATCTACTTTAACAGGTTAATAAAGACCAATTACTTCAAATGTTTATTTTATTCCAATTCGTAGTTGGTAGAACAGTTATCAAATTTCGAGGTCTTTTTGCAGTTAAATAACAATATCTCATAAATTATTGGGCAAAGCGGTAAGTGATTCACCATTTTAAAAACTACATTAGATGGGCGTATTTTTTTTGCATAATGCCACTTTAGTGTAGTAATTTTTTTTTTCACCGCGAAGGGCCAAACTCAAAGGATGAGGCTGAAATTTTTTTAACATGTGGCTCTTAAGTCGTTTTTCAGCTAAACAGGATTAATCATAAAAAAATAAATTATACCGTGTGAAAGCCTTACTTTTCGGGAATATTTGACAAAAACTAGATTTAAGAAAATCTTACATTTGTACTCGTGGCATTTAAAAAAATGAGCTGAGGGAGAAAATTTTGGATTTTTACAAAAATGACAATATCTCAAAAACTAAGCCATTTTTACTAAACCTAAAATTAGATATTCTGAGAGGTAATTAGCAGCCCTATCTCCTGTTAAAGGATTATCGTCGGTTTCTGGGACACCCTGTATAAGACATAAAAAAAAAATAAAAAAACATTTCTATGAGTTATGATTTCTTTTTTTTCCGTTACACGAGTTAAACGTGTCCGTTACACGAGTTCGTCTTTATCTTGCAGTGTGAGTAGTTAAAATGGTTTTTGTGTATGTAATTTTTGACAATTTTTGTAAAATTTTCATAATTGACATATTTCTCATATTTGAATACGCCCTAAAAGTCATTTTCAATGTACCCGAAGCTCATGTATTACCCGATTCAAATAAGAATAGGATTCGATACGAACTGTCAAACTGACGGGACAAACTATTGTTTGTACGGTCTGCGCGCCCGCACGGGTCTACAAGTTTGCGTTTTTGTGAATTTTGTTTGTTAATTTTTTTTGTGTTTTTGTTAAGTTTGTTATTGACTTTCTTGCTCTGGGACCTTTCCGTGTGTAGACGACAATGAGTAAAAGAGGTTCTGTTTTATATGGAAGATCTCGAGAAACTATCAGCAATGTTCATAAGATCTTCGTGGGCGAAAAAGAATACGCCTCTGCGATCCTGCAACAAATTGAAGAACCCGGAAATTGTATCAGAATCAGAGGAAATACTACTCGAGCTGACGGACGTTTAATTCAGTGCGGTGGTATCAACCCGACCGGGGTAAACCTTACCACCTAGTAAGGTAAGAAGGGAAGGGACTTACAGTTTTTCGTGGAATCCGAAACACGGTCACCCATTTAGGTACTGACTGCGCCCAGGAAGGAAGGAGGTGTGGATCTAAGCTTGCGATGGCTTCACCGAACATATCCGGGCCCATCGGCAGTAGATGAGGGTATTAATCGAGGCCGGGACTAGCGAGTGGCCACTCTAAATTTCTCGCGCATGCTTCACGTTTCGGCTCGCTTCAAGTCCTCGTCAGCTAGTCTGCGTTGACTAGGACGCGGGGAAACCACCAGTCCCGCTCTCGACCTCCCTCTCTCTACCTATCCATATTCTGTAGGATGCTTCCAGTGACGTTTTCGAACCTCTCTCCATATATGAGCTTAGCGTCGATCTTGGGAGCCCTAGATTCTTGAAGAGACTGTAGAGCGACTTCGCTGGTAGTCCTCTTGCTCCGACTTCCACAGCGAAGAGATCAGTCTTGAATCTGTTTCTCACAATCCGGTCTACTAAGTTGCAGTACTTGTTAAGTTTGATGTTGTGGTCCTTCGGTATGTTACTTTCCCATGGAACTGTAAGTTCAACAAGTAGTACATGCTTTGTCGCTTTTGAGAATATGAGTATATCCGGTCTTAATGCTGTGGTACAGATTTCCGAAGGCATTTGGTAATGCTTCTCATGTGTGTCCATCAGCAATTCCCAATCCTTTGCTGCTCCCAAAATTGAAGAAGGTTTAGTCCTATCTTTGGGCAGCTTATTGGCTCCAGGTTTCACAAAGTTGACCTTCTGGAAGCCGCTACTGGTTTGCCCTTTCCTGGTCCGTGCAATTGACAGGTTGATGGCCTCTCTGATGATTTGGAGGACTTTATCATGACAGTAGGAATACTGGCCTCGCTCAAGTAGTATTTTGCATCCGCATAACAAATGTTTGGCCGTGCCTATGAACTCCTTACATGACGGGCATAGTCTATTTGTAGATTTCCCCCATCTAACTAGGTTACTCGGGTCGGGGAGAGAAGCTGGAATCCATTTAAGTAGAACTTAAGCAGCTCAGGGGACCAGTGTATATTATGGATTTCCACTTCAATGCAGGAGGGATGCAGAAGTCGCCCACTGTTAGCCAATCATTCTGCATTTCTAGGCTTAAGGCGTGAAGTTTGAAACCGTGTTCCATGTCCTCCTGAGCAAAACCTTTCAGTATTTCTTTATCAGACTTTACTGTTTCTATGCCCAGTCCAGATCTATTGGTGCGTGTACCAACTTGGAATGTTTTGTAGACGTCGAGTCTCGATTCCAGTTCATCTGATAGCTATGTGTTGGGTAAGGCTTGAATAGCGCTATCGTTGGAGTCTTTGAGTATACATCGTTTGGCTTTGAGTATACATATCTCGCCTTTTGATAAAATATCGACGGTTTCTTAATGTTCAGTCCAAAGTTATTGTGAGATCTGTACAGCGTTGACGAGTCAGCCGGGTGAGACGCTGTTCCTTTTTAACCTGGTGAACTTTACGCTGTCGGAACCCATCGCTCGATGCGGTCTTTGTACCTTATGGTGTGGTTTTGGATTTCTTCTCGTACTGTCATCATTTCGAGATCCTGGTATATTAGTTTGTTACTAATATACCAGGGAATGTTGAAGAGTCTCCTCAGTGTTTTTGTTTGAAATCGTTCCATAATATCAAGGTTGGCCTTGGCTGCTGTTCCCCAGAGCTGTATACCGTAAGTCCATACAGGCTTCAATATAGTTTTGTAGATAGCCATTTTGCTGTCTCTTGGGAGTTGTGATTGAGGTCCAACTAGCCAGTGCATCCCTCTCAGTTTGGCGTCAAGGTGCTTCCTCTTGGTCCAGATGTGTTTTTGCCAGGTGAGTCTACGATCCAGGTGTAGCCCAAGGTATCGAGTATCCTCCGCTTGGGGTATTTGTTCTCCATTTAGGGTGACTGGCGGACATGTCCCTCTTCGCAGAGTGAATGTGATGTGTGTAGATTTTTCGCTGTTGGCTTTAATTCTCCATTTCCTATACCACGTCTCAATTTGAGCAAGGTTTTCTTGGAGGTAACGTGAAGCCTGTCCGGGGTCGCTATGGACTGCTAGTGCCGCTGTATCGTCTGCGAAGGTTCCTGTGACAGTGTTTGAAGTAGTCGGCAAGTCCGCTGTGTACAGTATGTATAGCACTGGACCGAGTACGCTTCCTTGAGGAATTCCAGACCGTATGCAGTAGAGTTTTGAGGTTATATCTTGGAATTTGACTTCAAAGCATTTGTCCGATAAGTATGACTTTAGAAGTATATACAAGGCATGTGGTAAGTCACTTTTCAGCTTATACAGCAGACCAGGGTGCCATACTTTGTCAAAAGCCTGACTCATATCCAAAAATGCAGCCGAGCAGTATTCCTTATTTGCTAAAGCTTTTGAAATTGTATTCACAATTCTGGTACTTGTTCTGTAGTGGCATGCTGTTCTCGAAAGCCAAACTGATGTTCTGGAATGATGTCACGTATGAATGGCTTGTGTCTGGCGAGGATGGCCTTTTCCAGCACTTTTGACAAAATCGGAAGCAAGCTAATAGGTCTGTAGGACTTGACTTCGTTGGGGGGCTTCCCAGGCTTGGCAATTAGTATTATTTGTGCGATTTTCCATTGTCCTGGAAAGTGTCCTGTTCTGATTATTGCGTTAAATATAGCTGTTATTAGCATGACTGCTCTGTGTGGTAGTTCTTTCAGCAGCTTTCCTGTTATCAGGTCATATCCCGGGGCTTTGTTCGATTCAAGGTTATTCAGTAATTTTTGCACCTCTCTCGGTGAAATATGTTTAATTGGGGGTGATAGTTGATAACAGGACTCCAGAAAACGGTGCACGGTTTGTTCACTTTCAAATTGTTCATCTCCGGGGTGCGGTTGGAAAACTTGGGCTAGGTGGTCCGCAAATAAATCAGCCTTCTCTTGATCACTTCTAGCCCAGTTACCTGTTGATGTTCTCAGAGGGGGCACTGTCTGATTTGGTCTTTTGAGGTGTTTTGTGGCCTTCCATAATGAGTAATCTGAACTCGCGTATGGAGTTAGACCTTTTAGGTAATGTTTGAGGGTCGCATTATTTATTTCCTCTGTGAGACATGTAACCTGTCGAGAACATCGATTGAAATTTCTTTTGTCATCTGGGGAGCGAGTTTCGTGCCAGACTCTTCCTAGGCGTCTTCGCTCCTTGATCATTTCGCGAATTTGTAGAGGATAGTTGTTGGTATGTTCAGTTGAAAGTTTTTTGGTAGGTGTTGCAGCCCACGCCGACTGTTGTATACATATGTTGAGGTTTTCCACTGCTTCTTCTATTTGATCAAGGGTCTTCAGCGGTATTTTTAGCTCTATCTGGTTATCTAATAGGTTCCTGTATTTGTTCCAATCGGTTTTGTTGTTTGTTAGAGATGGGGGGTCCTCTTTAAGAATTATTTTTGAGCTTATAGTTAAGATTAGAGGTGAGTGGTCTGACGATAAGTTAGGAACATTTTCTAAGTGTAGATAATTATGCGATATACCTTTAGTTATAAAAAAGTCTAGTACATCAGGTATTTTGTGTGTATCTGTTGGCCAGTATGTAGGGTGTTTAGAGGAACAGTATTGTAGATTTTCTTCATCCATAGAATAATAGAGTTGTCTACCTCTTGGAAGGATCAGCCTCGAGCCCCACATAGTATGTTTCGCATTCCAGTCTCCTCCTGCAATAAACTTGTTTCCTAGAGTTTTGAAGTAGGTAGAAAAATATTCTTTCTTTATGGTGTGTGTAGGTGGACAGTACACTGCGGAGATGCTTATTGGGCCATTGGAGGTTTCCACAACTATGGAAGTTGCCTGCAGGTAGTCTTTCTGGTGATTCTCTCTTTCGTAATGCTTGATTTTATCTTTGATTACTATACCCGTTCCTCCGTGAGATTTTCCTGATGGGTGGTTGGTGAGGTAGGCACTGTACCCGGGAATTTTAATAAAATGTTTGTCTGTGAAATGAGTTTCGGCTATGAGCATTACATCTACTGAATATTCTTTTAGATATGTTACTAGTTCTTGTTTTCTTTCAAACAAGCCGTTGGCATTCCATGTGGAGATTCTGATAGTAGCCATTTATTTGGCTAATTTTGTTGTCAGGTCTATTATACGATCCATCATTTTGTCGAGCATGTTTTCCATTAGATTTTCAAACCTCTGCATCATTTGTTGCATCATTGTCATCATGGTTGTCACCATGCCAGTATTATCAGAGTTAAATGCATCTTCACGCTTTCAGCATAGCTCAGGTGCTCTGTTCTCTTAGATTGAATCCTTTTCGGGTTTTTGGTAGAGTTGTCATAAGTAGTTAGTTGAGGGTAGCCTCCACTAGTGTTTGGTGTACGTTTTAGTTTTTGTGGATGGTTCTTGTCGAATATTTCTGTCTTGTACTGTTTGTATTTCGTACATCCCTTGTAGCTAGCTGGGTGAGAACCCTGACAGTTGACACAAGTAGCCGGTGTGGTCGGTAGCTTCACACATTGTGTGGTTGCATTTTCCTCGCCACATTTAACGCAGCGGTATGGTCTGTAACACATGTTTTTGGTGTGTCCGAACCTCTGGCAGCGTTTGCACTGTATTACCTCTTTCTTTTTATATGGGGCTTCAAATCGCACTATGGTATTGGCCAAGGTTCTGACAGCATATATGTCTTTGTTGTTATCTTTTGGCTCTAGCTCAACGAAATATAGTGGTAGTTTTTCTTTGTTTTTCTTGTGTATTACATTTGTGATGTTTCTTACTTCATGTCCTAGGTGTTCCAGTTCCTCCTTCAGGTTGCTTATGTCTTCTGTAGCATGGAGTCCGCGGAGTATGACTCTGTAAGCCCTTTCATGTTTGAGCTTGTAGGTATAGTGGCTAATGTTTTTGTTAATAAATGTTTCTCTAATGAGTTTATAGGAAGGTACGTCATTAGGTAGAATTTTAACTGTGTGACCATTTCTTAACGTAGTGATATTATATTTATTTTCATGTTTAAATATTTCTTGAAGAATTTTGCGCAGTTCACTTATAAGTTCGACTCCAGTCACGAATATTGGTTTTGGTGCTCGTATTTGTTCTTCTGTGTTCTGATTTTGGTCTGCTTCTTCATTTTCTCTACGTGTTGTCGTGCCTAGTGCTAGTTATAGATGCAGTAAAAAATATGTTTTAAATACAAGAAGCAATGGGTTGCCTAACAGTCAAACGATTGCTGTAGTTTTTATTTAGGCGTCTCGTTATTCGAAAACACAATTATTTTGGTAAACACATAGACATATTATGAGCCCTCAGTGCGTGAGTCCGAATCGCGCTTGGCGGTTTTTTTTTTATTTTCACTTGGCACCCCAAGGCACAAATAACTATTTGGGTGGGGTTTCCAAAATTGACACCGGAATAGCAACCAATTGATAAGTCATTAGAAACCGGATTGTAAAAACTAAATATGACAATATAATAAGAATTATCAATAAAAAATAAAATATGTAGGTGTAGTAATATTAATGATTTTTTTTTTAATAAAATGACTTTAAATAAAATTTTTACTAAAATTTCCACTGAGCATTTTTTCTTCAAATCTATGTAAGCTTACAATACATGACAAAGGTCTCAAAAAAAAATTATGTGCAGGCGCCGCGACCACCCAAGCAGCCGATTGTCCAGGACTTCCAGTTCTTTCCGCCTCGTCTCTTCGAGCTCCTCGACCAGGAGATCTACCACTACCGCAGGACTCTCGGGTGAGCCTACACTCGCAGCTATATGCCTTCCTTCGCATACTTCCCCTTGTCCCCCTGCACAGTGGACTGTCTGTTACTCCAATTACATAGATGTGTCTGTTAAGTGTACAGTGACCAGTAAGCATACCTATCACTATGCGTAGTTTTGATCTATGGACACGGAGCAGCGTCTTGGTGAGACGGAGGTCCGGCTTCACCATCGCCTCCCTCGCCTGTCTGCAGTCAGTGCCCGCTGCCCATCTGTCTATGTGTAGTTGATACGTACTTCAAGTATGATAATATTTTATTATATATAAACATAAATATATCCTACATATATATTTATATTTTTTGTTTTTGACAATTGTATTTTTTACAATCAATATTAACTCTTGACTAGGTACCATTAGTACCTCAACTTTATTGACCCATTGACAACTTGATACTTCAAATATCTTAAATATTCATATATTTTTATTTTTTATTTTTGACAATACAATTATACTACATTGTAGTACACTAACATAATTATGTTGATACAAATTACGTATCAAAGTTTGACAAAGGCTCTTTACACCTGATTCACTTAATTAATAAGTCTTTGTAGTCAGAACTCTCAACAAAATTGTTAATCTTGCTCTCAAGCTGTGTTTTAGATGGACTATGGGCGGTGTTATTATGTGGCTAGTCACTAAATACTTGTAAAAATATGTTTAAAAAATACCCTGCGAAGTTTCTTGTCGGTTCTTCTTCGTGGGTGTAATCGAACCGGATAGAACAAATTGTGACAAGTTCGAGAGCAGTCTAACTGCCATAAGAATGATCAATAAACAATACAATACGATACAAAGTACGTTTGTGTATCCAACTTTTCAGTTGGTTGTGTGGTAGTGGTACTAGAGGTTCGGGTCCTTCAGGTTTGCTG
Source organism: Nematopogon swammerdamellus (assembly GCA_946902875.1). Lineage (NCBI taxonomy): Eukaryota > Metazoa > Arthropoda > Insecta > Lepidoptera > Adelidae > Nematopogon > Nematopogon swammerdamellus. Next base: position 27,914,482 of record OX336337.1, on the reverse strand, counting down.
CTGGATCCCCTCTTCGCGAGTTCATCAGCAGCATCGTTCCCTCGGGATCCGCTGTGTCCCTTTATCCACTGTAGCGTTACCCACTCCTAGTCATATTATTAACATCATCCGGAGACCTTTGGCAGCGTCGGTAGCTCAGTGGTGCTGTGTTGTTAAACACACCTGGGCTCAGTACTTGGATGGGTGACCGCTCGACCGTTGGAGGCTGACCGTAGTTCGGATTCCACGTAAAACTTTAGGTGGTAGGGTTTGGTACCACTGCGCCTGGGTTAGTAGCACCACACTGAATGAAACATCGGTCCAAACGGCTATATAAATAGATATGTTTTCAGGCCAGTTCAGTGTAGCCGACATGAAATGAAGGGAGGCAATGACATCACCCGGTGCCGGTGTTATGAGCTGACATCACGGATGTTGTAAAAAAGACCAGACTCCTGCCCCCCCCCCCCCCCCTTATTTCAAATAAGTCTCATTACATACGTTCGTGCATTTATTTGATTTGTCATTACGACGTGCCAATATTGCATTACTCGTTGTAGTAGTAGTAGGATGATTGTGTAATGTGTGTGTGTGTGTGTGTGTGTGTGTGTGTGCAGGTACAAGGTGCCGCGCAACCCCGAGCTGGGCCCCGAGGCCGCCAAGATACAGAAAGAGGAACAACGCAAGATCGACGAGGCCGACGCACTCACCGACCACGAGCTGGCCGAGAAGGAGAGTCTGCTCACGCAGGGTGCGTACCGCTCGCCGCACCGCAACACTACTGCTGCGCCACACACGCACTCACGCACTCACCTCTCTCCGCAGGCTTCACCAACTGGACCAAGAGAGACTTCAACCAGTTCATCAAGGCCAACGAGAAGTTCGGTCGCGATGATATCGAGAACATCGCCAAGGACGTGGAGGGCAAGACTCCCGAGGAGGTAACACACCGTTGCAACCATAGACCCAGTATCCATAGACCGCTGACGCAAACCAATAGAGTTAGTGTCAGCCTCGATAGCTCAGTGTTGCAGACAGTCAACTGTCGCTATTGAATGTTAAGCAACGCTGGGTGCGGTCAGTACTTGGATGGGTGACCGCTGACCGTTGGAGGCTGACCGAGGTTCGGATTCCTCGTAAAACTGTAGGTCCCTTCCCTCCTAATCTTACTTGGTGGTAGGGTTTAACCCGCCCGGGTTGGTACCACCGCACTGAATGAAACGTCGGTCAAAACGGCTATGTAAATAGTTTGTGTTTTCCGACCAGTTCAGTGTAGCCGGCACGATCAAAGGGGGAAGCACTGACATGGCACCTAGTTCACCCGGTGTTATGGGCTGACATCACGGACGTTGTAGGTGATGTAGCCAACCGTGTCAGTTTCCATAAAAAAAAAAAAAAAAAAAAAAAATAGTGTGAACTAGTCAAGTCTGAACGTATTGCAAATTTCACTTGTATCAATCAGAGACTCTAAATTATAGTAGGTCTCACTACATGCACAGCTCATACTCACTCTGATAAAACATTTTCGAAATCACTGGAAAAAGTGGCTGAGCGAGCATACAACACACCATCAAGTTACACTAAGTCGCAGTCAGTCTGGAGTGACGGAAGCGGTATAATAGTTCATAGTTGCAACAATACATATTGTATAATCGGCTCAGATTTAGGAAAAGCAGAGGACAATGAAGCCATCCGCTCCATAATAATATTAGGTCTATACCATTGATTTTATAGGGGGAGTCAGATGTACCGTCAGCGATGTTTTAAAGGTAACATGAAATTAGTCTTCAATTATGTCCTAAGATGGCGCCAGGAGTATCGAATTTGAATTAAATTATTTATTATATTTTTAAATCTGCTAATTATAGAACGATGCTAAGTGGGAACAGCATAGTTAAATTTAAAGATTATTTTATATTAAGTAAAAATTTCAAAATAGTGTATTTTAAGGTTTTCATAATTTTTCCAATAAATATTTTCATGTTTTGTCAGTCCGTGAGCTTGGCGGATAAAATGTATAATTTCGCCGCTTCTGCATCATAGATGTCAGACCAAAGTTAGGTTGTCCTATTTGTCTATAGATGGCATGCCTATTTCTTATTATATTTTTAGTTGCCAAATACCCACCAACCAAACCTGCGTGCAATTCAAATACGCGCGTGCGGTTAGGATAAAGTGGAGATACCTTCTTTAAAATTATATTTTTTTACCTCACCACCTTTGAAAACGGAAACAAACACGATGGATTAAATATAATAATAATAATAAAAATCGTTAGCCATTTATAAGAAAATCGACCTCATCGAAATAATTTGTATGACAGCTACCCTTATTTTTTTAAATAAAAAAAAACTAAAAAAGGTACCCCTAGATAATCGTTTCAAACTACTAAATATGAATTTTCAACGAAATCGGTTGAGCGGTTGAGGCGCAACGTCGCTGGACACATTGCCATAGACAAATTTGTATGACGGCTACCCTTATTTTTTCGAATTTTGAAAAAGTAAAAAAATTTACCCCTAGATTATCATTTCAAACTACTAAATACGAATTTTGAACGAGGTCGCTGGACACACACACACACACACACACACACATACACACACACACATACATGTTTCTCAAAACCACTTTTTTGGGATCGTTGACAGATATATAGCCCAAATCTGTACTGTGTGGGGCCGGTACTTTAAAAGAATGGCCCCACTGAATCTCTCCCCGTGTATGTCGTAAAAGGCGACTAAGGGATATGACCCCCTTCTTATATTACTAGGTGGTAGGGTTTAACCCGCCCGGGTTGGTACCACCGCACTGAATGAAAGGTCGGTCCAAACGGCTATGTAAATAGTTCGTGTTTTCCGTCCAGTTCAGTGTAGCCGGCACGACCGAAGGGAAGCACTGACGTGGCACCAAGTTCGCCCGGTGTTATGGGCATCACGGATGTTGTAGGTGATGTAGCCAACCGTGCCAGTTTCAATAAAAAAAAAAAAAAAATCAGTCGCATTCTCAACTTCGACATTTTGGAGGATCACAATACTTCCTTTCTCCTTACAGTCGCTCGAAAGTAAAAAGCCACCTCCATAGTTTTTAGCCGTTGCGGCAATTTATCGATCGACGCGCGACGTTCGCTTGTTTTGGAACACGCAAATGTTTGCGTGGAGCGTGCAGGCAAGCGATACGGGTTACTTCGCGTGGAAAAAGGATGACACAATATCGATGCGATCTCTTGAGACGGTCGGTTCTATATTCACGCGATACGCACACTACCATAATCGCGGTGTCTCGTTTTAGTAATAGTTGAAGTATGAACAAAATGTCTTTGAGTATGAAGTACGGAGTCCAGGCACCGAATTAAAAAAAGTTGAGTCCAGGTTGAGTCCAGGGCTATTTTTTCCATCTACGATGCTGCTGGTGGTGTTATACCAAAGAGATTAAAAGAGGGTGTCTCGTTTTAGTAATAGTTGAAGTATGAACAAAATGTCTTTGAGTATGAAGTACGGAGTCCAGGCACCGAATTAAAAAAAGTTGAGTCCAGGTTGAGTCCAGGGCTATTTTTTCCATCTACGATGCTGCTGGTGGTGTTATATCAAAGAGATTAAAAGAGGGTGGGTTTAAAGTATTTGTGATAAACTTTACAGAATATATAAGTCAATGATATTTTATCAATAAAATTGTAGATTTTACCGACGACGACACGACGACGAATAAAATAAAAAAATAGTAAATCTGATTTAAATGCAAAATTGATAATAAACCATCGCTTCTCTTATATTCTCTATCTTTTTCGGGAGGAAGGAAGGGATTCCTTCCTCGCCCATCTCTCACTCACCTCTCTCCCTGTCTTCTCTCCTCGATCCCGCCTTCCTCCCCTCCTTTCCCTCACCCTTCACGGACCCCCTCTTTGCCACCTTCCCTTTCGCCCATTCCCTCCCTCTCTCCCTACTTCCCTTCCTCCCCTCATGCCGCCCCTCCTTTCCATCACCCTCGCATTCCATTCCTCCCCTACTACCCCTCATCCTGTCCGCAACCCCCTCTTACCCCGCCCCTTCCCCCTTCCAACCTCTCACTCCCTCGATATCCATTCCTCCTCGTTCCCTCTACTACCTCCCTCCCCCACACCTACCCTCATTCACTAACCCTTCCTCCCTCCATACCTCTCCTCCTCTTCTTCTTTTTTTTATGGAAACTGACATGGTTGGATACATCACCTACAACATCCGTGATGTCGGACATGTCGTGCCGGCTATAAAAAAATTACTATTTAGATCAAATCTCTTTGATTTACATAGCCGTTTCGACATACGTTTTATTCAGTGCGGTGGTACCAACCCTAGTAAGGTAAGAAGGGAAGGGTGCTACAGTTTTACGTGGAATCCGAACCACGGTCAGCCTCCAATGGTCGAGCGGTCACCCATCCAAGTGTTGACCGCGCCCAGGGTTGCCTGCACCACTGAGCTACCGAGGCTGACAAACGTACCTCCCACCCACTCCCCCTTCTTTTCTCTCCCCCTTCCTCTTCCTGACCATTATTCATGATTTCTTACCAAAAGCAGTAACTATTGAGTAATCTGTGCCAAAAGCCTAGATAATAAATTTTCATATCCTTACCTAGAGAAATCATGGATTCCCCATACAAAAACTTTCACCCCTATTTCACCCCTTATTTTTAGGTTTCCGTATCCCTGTACGGAAGCCTATTACTAAGCCTCCGCAGTCTGTCTGTCCGTCCGTCCGTTTGTCTATCCGAGGGCTGTATCTCTTGAACCGTAATAGGAAGCCCGTTGAAATTTTCACAGAATATGTGTTACTATAGCGGATATAACAACAAATAAGCGGAGCTAGGTACAACCAAAGAGTTTGTAAACTCTTTGGACCGGAGTAAAACCGCAAACAGGAAATTACAATCTTACACGTTCAACCCCACATGAAAAATCCAGTATTTCCGTTTGGGCCACGGGGCTCACCGCTCACCGGTGAGCCTTTCCTTCCTGAACTATTCAGGTCATGGGGGTCACCGGTGAGCCGCGTGAGAGGTCCTACGTAAACGCTTCCTACAAGCCACAGAGCGCAGCTACAAAGCCAATATGGAAGTGAGCCGCATGGCCTTGTAGTCGAAGCGGACGGCGTGGTTTTCAAATCCAATAGAAACTTGTAGTTTTTTATTAAGTTAATTTTAACGATGCTAGGGCTGCTCTTAACGATAAGGTAGAAAATAATATTTTTATTAATAGAATTAATAAAACCAGAAAATAATAAGAAAATATTCGTCAAAATAAAAATGAACATAATATTTTCTTCATTACCAAATAAGAAGACATTATTTATTACGAAAATAATTTATGAAATTGAACAAAAGAAAATATTTATGAAATTGAACAATCACAACATTATGACACTTCAGTATTTAAAATAATCAATCATCTTAACCCTTTGGCTCTTAACCATAAACAATAAAGAATTATCCGTGAGTCTTGTTAAAACAAGGCAAACAAAGGAATGGTTTAGTTGGGCTGCTTTGGCAATAAGTGGATACTTTTTTCGACTTGGTTTTAGCCTGTTTGCTACCCATTATTGGTACGTTCTTTGCATAACATTGGTGACATGTACTTCTCACTTTTCTGGCCAATCCCTCTTTCCTTTCCAGAGTGTGTTTAATTCTCTTCCGTCTTTCTATACGCATTTCATCGTCGCTATCCAAACTCTCCGACAAAAGAATTCGAAAGCATCTTCTTTTCGTTGGTTGAACTACGTCTTCATAGAATCTATTCCGAAACTACGGTTCAGAAGATCTATCTCGATGTTTTCTAACTGCGTTAGCGCTTCTTGTGTTAACTCGAAATCTTCAAAATAATCCATTTTTGGCGAGAAAAGCGTAAAACATCCTCAATTGTCGACGCAGCCGGACCGGGATTGATCGCTGCGTCCGCGGCGCGCGCGCAACGGGTGGGCCGCGGCGTGACCCCGCGGCCCCAGCCAACAGAAAAATACAAATCCTTCATAGGAGGCCACACGATCCACCCATGAGCCTTTTGCTATATCTCGAAAATTAGACGGTAAAAGTCGCAAATTTTTATTTTCCTTACAAATTACCGCATTTTATAAACTTTGTGATGAAAATCTCAAGTTGATGAAAATTACGGATATAATGAGTTTGGCTTGGCCCGAACGGAAAAGTACGCTAGGCCCACCGGTGGGTCGTATGGCGTTCAACGTGTTAATTGTGGGCTGATTTTGAAAATTCTTTTTTTGTTTGGTAGGTATACTTCAGAGGTGCTCCCATTGAAATTTTATTGAAATTTATTGAGCGGTTTATGAAAAAGCAACAAAATACTATTGGTGTGTGGTTACCTTCAGCAAAACTTTTGTGATGTGGACTTTTTCAGCAATTTGCAGTTTGACACATGGCGAATAATTCTGTACCACTTCAACCGATTTCGATTATTCGATTTCGATTATTGTTTTTTATGTAATATTGTTTTAAAAATATAAAACCGACTTAAAAAAAAATTAACTAGAACTAAAAAGTATTAAATAGGTACCTAATATTTTGAAATTTTCTCTGTCATTGTATTGAAATACATGAATCGATATTGTCATTCATATTCGGACCCTTGTTTCATGAATATTCTAAATTTGAAATCTTTTCCGACCGGCCAGATGCGCTTAATATATTATAATACGAGTACGAGTACCATCGAGCTGGTCTGATGACGGAGACGGAAGGTGGCCATAGGAACTCCTAAACTACACATGATAAACCCATCGTGTTTGGGCTCGTTGAATTTGTCTTCACGAGCAATTTACTTTAGACCTAGGAGATTCTCAATTCGACAGTATGTTTTCTTTTTTTGGATGTTTGTTACGCGATTACTCCGTCAATTATTGTGGGCCAAAGACATTAAACCCACCCTTTGTGGGCCGATTTTGAAAATTCTTTTTTTTTTTTTGAAAGGGGTAACCATGAGGTGGTTCCATTTTAATTTGGTCGAGATCAGATTGGAAAGCGAGGCGGAATCGCGAGGCCGAAGGTCGAGCGATTCCGCCGAGTACATTAATAGCAAAAAATTTCAAAAAAAAAACTGTGAAATAAAAAACTATTTAAAAAAATATATAAAAACCGCCTTCAAAAATGTATGAAATAAAAAAAATCGAACCCTAGAGTTGAAGGCGGTGCTAAAGCAAGCAAAAATGATACATGAAAGAAAACATGCGCGGATGATATCCTTTGTGATTTGTGTTTTGTGTAGCCTTCTTTAGCACCGCCTTCAACTCTAGGGTTCGATTTTTTTAATTTCATAAATTTTTTAAGGCAGTTTTCATATTTTTTTTTTACATACAATGCTGACATTATTAGAATGAAGAGTGACGAGTATTTGTTTAACTGTTCAACTAAATAAATACGTTCTATCCACAGAGCACGGAATACCGCGCGCGCGCGCGCGGGGGTATTCCGTGCTCTGTGGATCTATCTATTAAAAGCGCACAAACAGGAAATTACAATCATAATAATATTTTGTTCCGTATACCAAATTATTTTCAAAACATTATTTTATTTTATTTAATTTGATAAGAAGTGTTAGTTTAATTGTAAATTGTCATAATTTTATTATTCAAATATAATTAAAAATTTTGGAATTTACATAAATAATGTTCTTTATAAATATAAATGAAAGCGCCATCTTTTGTCTAGTAGCAGTAATTCTACAGCCTAGTGGCAATTAAAGGTACCTAGATACTGTTGTATTTCAACTAGATAGCGCCCTTAGTATAGAAGTATTAACAAACATTAACGCCACCTGTTTGTTTTACGACAACATCAAGAAAAATTATTAACGCCCTCTGTTGGTTTTACGATTTACAACGTTACCAAATTTTTTATATGGAGTGGTCTATCTGTCCCGACAGGGTTATAAAATCAATGGTCTATACCTATGAAATTGGAGATTTGTATGAAAATTTTAAAATATAAAAATTTTGGTTATCTTTTTATTTTAGCTAATCAAAGTACTGGCCCAAATTATCTATACAATTTTGCCATTTTGATGGCAGTTTGTTTATCCCTTTACTGTAGAAGTCTGCTGGACGAGAGGCGATGAAGTCAGCGAAAGCGTTTTGTACTGCCCCTCGGGTGTTGAATTTTTTTCCCAGTTATAAAATTGTCTTCCAGCTGTAACTCTTGTAGCTTTGCGATGGTCTGTCGTGAAGTGTGAGCTCGCGTTGTCTTGGAAAAGCAATGGGGAAGAGCGATTGACCAGTCTTGGTTGTTGAATTGCGAGCTTCTCCATCATTGTTTGCAATTCTTGGCAATAGACATCTGCCGTCACTGTTGTGCCATTCGGTAAGAAGCTGTGATGTACAATTCCGGCACTGGTCCACCAAGCAGTCACCATCATCTTCCTATGATTAGGTGCTGTGCCCGGGTCCACCCACTGCGACGAACGCTTACGGTTGTCGTATAGGCTGTGCACGCTTGGACGCGTAAGTCTCGCTGACGGTCACTTAGTTCGTGTGGCACCCACTTATTTAGCTTTTTTATCTTACCGATTTGACGCATGTGCTTCAATGTTGTTTTGACACTAACTCCAAAGCCCGCAGCAAGCTCTGCTATAGATTGAGTTGGATCCGCTTCCACTATCGCCTTCAATTCGTCGTTGTCGACAATCCGCGAGACTCGTTCGTCAACTCAAAATTTCCAGATCTAAAACGATTGAACCAGTAATAGACCGTGTTTATGCAAGCAGTGTTAGGCCCGTACACGTCGTTAATGTTTTGTGTTGTTTGCGCAGCGGTATTTCCACGTAGGAACTCATATTCGAAAATTGTACGAATTTTCAATTTATCCATGGCGCCAAAAACTACCACAATTTCACAAAAACAAAACACTATCTAAAAACAAATGACTGAATTTGAAATTAGAATAACATGGCTTTCTAATAAAATTTATTTGAATTTCGAATCCCGCGCCAATCCACAGATAAAAAATTCTGAAAATACTGGTTTTAAAAATCTCCAATTTCATAGGTAAAGACCTATTATTATGTATGTATGTGTGTGTGTGTGTGTATGTAATAAAGCTCATACAAACTCAAAGCTTTTATTTGCAAACAAAGTATGTGCAAAGTATTATTTATTATATATGTATACCGAATTACATAACTTGTTTTTTTTTTAACTTTTCTGCTTCATTCCCCTATCCCTTTGTTGGGATAACCAAATGTTTTGTGTCGATTTTGTTTTATTGTCTCGAACGGTTTGTGACCACTGTCACAATTCCATTAAATGATGATAAGGTTGCCCTGGGGCAGCCTCCTTTTCAGTCTCCTGGGTATCTCCATGTCTCTCATCAAATTCTTGGCTAGCTCGTTGGGATGTAGCTCGATCCTTTTCTGTGGATAGTTCATTTTCAACTAAATGGCCAAAACTTATCTAATCAGTTTTTCGACTGTGGAGAGTGCATTTTCTGGGTTTAATTAAATACTGTTCTCGAACAGCTATTAGAATCGGTGAATGGTCCGATGTGAGTTCGAAGCAGGAATCTGCTGTTATTCGACTTTGCGGTATATTATTTGTGACGCAGAAGTCCAGGAGATCGGGCAGTCTTTTCCTGTCTGTTGGCCAGTATGTGGGTTCTTTAGTTGAAGCTATTCGAAGATTTAGTTGGTTGATGGTTTTTAGAAGTGCACACCCTTTGGTCGTTGAAACCCTACATCCGCAGTCAGTTTGCTTTGCGTTATAGTCTCCGCCGGCAATAAATCGTGAGCCCAATGTTTGGAAAAATGTGGCGTGCATACCTATCAGTTGAGATCATGTGTTTGGGTGGAAAGTAAATAGCTGATATTGTCAGGGATCCTGAGAGTTCCTCTACCACTATATTGGTGGCCTGTATGTAGTCTTTGCAGTAACTCGTACTTTTGTAGTGTTTTATTTTGCTTTTGACAATGACTGCAGAGCCTCCATGGGCCAGTCCATCTGGGTGCATTGTATGAAAAACATTACAGTTAGCAATTTTAATGTGACTCTTTTCGGTGAAATAGGTTTCAGAAATGAGTAGGATATCTATATCTCTTTCGTGCAGGAACAGTATGATTTCCTGGTTGTGTCTTGTTAATCCCTTGGCATTCCAAATAGCTATGTTCAATTGGTTGAATTTTGTAACATATTTGTCATGAGCTTCGTAAGAGTGTTGTTAAGATTATTCATTTGTATTGTGGCTGATTTACCTCGGGGTCCTCGGTATCCAACTGTCGGACGACTTAAACTTCCGGCGCCACATTGAAGGCAAGTCTAAGCTGGCCTCAAAAAAGCTGGGTGTACTGCTGGGTACGGCGGTACTTCACGGTGGGCTAAAAACTGACGTTGTATAAAACGCAAGTTAGATCTTGCTTGGAGTACTGCTCGCACCTGGGCGATGGCTCAGCTAAATGCCAGCTTGCGCCGCTAGACTCAATTCAGCATTGTACCGTGCGACGTGTGTGCGACACCCTGTGGTGTCCTGCGACTTAGAACCGCTGTAACTCCGTACGGATGTCGGCTCCCTAAGTGTGAAGTGTCCTCATTCCACCTCCGCACTACGCGTACTGAGCAGGGGATGCACCCCCTATACACTCGACCTACCGAGGATACGACCTACACAGGAACCAACCGGTTCGTAGGTCTTTTATTCACAGAACCGGGAAAATGTGGAACGCACTCCCTGCTCATCTATTTCCTCCCAAGTACAGCCTGGGGTTTTTCAAAACGGGCGTGAAAAGGCTCCTGTCTGACCAGCATGGCATTCGCAATCCCCGTGCATCACAGAATGTCCATGGGCGTCGTAAGTCACCTACTCGTAAGTGAAACGAGACCACATGTTGCGCTTTCCATAAAAAAAAAACCTAAGGTGAACCATAGGAAAGCAGATTTTCAGCCTAACCCATTATTTTTTTTTTTCAATAAAAAAGGTAATGGAGTACTCGGCGGTGTTCTGGGAGCGGTGCCACGAGCTGCAGGACGTGGACCGCATCATGGCGCAGATCGAGCGCGGCGAGGCCAAGATCCAGCGCCGCGCCTCCATCAAGAAGGCACTCGATGCCAAGATGGCTCGCTACCGCGCCCCCTTCCACCAGCTGCGCATCGCCTACGGCACCAACAAGGGCAAGAACTACGCGGAGGACGAGGACCGGTGCGTAACCTACTACACAGCACTACTACACACCCACTACTACACACACGTGCGTTGTATGCGTGCAGGTTCCTCGTGTGTATGCTGCACAAGCTGGGCTTCGACAAGGAGAACGTGTACGAGGAGCTGCGTGCGGCCGTGCACGCCGCCACGCCACTACTACACACACATGCGTTGTATGCGTGCGGCCGTGCACGCCGCCACGCCACTACTACACACACATGCGTTGTATGCGTGCAGGTTCCTCGTGTGTATGCTGCACACGCTGGGCTTCGACAAGGAGAACGTGTACCAGGAGCTGCGTGCGGCCGTGCACGCCGCCACGCCACTACTACACACACATGCGTTGTATGCGTGCAGGTTCCTCGTGTGTATGCTGCACAAGCTGGGCTTCGACAAGGAGAACGTGTACGAGGAGCTGCGTGCGGCCGTGCACGCCGCCACGCCACTACTACACACACATGCGTTGTATGCGTGCAGGTTCCTCGTGTGTATGCTGCACAAGCTGGGCTTCGACAAGGAGAACGTGTACGAGGAGCTGCGTGCGGCCGTGCACGCCGCCACGCCACTACTACACACACATGCGTTGTATGCGTGCAGGTTCCTCGTGTGTATGCTGCACAAGCTGGGCTTCGACAAGGAGAACGTGTACGAGGAGCTGCGTGCGGCCGTGCACGCCGCCACGCCACTACTACACACACATGCGTTGTTTGCGTGCAGGTTCCTCGTGTGTATGCTGCACAAGCTGGGCTTCGACAAGGAGAACGTGTACGAGGAGCTGCGTGCGGCCGTGCACGCCGCCACGCCACTACTACACACACATGCGTTGTATGCGTGCAGGTTCCTCGTGTGTATGCTGCACACGCTGGGCTTCGACAAGGAGAACGTGTACGAGGAGCTGCGTGCGGCCGTGCACGCCGCCACGCCACTACTACACACACATGCGTTGTATGCGTGCAGGTTCCTCGTGTGTATGCTGCACAAGCTGGGCTTCGACAAGGAGAACGTGTACGAGGAGCTGCGTGCGGCCGTGCACGCCGCCACGCCACTACTACACACACATGCGTTGTATGCGTGCAGGTTCCTCGTGTGTATGCTGCACAAGCTGTGCTTCGACAAGGAGAACGTGTACGAGGAGCTGCGTGCGGCCGTGCACGCCGCCACGCCACTACTACACACACATGCGTTGTATGCGTGCAGGTTCCTCGTGTGTATGCTGCACAAGCTGGGCTTCGACAAGGAGAACGTGTACGAGGAGCTGCGTGCGGCCGTGCACGCCGCCACGCCACTACTAAACACACATGCGTTGTATGCGTGCAGGTTCCTCGTGTGTATGCTGCACACGCTGGGCTTCGACAAGGAGAACGTGTACGAGGAGCTGCGTGCGGCCGTGCACGCCGCCACGCCACTACTACACACACGTGCGTTGTATGCGTGCAGGTTCCTCGTGTGTATGCTGCACAAGCTGGGCTTCGACAAGGAGAACGTGTACGAGGAGCTGCGTGCGGCCGTGCACGCCGCCACGCCACTACTACACACACGTGCGTTGTATGCGTGCAGGTTCCTCGTGTGTATGCTGCACAAGCTGGGCTTCGACAAGGAGAACGTGTACGAGGAGCTGCGTGCGGCCGTGCACGCCGCCACGCAGTTCCGCTTCGACTGGTTCCTCAAGTCCCGCACCGCCATCGAGCTACAGCGCAGGTACGCTCACGGTCATGTTGGCAGCTTTGCTATGAGCATGGTTATACAGGGTGTCCCAGAAACCGACGATAATCCTTTAACAGGAGATAGGGCTGCTAATTACCTCTCACAATATCTAATTTTAGGTTTAGTAAAAATGGCTTAGTTTTTGAGATATTGTCATTTTTGTAAAAATCCAAAGTTTTCTCCCTCAGCTCATTTTTTTAAATGCCACAAGTACAAATGTAAGATTTTCTTAAATCTAGTTTTTGTTAAATATTCCTAAAAAGTAAGGCTTTCACACGGTATAATTTATTTTTTCATGTTTAATCCTGTTTAGCTGAAAAACGACTTAAGAGCCACATGTTAAAAATTTTTCAGCCTCATCCCTTGAGTTTGGCCCTTCGCGGTGAAAAAAAATATTACTACACTAAAGTGACATTATGCAACAAAAATACGCCCATCTAATGTAGTTTTTAAAATGGTACATCACTTACCTATTTGCCCAATAATTTATGAGATATTGTTATTTAACTGCAAAAAGACCTCGGAATTTGATAACTGTTCTACCAACTACGAATTGGTATAAAATAAACACTTGAAGTAATTGGTCTTTATTAACCTGTTAAATTAGATGTTCAAATTGTTTACCACCTGCACAAATGCTAGCTCGACATCTTCTCACAAATGCCCGGTTGATGCGTCGAGCAAGTACTCGATGCAAGTGCAGATACGTCCACCTATGCTATGTAAATAGTTTGTGTTTTCCGTCTAGTTGACTATAGTCGGCACGACCGAAGGGAAGCACTGACGTGGCACCAAGTTCACCCGGTGTTATGGGCTGACATCACGGATGTTGTAGGTGATGTAGCCAACCATGTCAGTTTACATAAAAAAAAACTGAGCTACTGCCGTAATTCTTTCTTTGAGCTCTATCAAGTTTTCCACCGGTTTCCCGTAAACTTTATCTTTTAAATAGCCCCAATAATAAAAATCTAACGTATTTAAATCCGGTGATCTAGACGTCCGTTCTATCTGTGGGGATGCAAGTGGCTAGGAGGCCACAAGACGTTCGTTGAATTGTAGAGACTTTAAACGGGCGAATTATCTCGAGTTTCTGCAACAGGAGCTTCAGAGCCTTTTAGAAGATGTACCATTGGCCATACGGAGGTGGTTGCAAAATGATGGCTGCCCAGTCCATTACGCTAGAGAAGTGCGTAATTTTTTAGACCAAGCATATCCCCACAGATGGATCGGACGTCTAGGTCACCGGATTTAAATCCGTTAGATTTTTATTATTGGGGCTATTTAAAAAAAAAGGTTTATGGGAAACCGGTGGAAAGCTTGATAGAGCTCAAAGAAAGAATTACGGCAGTAGCTCAGTTTTTTTTTATGTAAACTGACATGGTTGGCTACATCACCTACAACATCCGTGATGTCAGCCCATAACACCGGGTGAACTTGGTGCCACGTCAGTGCTTCCCTTCGGTCGTGCCGGCTACACTGAACTGGACGGAAAACACAAAGTATTTACATAGCATAGGTGGACGTATCTGCACTTGCATCGATTACTTGCTCGACGCATCAACAGGGCTTTTGTGAGAACATGTCGAGCTAGCATTTGTGCAGGTTGTAAACAATTTGAACATCTACTTTAACAGGTTAATAAAGACCAATTACTTCAAGTGTTTATTTTATTCCAATTCGTAGTTGGCAGAACAGTTATCAAATTCCGAGGTCTTTTTGCAGTTAAATAACAATATCTCACAAATTATTGGGCAAATAGGTAAGTGATGTACCATTTTAAGAACTACATTAGATGGGCGTATTTTTGTTGCATAATGCCACTTTAGTGTAGTAATTATTTTTTTCACCGCGAAGGGCCAAACTCAAGGGATGAGGCTGAAAAAAATTTAACATGTGGCTCTTAAGTCGTTTTTCAGCTAAACAGGATTAAACATGAAAAAATAAATTATACCGTGTGAAAGCCTTACTTTTTAGGAATATTTGACAAAAACTAGATTTAAGAAAATCTTACATTTGTACTCGTGGCATTTAAAAAAATGAGGTGAGGGAGAAAATTTAGGATTTTTACAAAAATGACAATATCTCAAAAACTAAGCCATTTTTACTAAGCCTAAAATTAGATATTCTCAGAGGTAATTAGCAGCCCTATCTCCTGTTAAAGGATTATCGTCGGTTTCTGGGACACCTGTATATAACACTCAATATCTTCAATAGAGTAATTACTTCTTGAACGAGTATATCCATTTGTTAAGTTGTGCATGATTTTAGGTTCTGCCTCATATTCTACTTCATGAGGAGCAGAATGAGTTGTAGTTACTTTGGCATATGTTGAAATGCTATCTTGTGCGTGAATTATTTGTATGACATGTGGTATACCGTTGGAAAGGGCGTAAACTAGGGAACTTTTTAAAAGAAAATGAAGCACTCAATTGCTGTAGTTTTTTTTATGAATTAAGAAATTAAGATTCTGTCACATTTTTACTCGTTGGGAGGTCATAAAACCTTTTCATGGTATTAACTTTATCAAATAATTTTTTTTCTAGAGCAAGGATACATAGTAAAATTCAATAAATTTTATTTCGTGCTGATACAATCATAAACAAAAAAGTTACAAAAGTTACAACAAAAAAGCTGGGATTTTGGTAATTTTCAAAAATAAAGAAAAAAAATCGTATCTCGATACCACGTGACATCTGACAAAAGGTGTCATAGGTCAAAACGTTGCAAATGACCCCACTTACCTACAAAAAATTTCTATTTTTTGTTTTTGACAATTGTATTTTTTACAAACAATATTATTGAACTAAATGTGCAGAAGAATCGTAAAAATGACATGTTGCCGCTGGGGTAGCGCATCGCTTTAAGATCTTTGCTTACGGTGACGCTTGGTCCGGGTCGCCTCTCACCCTCAAATGTGGTTGAGGGAGGTGATGGCTGGCCCTGGTGTGATGCTCGTGAACGGTTGCTGTTTATGGAGACTGGCCTGCTTCAATTCAGCATGGTATACCAATGTATATTGCCACGTGGGCTAGGGCCGCGCACATCCCGTACAGACAGACAGAAAGTTAAATACATAAATAAAGATTGTCCAGAGATGCCAGGAGTTAGAAAACTCCGTGCCAATCCTCTAGTAAAGAGAGAAAAATAAAACTGGAAGAGAATTAAAATTAAAATTATAATTAAAGAAAATTGTAAAAATCCGATTAACAAAAACTAAGTCCCGAAGGTCGACCACCGAGAATTTAGAGCTACACATACAGTAAATTAAAAACAAAACACGATCCAGCACAGCAATACACAAAATAGTGTCCCATTAGTCAGTCAGCCCTGTACAAATAATACCTAAACACTTAAAACTACATATTATACTATTAATTCTTCCCGCACTCTTCACAGTTCGAAATATCCAGTGGTGCACTCACAACAGTTTATTATTAAAAATCAGTAGCTTGTAGAAAGGTCAGGTTGAACTTGAAGCCACTTTCCCCTCCTCTTCAGCGGCAAAGGCTTCGCACGTTATTAGCCCTCCTTGGCACAGCCCGAGCGACCTCTCCTTGTAGCACAGCAAAAGATTCCTGCAGCATCGTCTACAGCTGAGCTCACAGCGGTCCACCTTCCTGAAGCCTTCAATCCTCAGTCTCCTCAGTCTGTGAAAGTCCTCCACAGGCCTCGTAGCCCCCACAGAAGCCGCTAAGATAAAAAAATAGTAATAATACATAAGCCTAAAAAAACCTACACCAGCAGCTCGTATACAATAGTAATCAGAAAGAGTCACAATATTTTTTAGGAAGATAATAACCGAAAGATATGAGAGGCGTATGCCCAGCAGTGGACGCTTACACGCTGACTGACTGACTGACATGAAATAATAAAAATAACTAAATAATATAATTACCAGATTACAAATCTGCACACAAGAAATTTTCACCCTCAGCAGTATCGTCATCATCATCATCATCATCAGCCTGTATCGGTCCACTGCTGGACATAGGCCTCTCCCAAGGCACGTCACCACACGCGGTCAGCAGTATACAGCCATATTTTTCCAGTGACAGCAAAACAAAAGATCTCTAATTTTTTTATTCTAAACTCAAAACATTAATTTAAAAAGTGTTTCGTGCCAGTAAGAATTTTGCAACGTGACAATATACTACTTAGCTGACTGCATAATTAGTTAACTCTTGACTAGGCAGGTAAGATTAGTACCTCAATTTTATTAACGATTAACAACTTGTCTTAATATGCATATATTTCTATTTTTGTCAATTGTACTACATTGTAGTATGTTTAATATACTAACATATTTATGTTGATATAAATTACTTATTAAAGTTTGACAAACGCTCTTTACACCTGATTCACTTAATAATTCTTTGTAGTCAGAACTCTCAGCAAACTTGCTAATCTTGCTCTCAAGCTGTTTTTCGATAGACTGTAAGCGGTGTTATTAAGTGGCTAGTCACTAGTCACATAAATACAGTGGTCGCGAGTTCAGTCTTGTACCAGTAGGGGAGGCCGAGGTTTATAAAATGATTAACCATATTTCCACACGCGCTATGGGATCAGATAATATCTTGCTGAAACTAACA
The DNA here is from genome assembly GCA_946902875.1 of Nematopogon swammerdamellus. Classification (NCBI taxonomy): domain Eukaryota; kingdom Metazoa; phylum Arthropoda; class Insecta; order Lepidoptera; family Adelidae; genus Nematopogon; species Nematopogon swammerdamellus. The sequence goes on along the minus strand of OX336337.1, from coordinate 27,897,046 downwards.
CTTCCTCGTACGCTTTATGTAATCACACAAATAGTAAACAAGTCTCTTCGTGATGGGTTTTTCGCGCCATGCTGGAAATTAGCTTTAAAGTCTATACCAAAGAAAAGTATTATCAAAGAGATGAAAGATTTCCGTCCGATAAGTATCCTTCCGGTAATTTCTAAACTAGTGGAGAGAACTGTGCATAAACAGTTATCAGCATTCATAGAAGCTCAATATGTCATTCCCGAGGTCCAGTCCGGCTTCAGAAGCTCCCGTAGCACTAATACAGCGTTGCTAAATGTTTTAGACGATATTCTCACTGCTTCTGATGCCTGTCTGGCCTGTGCTGTGCCAGCTTGTGCTGCTCGATTTTTCAAGAGCTTTTGATTGCCTGAATATTCCCTTACTTCTCGCTAAACTTTTCTATTACGGAGTAAGTGCATTAAAGTGGTTCGAAAGCTTCTTAAGTTGGTAGGCGACAGGTTGTTGTTTGTGGGCAAGATGACGGTAGGTCAATGTATTCTCAGCCTAAAAACCTCACTCGAGGAGTGCCGCAAGGCGCTATACTCAGTCCTCTCCTGTTCACAATTTTCACAGCCGACCTCTGCAAAGTCCTGAAGCATTCTCACACTCATCTGTATGCTGATGACACCCAGATTTATTTATCATTCCACCCCAATGAGACGGCCGAAACGGTGGTACTGCTCAATGAAGATTTAAGTGGAGCTTATGACTGGGCATGTAGAAACACGCTGGTCTTGAATCCTTCCAAATCAAACTGCATTGTTCTCGGCACCAAACACCAGGTTGAAACCATTCATTCACTCAAGCCCTCGGTGGAAATAAACGGCACACCAGTCAATATCGTGCAGTCGAGTAGAAACTTAGGGCTTGTGGTTGACGAAGCGATGTGGTTTGAGGAACATATAAACCAGAAAGTGAAAACGGCATTCTATAAATTGAAAATTGTGTACTCGTTTAGGAGGCACCTCACCGAAAAGGTCCGTATTATGCTAACGGACGCGCTTGTTCTGGCCCCGTTTGATTATTGTGACACTGTTTACAGACCCCGCCTGTTGCCCAGAACAGCGCGAACCATACAGCGGGTGCAAAACGCATGTGCAAGATTTTGTTTTGATATACCTAGGCGTTCCCACATTACTCCTTACCTAAATGAAAAAGGTATCCTGAAAATGGAAACCAGGCGGGTACTACACTTGGCTTGTCGGGTGTTCAAAATAATTAAAACACACAAGCCCGAATATCTTTACGACAAGTTATCCTGGTCGCAAGATACTCACGCATACCGAACTCGAGCAAGTGTGTACCTGCTTCTGCTAATGGTTCCGCGTCACGTCTCGGTCAGCTTTGAGGGTTGCTTTAAATATAGCGCGACCAAATGCTGGAACAACCTTCCGCCGCCAATTAGGGAAAAGATCAGCATTCCTGGGTTTAAGCGGGCGTGCAAGGCTTGGCTTCTAGAGTCGCAACGGGCTAACCCTCGTGTCTGATCAGGATTGTGTTTTTAAATTTTTTAATTTATTTATTTTAATTGCTGTTTTTAAATTTATTTATTTTAATTGCTGTTTTTAAATTTATTTATTATAATTGCTGTTTTGCTTGTTTTCTTAAATTGTATTGTTGTTTTCTTCTGTATTGTTGTTTTCTTGATTGTATTGTTTATTGATCATTCATATGGCAGTTAGACTGCTCTCTAACTTGTCACAATTTGTTCAATAATTTGTAAATGCAAATACTATTTCGAAAAAGTATTTTGTGTTTTTAATGTGCGTTACGTGCGGTGATTTTAAGTGATTTTAAGTGGTGATAGCTGACGCTATTTCGCAATGTTGTATGCTTACGTGTCACAGTGTCAAATATGACCTTAAAATCGGACACGTTCTTTTTATTCCAGAAATTAATAGATTTAGTTATTTAAAATGCTAGACTAAAACTCCCCGCTTCTGCGACTTTTAGTTTAGGAGAAATAATTTTTTGAAAATTACACTTTTTTAGTTTCGGAAAAACGAAAAATAATTCTACAATTAAAACTAAGCTACTTATTTAAATTTCACTTAGCCTTGTCAAAGACCCTTTCGAATATCCACATTTGAAAAGTTATTCGAGGCTGAGAAAGTTTACAGAAATCGAATTATATTTATTTTTTATTTTTTTTATTTTATTTTTTTTTCTCCTAGATCCCATAGTAGTAGGCGGAGATATTTATACCGAAAATAGTTCACTGTTTCCTCTGTCCGTTAAAAAAAAACCGACGCCTAATTCCATGGGATTAAGAAGTTACAGGAGTTATTCGCTATGGGCTAGGGTTGTTACTAGAATGAATAAAAATTTTCCCATTTTTTATTTATTTATTTTTGACATTTGATTAATTTTATTGTATTGTTTCGTGATTTCTTTTAATAATAATTAGCTTGTTTTGGTTTTTGTTTTTGTTTTTTTTTTGGTTTTTTTTTATATGGAAACTGACACGGCTCGCTAAATCACCTACACTACAGCATCCGTGATGTCAGCCCATAACACCGGGAGAACTAGGTATGCATGCCATGTCAGTGTTTCCCTTCATTTCATGTCGGCTACTATGTGTAAAATTGGGGAGGCGTATGTCCAGCAGTGAACACATACACACTGACTGACTAACTGACCATTCCATATACATCCACTGCTGGGACCATATCATCATTTTGCGGAAAAATAAAAGATTTTGTGAAGTGCCAACCCTATTGCCCGAAACTTGATAATTGCACTAAAATGAGCATAACTTCTTAAACCCATGGAATTAGGCGTCGGTTTTTTTTTTAACGGACAGAGAAAATAGTGAACTATTTTCGGTATAAATATCTCCGCCTACTACTACGGGATCTAGGAGAAAAAAAATAAAATAAAAAAAATTAAAAAAATATATAATTCGATTTCTGTAAACTTTCACAGCCTCGAATAACTTTTGAAATGTGGATATTCGAAAGGGTCTTTGATAAGGCTGAGTGAAATTTAAATAAGTAGCTTAGTTTTAATTGTAGAATTATTTTTCGTTTTTTCGAAACTAAAAAAGTGTAATTTTCAAAAAATTATTTCTCCTAAACTAAAAGTCGCAGAGGCGGGGGAGTTTTACTCTAGCATTTGAAATAACTAAATCTATAAATGTCTGGAATAAAAAGGACGTGTCCGATTTTATGGTCATATTTGACACTGTGCGTGTGTACCAGCGGAAGATCAGCGCGAGGGAACCGCAGCGTACAAGCTGAGCTGGCTCCCTTTACCTTCTAGTTCTATGTTATAAAATGTACTGTACTACTGATGTGAAAAGGAAATAAACGCTATTCTATTCTATTCTATTCTAAATACTTGTAAAAATATGTTTAAAAAAAAAATACCCTGCAAAGTTTCTTGTCGGTTCTTCTTCGTGGGTGTAATCGAACCGGATAGAACAAATTGTGACAAGTTTGAGCGCAGTCTGCTATATGAATGATCCATAAACAATACAATAATAAAACTGTACGTCTCTGTTCCACTCTAAGTGCGGTGCTGATATAATGATGGTTACTCGGAGCGGTTGGAATGTTGATGTGTGTTGCAACACTGTGCAGGTGCAACACTCTCATCACTCTCATCGAGCGCGAGAACCAGGAGCTGGAGGAGAAAGAGCGCGCCGAGAAGAAGAAGAAGAGCGGCGGCGGAGGCGGGGGCGGTGGCGGCGGAGGCGGCGCGGGCGGCGGGGGCGGCGGCGCGGGCGCGGCGTCGGCGGTGGCGGGCGGCGCGGGCGGGCGCGCCGGCGCCGCCGCCAAGCGTAAGGCCGACTCCGCCGCCGACGCGCACAAGCACAAGAAGAAAAAGAAGTAGTCCCCACCCGCCCGCACCAGCCCACCTGACGTATTGTGATACTTAAATAGAATGCGACGCGAGTCTCCCCTCAGTCTCAATTTGAATTAATTAGGTACTCGGAGTTGTCTCTGAAGAATGAACTGCGAATAATTCAATATGATTAGTGTGATGCATTTACTGATAATATAGATGTTATGTACATTTTAACTTGTCATTATTATTATTTGGTGTATACGCAACGCATGCACTATAGTGTACAGTGTACAGTGGCCACATTATGTACTTGCTACTGGAGAGTTGACGCGGACAGCCACCGCACCACCGAGTTGAGACCATCCACCCACAAATGAGTGATTAGTCGATCGCGTTCCTCCAACTTCACTGCACGCACAGTTATGCGCCACCGGCCTAAAACTCTGAGCCTTCAAACTAGTCCCTCTCCAGCTACCCCGGCCGCAGCTAGCCTAGTCCTCCGTGAAGGCCACAACTCTGCACAGTGGATATCCGTAATATTGTGATGTGTGTGTAGCTCATCAATCAGACTAACGGCTACACTGCACAGTGGACTATCCGTAATATTGTGATGTGTCAGTAGCTCATCGGACTAACGGATACACTGCACAGTGGATTATCCGTAATATTGTGGTGTGTAGCTCATCAGACCAATGGCTACACTGCACAGTGGATTATCTGTAATATTGTGATGTGTAGCTCATCAGACTAACGGATACACTGCACAGTGGATTATCTGTAATATTGTGATGTGTAGCTCATCAGAGTAACGGATACACTGCACAGTGGACTATCCGTAATATTGTGGTGTGTAGCTCATCAGACCAATGGCTACACTGCACAGTGGATTATCTGTAATATTGTGATGTGTAGCTCATCAGACTAACGGATACACTGCACAGTGGACTATCCGTAATATTGTGATGTGTAGCTCATCAGACTAACGGATACACTGCACAGTGGATTATCTGTAATATTGTGATGTGTAGCTCATCAGAGTAACGGATACACTGCACAGTGGACTATCCGTAATATTGTGGTGTGTAGCTCATCAGACCAATGGCTACACTGCACAGTGGATTATCTGTAATATTGGGATGTGTAGCTCATCAGAGTAACGGATACACTGCACAGTGGACTATCCGTAATATTGTGATGTGTCAGTAGCTCATCGGACTAACGGATACACTGCACAGTGGATTATCCGTAATATTGTGGTGTGTAGCTCATCAGACCAATGGCTACACTGCACAGTGGATTATCTGTAATATTGTGATGTGTAGCTCATCAGACTAACGGATACACTGCACAGTGGATTATCTGTAATATTGTGATGTGTAGCTCATCAGAGTAACGGATACACTGCACAGTGGACTATCCGTAATATTGTGGTGTGTAGCTCATCAGACCAATGGCTACACTGCACAGTGGATTATCTGTAATATTGGGATGTGTAGCTCATCAGAGTAACGGATACACTGCACAGTGGACTATCCGTAATATTGTGGTGTGTAGCTCATCAGACCAATGGCTACACTGCACAGTGGATTATCTGTAATATTGTGATGTGTAGCTCATCAGACTAACGGATACACTGCACAGTGGATATTATTATTATTTACTAGCTATTGGCCGCGGCTTCGCTCGCGTGAAATTCGTATTTTAAAAGAAGAAAGTAAGTAAGCCCGCTACCCTGTCCGTACCTTTATTTCAGCGTGCGGAAAAAATAAGTTTGTATGAGAGCCACATCTTAGTGTCACCGGAACTGAATTTCATTTAGCCTATCCTGTGTCTTGACGTATAGTTAAATGTGCTTGTACTAAGTTTAATAGAATTCGGATGATCGGTTTAAAAGTTATGGAGGAACAAACATACATACAGAAAAGATTTCTAAGAATCGTCATTAAATATTATGCCAAAAAAAAAATTGTTTTAGTATCATACATAGAGTCTACAACCGCAATATCTCATAAAACAAAGTAACTTACTCTCTTACAGATTTATTATTGTATTGATTGATGATAGCTCTAACAGCTTGAAGCTAAATTACTTTGCTGAGCTGAGCGGTATTTTAAAAGAATTGCCCCACTGCTGCATCTAAGTATGTAGTTTCCATTAAAAAAAAATGATGCGTGCATTTAACTTTTTTTTTCTCCGCAGATCATGTGTAATATTTTAATAAAATTGTTGGTAACTATATTCTATTAATTCCATTGTTTTTCCCCCTTTTAGGTGCAGTTTTTTTAATTTATTCAACTTTTAGGACTAATGACCTCCAGCGGTAGGTGGTTACAAGAGTCCACAACTCTATTCACCAAGTGTTTACTTGGGTTAGAATTAATAAGGCGAGCCAAAATGTTGACCCCGGGCGTGGCTCCGGCCTCGGAGACCCCGGCAGGCCCTTTCACTGGTAGTGGACTGTATTAAAAATTCACAGATCTCGTACATTACACGACCTTCGAGGTACATTGAAAATTAACTCAACAAAATAAAAAAAAGTATTACATTTATATAGTTTTTATTATTTTTCAAAAACACAAGCAGCTAAAAAAATGTAAACTAAAATTTTGACAGAAAAAGAGATATAAGCTTGACATTATGTCTAACTAAAGTAACAAATTAATAAATATCAAATATAAAAACATAATTTTTTTAATGCGGCGACGCATCTTCTAACCTAACCTATATTCATATGGCTTCCTTCCGGCTCTATCATCAGGACCCTGGAAATCATATATGACTAGAGTATAGGCCCCGGCGCGTAACTTGGCCGCTGTGCGAGCGGGACAGCGTAATACCAACGAGCGCATGCGTATAACGCCGTCCCTCTCGCACAGAGGCCAAGTTACGTGCGTGTACTTGCAAGCCCAAACACGGTGGATTTATCATGTGTAGTTTAGGAGTTTCTATGGCTTCCTTCCGGCTCCATCATCAGGACCCTGGAAATAACATGACTAGAGTACTTGCGAAGACAAATCCAGCGAGCCCAAACATGGTGGATTTATCATGTGTAGTTTAGGAGTTTCTATGGCTTCCTTCCGGCTCCATCATCATGACCCTGGAAATAACATATGACTAGAGTACTTGCGAAGACAAATCCAGCGAGCCCAAACATGGTGGATTTATCATGTGTAGTTTAGGAGTTTCTATGGCTTCCTTCCGGCTCCATCATCAGGACCCTGGAAATAACGTATGACTAGAGTACTTGCGAAGACAAATCCAGCGAGCCCAAACATGGTGGATTTATCATGTGTAGTTTAGGAGTTTCTATGGCTTCCTTCCGGCTCCATCATCAGGACCCTGAAAATAACATATGACGTAGAGTACTTGCGAAGACAAATCCAGCGAGCCCAAACATGGTGGATTTATCATGTGTAGTTTAGGAGTTTCTATGGCTTCCTTCCGGCTCCATCATCAGGACCCTGGAAATAACATATGACTAGAGTAGGTACTTGCGAAGACAAATCCAGCGAGCCCAAACATGGTGGATTTATCATGTGTAGTTTAGGAGTTTCTATGGCTTCCTTCCGGCTCCATCATCAGGACCCTGGAAATAACATATGACTAGAGTACTTGCGAAGACAAATCCAGCGAGCCCAAACATGGTGGATTTATCATGTGTAGTTTAGGAGTTTCTATGGCTTCCTTCCGGCTCCATCATCAGGACCCTGGAAATAACATATAACTAGAGTAGGTACTTGCGAAGACAAATCCAGCGAGCCCAAACATGGTGGATTTATCAAGTGTAGTTTAGGAGTTTCTATGGCTTCCTTCCGGCTCCATCATCAGGACCCTGGAAATAACATATGACTAGAGTAGGTACTTGCGAAGACAAATCCAGCGAGCCCAAACATGGTGGATTTATCAAGTGTAGTTTAGGAGTTCCTATGGCTTCATTCCGGCTCCATCGTCAGGACCCTGGACAGCATTTATATGACAAGAGTACTTGCGAAGACAAATCCAACGAGCGCAAACACGATGGGCTTATCATGTATAGTTTAGGAGTTGCTATGGCTTCCATCCGCCTCCGTCATCAGAACCCAAAAGTATGGATTTCAAATCAGAAAAGCATATTTCAATACCGGGCAAGCTATCCGGTTCAACTATCTGTAATACTGTGGTGTGTAGCTTATCAGATTGCTATTCTCAGCTTAGCTCGGCCCTGGAGAGTTGATCAGCTTACAAGAGGTTAAAGCTGGGATTTTGGTAATTTTCAAAAATAAAGAAAAAAAATCGTATCTCGATACCACGTGACACCTGACAAAAGCAGTCATGGGTCAAACAAAACCTAATGACCCCACTTACATTCTACAAAAAGATGTGCCGAACACGAGTCCTTCATCGCAGGAGGATTTGACGGCTCAGACGAGAAATGTACTATGGGAGTTTTCACAAAAACGACATGCGCCGCCCTCGGCGCCGCCTCAACATTAGGTTAGGGTTAAATTATAGAAGATGGCGTCGCCGCGACGCATCTTCTGTAATTTAACCCTGGTTATTTTTTTTTAACCACCAACTCCCATAGTGCATCTCTCGTCTGAGCCGTCAAATCCTCCTGCGATGAACGGCTCGTGTGCCGAACACCCTGTATTTTATTTGTAACCACATTTTGGGGTAACCTCACAGAGCATCAAATACCTTCCGCGGGCGCCCCGCGCATTTCATGCTCTGTGGGGTAACCTGTACTTTCCGCAGGACTACTAACCTGACAAACTTATCTATAATCTGTCTGGCGGCAAAAAATATACGTTATTTTGCGTCAGGTTCATCGTAATCGGTGCAGTAGGTCAGGAGATATCTCCGTGTGGCGACAGACAGACGCCAGAGCGATCCCATAAGCGTCCCTTTTTTTCGTATTTTGCGACGGGACCCTACATGCGATGTTAACCTTGATCATTTAGCTTCCTGATGCTAGCACACACGCGACGCGTGAAGCGGCATTCTCTCTCATTGTTTACGGAAGGCGCAGCGGGTGCCCTTTTTATTACCGCCTGCGCTGGAAGAACACAAGAACACGCTGCCGGTCGCACGCAATCACAAGTGGGGGGAGAGATGTGACTATACCCTACAACAGGGGTTCTCAACCTTTTTTCCTCTGCGACACATCTGAAGATTTTTTTTAGACTGGCGACACACTCAAAGAAACCACAAGTCTTACAAGTAGGTAAGTAACCATAGTATTATTTCTCTATGCAATTAACTAATACAAGTAATAGTTTGAACACTAGGCTGAGTGGCTGAGTAGATTCTATCCTAATGTGATACTTGAGCCTGACGACCTTTAAACAGATCTCTGTCCTTCATAGTGAGCCTTTTTGTTTTTCACCTACTGTCAATGTCACTTTGACATTTAGCTGGGAGACGGTCGCCATGTTTACGAAATTCTCGTGCAAAAATATCACATTCTAATCTGGCGGGAAATTCATATCAGCCCTATCTTAGGTATGCCAGCTGTTCGTGGCAATGAGTAGACTGGCGCGCGGAGGGAGGAAGGAGCCGCGCGCCGTGGCCGCGCCACCGCGGCCAGTGCAGCACGACAGCGCGGCGACCGGGCGAAATGGCGATTTTTTTTTATTTTTAGAAATTCTCGCGACACACCTGACACACGCTCGCGACACACTGGTTGAGAATAGAATGGCTGCCCTACAACAAAGAGGGGTGGCTCTAGGCTATTAGACAAGGCAGCAGCAATAAGGCGGCCAACTTTATGATATGTCAATGCGGAACTTTCTTGGGGATAGAGAGTTGAGTGTGAAGGACTGAGGATGTGTCGGAGCACTTGCTGAAGTTATCATTTATTTTTAAAATAATATTTCTCAATTTTGGGTTTTAAATGTCATAAAAGTTTTCATACTGCCTACATATATTCAATTTTACAACAAGCATTGCAAGTAACGTTTCAACTTTAAGTGACGATTTTCCGATGTCCCAAAGGCATTCATCGACGAAAATACTCGTTCTGTAGGTGCGTTCGTCCATGGCAAATAAAGAAGGTAGTTAGCGCGCACGTTCGTGGACTCTGCGGGCGGAGGCTGATAGATCTTTAAACGATTATCCCTGTTTTGTCTTCGTACTTCAACCACGCAATAAAACCTTATTAGATAAATAATTTAATGCCATAAATAAAAAGAGGTTTTGTAAATGTCGTGACTTTCAGAGATTGATTCACAACACTATACATTCCATTCTCGCTTTCCTGCCGGAAGCCACGAACGTACGCGCAGACTGAACCAGCCAGATGCTGCGGCCCCACACACCGTAGGTCCAGGTAGTCAGCCACCTCCTGCAGGCCGCCCTTCAGGTTCTTACACAGCTTCATCAGTACTGAACGATGGCCAGGCAATTTTTGAATGACTTGGAAACACACTTGGAAATATGGTAAATGCGGGACGCATTAGACATTTTGCAGGATTATTTTGTTAGTTATTACAATGCGGGATTACAAGTGCGATTGCGGGACGGTCCCGCAGAATCCGGGACGGTTGGCCACCTTAAGCAACAATAAGTGAAACACATGGTGCAGTTGTGAGCATTTAATATATCATAATTTTAGTTTTAAGCCATTCTTAATTTATGTATTTGAGTAGGTACACTATAAACTTGCCGTGCTTATAAAATAATTGATATATAGGTATGGAAAGAACATCTCTATTTGGCCCATTCACACTTTTTGCTTTTATTTTGTAATAATTTCCTACTACTGCCTTTTTATATTAAATACACTCAACCAGTCCTCAATGCAGAACAAAATGCAGGAGACGAGTGCTACACGGGCGCTAGTCGGCTAGTCGGCTAGTCGGCGAGGTGGAACAGGGGCGGCGGCTGAGGCGTGAGGCGCGCCACGCACAGCGCACCCGCCTCGCTCGATCACGACGAGCTGCCATTCTCGCCGTTGTCCTGGAAGCTGTTCACGTTCACCGAAAACGGTGCGCCTAGGCCGTACAGATGACCACTCGAACTCTCGATGTTATCGTCGAAAAATATCTGCAAATGCGTTTAGCCAGATAAGAATGCGGGAGAACAAAATAAAAATATGTACCTATGTATATATGTATATAATAATCTTTATTACAATAACACAAATTTATACAAATTAGGCACAACAGGCAAGCTAAACGTTAGTCGTGGACAAGTCTAAACGTAAGCGACGAAAGCAGATCATTCCAGAGACAAGCTGTTTGTACTGTGAAAGAATACTGCCGATGCATTTGTGTTAATGTAATATTGTTACCATTTTGCATTCTTTACGACGAAATTAACGAGAAAAGTTGGAGCAGACCTCTTTGATCTTGAAGAATGCCATGCCGGTGAGGTGTGAGTCGGAGCCGGCCTGGTGCTGCGGCCCCACGCGTCGCAACTCCAGCTGGTCAGCCACCTCCTGCAGGCCGCCCTTCAGGTTCTTACACAGCTTCATCAGGTACTGCAACACCGCACACACTCCACATTGTATCTGCTATGAAGGTGAGGTGTGAGTCGGAACCAGCCAGATGCTGCGGCTCCAGACACCGTAGGTCCAGGTAGTCAGCCACCTCCTGCAGGCCGCCCTTCAGGTTCTTACACAGCTTCATCAGGTACTGCAACACCGCACACACTCCACATTGTATCTGCTATGAAGGTGAGGTGTGAGTCGGAACCAGCCAGATGCTGCGGCCCCACACACCGTAGGTCCAGGTAGTCAGCCACCTCCTGCAGGCCGCCCTTCAGGTTCTTACACAGCTTCATCAGGTACTGCAACACCGCACACACTCCACATTGTATCTGCTATGAAGGTGAGGTGTGAGTCGGAACCAGCCAGATGCTGCGGCCCCACACACCGTAGGTCCAGGTAGTCAGCCACCTCCTGCAGGCCGCCCTTCAGGTTCTTACACAGCTTCATCAGGTACTGCAACACCGCACACACTCCACATTGTATCTGCTATGAAGGTGAGGTGTGAGTCGGAACCAGCCAGATGCTGCGGCCCCACACACCGTAGGTCCAGGTAGTCAGCCACCTCCTGCAGGCCGCCCTTCAGGTTCTTACACAGCTTCATCAGGTACTGCAACACCGCACACACTCCACATTGTATCTGCTATGAAGGTGAGGTGTGAGTCGAACCAGCCAGATGCTGCGGTCCCACACACTGTAGGTCCAGGTAGTCAGCCACCTCCTGCAGGCCGCCCTTCAGGTTCGTACATAGCTTCATCAGGTACTGCAACACCGCACACACTTCACATTGTATCTGCTATGAAGGTGAGGTGTGAGTCGGAACCAGGGTTCGTAAACGTTAGAAAAAATATCCGTGCACTAACGTTTTGATAGGTTGATTTTGGTAGCGTTTGAAGACAAACGCTACAAAAACATCCGAATAGGAACCGTTTGCAAACTAACATAAAACTAACGTTAGAAATAACCCTACGCGCAAACATTATACGGCGCCACGGCGGCGCGGCGCGGCGGCAGCCTACCTAACTGACTGAATTGATAATTTTAACATTACTTGAATCGTTATTTTGTTTCGTTATTATCATTTCGCTATGGCAGCGGTTTTCGTGTGGACGGGAAATAACTATCACTAACACAAACGAATAGAATAACGTTAGTTTTACGATTTTCAAACGTTTGGCGGGTAACATTTGATAAATTTCAAACGTTAGTTTGTATTCGTTATTTTTTAGTGATAGTTTTTATTTTGATAGTCTCCTAACGTTTGCGCGAAATAACGTTATTACGATCCCTGGTCGGAACCAGCCAGATGCTGCGGTCCCACACACCGTAGGTCCAGGTAGTCAGCCACCTCCTGCAGGCCGCCCTTCAGGTTCTTACACAGCTTCATCAGGTACTGCAACACTGCACACACTCCACATTGTATCTGCTATGAAGGTGAGGTGTGAGTCGGAACCAGCCAGATGCTGCAGCCCCACACACCGTAGGTCCAGGTAGTCAGCCACCTCCTGCAGGCCGCCCTTCAGGTTCGTACACAGCTTCATCAGGTACTGCAACACCGCACACACTCCACATTATATCTGCTATGAAGGTGAGGTGTGAGTCGGAACCAGCCAGATGCTGCGGCCCCACACACCGTAGGTTCAGGTAGTCAACCACCTCCTGCAGGCCGCCCTTCAGGTTCTTACACAGCTTCATCAGGTACTGCAACACTGCACACACTCCACATTGTATCTGCTATGAAGGTGAGGTGTGATTCGGAACCAGCCAGATGCTGCGGCCCAACACACCGTAGGTCCAGGTAGTCAGCCACCTCCTGCAGGCCGCCCTTCAGGTTCTTACACAGCTTCATCAGGTACTGCAACACTGCACACACTCCACATTGTATCTGCTATGAAGGTGAGGTGTGAGTCGGAACCAGCCAGATGCTGCGGCCCCACACACCGTAGGTCCAGGTAGTCAGCCACCTCCTGCAGGCCGCCCTTCAGGTTCTTACACAGCTTCATCAAGTACTGCAACACCGCACACACTCCACATTGTATCTGCTATTGAAGGTGAGGTGTGAGTCGGAACCAGCCAGATGCTGCGGCCCCACACACCGTAGGTCCAGGTAGTCAGCCACCTCCTGCAGACCGCCCTTCAGGTTCTTACACAGCTTCATCAGGTACTGAAAAACTGCACACACTCCACATTGTATCTGCTATGAAGGTGAGGTGTGAGTCGGAACCAGCCAGATGCTGCGGCCCCACACACCGTAGGTCCAGGTAGTCAGCCACCTCCTGCAGGCCGCCCTTCAGGTTCTTACACAGCTTCATCAGGTACTGCAACACTGCACACGCTCCACATTGTATCTGCTATGAAGGTGAGGTGAGGCACCTTGACGTCGTAGACGGTGGGGAAGTATAGCCGCAAGCTGTCGAAGAACTCGTTCTCGTCCTGCGGCAAGTTCTGGTCGGTGAGCAGCTTGAGGAGGTAGCCGAAGTCGTAGCCAGAGTGGAAGCTGAGCCACTTGATGTTGTCCATGAGAACGATGCCGGAGGACATGAGGAGCTCGGCGAACTCGAGCGGCTCGATGCCGTCCTCCTCGTGCTTGCGGAACTGCAGGCCCGAGTTCTGCAGCAAGTCGATTGAGTCCTGCGCGTACATGTCCTCCCTGCAGACACACACACATACATAGGTAGCTAAGTAAAGTGAAACTGTCGGTCCAGCCGGTCCCCAAGAAGGGGGACCCAGCGAACCCATCGAACTATCGCCCTATTGCGATAACCTCACTCCTGAGTAAGGTTATGGAGCGTATTGTCAACTCAGCGCTTCTGACGTACCTAGAAGACTATAAACTCCTCGACGATAAGCAATACGGCTTCCGCAAGCAAAGGTCGACTGGAGATCTTCTAGCGTACGTCACGCATTTGTGGGCTGAAAGACTGGATGGTTTTGGGGAATTGCTGGCGGTCGCTTTGGATATATCCAAAGAATTCGATCGCGTCTGGCACCGGGGACTTCTAAGCAAGCTTCCGGCCTACGGTGTCCCTACAAAACTGTGCACTTGGATCTCCAGCTTTTTGAGCGATCGGTCGATCTTTGTCACCCTTGATGGTGCATGCTCGGCCGATTACTCAATCAATGCTGGTTTTCCACAAGGATCCGTGCTGTCGCCTACGCTGTTTCTATTATTTATTAACGACATGCTCTCGCTCGGCGAAATACATTGCTACGCGGACGACAGCACGGTGCACGAAGGGTTCATCAAAGACTGGAAGGGTAGAGAGGTGTCAGCAGCAAACGCGAGACGCGAAACTGTTGCTCGGGTTGACCTGGTTCTCGATAAAGTATCCTCATGGGGGAAGGAGAACTTGGTCACCTTCAACGTAGCTAAGACGCAAGCCTGTGCCTTCTCTACTAAGGCTGATCCGTTTCCACTCGAAGCAACTTTCCAGGGCAGCCAAGTCCCCAATGATGGTAGTCTGGGCGTCCTGGGTATGGAGGTGTCCAGGGACGTTGGATTTCGATCGTTCATAGAATCCAAGGCGAAACTAGCATCTCGAAAATTAGGGATACTCTAACGATGTCGGCGATTTTTCACGCCGGTCCAATTGCTTACACTCTATAAAGCACAAGTAAGACCGGTGATGGAATATTGCAGTCATCTTTGGGAGGGTACAGGTACGAGTACTTCGAACGGCACGATTCTCTAAATCGTTCTTGTGCCGCACTGCAAAGGTGTGGAACGGGCTTCCGGGGAATATCTTTCCCCACTCCTACAATCCACGGATCTTCAAATCGCGGGTAAATAGCCTTTCCCCAGCGACATTAGTCCACCTCTAAGCCGGACTGGCACCTCCTCGGGGGTGATATTGGCTGCGCCTGAGGCTTCGACCTCGGACACAGTCAGCTAGTTCGGAAACAATAAAAAATAAATAATAATAATAGTAAGGCAAAATACGCTTGGAGAGGCGGCCATTTTGATAAAAGTGCAATACTGAGTACTTGTACTAGATTGTATTGTAAGCCAGCACCAAAAGAGTGCAAATTTTCAGCGCAAACCTGTACCACCCACCCGGGTGGAACAGATTTAAAATTATTCATAAGCAATGGAAACTTATATTGAAGATAATTTTCCGCCACGAAAATTGTTATTTCTATTCATTTTACTTACGAGGACGAATGAGGACTGGTTGTATGGATAAAAACCTACAGAACACACTTTAAAAATATTCCCAGGTCGCAACTCGACCGCACGGTCAACCTATCTAGTTTACGTGGAAGTTTATTGTATTTATAGAATGAGAGCATTTTTTTTTTTTTTTGGCAACTCGCGCTGACGCGCGAACTTTGCCATTGTCAAGTGTGATAGGATTACAACAACGGAATAAAAAGTTTTACAAATCAAAACAAAAGCATAATTTTAAGAAAAGAAAAGAAAACCCTAAGAACGAAAACAAAATGATTAACTCTGTTTAATAACTGAAAAGTTACAAATTAATGAGAGCACTTTATTGACATAAACAATTCCGTACTTAACAGAAAAAAATATATTTTGACGTATTGTCATTTTTGACTGAAGGTTCCTTGCTTTTCTTTATTTATTTGTGGATTGGATTCAAGTACTGCAAAGGTACCAGATACTCAGAAAA
Source organism: Nematopogon swammerdamellus (assembly GCA_946902875.1). Taxonomy (NCBI): domain Eukaryota; kingdom Metazoa; phylum Arthropoda; class Insecta; order Lepidoptera; family Adelidae; genus Nematopogon; species Nematopogon swammerdamellus. Next base: position 27,881,155 of record OX336337.1, on the reverse strand, counting down.
AAAATTGGTTGTCTGTAAAGTCGGTTTACGGACGATAGTTTTACGTGATGACGTCATAAAGTATATAAAGTGCGAAGTCAGATACAAAAACAGTTTATAATACTTTATCATGCTTAAATCGCAAATGTGAGTACTTTAAAAACTAATAATATTAAGAAGAAAAGCTGTCAGACTGACAGGGGGTAAAAATTTTTTCTGAAAATTTGACAAAATGAAAATTTTATAAAACCGGTTACCCGACAGCCTCGGCAGTGGATTACCGGCGACACCACCTCAGCGCCTCACCACCCCGCTGTGTCAGAGTATGGACAAGTGACGTCGCGCGTCCCAGTCAACACGCCTCGCCCTCCTCGCGGTGTGGCCGGATCCAGTGACAAGACCTGCTGCTTCTTTCGCAACCAGCGCACCCAATCCACCAAGGTTCGCTGATCCATCGCCCGCGTCTGCCGGTGAGGATGACGAACCAGGGACACGCCCCGCCACACCAGCTACGACGGGACGAAGTCCGCCGCCACCGGTTAGCTTGGGGCTATCGCGGCCCTGTGTCGCGCTTGCAGCCTCCGCTACCGGTGCAGCGCCGTGCGCAACAGCGACGCACGCAAGAGCGCCAACAAAGATAGAAGAGCTGTGTGACGTCGCCCCGCAGTCCGACAGATACGGAGCTCTCCGGGATGGGGGTGGTGGTGGCCTACGTGTCTAGTACCACCACCTATCGCTCGTAGCTTGTCTCGCGTCGTCCCGGAGAGCGCCGTAGCCACGGCCTGCACCCACCGGCGTGCTTGGAGGCCTGCCTCCCGCCGCCGGCGGATATTTACCGTTTTTATTTAGATTTTTATTAATTTTGTGTATTTTTATAAGTTTTTGTAGAATATAAAATATGTAAAATTAATTTAAGTACATGAAAATATAAAAACTCAGAGCAGCGCGGGAATTTACCTGGCAGATAATGCCTTTAGGCATAACGCCACCTACATATTATCAAAGCGCATACTACAACGTTACAACACTTACATAATTGCGAAGCTGAAGTATTTCATTTACTATTGACGCTAGATGTCGCTCCATGAAATCTTGACCTACTGTTGAGCAAATTCGCTTCGATAGGTACATGCTTGATTAGCCCGGGTGGTTAAGTAAGACGTCTGGTCGGTGATGGTGGCAGGGACCGCGGGTTCGAGGCTCGCAAAAGACGGACAAATATATTTTGTATTTCCTACTATTGTGACGCGTTGAAAACCAGAGTGATACAAGTAACATTTTATCGAAAAACGAGTTAAGCCCATAAAATATCTGGCGAATGTTGGTTTTATTTTGTGCCAGAGATATAACTGAGAAAAAATTGAATAGCGCCATCTACGTGAAGGCGTGCCAACTGTTTTCTATGAAGCGTATGCTTTCTTTCTGAACCAGACTGGTACAAGTGACAAAATGTCGTTTCGGCGAGGTGTGGGCTTGAATCCAAATGAAATTAAAAAATATATCGATGAAAGTGGTGGTTCAGATGCAGGTAAGCGTTTTACGTACATAATTACCCCTCTATTGATATATAATACATGTCCGTATGTCTGTCCAATAAAGAGCTCACAAATTTTAACAAATAATAAGCAACCTATCCTCACTTTCATACATTTAGTATGAAGAAATTTTTAGAAGAAAATAAAGTTGTTCAAATGTTAATATTTCTGTTCGAAATTTTTTATATAAGTAGATTACAATGTAATCTTTGAAATTAAGATGTTACAAACTTTGCGCCATAACAGTAAATTAATTTATTTTCAAAGTTTTTATGATTATCACTTGTATCATTTTGGTTTATAATAGATGTTCGTTTTGTTTTAGACGGTAAAGCATCAAAACGTGCGGGTTGTACCCTACCACTTAGTAAGGTAAGAAGGGAAGGGACCTACAATTTAACGTGGAATCCGAACCACGGCCAGCCTCCAACGGTCGAGCGGTCACCCATCCTAGTACTGACCGTACCCAGCGTTGCATGACTTCAGTCGCCCGATCGCACCACTGAACTATCGAGGCTGACAATGTACCTGATAGTATCTGTAGAATGTGATTTTATTTCAGATGGAACGTGGAAACTTGAAAATTTTATTGTTTTGTCAAACTCATTAGACCAGGACAAGTGAAGCAGAAAATATATTTTATTCAAACTGATTGAACCATAGTGATATATTGTGTGAGCCAGAGTGGTTTGTAGTAATTTTAGTGGTTTAGAGTAATTTTGTTATGATTATTTTAAGAAGAAATACTGTTTTGTTTCTTAAGTTTTTATGTTAAATTTGATACTATGGGGGAGTCCTATCATGTGGATTTTTTTGTAAATTTTTCAGTAATAAACTATAAAATAAAGAACAAAAACGTGTTTTTCTCAAAAACTATAATTTGTCTGTTATACCACTGCGGTTTTCAACCCGTCGTATATGCCTCTCTATCGCTTGTTACGCGCTCTCGCTTGCACACATAGGTTCAGATGGAACGTGACACTTCTTTGTGCGTGCAGCCGGTGTTCATCAATTTATAAGACGTGACGTCATCACGTCAAAAATTTGCCACGCACAATGGTTTACAAAAACAGGAAATACACAAATACTTAGAAGTGCCCACTGTAATGGAAGAAATAATTGAGCGTAGCATTCGATACCACTCAACCCATTGATTGCCACCACATCTTTAATACACTACACCTACATACATGCCACTACATTTTATTGATGATTTAGATCAATTTATTATTATATAAAAATGATTTTTTTAATATATAAAGAATTAAATAATAATAAATACCCTGAAAATATGGGTGACCGCACCCTGTGCGTTGGTGGCACTGGTGAAGTATTTTTCATCAGGAGTGCCATTCAACGCACCATTTGCGTTCGAATCCAGAAAGTATTATGCAACATGCAACTACTTCTTATTCTTTTTTTATTTACTGTGGCAACCAGCGAACTTGCGTCGTTTACTACTTTTTAATTTAAAGAAAAAAAATGTTTACCCATACATTTTGAGAATAGGTATTTAAAAATTGTATAGAAAACATTTTTATTTTTTTTCAAAATTTTTTTTTTGCCGCAGAAGTTGTTGTCTGTTAAAAATATTGTGGGGGCAATTGCAACGCCGTGTATAAATAATTTATTATATAATTTAAATAATAAGTAATTATTACTTCAAAAAAGATTGTACCTAAAATCATTTATTCACCATGCATAAAAGCATCCAATAAGGATTTAGCCAGGTGTGCCAGTGAACGCACCGTATGCGTGCATATCGTTTTATTCTATGATTAAGATTATACAATGAAACAATGAAAATTATTGTGTAAAACGAAGAATATTGCTCATCAATTACTTCCCATAAATTTGTATAATGAACACCAGTGTATTTCTTGATTTATTTGATAATAAAAAGTAGCGCAATTCAAGCCAATGTTTTTTTTTTTATGGATAGCGCGACATGTGGCATCGTTTCACCTACAAGTAGGTGTCTAACGATGCCCATGGACATTCTGTGATGCACGGGGATTGCGAATGCCATGCCGGCCTGACAGGAGCCTTTTCACGCCCCTTTTGATGAACCCCAGGCAGTAATTGGGAGGAAATAGATCGGCAGGGAGTGCGTTCCACATTTTCCCGGTTCTGTGAATAAAAGATCTACAGAACCGGTTGGTGCGCGCGCATCCGTGGTAGATCGATGGAATAGGGGTGCATCCCCTGCCCAGTACGCGTAGTGCGGAGGTGGAATGGGGACGCCAGAATCGCGTTAAACAGCTCCTCCGAACACTCCCCATGAAATAGATGATAGAACACACTTAGGGAGCCGACGGCCCTACGAAGTTGCAGTGTAATGTAGTCAACGAGGAGTTGGACCCATACATTAATTCCTCAGTCAATGAAACTTTGATAATATCTTGGAGTAATGTTCGGAATTACGACTGACAAATAATCCAATCCATCCAGTATATTCAAAGAAAAGTGAAAATTTAATATAACTCCTATAGACAAATTGCTCCGTCCAAAGTTACTTCGCCATAGGGTAGGTATTATTTATATGAATAAGTATGTAAATAAATCCAACATTTTTTGTATATGGAAATAGTGAATTAAAAACAAAATGTGTTTTTTTACTATATTTTTCTCGGCAAAATTGCTCAGTCGGTTCTTTAATCTGAATATACCTTAGTATTATTATGTACATCAATAAGCATAAGAATCCAACAACTTTTTTATTTGCATCATTTTTTTTCAAGGTGACGACCGAAACTCTGTTCCGGAAAATTCCTCCGTCCGTTTTTATTGTTCAATTATGATTAAGAATTTTGAAGAAAATTATTTGCAAAAGAATCCAACAAAAAATCCATCGGCAAGTTTAAAAAACAAGCGGGCCAAGACGGGCGCGGTGCGCAGAGGAGCGGCCGGCCGCGGGAGGCGAGAGACGCGGCATTTTCCCCTCCTCTGCGTCCATGCTGCGCCGCGCCGGCGGATTGCCTCGTTACGCACCATATCACGTAGCGATATTCCCAGCATGGCTCGCTCCATTGCTCGCTGGGCAACTTTCAACCTTTGGACAACAGCGACCGTCAGAGTCCACGTTTCACACCCGTACGTCATAACCGGGAGGACACACTGGTCATATATACGGGTTTTTAAATTCTGCGGAAGGTCAGACTTCAGGACGAATTTTAGTTTTCCAAAGGCAGCCCAACCCAGTTGAATTCGTCTCTCCACCTCCTTAAGCAGACCTTGTCTACCAAGCCGCAGAATTTGACCGAGGTATATGTACTCTTCAACCTGTTCGATCACTTCTCCGCCAATAACAATTTGTCCTCCCATCATAACCTCGGTCGCCATGACCTTGGTTTTGTCCCGGTTCATCTTCAGACCAACCTTCATCGACGCTGTATAAAGGTCTTCCAGCATGATCTGAAGCTGATCTCGGGGTCTCGGGAAGGTATGCATGCAGACACCAAACATACACATACACACCCTCACACACACCCTTGTTTACGAATTACCGAAAGTGCCGACCTGTACAAATTTGCGGATTGTGCGGTCTCGGTCTTCCCGAAGAGTTAGAGGGGTGTAACAGGTAATTATTTCTAGTGCTGTCTTTTACACACTCACGACTCTATACGGATTTTCAGTACAATCGCGTGCGACAGAGCTATGCTAATTCAAAAAACGTGACAAAAATGCGGCTCGTGCGGACCTCCGAGAAAGTGCGGTCGGACCGCATATTATAGTAATATTTTACTTAATATACACAACGACCGCACTTTGAAGTGAATGTGCTTTTACACACATGTCCGCAGAATATCGTGAATTCGTAAATTCTAACACACGCCCGCACTTTACAGTGAAATCCCTCATTAACACACGCCGCCCGCTGTTTACGGTTATGTATATCTTCACACACGACCGTCTTATACAAAACACCACGTCTCATTTCGTATCGCTGTAGAGTCCGCACTTTATCATAAGAACTTTATACTTATTAATTATTATTATACACAAACACAACATCTCGGTACAAGGACAAATCCGCACCCAAAAACAACGGCCCGCACATTATCATAAGTCTCGCACAAACGTCTTTTTAAACACAGATTTCTTTCAAATTACTTTAGGGAACATTCAAACATTTATCTATCTTTTTCTAAACTATGATTTTTTATCATTCCATGTCGTCACCCTCGTCACCAAGTGTATTGGTAGAAGTATGGGACACTCATCCAAACCAACCAAATGAGCCCAAACTCGAGGAGGTTACTAGTAACAGTTGAAGAGTTCCACTGTCCACCTCCTGACTCCATCATTAGACCCTCGTCACCAAGTGTATTGGTAGAAGTATGGGACACTCGTCCAAACAAACCAAATGAGCCCAAACTCGAGGGGTTACTAGTAACGGTTGAAGAATTCCACTGTACACCTCCTGACTCCATCATCAGACACTCGTCACCAAGTGTATTGGTAGAAGTATGGGACACATGTCCAAACCAACCAAATGAGCCTAAACTCGAGGGGGTTACTAGTAACGGTTGAAGAGTTCCACTGTACACCTCCTGACTCCATCATCAGACCCTCGTCACCAAGTGTATTGGTAGAAGTATGGGACACTCATCCAAACCAACCAAATGAGCTCAAACTCGAGGGGGTTACTAGTAACGGTTGAAGAGTTCCACTGTACACCTTCTGACTCCATCATCAGACCCTCGTCACCAAGTGTATTGGTAGAAGTATGGGACACTCGTCCAAACTAACCAAATGAGCCCAAACTCGAGGGGGCTACTAGTAACGGTTGAAGAGTTCCACTGTCCACCTCCTGACTCCATCATCAGACCCACGTTACCAAGTTGAAATTATCATAGTATTGTATTGTCACGAGAATTCAATGTGTGTGCAAAGTTTCATAAAAATCGGTTCAGTAGAAGTAGTTGAAAAAGTTGTCGCAAGATTTGAAACAAAGATAGAAGCAAACAAATATACGGAGTCAAGCTAAATAAAACCGTTTAAAAATCAGAACTAGCCGTTAGTTTGCGATTTTAGCGATTTTTAGTGTCAGATATGACTGGTCTATACGGTCTTGGTCGAAAACTAGACCCTTCATTGCCGTTTGTGGGCCACGTGGCCGAAGGATGGGTAAATAATATGCTTGTTGTCGGTCTATGTACCTACTACGGTCTTGGCCGAAATATAGAACGATTTTCTACTTTTATAATTTAGAAAAGTCGCCGAAAACAGGTAGGTTATTAATTAATTCTCGGCCATTTCTCGGTCATGGAATTTTTTTCTGACCAAAACGCTGTGCCGAGAAATGGATACAAGGTAAACCAAAAGTACTAGGGTAAAAGAGAACTTGAACTTGCAGCACCATTTTTTTATGGGAAGCTCGACATATGGCGCGTGCCAGACTAACGCAGAGGCGTAGTCCGACGGCGCCCACGGGCATTCGAATATTTACGGTGTAAGACCGAAGACACCAAGAGATGCGTATATTTTTCAGGATTTTAGGAAGACACGCTTGAGGATGGGTGAGAAAATGAAATAATCGACCGGCAAAAGCTAGTCTTTAAGAAAGTAAGTAACAGAGGGCGAGGCCGAAGGCCGAGCTGCGTTCAGGAAGAGGATAACCTTTTCGAAGAATGTAAGTAACAGAGGGCGAGTCCGAAGGCCGAGCTGCGTTCAGGAAGACCATAAACCTTCTCGAAGAAAGTAACTTCTTTGTTACTTACTTTCTTCGAAAAGGTTTATCCTCTTCCTGAACACATCTCGGCCTTCGGCCTTGCCCATAGTTACTTACTGTCTTCGAGAATGTATCGTCTTCGTGAACGCAGCTCGGCCTTCGGCCTCGCCTATAGTTACTTACTGTCTTCGAAAAGGTTTATCGTCTTCCTGAACGAAGCTCGGCCTTCGGTCTCGCCCTCTGTTACTTACTTTCTTCGAAAAGGTCATCCTCTTCCTGAACGCAGCTCGGCCTTCGGCCTCGCCCATAGTTACTTACTGTCTTCGAGAAGGTTTATCGTTTTCCTGAACGCAGCTCGGCCTTCGGCCTCACCCTCTATGACTTACTTTCTTCGAAAAGTTTACCCTTATGCTGAACGCAGCTCGGCCTTCGGCCTCGCCCATAGTTACTTACTGTCTTCGAAAAGGTTTATCGTCTTCCTGAACGCAGCTCGGCCTTCGGCCTCGCCCTCTGTTACTCACTTTCTTCGAAAAGGTTATCCTCTTCCTGAACGCAGCTCGGCCTTCGGCCTCGCCCATAGTTACTTACTGTATTCGAGAAGGTTTATCGTTTTCCTGAACGCAGCTTGGCCATCAGCCTCGCCCTCTGTTACTTACTTTCTTCGAAAAGTTTACCCTCATCCTGAACGCAGCTCGGCCTTCGGCCTCGCCCATAGTTACTTACTTTCTTCGAAAAGGTTATCCTCTTCCTGAACGCAGCTCGGCCTTCGGCCTCGCCCTTTGTTACTTACTTTCTTGAAGATGGTTTATCCTCTTCCTGAACGCAGCTCGGCCTTCGGCCTCGCCCATAGTTACTTACTGTCTTCGAGAAGGTTTATCGTCTTCCTGAACGCAACTTCGCCTTCGGCCTCAAAAAGTTACTCACTTTCGTCGAGACGGTTTATCGTTTACCTGAACCCAGCTCGCCCTTAGTTACTTACTTTCTTCCTTTGAAATACGAATTTCACGCGAGCGAAGCCGCGAGCAAAAGTTAGTAAATTTATAAATTCATAGGTATAGCTGTTGGAATATCTATATTGGTTACTCAGACCGTGCAATTTTGTAAAATGCGGACGTACTTACACTCTTTAGGAATAGTACCTATTCAAATCGCAATACTTTTATAATCTTGTTCGAAGACACTCGGACGTCCTCATAATATTAGACTATGTATACTAAAATTTTAACACATTTACTAATATCACACTTGTTACAACGTTTGATTGAAAGGCGGACGTCCTCGTATTAGACTATGTACACCCACATCCGAAGTTCTGAACACACTTACAGTAACACACTTATTACAACATTTACTTGTAAAAAGCGGACGTCCGCTTAATACAATAAATGTATACTAAATAATACACACTTTGGACTGGTGGCGCCACTTGTGGTAACACACATGAACTAAAATTTTGCGGGTGTCAAATTTTTGCGACAAAAATACGGACAGTGCGGTCGTCCTTTCAAATTTTAGGTGACGTCACCAGTCGACCAATCAGATGGCGACGATTCTAACTGTATATTTGAAAATAGGCATATAATATTGTGCGGACGTCCGCACAATGAGGTCGGTCCTCACTTTCAGTATTCTGGTCAAGTTTAGGTCCGCTTTTTACTCTAGCCGTAAAGACACACCCTCCCATTCATACACACACCAGTGGCGGTTCCCCAGGTGAAGCAAGTGAAGCACCGCCTCACTTAATATCTTGAAAGTAAAGAAAAAAAAAACATTTCAAAATATCAAGAAAGAAAACTTAAAAAAGTCAAGTATATCCGATCCGAACTGATCACAATATTAGCGCGGCGGCGCGGAGGAGGCGGAGGCGGGTGGTGCGACGCGCGCGACGAAATACGTTAAAGATGTGTTAGTGCATCAACACCACCAACACAGCACGCACACACACACAGACGTGACGTGTGACGTGTCACGTACGGCATGGCATATGGTGACTCACCCCGGTCCGGTGCGGCGACGAATCGCTTATGTTTGGTATCGCTTCACCAAGCGTAAAGACAACAGGTTGACCTTGGAGGCTTTGGATGTAGGGAGCAGCTGAGGCTCTGATAAATGGCGCCGGACGAGACATCTATATCCAATTAAAATAATGCAGAGCGAGATGGGGCGATTCACGTTTTCTATAAGTCGGTTTGTTTTACCTCCGTGATTAAGATGGCGAAATTCGCACTAGTTACGGTAAGTTTCATAGCTCAATGGTTTACGCTTCGCTTTTCAATCTAGTGACGTTGGTTCGAATCTCACTTTTGCGAATTCTTTTTTTTTTTTTTTAGGGTTCCGTATCCGGTACGGGACCCTATTACTGCTATTACTAAGCCTACGCCGTCTGTCTGTCTGTCTGTCTGTCCGTCCGTCCGTCTGTCTTTTTTTTTATGTAATCCGGTATGGGTGGCTGAGCCGGAGGGGCCAAAGCGCATGCTCCGACCAGTCAATATCACCTCCGAGAAGGTAGGTGCCATACCGGAGACTTCCCTGGATTGCTGGCTATACTAGACTAGAGGAGAACACAGCCGAGGCTGCTATGCGGCAGCAGCAGGTGTAGGTATGCATACACGTAAATTTTTTCGTCAGAAAAAAACTCATTGTTACACGCCGACCGGATTCGAACCTCGCACCTCTCGCATTTGAAGCCAATGCCCAAACCACTCGGCCACCCGCCGCTTGTCTGTCCGTCCGTCTGTCCGAGGCCTGTATCTCTTGAACCGTAATTTGGTAGCCCGTTGAAATGTTCACAGAAAATGTGTTATTATGGCCGATATAACAAAAAATAATGAAAATAAGAAAAAGTAAAAAACTCACGGGGGTTCCCATAGATGGCGCGCGCGCATACACTTTTTGGTTTAAAAAAGTGTATGCGCGCGCGCCATCTACCAAATAGATGATGAATCATTTTCTAATCGTGACTAACTAATATGAAGTATTTCATAACACGCCATCTAGATGGCGTGGCGTGTTATGAAATTCATCTAGTGGCGCTAGCCGTGACATGGCGATACGGTACCCTCGGTGCGCGATTCCATAGTAGTTTTTGGTTAAGTATTGTTAGGGCCAAAAAAAATTTGGTTTAGGTTTTTCAATTTATCATAAAGTAATAGCAATGTAGGTGGATTTTTTAGTCGCCTCACTAAGATTTATAGGTCAAAGCCGCCACTGACACACACCCTTGTTTGTTTTAAGTACCATGCGAGGACCCCCGTTTTACTCATTCAGACCGAGGACCTCTCCGTATCTGGACTATACGAAGTCGTACGATGACCTCGATAAGACAGACGTGCGCCAAATTTATTCCTGGAAACGCTCAAGTGCTTAGTGTTTCGATATCTCCTACTCTTTCTAACTTGAATTGTGACAAACAAAGCGAGGACACAATATACACTCGCAAACCTGTCTGGCGACGTCCATTCGAGGACTTTGTGTTAGGCTAAACGAGGACATTCGCGACCTGTCCAGCCATGCCATTTCGAGGACCTAATAGCACACCAATTCCTGAAACGTTGTATTAAGCGAGGACCTTGTGTTGAATTTTCTACTATCAAACAGGGGACATTTTATTCTGATTTCTTCTGTACAAAACAAGGACCGGGGGAAGGGGAAGGTGAAGGGGAAGGGAAGAACGCCGCTGCCGCGCCGGTAGAGGAATAGAACAAATCGTGCTCCTATCACAGTCAGTCGGTCGTCAGTCGCTTCGCCCGACATCTCGGTTGTTATTACAGTACCACTGCATTCAATAAAATATGTTTGAAGCTGCAAATGTACGTGTTTTTCCATCGATGTGTTTTCCATCTTCTAGTTCAATACAGCCGTGCTCAGATAAAGGAAGGTTCTGAAATGGCACCTAGGGTTCCTTCGGCATAGTTGTGTGTTGGGCTAATATCACCACAGCAGGTGTAATATTCGCACAATCATGTCCAGCTCTCAAATATTGCTAATGATAATAATATTAGCTATCTGATTATTAGAATGACTAATATTTTTCAATAAGTTTTAATCCCCATTGTTTTCGTTCTAAAATTCATTATTATTTATAAGGCATAACAAAAATATTAATAGTGGTTTCATATTGATGGGTTGGGCCAAACTTGGTAAATTATCTGTTGTTTTTTTTTTTTTATGTAATCCGGTATGGGTGGCTGAGTCAGAGGGGCCAAAGCGCATGCTCCGACCAGCCAATATCACCACCGAGAAGGTAGGTGCCATACCGGAGACTTCCCTAGATTGCTGGCTTTACTGGACTAGAGAAGAACACATCCGAGGCTGCTATGCGGCCATCTTACATCCAGTACGGTGGTACCAACCCAGTCGGCTACAATTTGAGCCTACCACCTAGTAAGGGGCAAGGGAAGGGACCTACAGTTTTACACTGGTTCCGAACGGTGAAGCAGCAGGTGTAGGTATGCACGTAAATTTTTTCGTCAGAAACTCATTGGTACACGCTGACCGGATTCGAACCGCCGACCTCCGCCGCCGACCGCTGCCGCATGAAAAGCCGATGCCCAAACACTCGGTCACCCGCCGCTTTTGAATTTTTGAAAATTTGTTTAGAAAAAAAAAGAATACACACTCAGCAAAACGTGTCCAAACTGAGGACCCATGTGTGAACTTCACACATGGGTCCTCGGATTGGTTAAGAAATTGGACTTGAGTGTAAATCGAAGTGTGTAAAATACGACGGTGGCGCCGCCCTGGTGGTCACAAATTTTCACACTCTGACTAAAATTATGGCGACCAAATCGAGGACCGTTTCCAAATTCCGTATTTCTTAGACAGAAAGGTTCAGAATCGCACGGAGAAAACGACAATGGTGACCATTCAATCCGAGGACCCAGGAAAAAGTCCTCGGTTTGAAAATGTCCTCGTATGTGCCTTGTGTATTCAGGTGCACGTCCTCGGATAGTACTTAAAACAAACACACACACACACCCTCACATCCTCACACGCACAAACACACAGATATATAAATTATTAACGACGAGTAACCCTCTATAAATAATTAACTATTTACATACTGTCTACCTATGATACAGCCTTCGGGCTAGTTTAGGTGATAGGACCAAGAAAATGCAGGGTAAGGTCAGTATTGTTTTTTTTTATTGTTTTTATTTAAGTCTTACATTTTTGTTTGGAATAATTTTGTTCGCGTACTGTTGTAACCTAGTTTTGTGTTTTTTCCTTGTGTGTTTTTTGATAATAAAGAATTTTGAATTAGAATTTGAATTTTGAACTTAATTTATTATTATGGTATGAGTACCATCGAGCTGGTCTGATTATGGGGACGGAAGGTGGCCATAGGAACTCCTAAACTACACATGATAAACCCATCGTGTTTGGGCTCGTTGCATTTGTCTTCACGAGCAATTTACTTCAGACCTAAGAGATTCTCAATTCGACGGTAGTTTTCTTTTTTTGGATGTTTGTTACGCGATTAGGTACTCCGTCAATTGTGGGCCGATTTTGAAAATTCTTTTTTTTGTTTGAAAGGGGATAACCCTAAGGTGGTCCTATTTTAATTTGGTCAAGATCTGAGTGGAAAGCGAGGCGGAATCGCGAGGCCGAAGGCCGAGCGATTCCGCCGAATACATTAATAGCAAAAAATTACTAAAAAAACTGTGAAATAAAAAAACTGTTTTAAAAAACATAAAACCGACTTCCAAAAAAAAGTAGAACTAAAAAACTAGTTAAAAATAAAAATATAAAAATCACCTTCAAAAATGTATGAAATAAAAAAAACTAACCCTAGAGTTGAAGGCGGTGCTATAGCAAGCAAAAATGATGCATGAATGAAAACATGAGTGGATGATATCCTTTGTGATTTGTGTAGGTAGCCATTTTAGCACCACCTTCAACTGTAGGGTTCGTTTTTTTTATTTCATACATTTTTGAAGGCGGTTTTTTTTTTTAGAGTTTCTTAGTTTTACTTTTTTTTTACCTATGTCCACTCAGCTGATAGCGTGCACATATCGCCACAGAGATATCACCGCGCGCGCCGCCGCCGCCGCCGCCGCCATTCTGCCGCGCCGCCTACCCCAATTTGTGCCAACGTCAAAATTCAATAACCGTTGGGGCATTCCAATTTCCGTGCCGTCGTTCCGCTATGAACTTTAATAAACTTTCACAATTATTATCTCAGTAATAATTAGAAATAGAAACATAGTTTCTTGGCAAAAGGTGTTTAATATGTTCAGGTGAGTCTGTTTGTATTTTTTTTTAATTAATAAAATATAAAAATGTTACCCCCATTTGATCTATTTCCGATACAGAACATCCCCTTTAAGGTTCGTCAGTTAAAAAAAATACCTTATACAGGGTGTCCCAAAACTCAACGTCAAGCGGGAACCAGGGAGTAGGCCAGTTTATGAGTACCAAGGGAAAAATAAGAAAAAAACATCGGGGTGTGGCTGTGTCGTGGACAGGGCCGTGTGTTTTACGTGAATACGTGCGTACGTAACGGATAATATTTTCCTTGAGCGTATTATATGTAATGTCTAAGCAGCGGTAAGTGTTTTTCCTTTGGTAGCTTCAATGAGCGCAGAAACCATAGACGATCACACACATCTGACATCAGCCATAGGTCCGAATGGATTGTTGACAAACGTAGTAGTGTAAAGTGCACTAGCTGCTGCCCAATGTGTCTTCATAACATCATGTAATTACAGTAAACATAGATTTATAAATAGAAGTTGTAGATTATTATAATATAATGGTATTTTCCATAGTGTACTACACTAAGTGTAGACATCTTTATTATAAAGTTTTTTATTATGTACTAGTTCGTGTTGAAAACCTCTTTTGTAGTTTTGCCAAATCTGAAAACTTTCTGGTTTATGTTCTTACTATATGTTTATTTGATTTATGATATTTATAATATTGATGTATGTTTATTTAAAATAAATAAATAAATAATCGGTGATCGCACATGATCATACATCGGAATCCGCGGGGCACGAATGATTCAAGGTTGTTTAGTGATGGGACAATGTATCCACAAATATCGAAAATCGATCGTTATTTTAGAATAATATGAAATAATGTCGATTATTAAAACTAAGGGTATTTCTATAGAAAATAAGATATAATAAACAAATGTTGTATTTACTTTGTAGGTACAATACAAATCTGTTCAAACCACAATATTAGTTTTATTAGTATGGAATAGAAAGAATTTGATTTTTTTTACCAACTTACACGTGTTACATCATAATGATATTGAATACTTTTTTGTTACTGTTATGAAACTGAATCGATTAGGCTATAAAAATCAACCACCTATTTTTTTATTTAAACACATAAAAAAATATTTTACATAAAAAAAAGGCCAAGGTCCAAAAAAATAGGTCTTACAAAATTAGTTCATAGTAAGCTAAGGGGGGGTTCTGTATCGGAAATAGATCACTTTTGAAGAACAAAGAATTTTTTTTTCACTATTATTTTTTTTTAATGTTAAATGTAAAAAAAATTTTTTCTTAATCGTTTCGGTTTCGTGCTAGGAACAAAAAAGTCTTCCAACACGTATATCTCTTTTTTTCAGAAATTGTGAAAAACCACAATTTTAGTTTTATTAGTATGGAATAGAAAGAATTTAATTTTTTTTTCCAACTTACACGTGTTACATCATAATGGTCATGAAGACTTTTTTGTTACTGTTATGAAACTGAATCTATTAGGTTATAAAAATCAACCACCTATTTTTTTATTTAAATACCTACATAAAAAAATTTTTTACTTAAAAAAAGCCCAAGGTCCAACAATTTTTATATAGGTTTTACTCCCTATATGATACAAAACCCCCACTTAGCGTACTATGAACTAATTTTGAAAGGCCTTATATAAATATGTATTATATATACTTAATCATTAACATAAAGTATACATGTTTATATAAGTACTGTAGGTATATAAGTATTCAGGTCTGAAATATGACATGAATAAAATACAATAAACAAATAAATATGAGTATCGATAACAGTGTCGATTGTTTATTGATCGCCGTAGTCAATCCCTAACAAGGTCGTATTCGTGCCCCGCGGATTCCGATGTCTGCGACATGATCAATGTCTATACAGTCCGGCGTTGATATAGAAGCGATTACATCATCCACTTGCATAGGCTCGGCCGCCCTAACTGCAGATGCACTGCCGCCGTTCGTTGATCCGCTCGGACGCCTTCATTCTTTTACGTCCCCGGCACCGCTTTACTTTATCATATGGTGTTTTATGGGTATGACTGGATTGCTCTTGAGAAGGCCTTTCCAACCGTATATGACGTCTATATTTCGATTTGGATTTTTGACGAGTATAGGCCGACATTGCAACTATTTCACACTAATGTTTTATACACACAATCGATAGATCTTGACGAGAGCTAACGATTGAAACTTAAACGAAAGTCGTAGCTTCTCCGAGTCAAAATTTATAACAAACTGAAATTATATGACGCAGCAAAATTACCTCAAAATTGTGGCGCTTCCCCCTCCGCCGCCCGCGATGCGTCATAGTCATCACTTAATGTAACGAATTCTTTGATCCGTTAGCTATCGAGTGGTATAATTATATTTTAGATGTACATCATAGATATGACGGTGCAATACCAAACTGTATCTCCCGATTTTGTTATCATCAGTTTTCTGGATTGGCTCCCACTATGGAAGCAAATTTATATAATATATAAGACGTATTCACATAAAAAAATCGGAGTCATTTGTTTTTTATCATATGAGCATTTTTTGAGAAACGTTGAAAATTTACATTTTTAGGTACTACGACTACAAATTTGCAAATTTGTTTATTGTTTATTGTATAATTTCATCCATAGGTAGGTAACCTACGCTTGGACATGTCGAAAATTCCGCCAGTTCTAAATTCAATGTGAAGAAGAACTGACAAACAAACTTCGCAAGTCACAATGTTTTGTTAGTACCTTATAAGTATTATATTACCTATAGTAACTTACAAATAATTAACCCATACTACCGCTCACAAGAGCATTAATATTTACAGCATAAACATGAATACTCAAGAATCTGACCACACTGCCTATTTACTGCGAGCAGTATGCGGCCCTGCATGGTCTAACCTATAATGTTAAAAAAACGGAACTCGTTGTGTTCAAATCTGGTGCAGGACCAGATAATGTTCCACCTGTAACTTTACGTGGTTTTCCAGTGAACATTGCCACAAAGTTTAAGTACTTAGGGCACGTACTCACTGAAAATCTGCGTGATGATGAAGATATCGAGAGACAACGACGGTCTATTGCAATGCGGAGCAACATGCTGGGAAAGAGATTCAGGCGGTGCTCTCGTCTGGTTCAAATAACTCTGTTCAAGGCATACTGCCAGGCGTTCTACACCAGTCAACTATGGAGTAATTACACGCAGCGAGCAATAAATTCGTTGCGTGTACAATACAATAATGGCTTCCGGTGTATGCTGGGTTTGAAATGGCGATGTTGTGCGTCTGGTATGTTTGCTGAGAACAGGGTTGATGATTTCTTTGCCGTAATACGGAAAACAAGAGCAGCCTTCATGGAGCGACTGGCAAAATGCAACAATGCCATAATTGAAAATGTATATAGGCGAATATATTATACCGATTTTATAATATTTTAGTTGATTTTAGTTTATTTAATTTAGTTTCAACTATGTTTAATTTTAATTTAATTAGCATTTTAATCATATTTAATTATAATTTAATTAACTATAGGTAAAATGTATTACCTGAAATAAAGTTTTTTTATTATTATTTCATCCATTTATTTACACATTTTTTTTTATATTAATTTTACATAATATTTACAAACTTAAAATCTAAAATTAATACAAAAACAAATGGAGTTTCCACCACCGGCGGCGGGGCGAGCCCAGGCTACCGATGGTCGGGTCCCAAAGAGAGGAACCTCCGGACGGTGCGTGCAGTGTCGAGCAGGGCTGCCTTCTGGATCTGGCCCTTGACCCAACCACTCAGCGAGAGCCTCTCAAGGTGGTCGTCGAGGCTCTTCGCTATCAGCCCATGCGCCGAAACGCCTATGGGCACAACGATCGTCGAGTCGACGGGCCACATTTTGGTAACCTCGTGCTGCAGATCCAGATATTTTAACATCTTCTCTGCTTCCTTACTGACGAGGTTACCATCGTGCGGCACGGCGATATCGACGAGCGTTGCGCGCCTTGCCTCCCGGTCTACTATCACAATATCAGGCCTGTTCGCGAGAATAGTCCTGTCTGTGATAATGGACCGGTCCCAGTAGAGTGTGACATGACCGTTCTAGAGAACTGGCGGTGGATTGTACTTATAGTAAGGCACCTCAGTACCCACAAGGTTGAACTTTAAGGCAAGTTGCTGGTGGATAATCCTGGCTACTAGGTTGTGTCTATGCAGATACTCGGTGTTGGTATTATTATTATTTTATACATTTATTATCACATTCACATAATATTTACATTAATTTTAAATATACAGATTATAAAAATACACCACATATACTCAAAATTAATATAAAAATAATAAACGGAATACCGCCGGCGGCGGGAGGCAAGCCTCCAAGCACACCGGCGGGTGCAGGCCGTGGCTACAGAGTTCTCCGAGACGACGCGAGGCAAGCTACGAGCGATAGGTGGTGGTACTAGACACGTAGGCCACCACCACCCCCATCTCGGAGAGCTCCGTATCCGCCGGACTGCACGGCGACGTCGTCGCGCAGCTCTTTTAAACTCCTTCCTCTTCGCGCGCGCGTCGCCTGATGTTCGCACAGCACCACCGGTAGCGGAGGCACTAGACGGGACGTGAAGTCCCGATGACCCCAAGCTGGCCGATGGTGGACGTCGCCCTCACCGTAGATGTTGTGGCTCGGCCGACGTCAACGCTCCATCTTCGCCGTCGATGAAATGCACCGGCGGCGTGGAGCTGGGTGGTGTGGCGTGCATGTGGTGTTGGAGAAGAAAGGCGGCTCTCGTATTGGACGACCCGGGCGCGGGGAGGCTGGGCGACGCGGTGAGCGGAGGCAGTGCTGCTGCGGGCGAGCGGTGGCGGCGGCGGCGTCGAAGTCGAGCGCGGCGGCGGCCGGCCGTCGCTGCAGAGCCTGCTCTCCATCACGCAGGTCGCGTCCCGGGTGGTCTGCAGCCGCTACTGTTACCAGGCATGTCGATTTGGGTGGAGTAGTACCAGGGGCGCCGAGCGGCGGCGGTGGTGATGCCGGCACGGTGCCTCCAACCGTGCGGGTCGCTGCGCCGCTGGAGTAGGGTCCGCGCGTGGCGGAAGCTCGGTAGGGTCGTCCCAGGCAAGAAGTTTTTAAAAACAATTTCCAAGAGAAAAATTTTTCGACATGTCGGTTTGACAGCTCTTTTTCTTCTTATTATTATTATTAAATTACCTATATCTGGTGTATAGTGCCATCGTCAATTTTGATATTTCATATTATATCAAGTCAAATAAAACAATTAGTTTACGTTTATTAATGTTATTAATGTAAATTAATGAGGTGCTGTCGAAAGCACATAAGTGGTTCCAAAGTAATCAACTACTACTCAACATAGATAAAACACAGTACATGCGATTTTCCCTGAAACACAGCACCAAGCCGTACGACATTCAGGTCGGAAACCATAAGTTAACGAGAGTCTCAAAAATCAAATTTTTGGGAATTACTCTAGACGAAAAATTAAAATGGGAAAAACACACAGACAGCATAGCTAAAAAACTTAATGCCTCAATATATGCTATTAGAAAAATTCGGGAACTATGTGGGAGTAAAACCGCGAAAATGGTATATTTTGCTTACTTCCACAGTATTATGTCGTACGGGTTGATGTTCTGGGGGTACTGTGCTACGTGGGAAAGAATATTTAGGCTTCAAAAACGCGCTATTCGTGCTGTCATGGGTATGGGTCCAAGAGAATCTTGTAGACTTGTGTTTAAAAAACTTGGAATCGGGACACTGCCCGGTGAATATATTAGACAAAATATTTTATACGCTCGTCAAAATATTCAAGACATTCCTGTTAACGGCGACTTCCATAGTTATAACACAAGGCAGAGACAGAAACTCAGACCCGTGACATCGCGGCTAGCAAAAATGTCCAAAAGCTTCATCTCCCAAAGTATAAAGCTGTATAATAGGTTACCAACGAATTATGTAAAACTGGGAGATGGAGGATTTAAGAGAGAAATAAAAAAATACCTCCTAAAAAAATCGTAATACAGGAATTTTATAATGAATAAATTTTGTGTTAGAAATAAGCAAAAGTAAGAAATTGTTATATTTTTTTGAAAGGTTATGTATTTTTTTATATTTTAAATTTTTATATATATATTTTTTTAAGTTTTATTAGTTTGACTAATTTGACAATTCTTTTGATGCTAGATGTTTGTTTTAATTTTGTGTTTTTTATTTGATTTAATTCAACAATTTAAATGTAACTATTTCTTAAATTTGACAATTCTATTGATGCTAGCTTTTTTACTTTTATTTTTATATTGACTTATTTGTATTTTTAACCTTTGACATGTCTATTGATGCGATGTATTTTAATGTTTTATTTTAATTTTGCTCTAGGTAATGGCCTTTTAATGCACAAAACTGTTTTTTTTTCTGTATTTTTATATTTATTTAAGTGTGTTACAAATTAAATGAAATGAAATGTAAAAAATAATAATATATTATATGAAATGTAATGTGTGACATGTCTGAGCGGCAGTTTTGTCCAAAGATGTAATAAATGAACTATGAACTATGAACTAACTATTACAAAGAAATAAATAAGTCATATAAAAAATCAAATGATACAAAGTGTATCGAATTGTCAAAATTTGTTTGTGGGAAAAACAGTAGTCAGACTCTTAGATAAAATTACGGTCAGTTAATGCATCCTTAATACAAGTTGGTACACGCACCAATAGATCTGGACTGGGCATAGAAACAGCAAAGTCTGATAAAGAAATACTGAAAGGTTTTGCGCAGGAGGACATGGAACAAGGTTTCAAACTACCTTTCAAACTTCACGCCTTAAACCTAGAAATGCAGAATGATTGGCTAACAGTGGGCGACTTCTGCATCCCTCCTGCATTGAAGTGGAAATCCATAATATACAACTGGTCCCCTGAGCTGCTTAAGTTCTACTTAAATGCATTCCAGCTTACTCTCCCCGACCCGAGTAACCTAGTTAGATGGGGGAAATCTACAAATAGACTATGCCCGTCATGTAAGGAGTTCGAGGGCACGGCCAAACATTTGTTATGCGGATGCAAAGTACTACTTGACCGTTTCCTACCGTCATGATAAAGTCCTCCAAATCATCAGAGAGGCCATCAACCTGTCAATTGCACGGACCAGGAAAGGGCAAACCAGTAGCGGCTTCCAGAAGGTCAACTTTGTGAAACCTGGAGCCATTAAGCGGGAAATTTAGAGTGGCCACTCGCTAGTCCCGACCTCGATTAACACCCTTCTCTACTGCCGATGGGCCCGGATATGTTCGGTGAAGCCATCGCAAGCTGAGTTCCACACCTTCCTCCTTGTAATAACTCTTATAATTATATTCTAATCTATATAAATATCTTATAATCTATATAATTAACATTATTTTAATCCGTCGTTTAAAATTATTGTCATCTAGTTGTTTTATGTTAGGAGACAGTTTATTATAAAATCTAACACTATTACAAATACAACTTTTTGCAGTTTTAGCTAATCTATGTCTTATTAGTTGTACATTATTCTTAACCCGTGTGACATAGTTATGATTGTCGGAATTGAGAGGAATCATGAATGTATTTTCTGGCATAGCATATGTTCTGGTAAACATATGCACTAGGTAAAGTCATGATTCCTATCTCCCCGAACGCTGTCTTACAAGTATCTCTAGTTTTTAACCGACTTCCAAAAAAGGAGGAGGTTCTCAATTCGTCTGTATGTTTTTTTTTTTTTTTTTTTTTTTTGTATGTTTGTAACACGATTTCTCCGTCAATTGAGGGCCGATTTAGAAAATTCTTTTTTTGTTAGTTAGGTCATACTTCCGAGGTGGTCCCATTTCAATTTTATCGAAATTGGTTCAGTGGTTTTCGAAAAATCAGCATAATACTATGGTGTGTGGTTACCTTCAGCAAAACTTGTGATGTGGTCGTTTTCGGCAATTTTCAGTTTGATAAATTAGTATGGTGTGTGGTTACCTTCAGCAAAACATTTGTGATGTGGACTTATTCAGCAATTTGCAGTCTGACACATATGGCGAATAATTCTGTACCACTTCAATCGATTTCGATTATTCGATTTCGATTATTCTTTTTTATGTAATATTACTAAAAAGAATGAAATAAAAACTGTTTTAAAAAATATTAAACCGATTTCCAAAAAACAAAACAAAAAAAACTAAAAAGTATTAAATACCTAATATTTTGAAATTTTCTCTGTCCTGTTGAAATACATGAATCGATATACTAGTGATACATATTCGGACCCTTGTTTCATGAATATTCTAAATTTGAAATTTTTTATTTTTTCCGACCGGCGCTTAATTTATTATGGTACCTGGCCGGTACCTACTGTACCGAGTACCATCGAGCTGGTTTGATGATGGAGACAGAAGGTGGCCATAGGAACTCCTAAACTACACATGATAAACCCATCGTGTTTGGGCTCGTTGCATTTGTCTTCACGAGAAATTTACTTTAGACCTAAGAGATTCTCAATTCGACGGTATGTTTTCTTTTTTTGGATGTTTGTTACGCGATTACTCCGTCAATTGTGGGTCGATTTTGAAAATTCTTTTTTTTTTTATTTGAAAGGGGTTAACCCTGAGGTTTTTGAAGTGAAAACTTCTTTAGCGGCTCTTGGCACTTTTTTAGGTGGGTAAAAATGTATAACTCGCGACATCGCGTCAGCGTCATTTTTAAAATGAAACCTTAAGTCATTGCGTTAAGGGTTAAGTTAGAGTGGCACGGGATCTGCCGGCACTCCCGGAGTGCAACTGTTAAGTAGGGTTCCGTAACACGTTTATGTCTGTCCATTCTACTAAGTTCTGCAAAATGAATGTAGGGTTCCGTAACATATGCATGTCTATCCGTTCTACTAAATTTTACAATTTTCAACCAAGGTCCTCCGACGGTTATTTTATAATAAAAGTAGGCTTCCGTAACACGTTTATGTCTGTCCATTCTACTAAGTTCTGCAACATCACCTACAACGTCCGTGATGTCAGCCCATAACACCAGTGCCATGTCAGTGCTTCCCCCTTTGATCGTGCTGACTACACTGAACTGGTCGGAAAACACAAACTATTTACATAGCCGTTTCGACCGACGTTTAATTCAGTGCGGTGGTACCTACCCGGGAAGGTTAAACCCTACCACCAAGTAAGATTACGAGGGAAGGGACTTACAGTTTTACGAGGAATCCGAACCTTGGTCAGCCTCCAACGGTCAGCGGTCACCCATCTAAGTACTGACCGCACCCAGCGTTGCTTAAAATTCAATAGCGACAGTTGACTGTCTGCACCACTGAGCTATCGAAGCTGACGTGGTCCTATTTTAATTGGGTCAAGATCGGATTGGAAAGCGAGGCGGAATCGCGAGGCCGAAGGCCGAGCGATTCCGCCGAGTACATTAATAGCAAAAAATTACTAAAAAAAACTGTGAAATAAAAAAAAAGTTTTAAAAAACATAAAACCGACTTCCTAAAAAAAGTAAAACTAAAAAACTATTTAAAATAAAAATATAAAAACCGCCTTCAAAAATATATGAAATAAAAACCTAAAAAAAAAACGAACCCTAGAGTTGAAGGCGGTGCTAAAGCAAGCAAAAATGATGCATGAAAGAAAACATGAGTGGATGATAATCAGACATCGGAATCCGCGGGGCACGAATACGACCTTGTTAGGGATTGACTACGGCGATCAATAAACAATCGACACTGTTATCGATACTCATATTTATTTGTTTATTGTATTTTATTCATGTCATATTTCAGACCTGAATACTTATATACCTACAGTACTTATATAAACATGTATACTTTATATAAATATGTATTACATTTACTTAACGATTAAGTAAATGTAATACATATTTATATAAGGTCTTTCAAAATTAGTTCATAGTACGCTAAGGGGGGGTTCTGTATCATATAGGGAGTAAAACCTATATAAAATGTTTTGGACCTTGGGCTTTTTTTAAGTAAAAAATTTTTTTATGTAGGTATTTAAATAAAAAAATAGGTGGTTGATTTTTGTAACCTAGTCGATTCAGTTTCATAACAGTAACAAAAAAGTCTTCATGACCATTATGATATAACACGTGTAAGTTGGTAAAAAAAATTAAATTCTTTCTATTCCATACTAATAAAACTAAAATTGTGGTTTTTCACAATTTCTGAAAGAAAGAGATATACGTGTTGGAAGACTTTTTTGTTCCTAGCACGAAACCGAAACGATTAAGAAAAAATTTTTTTTACATTTAACATTAAAAAAAAAAAAATTGTGAAAAAAAAAATTCTTTGTTCTTCAAAAGTGATCTGACCCCCCCCAGTAACAAAAAAGTCTTCAATATCATTATGATGTAACACGTGTAAGTTGGTAAAAAAAATCAAATTCTTTCTATTCCATACTAATAAAACTATTATTGTGGTTTGAACAGATTTGTATTGTACCTACAAAGTAAATACAACATTTGTTTATTATATCTAATTTTCTATAGAAATACTCTTAGTTTTAATAATCGACATTATTTCATATTATTCTAAAATAACGATCGATTTTCGATATTTGTGGATACATTGTCCCATCACTAAACAACCTTGAATCATTCGTGCCCCGCGGATTCCGATGTATGATGATAATATCCTTTGTGATTTGTGTAGCCTTTTTAGCACCGCCTTCAACTCTAGGGTTCGTTTTTTTTTTTAGGTTTTTATTTCATATATTTTTGAAGGCGGTTTTTATATTTTTATTTTAAATAGTTTTTTAGTTTTACTTTTTTTAGGAAGTCGGTTTTATGTTTTTTCATATTTAAGATGTAACGCAAGGCCCTCTTCAGTAACAAAAATATTCTATTTGTATCTGCTGCATTTCCCCAAAACATAAGGCCATATGACATGATGCTCTCAAAATAAGCATTATAAACCGTTTTTGCAGCATGGGTCCCGCCTAGCTCTTTAATTTTTTTGATAGCATAACATGCGGAACTCAGCTTACCAGCTAAAGAATTTATGTGGGCTTTCCAAGTAAAACTTTTATCAAATATTACCCCAAGAAAAGTTAGTTCATTAGCAAGGTTTAATGACATCTGCAGTTTTTAATAGGCTATCATTGTTATTACGTCTATGAGTCCAAAGAGCAAAGTGCATAATATTAGTTTTGTTAACATTTAGCAATAGATTGTTGCACTCAAACCAAGATTTTAGAGATTCTAGTACAGTTAAAAAGGATTCTCTCAGTTTACTTATATAATTGTTTTTCAGTACAACTGAGATATCATCTGCAAACATTACCATCTCTATATCGTCTGTTATACAGCTCGAGATGTCGTTAACATATATTAGAAACAATAATGGTCCCAGGATAGAACCCTGCGGCACACCCATTGTGATTGATTCTACATTCGATTTTAAGCCATTGACGTCACATATTTGAGCTCTATTTTCTAAATATGATTGAAATATACGCAATTCATTGTCTCTTATGCCATAATGTCCCAGCTTCATTAATAATATGGACTCGCACACATGCGCAAGTGAGTGAGCAGATTGAATGAGAGAGGTACTGACTGCAAGTTGAACTTGAAGTTGAACTGCCAGGTGGTGTAGCCGGGCGGAGTCTTGCCGTTCTCGTCCATGAACGTGAGCCCGAGCTGGATGATCCTGAGCAGGTCCACATTGCACCTGCACGCCACACATATGTACACACAGTCAGGGTTATTCTTTATTTAGCATCTATTGGCAGCTGTACACTGCGCTCAGATTTGTCATATTTACATTGTAACATTCCGCCAGTTCGTTCTGTACCGTGTGGGGCCGGTACTTTAAAAGAATAGCCCCACTGCATCTCTCGCCGTGTATGTCGTAAAAGGCGACTAATGCCTGGTTGACACGATGCGAGTTCACGCACGAGAAATGCTTCTCGAACGCATTTACAAACCGTGTAGACAGTTCTCGCAAGCTCGCATGTGTGCACGAACGCAGCGTCGTTCGCGCGCGCACGAGTTCATGCATGTTTATTAGTTGGCGTTCGAGAGGAGCGTCTCGCACGAAGTTTGTTGGTGCAAGAAAGATTTCTTAGTGGTTTTGGCTGTTTACGCCACCATGACAAAGTGGACTGATGTGCAAATGGTTAAGTTATCTTTATATACTTATCCATTTCCTTATCCACATAGATCTCAGATGACTCCCTTCTTATATTACAAGGTGGCAGGGTTTAACCCGCCAGGGTTGGTACCACCGCACTGAATGAAAGATCGGTCAAAACGGCGTTGTAAATAGTTTGTGTTTTCCGTACAGTTCAGTGTAGCTGGGACGACCGAAGGGAAGCACTGACGTGGCACCAAGTTCACTCGGTGTTATGGGTTGACATCACGGACGTTGTAGGTGATGTAGCCAACCGTGTCCGTTTCTATAAAAAAACAAATTTTTCTGTTTTTTTCTTCTTTAGTTTGTTTCTTATCAAACGTCGTGCTATAATAAACGCTAAAATTGTACCAACACACGCCAAACCTTCGTCTACAGACTTCATTTTTGCAACTGACAAATAGAGAAACACAGACGAGCTCGAACGAGATGTGGAATAGTGTAAACTGTTCGACGAACGCTTCACGAAAGCGAGTTTTCTCGTTCGAGAAGGCCGCATGCTCCTCGTGCGTGAAACCTCGCATCGTGTCAACGTACCTTAAGGGATATTTAACCCGCCCGGGTTAAGTTACCTGAGAAGCTGAAGCGGTACAGTGAGGTGAGTTGGAGCTCACCCGTGCCACCACACCTGGCAACTTAGTGTCCTCGCCAGTTCGTGTAGACAGACAGGTAGTGAGTTAGCTGAGCACCTGGTACTGGTAGTCGGTGGTGAGTCGTTACTCATCCGTGTCACCACGCTTGGGAACTGAGTGTCCTCGCTCATTCGTGTAGACAGACAGAGGAGTGGTACCTGAGTAGCTGGTACTGGTAATCGGCAGTGGATCGGAACTCGCCAATGGGGCGCGCCACCACACCCGGGAACTCTGTGTCCATCGCCACCCAGTGATACTTCTGCACCACCTGCGCCCACACAACTAGCTGCATCTGCATCCTTCCATTGTTTCAGTCAGTCAGTGTGTAAGCGTCCACTGCTGGACATACACCTCTCCAATTTTCCTCCAGCCCTCCCGGCCTTCAGCGATACGGAACCACTGCTTTCCGCCGAAGTAATGTAAGTATGTCTGTACTGTCCATTGTTTCATCATTGTCATTTATTGTTTTAGCATTGTTTAGAGCATGGGAGGTGTGGGGAAGGAGAGCGGCAGCGGCAGAGTGGTTACCTGTCGGATGATCTGGAACTCCTCGTGCAAGTTGTGGTTCCACACGTCCTTGATCCCGCACTCCTCGTTGGCGGGGATCACCCCCAGCCCGCCCACGCTCGCCACCGGCATCTGTCCACCACACAGACGCACTACTTACATATTATGTAGGTAGGTAGGTACATGCTTAACACTCATACTTCCTCCGCAAACAACACTCACTTACAAAAAGAGAAAGATGCTTATTTTGATGAATAAACAAATGCTTGAGAATTTGATTTTCTAGTTGGGCACCGCACGTCGGGTCGATTCCCCTCGCCTGAGCTGAGCTGAGCGGCGCATGTCACGTGAAGACTGAACAAGCTCTATGTGCTTCATACAAGTTGAGTCATTAATATTCATTCATTTAATGAATGTGTGGTGACATCTCGTCACAGTGTATGAAAGATCGATGACCGCTAACGACACTACGCGCCAAAGAGACAAAAACCAAGATTCACAATCATGCCTTGAGATGGAGCTGGCGACCAAAACGTCAGATGTAATACGTTTCTACAACACATTCTCGAAATGATAAATATACTTCTGTATAATATAGCTCACTGAGACACGCACCGTTGTCTACCGGCCTCCTACCAACAGGATTCACCGGTAGGTAACACGAAGCCAACTACAAGCAAGCGAGCAAGGACACTCAATCTCCTCGCCCGCACGC
Source organism: Nematopogon swammerdamellus (assembly GCA_946902875.1). NCBI lineage: Eukaryota > Metazoa > Arthropoda > Insecta > Lepidoptera > Adelidae > Nematopogon > Nematopogon swammerdamellus. The sequence continues at coordinate 27,853,735 of OX336337.1, read as the reverse complement.
ACGCACGCCGCGGCCACCGCGCCTCTCCCGACCTACCAGAGCCGCACTAGAGTAACACTGCCTAGGACGGGGTACATAGGACAACATCCGCAGCAGACACGTGTGCCCTATGTGTAGAATCTAGGAATTATACCTCATAACATTGTCATGTCTGTTTAATTGATGTTACCGATGAATTCGAAATAAATAGACACTGACATCTCTCTCCACGCAACAATGATACCGATACACTGATCACAAGAAAATGCAACAAAGAACTGGCCCATGGAGACCCCATGTCTCTAGTGTTGTTCAACTTGGCCACTGCAGAAATTTTAAAAAATTCTATTAATGTGTTAAATTTCGCAATATGCTGACGATTTTGTTATATTCGTAACTTCCTCTGACTTTTAAATCGTTCGGTATATCTCATTTAAGGCTCTATTTTGAACTACTTGGGACTAGAAATATCTACCTACATACTTCAAAATCAGAGATGTGTGTTTGTTTGCCAGGGGTCACAGGAGGCCACAATTAACCATTACATTAAATGAAAATATTTTCAGATTTTTTTCTAACCTAAAATTTGCAATTTATCTTTACACTAGCTGTGCATGCGGCTCCGCCCGCTCTCATATTTCACTTCACTGCTAACCTCATAAGCCATTTAGCGTGATAGTAAGCCTATAGTTGACGGGAAGAATCAAGCTATCCGTAGAATGTTTTTTTATTAAAATCGGTTCAGTGGTTCTCCAGTTATAAGCGGACAGACAGACAGACATACATACATACATACAGAAAGCAGACGTTGGATTTTATTAAAGGTAAGGATTATGATGGGTACACCAAATTTTAGATGACGAACACTGCCGCTAATAAGCCGCACAATGTATGTACGAGGCCATTGCATCTTATCCACAAAAAAAAAACAAGGAACCTCGAGTCCAAGTATCAGACCTTTTTTTAGCATGTTTGTGTGTTTTGTCATTTCGTTCCATAGACATATTTCCACTCTGTGGAAAGATAATTTCCTCAACTATCGATCTATCTCTGTCTTTTAGGAAACGTTGACAGAAATAGCAATAAACCAAAACTTGCGACTGCAGAATCGCACACAATGCTTGGGGATGGTCGTCCCCGAAGGGAGCTGACGTGTTAAGTCAAAACAAAGAAATGTTTTTTTACTGAAAGATTTTTTTGCTATCTGTACGTGCGAATATAGACGGCAAAACTGTGTGAGCGATAGGCAAATAAGAGCGCCGCCATTTTCAATCACTTTCTTTAAATTATAAATGCATGTTATATATAAATGCAGAGCCGAGCGGCGGCGCGGCGCCGCGGCGCACTCAACACTCGACTCGACACCGTGATGCAGCGAATTAGGTACCTATACACGGTACGGTAAAATAACTGCACGGCAGCGGAGCAGCGACTCCTCTTCGCCGCCGCCCGCGCGCCGCGCCATCCGACTCCTGGTACAATTCACCGTCTTGCGGACGGATAAGCGACGACGAACGACACGATCAATCCATCCACTTATTTCTTAAGAAAGTAGTGTTCTTCCTTTATTGTGTAGACATATAGTTATTAAGTATACCTAAGCCAAAATGAATTGTGAATATGTCGTACATGTCGAAGATTCAATAAATAAATAAATAAATAAATAAATTTAAATAACCAGGTTATATGTCAGAAGATGCACTTTCTTTTAAGAGTAAAAATTTGAAAGGTAAAAAAAATTTTTTTACATATTTCTAATTTGTCCTTCAAAATCAATATTAGTTAATTTTCAGATTCAAAGAAAATAAGCCGTGACAGACGTACAAACAGACACACTAGAGCAGGGATGGGCAAACTTTTTTCTACGCGGGTCAATATTTACAAACTTAATCATTGGGGGGCTAGGTTTTAAAATTGTTGGCTATTATAATATAATTGTATTTATAAATAAAGACATTTGTATTTTCCGAATTAAAGTTATTCATCATAATCAAAGGTTAATCTGTTGTTTTTTTCCATTTTTAATAAATAAATTACAAGTACCATTCGGTGAAAAAAAATCAAAGGTTTCAACAACATTAAAAGTTCTCTTATTTATACAAAATTAAAATTATATGAACTATCTATCAATAAATGAGTTGTATAGTTCCAGAACCCGCCAAATCCATTTCTCTAAAAAAAGTAGTTATAAACAGTTTCGAATAAAGTATTAAATTTGTCACTTATCTGTCTCACATTATGTTCCTAACACGGCCCAATCCGGTGTGAATCGCAAACAAAAATTAACATTCTTTCCAGCTCCCTTGTAGTTTGTATGGGCGGCTATTTATCGAGGTCTAGTTTTTTCGTCTTACTGTAAAATCGTCCGAAACGGAGTTGGCGGGTTCTGGAACTATACGACTCAAATATTCTAATCAGATACAGTGTACCTGGTGCACTATGAAATAGGGAAATATATATTTATTGCAGGTAATCTATTAAATAGGAACAAAGATTTATCAATTAATGTAGGTAACCAAGTACACTATTCAATGTTTACCGAATGTTTCCGTGATTTATATTATATTATGGTGTTATGGGCTGACATCACGGACGTTGTAGGTGATGTAGCCAACCGAGTCAGTTTCCATAAAAAAAAAACAAAATCTACTTCTGGATCAATGGTCGCGGGCCAGATTGCAACCGTTCGTGGGCCGGAGAAGGCCCGCGGGCCGTAGTTTGCCCATCCCTGCACTAGAGTGAAGTGATCCTATAAGGGTCCAGTTTTTTTCCTCTTTTGAGGTACGGAACCGTAAATAAAAAGGCCCAGGGTGGTTCGGATAATGTTGGCAATTGAGTCGAGACAAGTAATCCTATTACTTTAAGTGAGCTAAACTTGTATACACGGTGAACAAAACACCTATCAAACACCCGAAGGCAGGAAGTACAGTTACAGATACTGAATCGGATAGGCTAGTTTTTTTTTTCCAAATTTATATGAAAATATGCCCTTTTTCAATTATTCCTAAGTATCAAGATGTCTTTAAATAACTAAATTATGTCTGCATGCCATCATAACAGTGATGTGAAGTTAAACCCTACTACCATATGTCTTAAGCACGTGATATCTGTATTCTAGGTAACTACCTAGGTAATATTCTAAAACTTATTAGGTATATAAAATAATAGTTTGTTGCACACTAACTGATCTCAAAGCACTTACCGACTTCATTTTCAGTACAGAAGACATAAAAAAATATTAAAATGGGCAAATTATTTTACAAAGAATTTAAGAACTCTTCACTTCATTCACTGCCTCAAGATAATTTATGACACTGGCGGCGAGGCGGCGGCGGGCGCTTTGTGTCTCGCGCGCGCCGCCGCCTCGCCGCCCGCGCCTCCTAGAGAATTTTGCATTAGAAGTAAAAGGTTGTGATACTAATTCAATATTTTAATTGAAAAATTTTGTCCAAATTAAAAAAAAACCAGCCTATCCGATTCAGTACTGAAACTGTACTTCCTGCCTTCGGGTGTTCGACAGGTTTTTTTTTCACCGTGTATATACCTATATACATATACAATTGGTTTCTCGGAAACGGCTCTTAACAATTTGGATGAAATTTAGTATTTAGGTAATGTTATTTTTTTTAAGTTGTAATGGGCATATGAGCACAGCCGAAAAAAAAGCGCTGCGCCATCTGACGGAGGAGAGCGCAGACAACTACGAACCGCGCACACGCAGCCGGGAATGTGAGCGACGCAGTGTTCCGGCCCGCCGACAGGCGGCGTAGCGAGCGCCACGAGCAAAGGTTCCAGAGAAACGTGCTCGACGCGCAGAGATCTTACCGCCATCAACGAACAAGGTCGAGAAATATTAAACAAGTGTGATAAGCCATTGAATCATCGAGCGAACGTGGTGGAGCGGAGTCAACCGTCGCGCGGGACGACCAGAGAGCCAGAGAGCAATAGAGAGGGTGAGTGGCCGTATGGCAGAACGATTTATTTCGCCGCGGTCACCGGGAGTAAACCCACTCCCACGAAAGGGGCGAAGTAAGGTTATAACGGGACACCGATGTGATTACAGGCCTTCCGGAACGCCCTCTCAGATTGCGGCCGAAAGCTACAGACTCCGGGAGCACTGCCCAGCAGTCCGGCGGATGAGACTCCATGACAGCTAAGTGAAACTGAGTAATACGAGTCTCCCTCAGAGTACGGCATGGCCACCCACTTGCGACGTCCCATGGCCGGCCGAACGGGCACGGATAGACGTGCGGCATCAACCCCGTGCGTCGGACTCGCCGTAACACTGCCGCGAGAGCTGCCGAAGAAGCGCGGGAACCCGACCGCCACGTGGTTCGAGAACTTTCATAAGTAGTAAATGGCTGCGCATCGTCCTAAAGACGAATAGATTGGACGAATAGGTTGTGGTGAAATCTAATAGTGCATAAGTGCCGATACTCGGCCTCAAGCGGCATAGGTATATGACCGTAGTAAAGCGGCATACGGCGAGACACACGCGGGGAGCGCCGTTGAACATGTAAAAACGAAATTTAAAAGAATTTAAAATTTGTACTAAAGTGAGACAAAGTGAAATTTTATGTAATCATGTGTGTACAGGCGACCAGTAAGTAATATACGTGTCGCAATAGTACGAAGCGTGCGATAAGCCCGGCACGCGAAATTCATTAAGAAATTAATTTGAACTAAAACGAGACACATAGGTCTCGTACTATTTTGTGATTAGGTGAGTAGCAGGGACCGTGCAACCGGACCACTAGGGTCGCCAGGCACGCCCAAGAAAGCTACCGGTCCATTGGGACGAAAAAGGTATTAAGATAAATCTGGACTAATCCGAGCCAAACATATATTCTCCTATAGCTAGCCAGGAAACTACGGGTAGGCGCTCACCCGATAACGAAGAGCGTCTGGCGCCCATTAGATTAGGTATTTAGAATAAGATTACTAGTTGATAAGTTTATTGTTTGATGATTCGTGTTTAGTATTAAGGTGTTTAGAGTAAGATTATTGGGTTTGGGTTTATGTGTTTAGGTTAAGAGCAATTTGGTTTAGGCTAGTGAGGTTACGGGCAGGTTAGTTAGATAAGTATATAGTGTTGTAGGTTAAGATGTCATATTGAGGTAGATGAAGAAGAAATTTGAAATACGTGTTTGTCATTCAAGTTCAAGTTCAAGTTCAAGACTGATCTCTTCGCTGTGGAAGTCGGAGCAAGAGGACTACCAGCGAAGTCGCTCTACAGTCTCTTCAAGAATCTAGGGCTCCCAAGATCGACGCTAAGCTCATATATGGAGAGAGCTTCGAAAACGTCACTGGAAGCATCCTACAGAATATGGATAGGTAGAGAGAGGGAGGTCGAGAGCGGGACTGGTGGTTTCCCCGCGTCCTAGTCAACGCAGACTAGCTGACGAGGGCTTGAAGCGAGCCGAAACGTGAAGCATGCGCGGGAAATTTAGAGTGGCCACTCGCTAGTCCCGGCCTCGATTAACACCCTCCTCTACTGCCGATGGGCACATGAGAAGCATGACCAGATGCCTTCTGAAATCTGTACCACAATATTAAGACCGGATATACTCATATTCACAAAAGCGACAAAGCATATGTAGTACTTGTTGAACTTACAGTTCCATGGGAAAGCAACATACCGAAGGACCACAACATCAAACCTAACAAGTACTGCAACCTAGTAGACCGGATTGTGAGAAACGGATTGTGAGAAACAGATTCAAGACTGATCTCTTCGCTGTGGAAGTCGGAGCAAGAGGACTACCAGCGAATTCGTCCACAGTCTCTCCAAGAATCTAGGGCTGCCAAGATCGACGCTAAGCTCATACATGGAGAGAGCTTCGAAAACGTCACTGGAAGCATCCTACAGAATATGGATAGGTAGAGAGAGGGAGGTCGAGAGCGGGACTGGTGTTTCCCCGCGTCCTAGTCAACGCAGACTAGCTGACGAGGGCTTGAAGCGAGCCGAAACGTGAAGCATGCGCGGGAAATTTAGAGTGGCCACTCGCTAGTCCAGGCCTCGATTAATACCCTCCTCTACTGCCGATGGGCCCGGATATGTTCGGTGAGGCCATCGTAAGCTTAGATCCACACCTTCCTATTAAATTGTGTAATCCTACTCAGCCGTTTCATTCGACCCACACCCAGCTCAGCCACACATCACAAAGTTTATCTAGATAGGTGTAGACGCCGAGCGAAGCTCGGTCGCCCAGGTACTTTAGTACTAAGCGTCGATGAACTGACGTTCATACTACAGTCGAGTACCAACATGACTCGAGTAATTGTGGTGGTAACGTGGAAGCGGCCGGAGAGGGTACTCCACTTCATAGAAGAGCTCTAATGGCTTACATAGCACCAAGCACTAACGCACAAATGACTGTTTGTGGTGCAGGTGCGGAGAATGGGCCCACTATTAGGGCCACAACAACAAGTGAGTGGTGTATTCCAAGATGAATTAGTTAGTAAAGTCAATAAAGCATATTATAATGGTTATTTTAGAAGAGGTAGAAGAAGAAATTAGTGTGATGCCAAAAAAAAACGATGAGTGATCAATTATATAAAAATGCAGAATTCGAACGGTGTAGCGGTCCGCGTCCGGGCGCGCAGCTTCCTCGTCCGTCCTCGCCGCCGTCGTGGCGCGTGCCGCGGCTCCCGTCCCCGGCCTGCGTCTACAGCCACCGGTACATCTCTTGCTCACTGCTCGCCTGCCGCAGTCTAGTTCGTAGCTATGCTCACTCTCACTTCACCCACCCCACCTATACTGACTGAAGGCTTGGCTTGGCTGGCGGGCGTCGACCCAACAAACAAACACTCACTGGTCAGTCGGTAACTGGACTGCACTTAGGTACGATATGTACACTGCTATCGAAGTTGATAGAACTACCTGTAACAACAAAACCGAGACCAATGCAATGGCTGCAGGCTGGCAGTGGCAGGCAGCAGAGAAAAATTACTTTGGAAATTCAAAAGCGAAGACGACGGTCTTCAATCAAACAACACGCACGGGCGCACCAGTGTTGCCAACTCAAATTTTGAATTTCTCTTGACTGCCAAAAACTCCCAAAAATTTCCTAAAACATTTTCATCCTATTTTTCATCAAATAAAAATATATTTTTTGAACTAAATTTTTTTTGCATTTTAGATATATGTATATTAACAGATAATAAAACGCAAATACAAATAAATAGATAAATATACATAAAAATAAGAGTATACAGGAAAGGTAACAATAGACTTTAAATCATTTATGTACACTATATTATGAAGAGGTAAAGTTTGTAAGTTTGGATGTAGGAGGTAACTCCGAAAATACTCATCCGTCTTTAAACATTATTTGAACATTATAAATAGAATGGAACTTCAGGATGGACAAAGGCTGTGCGAGCGAAGCCGAGGGCAAGGGTTAGTAGTTAATAATTCTGAAGTTTCAAAAAGGGAGACAGAACACGCTTTATAAACACAAATACTGACGAGGATAGACAAATATCGAGGGGTAGCGAGCTCCACATAATCATACATAATGTGCTGCATTCACGGTGAACCCGATATTCAGAGAACGCGATTTATGTTTATACTTGCTGCGCACTGCGTAGTCCGTAGATGTACCGGATGCACCAAAAGTTGAGAAGACGGTCGAAAATTGTTCTGTGATTCAAATTATTATACATTTTTCCGCAAATTTTTAGGCTTCCTTATCCGTATGGATGGGACCCTATTACTACGCCTACCCCGCCGCCGCGCCGCCGCGCCGTCTGTCTAAATTGTCTCCTACACTCCTGCCTGACTAGTGACAATTTCTCCTTAGGCCACTGACATTCTCCTAAATCTAGGAGAAAGGCAACACTGGCTGGGGCGCACGCACCCAAAGACAGTATAATCACTTGAAAGAACAAAATTGACTCTTGCGCTATAATCAGCTGATTGTAAACGCGAAGTGGCAGAAACGAAACGTAACAAAAACGACATGACCGCCTCAACATTAGGTTAGGGTTAATATATAGAAGATGCGTCGCGCGACGCATCTTCTATACATAACCCTGGTTATTTTTTTTTAACCTCCAAAACATCACAGCTGCTGCTGATTTATAGCGCAAGAGTCAATATTATTCTCTCATGTGCCAGACCCCGCGCACGCACGGCACGGCACGGCACGCACGGCACGCGTTCGACACCTGAAAGACATTTGGGCTCCTTCCTCGCTCCTTTCGTGAACACTCGGCTCGAAACGAATCGTAACAAAAACGACATGCACCGCCTCAAAATTAGGTTAGGGTTAATAATATAGATGAGATGCGTCGCGTAGAGTTCGTGTCCCTTTTGTCAAAATTTGTTTTGTTTTGTTTTTTTTTAGGGTGTTATGGTTATTTTTTTATAACCACCATTTTATTATTAGTAATACTAGTACGAGAACGCACCGTAAAAAAACAACGTCATCGAGTACCAAGATGGGACTAGTTTGTGGTGGTCTAGAATAGGATAGGCATCTAAAATATACAGGGTTGCTTGAGCAAATCCTGGCACGTTTTGTGTAAAAGGTAATTAAACATGTCATTTTTTTGGTGCAATTTACGTCATCGAGTACCAACTGGAGACCTGGCACATTCGATAAAGGTCATCAAGAAGAGCACAAAAATACTAGGTTGCCTCGTCCTACCTTGGCAGTTTTTGGAGTCGGGCAAATTTAAGAGTGGTGAAAAATGGTCAAATTTACGTCATCGAGTACCAAGATGACAGTCACACCATTCGATAGTTCTGATAACCTAATTCATAAAAAACCTTGGTTGCCTGTCCTCACCTTGGAGCATTTCCTAGTCGGCCAAGTTGAATATCGGATAGCCGCCTTGTTACTAAGTTCTAAAATCGTTCATGTGTAATCATAGGACCGTTTAAAGATATATTTATCATAAAACTGTGAACACTTTATTAATCCAGCTATACCAGTGGTAGTCAAACCGCGGCCCGCGGGCCGCATGCGGTCCGCGGGCGGTATTTGTACGCATTGTCACAAACAGCGCAGATAATAATATATATTTTAGCTTTTACTAAGTATGAAAATATTATCTGCCCTGTGAGTGTGTGTGCGCGCTTGACCACAAAAACTGATGCGTGAATATTCAGAGCAAGTGAGCGGGTGGCGGGACTGGCGGGAGAAGAGTTTCGGTAAATTTTCCAAATGTCGCTGCTCTGCGATTCGACGTATCTATTGCCGATAGTATTTATCAAAATATGGTTATACTTGAAGAAATATTTAAAGAATAATATAAAAAAATTAAAGAGTCGCTGGCATTTGGAATCTGCGAAGGAAAACAAGGTATTAGTCGTAAAACTCTCACACCGTAACCGGTATTTTTTCCCCGGTAATCCCGTGAGGCCTGCCGTCACTTTGTCCGCCCTATATAAAATAGCACAGTCGCCGTGGTAGGCTGGTTGGTGAGTAGGAGCCATGGGTAGGAGCGGTCACTTTGTCCGCCATAAGTTAGGGCGGCCGCAGTGACTGACTACTGGCTAAGGGAGAGCGGCATCGAAGCCGCTGCAGCTGCGAGTGGTGAAGAGAACTGCCAATGAGAAGCGAATGTCAGTCAAACCGCCTGCTTGCTCGACATCGACACCGGCGCCCGCGCCGGGGCGATGGTGCTAGAAGGAGTTCCGCCAGTTCGATTACCACAGCGAAGAAGAACTGGCAAGAAACTTCGCTGGGTCGTACCCTGGTCGTCGACGGTAGGACGGCGAGGTGGTTCCGGACCTGCGAAGTTAAACGGATATGTTAGTATCGACAGAGAGCGCCGTGTTGATGGATCCCACAGTCGGTAGTCGCAAGCGCTAGCGATCAGCGGGCTATCGTGTCAGTACGCCCCTTGAAGAAGCCCGCGGATAGCGTCTGGAGATACTCCTCCAGCGATGCTATCCCTGTACGTACGGTGTACGGTGCGGTCTCTGTATAGGTTGGCGTTTCTGTGGACCAGGGCGCACCTGTGGTGATGTACAAGAATTTGTGTTGCCTGACCCTCATCTTGTTGATGAGTCCTTTGGCCGAAGGGTCGCTGTGTTAAGCCTTGGTAGTGTTCTCTGGAGCTCACCAAATTACGAATCTAGCAATCTACTATGCCAGTGGCGGTTCACACTCAAGTAGAGCTCAGCAAGTCCGACATTCATTGCGACGATGTCTGTAGGTTTTGCCACCATCCTAGACCTCGCACAGCTGAGAAATTTCAGGCGACAGGCAATCATCCTGCGCCTAAACGGGATCTATTTTCACCTTCAATATGTTGTAGACAGGTTCTGTGTGTCCATGACGCCCGGTTCGGTACCACAGGTCGCAGGCGAAAAACTCCTGATGTCACTTTCCTGCACTTGGAGGTCAGCCTGTAACTAGCTGGTAACTTAGCCATTGCACACGGATTGACGCAGTTGGTGTCCGGAACTACTAGGATATCGGATAACCCTGCCCATCGACCTAGTTTATTGGACCTTGTCCTGACTATTGAGCCAAATGGCTACAGGGTGAGGATTGAGGCTCCCCTCGGTAACTCCGACCAATGCCTTATACGCTCAACTGTGCCAACTGTACACTTCGCAGAAGCACGTGAATGTAGTACGCGGACAGTTTGGCACTACCGGTTAGCACAATGGGATGACTTCCGTTGCTTCCTGGGTGCATACCCTTGGCGCGACGTTTGCTTCTCTTTTTCAGACCTATCCCTGTGTGCCCAATCGGTCGTCGATGTGATCGCACAGGGTATGAATTTCTCCATCCATCGTTCCCATCGGCGGACGCCTTAAGCTTTGGTTCGATCGCGATTCCAGGCTGGCATTCCGCTCGACCATTGGATGCTGATCAAGGTTCGGATTCTAAGTTAAGCTGTAGGTCCCTTCCCTTCTTGCCTTACTAGGTGGTAGGGTTTATCCGGGCCGGGTTGGTACCCACGCACTGAACGATAAGTCGGTCCAAATGGCTATGTAAATAGTTCGTGTTTCACGTCCAGTTCAGTGTAGCCGACATGAAATGGAGGGCAGCACTGACATGACACCTAGTTCACCCGGTGTTATGGGCTGACATCACAGATGTTGCAGGTGATGTAACCAAACGTGTCCGTTTCCATTTTAAAAAGTCGAGAATAGACGAGAGCTCAACGTCGCTGCTAGGTTCTACAAAGGAACGCAAAACTTGGCAAAGTTCAGGCGCGGCCGTGGAATTGGCGCGAAACTCGCACCTACCTCTTCGGGTAGCCGCGCCTTCTGGTTTCTCGTCCTTTGATCGGAATTTATGCCGTCTTGCTACCTCCGCTGGAGCGTTCGGTCGGATGGTTTGCTCGAGTTATGTGCCCAGCAGCAGGCGATTCCCGCTGACGATGCAGACGACTTCTGAGGACAGCACCTCGGCCGGCCGCCTGCATTGTTCTCTTCACTGAAGACTCCGATATATTTTAGTTAGTCTGTAAGCTATCGCCGACCTGAAAAGAACTCTGTAAAATTACTACTAATTAATTAAATACTTTTTATAAACTAAATAACCGGTGTCGACTACGTAATTCTCGCTATACTCGCGAAGGAAAAGGTAAATGTCTTTGCACGCCTTTTCGCATCCAACTCCAACATGGATGACCTGGGCGCCAACCCCCGTCATTACCCCATTGCGGCCGTATGATGGCAAATATTACGTTCCACCCCAGAGTCGTCTATAAAACGCACGTGGGTTGAATATTTCGAAGAGGAGCTAGGAGCTAGCCTGACGGCGTTCCAGCGATCGTCTTGAGAAGTTGTGCACTGGAATTGGCGCCATTCCTCACCAGCATATTCAAATGACCCTATTCCTCCGGTTCAATGCCTTCTTGCTGGAAGAGAGCTTCGGTCCGGTCGGTTTCGGACCCAGCGAACCCATCAAAATATCGCCCTATTTCGATCACCTCACTCTTCACTAATGTTATGGAGCGTATGGTCAACTCAGCGCTCCCGACGTACCTAGAAGACTTTAAACTCCTCGACGACAAGCAGTACGGCTTACTCAAGTAAAGGTCGACTGGAGATCTTCTAGCGTACGTCACACATTTGTAGGCTGAAAGGCTCGATGGTTTTAGGGAATCGCTGGCGGCCTCTCTGGATATTTCCAAGGCATTATCGCGCCGCCGGGCTATGGGAAATACTAAGCAAGCTTCCAGCCTACGGTGTCCCAACAAAACTGTGCACTTGGATTTCCAGTGCTTGAGTGGTCGGTTGATCTTTGTCGCCCTAGATGGTGCCTGTCTGGTCGATTAATCAATCAATGCTTGTGTTTCACAAGGGTCCGTGCTGTCGCCAATGCTGTTTCTTTTATTTATCAACAAGGGTTCACCAACGACTGGTAGGGTAGAGGGGCCTCAGCAGCAAATGCGAGGCGCGAAACTGTTGCTCAGGTTGACCTTGTTTTCGAAAAAGTATCCTCTTGGGAAAGGAGAACTTGGTCAACGTCAAGGTAGCCAAAACGAAAGCCTGCGCCTTCTCTACTAAGGCTGATCCATCTCATCTTCAAGCTACTTTCCAGGATGTCTCCAACCGAGTCCCAAACGACGGTAGTCTGGACGTCCTGGGTGGGGAATGTGTCCAGAGACGTTGGATTTTGATCGTTCATAGAGTTGAAGGCGAAAATATTGTCTCGAAAAGCTTATAGGGGTACAGAGACGTGCGAGTTAGAACGACAGAGAGATGCTCAACAACCGGATTGTCTCTTTTTAAATCCCGATTTACTGCGACGTACTGTATATTAAACAAAAAATGTGTCTTCGAGATGTTTAATACAACGACAAACATGTTTTAGTTAATTTATATGTGACATAATTTAAAGTATTGAGGTGTACTGTGTTCTCTAAAGTAATTTAAAGTAAAGGCGTACTACGTTACTTATTTCTTCTATGTTGGCGTCTTTGGGACTACATGCAATCCTCATTGCGTCTTCCGGCTGCAATTTTTAAGATGTTCATTTTTGAAAATGAAACTTCTCAGAGGTTCGTCGAAAGAAACTTTGTTACAATAGTGTGGAGTCTTGACAACATTTAAGGGTGCTAGGCTTTCTCAAAAATTTTATGTCCTCCTGCTTTTCACGATGTTCGATGAAGTGAGCTTTAGGTTGTGTGCCGTGTTTTAGTTCGATGATTTCGTTCATCAACTGGCTGAATAATTTCATGTCATCATTTTCAAAATTTTACGGGCTTTCTTTGTAGAAATAAAGCAATTATTAATACTTCTCACATCGTTAATTCTTTTTTTAATTTATGTCAAATATTCCTTCAAATATGACACCATATCTTGATAGATATTAGATATGTCGAATCGCAGGGCAGCAACAGTTGGAAAATTTGCCGAAACTCTTCTCCCGCCAGTCCCGCCACCCGCTCACTTGCTCTGCATATTCACGCATCAGTTTTTGTGGTCAAGCGCGCACACACACTCACAGGGCAGATAATATTTTCATACTTAGTAAAAGCTAAAATATATATTATTATCTGCGCTGTTTGTGACAATGCGTACAAATACCGCCCGCGGACCGGATGCGGCCCGCGGGCCGCGGTTTGACTACCACTGGTATAGCTGGATTAATACTTTATCACAGTTTTATGATAAATATATCTTTAAACGGTCCTATGATTACACATGAACGATTTTAGAACTTAGTAACAAGGCGGCTATCCGATATTCAACTTGGCCGACTAGGAAATGCTCCAAGGTGAGGGCAGGCAACCAAGGTTTTTTATGAATTAGGTTATCAGAACTATCGAATGGTGTGACTGTCATCTTGGTACTCGATGACGTAAATTTGACCATTTTTCACCACTCTTAAATTTGCCCGACTCCAAAAACTGCCAAGGTAGGACGAGGCAACCTAGTATTTTTGTGCTCTTCTTGATGACCTTTATCGAATGTGCCAGGTCTCCAGTTGGTACTCGATGACGTAAATTGCACCAAAAAAATGACATGTTTAATTACCTTTTACACAAAACGTGCCAGGATTTGCTCAGGCAACCCTGTATATTTTAGATGCCTATCCTATTCTAGACCACCACAAACTAGTCCCATCTTGGTACTCGATGACGTTGGTTTTTTACGGTGCGCTCTCGTACTATACAGAAGAGGGCCTTGCGGTACATCTTGAATATGAAAACTAGAGATACCTACTTGTAGGACAGCGTTCGGGGAGATAGGAATCATGACTTTACCAAGTGCATATGTTTACCAGAACATATGCTATGCCAGAACATTATATTCATGATTCCTCCGATTCATGATTCCGACAATCATAATTATGATAGGTACACGGTGTAAGAATAATGTACAATTAATAAGACATAGATTAACTGAAACCTCAAAAAGCTTTATTTGTAATAGTGTTAGATTTTACAATAAACTGTCTTCTAACATAAAACAATTAGAAGATAATAATTTTAAACGAAGAATTAAACAAATGTTAACTGAAAAGAGTTATTACACTAATAAGGATGCTTTAGCTGGCCATAATTTTATCTGAGAATCTGACTACTGTTTTTCCCACTAAATAACTTGACAATTGGATACACTTTGTATCTTTAGATTTTTAACATGACTTATTACATTTCTTTGTAATAAACTTCTACTAATATTTGTTGAATTGACTTGATATATTTAAGTATCAAATTGACGATGGCACTATCATTGATTTTATAGGGGGAGTCAGATGTACCGTCAGCGATGTTTTAAAGGTAACATGAAATTAGTCTTCAATTATGTCCTAAGATGGCGCCAGGAGTATCGAATTTGAATTAAATAATTTATTATATTTTTAAATCTGCTAATTATAGAACGATGCTAAGTGGGAACAGCATAGTTAAATTTAAAGATTATTTTATATTAAGTAAAAATTTCAAAATAGTGTATTTTAAGGTTTTCATAATTTTTCCAATAAATATTTTCATGTTTTGTCAGTCCGTGAGCTTGGCGGATAAAATGTATAATTTCGCCGCTTCTGCATCATAGATGTCAGACCAAAGTTAAGTTGTCCTATTTGTCTATAGATGGCATGCCTATTTCTTATTATATTTTCAGTTGCCAAATACCCACCAACGAAACCTGCGTGCAATTCAAATACGCGCGTGCGGTTAGGATAAAGTGGAGATACCTTCTTTAAAATTATATTTTTTTACCTCACCACCTTTGAAAACGGAAACAAACACGATGGATTAAATATAATAATAATAATAAAAATCGTTAGCCATTTATAAGAAAATCGACCTCATCGAAATAATTTGTATGACAGCTACCCTTATTTTTTTAAATAAAAAAAAATTAAAAAAGGTACCCCTAGATAATCGTTTCAAACTACTAAATATGAATTTTCAACGAAATCGGTTGAGCGGTTGAGGCGCAACGTCGCTGGACACATTGCCATAGACAAATTTGTATGACGGCTACCCTTATTTTTTCGAATTTTGAAAAAGTAAAAAAATTTACCCCTAGATTATCATTTCAAACTACTAAATACGAATTTTGAACGAAATCGGTTGAGCAGTTTAGGCACAAGGTCGCTGGACGGACACACACACACACACATACATGTTTCTCAAAACCACTTTTTTGGGATCGTTGACAGATATATAGCCCAAATCTGTACTGTGTGGGGCCGGTACTTTAAAAGAATGGCCCCACTGAATCTCTCCCCGTGTATGTCGTAAAAGGCGACTAAGGGATATGACCCCCTTCTTATATTACTAGGTGGTAGGGTTTAACCCGCCCGGGTTGGTACCACCGCACTGAATGAAAGGTCGGTCCAAACGGCTATGTAAATAGTTTGTGTTTTCCGTCCAGTTCAGTGTAGCCGGCACGACCGAAGGGAAGCACTGACGTGGCACCAAGTTCACCCGGTGTTATGGGCATCACGGATGTTGTAGGTGATGTAGCCAACCGTGCCAGTTTCAATAAAAAAAAAAAAAAAATCAGTCGCATTCTCAACTTCGACATTTTGGACGATCACAATACTTCCTTTCTCCTTACAGTCGCTCGAAAGTAAAAAGCCACCTCCATAGTTTTTAGCTGTTGCGGAAATTTATCGATCGACGCGCGACGTTCGCTTGTTTTGGAACACGCAAATGTTTGCGTGGAGCGTGCAGGCAAGCGATACGGGTTACTGCGCGTGGAAAAAGGATGACACAATATCGATGCGATCTCTTGAGACGGTCGGTTCTGTATTCACGCGATACGCACACTACCATAATCGCGGTGTCTCGTTTTAGTAATAGTCAAAGACATTAAACCCACCCTCTTCTTTGGTAATAGTTGAAGTATAAACAAAATGTCTTTGAGTATGAAGTACGGAGTCCAGGCACCGAATTAAAAAAAGTTGAGTCCAGGCAAAGAGATTTTATGTATACATACATAAATAAAATAAAGAGAATACATGATACGTCATTGAGTCCAGGGCTATTTTTTCCATCTACGATGCTGCTGGTGGTGTTATACCAAAGAGATTAAAAGAGGGTGGGTTTAATGTATTTGTGTTATACTTTACAGAATATATAAGTCAATGATACGAGTACGTTATATAAAATTGTAGATTTTACCGACGACGACCAATGACGTATCATGTATGTATGTATGTATGTACATAAAATCTCTTTGACGACGACGAATAAAATAAAAAAATAGTAAATCTGATTTAAATGCAAAATTGATAATAAACCATCGCTTCTCTTATATTCTCTATCTTTTTCGGGAGGAAGGAAGGGATTCCTTCCTCGCCCATCTCTCACTCACCTCTCTCCCTGTCTTCTCTCCTCGATCCCGCCTTCCTCCCCTCCTTCCCCTCACCCTTCACGGACCCCCTCTTTGCCACCTTCCCTTTCGCCCATTCCCTCCCTCTCTCCCTACTTCCCTTCCTCCCCTCATGCCGCCCCTCCTTCCCATCACCCTCGCATTCCATTCCTCCCCTACTACCCCTCATCCTGTCCGCAACCCCCTCTTACCCCGCCCCTTCCCCCTTCCAACCTCTCACTCCCTCGATATCCATTCCTCCTCGTTCCCTCTACTACCTCCCTCCCCCACACCTGCTCTCATTCACTAACCCTTCCTCCCTCCATACCTCTCCTCCTCTTCTTCTTTTTTTTATGGAAACTGACATGGTTGGATACATCACCTACAACATCCGTGATGTCGGACATGTCGTGCCGGCTATACTGAACTGGACGGACAAAAACGAAAAAAATTACTATTTACATCAAATCTCTTTGATTTACATAGCCGTTTCGACATACGTTTTATTCAGTGCGGTGGTACCAACCCTAGTAAGGTAAGAAGGGAAGGGTGCTACAGTTTTACGTGGAATCCGAACCACGGTCAGCCTCCAATGGTCGAGCGGTCACCCATCCAAGTGTTGACCGCGCCCAGGGTTGCCTGCACCACTGAGCTACCGAGGCTGACAAACGTACCTCCCACCCACTCCCCCTTCTTTTCTCTCCCCCTTCCTCTTCCTGACCATTATTCATGATTTCTTACCAAAAGCAGTAACTATTGAGTAATCTGTGCCAAAAGCCTAGATAATAAATTTTCATATCCTTACCTAGAAATCATGGATTCCCCATACAAAAACTTTCACCCCTATTTCACCCCTTATTTTTAGGTTTCCGTATCCCTGTACGGAAGCCTATTACTAAGCCTCCGCAGTCTGTCTGTCCGTCCGTCCGTTTGTCTATCCGAGGGCTGTATCTCTTGAACCGTAATAGGAAGCCCGTTGAAATTTTCACAGAATATGTGTTACTATAGCGGATATAACAACAAATAAGCGGAGCTAGGTACAACCAAAGAGTTTGTAAACTCTTTGGACCGGAGTAAAACCGCAAACAGGAAATTACAATCTTACACGTTCAACGCCACATGAAAAATCCAGTATTTCCGTTTGGGCCACGGGGCTCACCGCTCACCGGTGAGCCTTTCCTTACTGAACTATTCAGGTCATGGGGGTCACCGGTGAGCCGCGTGAGAGGTCCTACGTAAACGCTTCCTACAAGCCACAGAGCGCAGCTACAAAGCCAATATGGAAGTGAGCCGCATGGCCTTGTAGTCCAAGCGGACGGCGTGGTTTTCAAATCCAATAGAAACTTGTAGTTTTTTATTAAGTTAATTGTAACGATGCTAGGGCCGCTCTTAACGATAAGGTAGAAAATAATATTTTTATTAATAGAATTAATAAAACCAGAAAATAATAAGAAAATATTCGTCAAAATAAAAATGAACATAATATTTTCTTCATTACCAAATAAGAAGACATTATTTATTACGAAAATAATTTATGAAATTGAACAAAAGAAAATATTTATGAAATTGAACAATCACAACATTATGACACTTCAGTATTTAAAATAATCAATCATCCTAACCCTTTGGCTCTTAACCATAAACAATAAAGAATTATCCGTGAGTCTTGTTAAAACAAGGCAAACAAAGGAATGGTTTAGTTGGGCTGCTTTGGCAATAAGTGGATACTTTTTTCGACTTGGTTTTAGCCTGTTTGCTACCCATTATTGGTACGTTCTTTGCATAACATTGGTGACATGTTCTTCTCACTTTTCTGGCCAATCCCTCTTTCCTTTCCAGAGTGTGTTTCATTCTCTTCCGTCTTTCTATACGCATTTCATCGTCGCTATCCTCACTCTCCGACAAAAGAATTCGACAGCATCTTCTTTTCGTTGGTTGAACTACGTCTTCATAGAATCTATTCCGAAACTACGGTTCAGAAGATCTATCTCGATGTTTTCTAACTGCGTTAGCGCTTCTTGTGTTAACTCGAAATCTTCAAAATAATCCATTTTTGGCGAGAAAAGCGTAAAACATCCTCAATTGTCGACGCAGCCGGACCGGGATTGATCGCTGCGTCCGCGGCGCGCGCGCAACGGGTGGGCCGCGGCGTGACCCCGCGGCCCCAGCCAACAGAAAAATACAAATCCTTCATAGGAGGCCACACGATCCACCCGTGAGCCTTTTGCTATATCTCGAAAATTAGACGGTAAAAGTCGCAAATTTTTATTTTCCTTACAAATTACCGCATTTTATAAACTTTGTGATGAAAATCTCAAGTTGATGAAAATTACGGATATAATGAGTTTGGCTTGGCCCGAACGGAAAAGTACGCTAGGCCCACCGGTGGGTCGTATGGCGTTCAACGTGTTAATTGTGGGCTGATTTTGAAAATTCTTTTTTTGTTTGGTAGGTCATACTTCAGAGGTGCTCCCATTGAAATTTTATTGAAATTGATTGAGCGGTTTATGAAAAAGCAACAAAATACTATTGGTGTGTGGTTACCTTCAGCAAAACTTTTGTGATGTGGACTTTTTCAGCAATTTGCAGTTTGACACATGGCGAATAATTCTGTACCACTTCAACCGATTTCGATTATTCGATTTCGATTATTGTTTTTTATGTAATATTGTTTTAAAAATATAAAACCGACTTAAAAAAAAATAAACTAGAACTAAAAAGTATTAAATATAATACCAAATATATATAATATAACCTATAACCTAATATAGTATATAATATAATAGTAATTAATATAATATAATAGTAGTAATATAATATACCTATATAAATATATAACCTAATATTTTGAAATTTTCTCTGTCATTGTATTGAAATACATGAATCGATATTGTCATTCATATTCGGACCCTTGTTTCATGAATATTCTAAATTTGAAATCTTTTCCGACCGGCCAGATGCGCTTAATATATTATAATACGAGTACGAGTACCATCGAGCTGGTCTGATGACGGAGACGGAAGGTGGCCATAGGAACTCCTAAACTACACATGATAAACCCATCGTGTTTGGGCTCGTTGAATTTGTCTTCACGAGCAATTTACTTTAGACCTAGGAGATTCTCAATTCGACGGTATGTTTTCTTTTTTTGGATGTTTGTTACGCGATTACTCCGTCAATTATTGTGGGCCAAAGACATTAAACCCACCCTTTGTGGGCCGATTTTGAAAATTCTTTTTTTTTTTTTGAAAGGGGATAACCATGAGGTGGTTCCATTTTAATTTGGTCGAGATCAGATTGGAAAGCGAGGCGGAATCGCGAGGCCGAAGGTCGAGCGATTCCGCCGAGTACATTAATAGCAAAAAATTCCAAAAAAAAACTGTGAAATAAAAAACTATTTAAAAAAATATATAAAAACCGCCTTCAAAAATGTATGAAATAAAAAAAATCGAACCCTAGAGTTGAAGGCGGTGCTAAAGCAAGCAAAAATGATACATGAAAGAAAACATGAGTGGATGATATCCTTTGTGATTTGTGTTTTGTGTAGCCTTCTTTAGCACCGCCTTCAACTCTAGGGTTCGATTTTTTTTATTTCATACATTTTTTAAGGCAGTTTTCATATTTTTTTTTTTTACCTACAATGCTGACATTATTAGAATGAAGAGTGACGAGTATTTGTTTAACTGTTCAACTTCCTCTGAGTATTCAACTAAATAAATACGTTCTATCCACAGAGCACGGAATACCGCGCGCGCGCGCGCGGGGGTATTCCGTGCTCTGTGGATCTATCTATTAAAAGCGCACAAACAGGAAATTACAATCATAATAATATTTTGTTCCGTATACCAAATTATTTTCAAAACATTTTTTTATTTTATTTAATTTGATAAGAAGTGTTACTATAATTGTAAATTGTCATAATTTTATTATTCAAATATAATTAAAAATTTTGGAATTTACATAAATAATGTTCTTTATAAACAAAGAGATTGAGGGGGTTTAATGTCTTTGTTTATAAATATAAATGAAAGCGCCATCTTTTGTCTAGTAGCAGTAATTCTACAGCCTAGTGACAATTAAAGGTACCTAGATACTGTTGTATTTCAACTAGATAGCGCCCTTAGTATAGAAGTATTAACAAACATTAACGCCACCTGTTTGTTTTACGACAACATCAAGAAAAATTATTAACGCCCTCTGTTGGTTTTACGATTTACAACGTTACCAAATTTTTTATATGGAGTGGTCTATCTGTCCCGACAGGGTTATAAAATCAATGGGCACTATACACCAGATATAGGTAAATTTAAATAGGCAGAGTGGTCAGATTCTTCAGTATTCATGTTTATGCTGTAAATATGAATGCTCTTGTGAGCGGTAGTATGGGTTAATTATTTATAAGTTACTATAATACTTATAAGGTACTAACAAAACATTGTGACTTGCAAAATTTGTTTGTCAGTTCTTCTTCGCATTGAATTTAGAACTGGCGGAATTTTCGACATGTCCAAGCGTAGGTTACCTACCTGTGGATGAATTTATACAATAAACAATAAGAAAGCTTTATTTTCGGAAATACAAACATAACAAAAACGACATGCGACGCCTCAACATTAGGTTAGGTTATTTTTTTTAAACCACAAAACATCACTCATACGGATACCACACTCCTTCGAGCCGAGTGTTTCCGAAAGGAGTTTCCGCAGGATCCGCAGGAGCCGCCTGAGCTGTCAGGTGGCGGACCGCTCATACATAATACCACGAGTGGCTCGCGCGCGATCAATTCTGATTACAGTGCGACAAGGCTTCAAATGAACGTGGGTGACAGCTGAACTAACGCCGCCACAGTGCTGCCAGATGACCGTCTCGCGTTTCACCCGTTCACGTGTAGTCGTGGGAATAACGGCTGTTTTTCAACAGCCCGTTAGAATGATTTGCTGTTTTTATATAGAGCTGCTGTTTTAAAGTGCTACATTGCTATTTGCTGTTTTTGGTGCTGTTGTTGGAATTTGAACCTAACGCTGTTGGAATAACTTGCATAATTGAAATAAGAGATAAATATTAGTGTTATATCAATCAGGGGAATACAGCAGGCAGACAGATCAGAAATCTGTCTGTGGTCAATTTTTTTTTAATTATTGGCTTGGATGCGGGGTCCTTCTGCCATTTCTTAAAAATTTATATAATATTTTCGACGGTATTTATTATGTATTTGTAAAGGCTATCATAATATTTTTATTCAGTTAATAAATCAGTAATTATAAGATTGCACAACTTGCCATCAGCTCGGCGGCATTTTCACAAATATTGCTAATCCTATAGTTCACTCACTATATTATATAAACCATGTTTTCATTCCTATTAAAATATATTTAATAGATACTAGCTAGACACAATAATTGCTAGACACGTTAAGTTGCTATATAACCTGCTGTCTGCTGCTGCTGTATACGTCTGCTCACAGCAAGCAACGAGCGCGCACTGCTATACTGCTGTTTTATTGTTGCTTTTGCGGTTTCTAACAAACAGCAGTCTAATTCTATTATCCCCTCGCCTGCGACACAAAATTTAGCTGTCAGCCCTTGACTGCGACGCCATTTTGGTCAAAATCAATTTTGGCCAAAATCGGGTGCGCTCTGCGTTGTAGGCGATATTTCTAGACTTTTTTCTATTAAACGTACATGAAAAGATTTTATTTTCCAAATGTACATTAAATTTTCTATAATTTCATTAGTAATGTGTTTAATATTATCATTAATAAACTGGGTTAAAAAATTCAAATATTTGCGGAACGGTTTTTTCCTAGAGGGTTACAAAAATGACGATACTTTACGAATAAATCATTCCTCAGCGCCGAGAAACTATTTTAAATGAAGATTACTTACCCTTCCATCGTTTTTGACAAAGAAAACACAAAAATTCCACAATAAAACCACTAAAAACACGAGGCGCACACGTCACCGTCCGCGAACATAAAGAGACCGACTGAAAGATCGCTTGGAAATATTATTTTGACGTGACAAGCACATAGAAGTGTGTATTTTTAGGTAGCCTACTCTTTCATCAATTACTAGACATTCGTTAGAAGAGTTAAGAAGGATGTTGCACGTTACAATAAATTATTTTGTATGAAGTTGTGCGCGCGGCCCTCAAAGGGCCGCCCGCAGATCTGGACAGCAAATGTCACGGCCCTTAGCGGGCGAATATTTCTAATGTGCTAGTCTGCTGTTTTATTTAATTATTTAAAATGTAACCTTAAGTCATTGTATTAAGGGTTAAGTTACAAAATACTACTAACACTGCCCTCTATCGAGCGAGAGCTTCACATACCTACAGGCTACACTACAAATAATTTTTATTATATCAACTAGATGGCGGTACGTACGAGTATAAATAGCAAAACAGCATTATAGCAAACAGCAGGAAAGGTGGAATATTTATAACGTTATATATAACTGCTGTAAAATAATAAAATATATTGCCTGCTATATAATATATTTCACAGGACTATTCACGCTTACGTTAGTATCACTTCTTAGTCTGTGGTGTTGTTAGCAGAAATCTAAGTCTATCGGTTATTTTATTAGAGAGCAAGTCTTCCTAAAATTCAATACATAAAATAAAAAATAAGTAGGTAAGTACCTTACCTATAGATACTATACATACATTTTCTTTTGCAACGATATTTTCCCCTAGTGTAAGGAAATTTTCAAAACTGACAACATAAATGCTGCAACAGCGCCCTCCCACAAACGTCATCCACGTTCATTTCAAGCCTTGTCGCACTGTACCTACTCTCGCTCACAGCTGTGACGTCATAGAGCCGAAACCGAATCAAGGGAATTCGATATTCGTTTGTTCGTGTAAGTGAGTTCGTGGCTCAGGGGTGAGGGTCTAGGACTTGAAGTTTTATGACCATAGGTTCGAATCCCACCAAGTCTTTTTGGTTTTTTTTTTGGTTTTTTTTTCTTTTTTAAGCAATGTTACGGCGCTTAAATTGTTTTAGGGTCTTTAGTTTTTTTTATAACCACCTAAGAATTATTTTCGGAAATACAAACTTCTAACAAAAACGACATGCACCGCCTCAACATTAGGTTAGGGTTAATATAAAGAAGATGCGTCGCTAGCAACGCATCTTCTTTATACGGTTGAACGGTTGAAGAGTTCCACTGTCAACCTCCTGACACCATCAGACCGTCGTCACCAAGTGTCAAGAACATTTATTGGTGGAAGTATGGGACATTCGACCCACCAAATGAGTACCAACCCGGGCGGGTTAAACCCTACCACCTAGTAATATAAGAAGGGAGTCATATCCCTTAGTCGCCTTTTACGACATACACGTGGAGAGATGCAGTGGGGCTATTCTTTTAAAGTACCGGCCCCACACTTTACATCAGTTTCTCTGGCGTTTTGATAAACGTGTTTGTACATTTCGGCACAATGCAAAATTTATACTATTTAAACCGGCCAAGTGCGAGTTGAACTCGCTTGGTTTCTTCTATGGGAACCCCCGTGAATATTTTACTTTTTCTTATTTTTATTATTTGTTCTTATATCGGCCATAATAACACATATTCTGTGAAAATTTCAACGGGCTACCTATTACGGTTCAAGAAATACAACCCTCCATTGATGTATATCAACCCTCAACGAATGAGTGCGCGTTGGCTGGCTAGCGCGAGCGCGCGGGTCTGAGATAGAGTGACGTCATTTTATAGCACGCGGCACGTAACTTGGCCTCTGTGCGAGAGGGACGACGTTATACGCACGCATGCGGTCGTTGGTATAACGCTGTCCCGCTCGCACAGCGGCCAAGTTACGCGCCGCGTATATACCTATATAAAAAAGCCTCAGGTGCACTCCGGGAGTGCCGGCAGAACTGAAAACAACTCCGTAACATTGCTTAAAAAAAAAATTGTTTTATGTTTATTTATAAAGAAGGTTTAAAAAAAAAAAGTAATGAAAAAAAAAATTTAAAAAAATTTATTATTAAAAAAAAAATTATGTTAAATTTAATAGAACGGACAGACATGCATTTGTCACGGAACCCTTCATTCATTTTGCAGAACTTAACTTAGTAGAAAGGACAGACATAAACGTGTTACCGAACCCTACATAACAGTTGCACTCCGGGAATGCCGGCAGATCCCGTGCCACTCTAACTTAACCCTTAATGCAATGACTTAAGGTTTCATTTTAAAAATGACGCTGACGCGACACCGCGACGGTGTCGCGAGTTATACATTTTTCCCCCATACAAAAAGAGCCCAGCGCCGCTAAAGAAGTTTTCACTTCAAAAATTACGTATCAAAATTTGACAAAGGCTCTTTACACAATATGTTTTAAAACTAAATTCAGAGGCATGTTCATGATTTTTTTCTATCGAGCGAAGTTAATCAAATCGTGTTTTCAAAAAGTCTTCGATCTGCGCTGATAGATGAAGTTTTACATATATTAAAACTGAATCTGTTAGGTAAGTAATATTGGCGGCATTCTTCTTGAAATTCGAGTCAGACGCAGTCTGACATCACCTACCTAAGTCTTTGTAGTCAGACAGAACTCTCAGCAAAATTGTTAATCTTGCTCTCAAGCTGTGTTTTCGATAGACTATGAGCGGTGTTATTTATTATGTGGCTAGTCACTAAATACTTCTAAAAATATCGAGGGCTTACTTCAAGAATGCATTAAGTCAGAAAAAGTAGTTTTGAGATAATCAAGATTTAAAGTTTACAAAATAAAAATAAAAAAATGTACTTATATTTACAATATCAGTATTACTATTATGTACCGAGATTTATTATCTATCGAGGTTAAAAATGTTATTAAAGAAAAAAATTATATGTTAACACAATACCACGTTTTATTCAAAAGTGTAGGAGAAGGTACTGACTTAGTGTATTTTGTTTGATGATTAATTTTTCAGTAAAATAAAAATACTGTGTTAAGTCTTATAGTCATTTAATGAAAAAGACAGTTGTTGTTGGTGCTTTGGTTTGGGGTTGGCTCTAGGCCTGCAAACTAGTCCCGCTTGGTTGGGGACCTTGTGAAAAACCCCGCGATCTCCAGCTACCCCAGCCAGGCTATGTCATGGAATGCCTTTCATGGAAGAAAGCCACAATTCGACTGGGGCGTCTGCAGACCGCTGCAACGGAAGATGGAGAACGGAGTAAGTCCCTTCGTTGGTTGTCAAACACACTGCACTCCAACAAAACATGCTTGGTCATTTCATTCGTCGCCAAACATCCCCTGCACGGTGGACTATCCGTATTACCCACGGTGTGTAGATGTTTATTTAGTGAGCAGTGGCCGCTCATAAGACCAACGGCTATTCTCAGCTTAGCCCGGGCCAGATTGATAAGGTTCAGAGCCAGCCTTCGGTCTGGTTTAGGAAGAGCAGCTCTCGACTGTCTGCACTCTACGAGGCCCTTCCATCTGTCCCTGTGTTTCCGTGATGTCGACGCGTCGTGATTATCACGGGTTCCGCTCCTTTGGGTATAGTTCTGGAGCCTCTTCGGGCGACGTCATCAGAACTGTCATTTCTGTCGTCATCGTTGTGGCCTTTTATCCACTGGGAGGATCACCTTGTTATTATTACCTGAAACCTTCTCCAGGGCCTCATGACATTGAAGTACCAGGCCTGAGGTACACCTCTTGCTCTTCAGTGACATAAGAGTCGCTGCGCTGTCTGAGAGTATCTCTGTACTCTCTGTACTCGCCGAGCATGTTTTGTTGCAGTGCAGTATGCTTGACATACGCCCATCTCAGTCCCAGCGGTTGCCGCTTGTAGCACCCCGATTACTTCCATTTGGAAAACTGTTGAGTGTGCACCAAGTCGTACTGATCTATTAATGTTCAGCTCCCATGAGAAAATGCCCGCACCGGTCCAACTGCTTGTCCGTGACCCGTCTGTGAAGATTCTTAGTTCCGTCTCACTAGATGGGCCGGGGGTTGGTCCTTAATAAGGGTAGTTCACTGCACACCGTGTGCAGGACACTTGTGTGCTTTACCGCTTCATCCCCTTTTCATAATCCTAGTACCTTGAGTCTGAAGCGGACGCCGCTGCCTCCTGTTTGACATATAGGTCCAGCGTTGAGACAGAGTATGGCTTCTGTGGTGGCCGTGGGTTTAGCGCATACAATCCGTAATATCCTTGGAGGTAAGCCTCTGCAGCTTCTCTAATTGCATCGTTGATTAAAAAGACAGTTTTACGGGCAGTATTAGAATTTTTCAGTGAATTACAATGATGGTTGCTACTAAACTAGTTGTGTTGATCTTCTTCTATCAATCACGATTACCAGAGTGAAAACGCTTCCTTCATTTTGCTAAAAAAAAACTTTTTTAACTAGATAACCTCAAATTACAATACCTCACTAACAAATTCACTCAGCAAATGCTTGAGGTGTCATCCACGATTCAGTATTGCAAGTACACAATTCTAATTTATGTCGATTTAATGCATCGGCCAGTGTAGTTGTTAACAACAACCACTTCAAGTAATATCGCCAAGAATACATTAAGTCCGACTTAGTGCTTTTCGCAGTACGTTTTTGACGACGTTTCTAAAAATCGCATCTTCGTAAATGCACTAAGTGACTTAATGTCTTTTTGAAAATGATTTCATTAAGTCCCAGTAAGCCAAAACCGCAACATGAAATGCATTAAGTCACTTAATGCTTTATTGTAGAACAGTATTCTACCACGAATTATCGAAATTGTATTTTTGAAATAACACTAAGTAGACTTAATGCATTCCAGAAGAATAACTTTTTGCGATTCACATAAAAAACATTTACAGTAAGGCACTAAATTGTACTTAGTGTATTTACGTTGACTATAATTTCAACAATAATCAGAACTTAGTGCCATTCTATTCGAATCATGTCATTTAGTGCTTTTTGCTTGTACAAAGTAGGTAGTGATATTATGACTTAATGCTATAGGTATCTTTGGATCTCGTCAGTGTACGACTTAGTGTGTTTTTGAAGAATGTAGCGCAAAAATTATGAACAAAACTGTATAATTAAGTCAAAATCGAATTTTTTTGACATAGTGCATTCTTGAAGTAAGCCCTCGATATGTACCTACTTATAAAAAAAAATCACAGATCTCGTGCATCACGAACTTCGAGGTATATTGAAGATGAACTCAACAAAATTAAAAAAAGTAGGTATTACGTTTATATATTTTTTATTATTTTTCAAAAATACAAGCAGCATAAAAAATGTAAACTAAAATGTGGACAGAAAAAGAGATAAGCTTGACATTAGTTATGTCTAACTAAATTAACAAATTAATAAATATCAAATATCGTGGGTCGCCAGCCGAAGTTCACTAAATGCATTTTTTTCGAAAATGACTTTTTTAATCTGGCCACTTTGTTTTTTTTTTCTATCCAGGAAAAAATCACTAAAAATCCTATCTTCACGATTTCCATCTGAAATAAAGAATAATAGTTTCACTAAATTCATTATTCGAAGTAAAGATGCCAGCGAAAATTCACTATAACTTATAGTGTACTTTTGTTGGTGTAATTTTTGTAGCTAGCAACACACATATATTAATATTGTGTTCAGCAAGAACTCACTAAATGCGAAAACAGTTCAAAAATCACTAAAATTAACTACGAAAACTAACTTTTCTCGTTTTTCTTCCATGTGTCCTGCATTTAGTAAATTAATAATAATAGATATTATATTGTGCCACTGTGTGCCAAAAAAAAATAACTCTTTATCTGTTAAGGTTTTTCTGTAATAAAAATAATAAAGTATTGAAAAACTTTAAATGCATTTATTTCATGATTATGATTTTTGGATTTAGTGAACTTTGGCAGGCGACCATCGATATAAAAATATAATATAGGTTGGGTTATGTTAGGTTAGGTTATATTCCTATGGCTTCCTTCCGACTCTAATCATCAGTACCCTGGAAATCATAATACAAAAGTACTTGCGAAGACAAATCCAACGAGCTCAAACATGGTGGATTTATTATGTGTAGTTTAGGAGTTCCTATGGCTTCCTTCCGGCTCCATCATCAGAACCCAACTAACAAACTAACAAAGTTGCCCGAGGATCTGCAGAGCCGTGATTTGATTTTTCACAAGTGATATACTGATATGCTAAAGTAATAATATACAGGCTGTTCGGCACATCGACCGACAAAAATTGTTTGTATCATTTGCAACGGTTTGACCCATGATTACCTTTTATCTGATGTCACGTGGTATCGAGATACGATTTTATTTCTTTATTTTTGAAAATGACCAAAATCTCAGCTTTAAACCCTTGTAACTTTTTTGTTTATGATTTTATCAGCACGAAATAAAATTTATTGAATTTTACGATGTATAATAATATTTGATAAATTTAATATTTTTTGATAAAGTTAATACCATGAAAAGGTTTTAGGACCTCCCAAAGTCCCGAGAACAAGTAAAAATGTGACAGAATATTAATTTCTTAATTCATAAAAAAAACTAACAGCAATTGAGTGCTTCAATTTCTTTTAAAAACTTCGCTAATTTACGCACTTTCCAACGGTATACCACATGTCATACAAATAATTCAATAAGTGGTCAAAA
This sequence comes from Nematopogon swammerdamellus, assembly GCA_946902875.1. Lineage (NCBI taxonomy): Eukaryota > Metazoa > Arthropoda > Insecta > Lepidoptera > Adelidae > Nematopogon > Nematopogon swammerdamellus. The sequence goes on along the minus strand of OX336337.1, from coordinate 27,824,423 downwards.
TTAGGCAGGCACAGAGACAGAACAGAACGACAACACGGGCACTAATCGGTGGTCGCTTCCCGTATTGAGAGCGTTTGCCGGAGCATTTTCAAATTTAGAGCATGTACCAGTCGCGCGGGCACTCTTGCAAATTATCCCTAATTTTGTCGTTCTGTTCTGTCTATGTGCCTAATTTTAGCACGTCATGACATGTGGTATACCGTTGGAAAGGGCGTAAACTAGCGAACTTTTTAAAAGAAAATGAAACTTTCAAATTGCTGTAAGTTTTTTTTTTTATGAATTAAGAAATTAAGATTCTGTCATATTTTTACTCGTTCTCGGGACTTTGGGAGGTCATGAGACCTTTTCATGGGATTAACTTCATTAAATAATATCACTGGTCAACAAGGTTTTTGCCCAATGATAAAGAGTTCTAATATCAAAGAGTATGCGGTAACTACTCATCAACCATATTTATACATTTCACTGCTGGCTTAGCTCGATTTTCTGAGCTATGCTCTTGATGTGCTTGTTGAAGCATGTACTGGGTGACCGCGCCGCGCGCAACCACGTACATGTCTAAAATTTGTCTAAAAGCAAGCAGTATTGTTGCACAATGATATTAGATACCCTTCCATTCCTGTGGGTCATGCAGTTTCCTTGAAAGAAACCTACGAAAATCGGAGACTTGTACTTGAAAAGATAAAGTATCATCGTTAAGATTCGAAAAACTCTTATCTCAAAAATCGGGATTTTTCAGGAGAGCAAAAAACCGTTTATTTCGAAATTTTATAAGAAAACATGAAAACTGTTCTTCCGAAAGTTGTAGATAGTATCAAAAAGTTAAATTACCAATTTAAAAAACCCCCGACTCTTAAAAAGTCAAAAATAATTTCCGTTTACTTACTTAAAGGAGTCGGTAGACCGCTAAGTAAATTCCCGCGCAACTTTTGAGTCTTTATATTTAATTTACTTAGCGGTCCCCCGACTCCTTTAAGTAAGTAAACGGAAATTATTTTTGACTTTTTAAGAGTCGGGGGTTTTTTAAATTTGTAATTTAACTTTTATTTCAAGCTTTTTAAAAAAAACCGCATGCAAATCGGTCCACTTTTTAAGATAATAATTTTTTTTATTACTTAATTACTTTATTACTTGATTACAAACATAGCTAAGAACCATACCGATTAAACAGGCTTCCTAATAAAAAAAAACCGCATCCAAATCGGTCCATCCGTTTGGGAGCTACGATGCCACAGACAGACACACACACACACACACCCTCACATACACACACACACACACTCACACACACACACGTCAAACTTATAACACCCCTCCGTTTTTTTCGTCGGGGGTTAAAAAGAAACCTTACCGTGCACACTCAATAAAGGTATTACTTACACACATAATGTTATTACAATTTAAAGCAAGATACGAGGTTTTGTGTTTTTAATTTTACGATAAATTGCCGACATACGAGGTATATGTCTATATATATATTTATATATAGTCCTAAACTAAGAATAAAATGCTTATATAGAAAATTTCTTATCTAATGTAAAGACATTCAACACTTGTAGTTATTTATACATATTATATACTTAATACAAATATTCAAAGTTTCACAATTAAAACAAGATACGAGGTTTCATGTTTTTATTTTTGCCAACGCAAATGTATGGAGTTTTGAGATACGAGTTAAGAAGAGAAGCCGTAGATCTCAATTATAAAATAAAAAGTAGTTCAACTCTTACACTTTTAAAATTATTAAAATGTATTAAGGTAAATAAATGTTAACTGGGCTGTAATTATTTTTATTGATATCCACAGAAAACCCGAGCTAACCAAGACATGAAATTAGCATCAATGTGAATGTTTTTGCTCTCTTAAAATTAGTTCAACTCATTTCATGGGCTTACAAAAGTATTTTTTTTGTTGACCAGTGTATTTTTTCTAGAACAAGGATACATCGTAAAATTCAATAAATTTTATGTCGTGCTGATAAAATCATAAACAAAAAAGTTACAAGGGCTTAAAACTGGGATTTTGGTAATTTTCAAAAATAAAGAAAAAAAATCGAATCTCGATACCACGTGACATCTGACAAAAGGTATCATGGGTCAAAACGTTGCAAATGTTCCCACTTACCTAAAAAAAATTCGGTCGATGTGCCGAACACCCTGTATAAGTCGATGTCCAAAAGTCGATTTCACGCTCACAGCGAAAATGGGGACCACCAAAGAGTCTTTGGGGACCACGTACAGAACCATCATCGATAGACGAATGTTTTTTTTTTAATGTAGCTCAAAGTCCAAATCCGAACAGTTTTTTTTTCGATATAACATTTCGTTTTTGAGATACTTATAAGAGATTTAGTTCGAAAAAAAAAAGGATTTTTCACATTTTTGCATTTAAAATTAATTTTTTTTACTTTTTCGAAAACTCATTTCGAAATTTCACCATCTTGTAGCCCTAGCCGATACGCGTCTTCAACCACTCGCGTTCGCGTAACCCCAAAACTCGCGGACAATTTCACACTCTCAGCGAAAATGGGACGCTATATTGAAGCGATGGAAAAAACATTTTCAATGTTAAAAAATACCCTGCGAAGTTTCTTGTCGGTTCTTCTTCGTGGGTGTAATCAAACCGGATAGAACAAATTGTAACAAGTTCGAGTGCAGCGTAACTGCCATATGAATGATCAATAAACAATACAATACAATACAATATTAATATCACGGAATTTTCTCCGAAGGGCTGAGCAGTGAACACAAACGCTGCGCGCGATGCGGAAAAATACTTCTCAAAATTAAATGTAGGTATGAGAAGACAGAATAATACAAGAGTTTGGTACGTGGATGACCATGATTCATTTTAATTTTCATTCACACCGGACACTTCAATCCAGGGAAGTCTCCGGTATGGCACCTACCTTCTCGGAGGTGATATTGGCTGGTTAGAGCATGTGCTTTGGCCCCTCCGACTCAGCCACCCATACCGGATTAGTTAAAAAAAAAAACTTATTATTCTATGTCACTGTACAACATCTTCTTTCTACACTATCCCTGTCCGCTTCCTACGTATTATTATAAAATGCAAAGTCTGCCAGACGACAGCAAAAATACAGACGTCGACAGTCGTACGTATGACATTGAATTATACGTATGCGGGATTTGAGAATAATATGCCGGCCTGACAGACAGGTCACGCAAGAAGGTCACGCCTCTCTTGAAGGATCCGACATTGTACTTCGGGGGAAATATGTGGGCAAGGAGGGAAAGATCTGTAGGAAAGATATAAGACGATGCTTTCAGAGCGGTTTCGGCATATTTTCCCTAAATTTTTCCATAGAAATAACCTAAAGCACAAAGTATAGGTATTCATATTTCTATGAAAAACATCGTCATTTTAATTTGTTTTGGGCTTCGACTATTTTTTCCTTCTACCGTTTTTGGACTAGGTAAGGTTAAGGTAACCTACCTAACCTCTATGTTTAAGATGTCTATGTTTTAAAAAAATTAAAAATGGCCGCCCCTTAAAAAGTAAAAAATTATTTCCGTTTATTTGAAAGAGTCGGGGGACCGCGAAGTACGCGGTAAATAAAATATAATAAATTACAAATTTAAAAAGCCCCCGACCCCTAAAAAGTCTAAAATAATTTCAGTTTACTTACTTAAAGGAGTCGGGAGACCGCTAAGTAAATTCCCGCGCTGCTCTGAGTTTTTATATTTTATTTACTTAGCGGTCCCCGACTCCTTTAAGTAAGTAAACGGAAATTATTTTAGACTTTTTAGGGGTCGGGGGTTTTTTAAATTTGTAATTGAACTTTTATTTCAAACTTTAAAAAAAAAGCGCACGAAAATCGGCCCACTGTGATAATTAATTTTTTTATTACTTAATTACTTGATTACTTGATTACAAACATAGCTAAGAACCATCCCGATTAAAGAAGCTTCCTAATAAAAAAAGCCGCATTCAAATCTGTCTATCCGTTTGGGAGCTACGATGCCACACACACACACACACACCCTTGTTTACTCAGTCCCGAAAGCGAGGCGGTCTGTGTTTAGTTGTTGAGAAGCACGAGAACGTGGCCCTAGTGATACAACGGTATTTCACAATGTTTTGTGTCTCTATGTGATGTATCTTGAATATAGGTATACGACAATCTTTCCCGTTTCTCGATAGATGGCGTATTGCATGAGATATTGCAATTTTCAGAAAAGTGCTAACACACACGAATCCGAGGCGTGCACGCAGGGACGTATATAAGGGGGGTGTTAGGGGGTCCGGCCCCCCCCCCCCTTCGACACGCAGTTTACACTAGATATAATTAAATTTTCAAACTTCATACTTTATACTAGGGTTACTGGTAATTCTATGCATTCCTTTCAGGGGGTTATAGTAGAGGTAATTTGTGTCTTTTTAACCAAATAATTCCTATTCCGAAAATGCTTGGTTTACGAGTTATTTAAAATTTTGTGTTTTTTCGAACACGTCAACCTTGCTACAATTTTTTCTTAATAAGAAAAAACCATTGCAATTTTTTTTTAGTTTTGTAATTATTTTGTAAACTACATAGCATAGCAATGCTTGATTGTACAAAATTAATAAAATGGGATGCCACAAATAAAAACAGTGCATGTTTAAACATGGGAAATACCAGAAATAAAAGCTTGGTTTCCTAATTGTACAGTTTTTATTTCGAAAAATTTATACTTTGTGAAGTGTACAAATCAGTGTAAAAACATTTGCATTTAAGCAGCTTTAAAATAAGATATTATTTATTATAATTAAGCATTTTGTTTCATAAATAATAACTAAATATCTTTTAAAAAAGGCTTTAGGAGCATTACTCTACTGAATGAAAAGATACTTAAAAAATTCACATTATTATTACAAATCCTGTTCAAACCGGTTCTTTTTTATTTAATTTTTTAATATTTTAATTTATTTTGTAATAAGTAATATCTTATTTTAAAGCTGCTTAAATGCTAATGTTTTTACACTGATTTGTACACTTCACGTAGCATAAATTTTTCGAAATAAAAATTGTACAATTAGGAAACCAAGCTTTTATTTCTGGTATTTTCCATGTTTAAACATGTACTGTTTTTATTTGTGGCATCCCATTTTATTAATTTTGTATGCTATGTAGTTTACAAAATAATTACAAAACTAAAAAAAAATTACAATGGTTTTTTTTTATTAAGAAAAAATTGTAGCAATGTTGACGTTTTCGAAAAAAACACAAAATTTTAAATAACTCGTAAACCAAAAATTTTCGGAATAGGAATTATAAGGTTAAAAAAACCACAAATTACGTCTACTATAACCCCCTGAAAGGAATGCATCGAATTACCAGTAACCCTGTATAAATTTTTTTTTGTCGAATTCAACCTGCCTGCCACACAATTATAGAACTTTCAGTATCGGTACCCCTCTAGGCCGAAATACAGAACGACTCAACAGGGACTCTAGAATCTTATTGAGTTGAGCCGATCCCTATTTCGTCAGAACACCCCCCATGTGGAAGCTATAAATACGTCTCTGCGTGCACGAAAGCGAGGCTCGAGTCGAGCCTCGCTTTCGTCATTTTCAACAGATTTAGAGTGTGTATGAGAATTTCCTTAAAACGCTCCGCTTTTGGTATTTTATTTTACCTGAATCCGAGGCGGTCTTACTTTCGTATATTGAATTGCATGTGTGTATTACCCACCTCGGATTTGGAGTGTATGAAATTATTATTTTTAGTTATCTGTTTACTTTTTTTTTGTTTTGTTGTCGTTCTTGGGATATGGTCTCGCTTTTATATCTATCTTTTATAAACTATACGCCCGACTCAATCATCATCGCCCAGCCTAAACCGCAAGACCTAGAAAGCTGAAATATAGAACACAGGTTTATTTTACAACTCAGGATTTTTGGATTTTCAGATTTTAATGGGTGGAAATGGGGGATGAAAGTTTTTATGGGTGTATTAACTTGAACATTTTAATTGTAGCTACTCTTCATAAACTAATGATGACGTGTATCAGGGTTTTTGGATTTTCAGATGTTAAGGGGTGGAAATGGGGGATGAAAGTTTGTATGGGAGTATCGACTTTTTAAAGGCAGGAACTTGAAAGTTTTAAATATAGCTACTGTTTATAAATAAATAATGAAGTGTTTCAGGGTTTTTGGATTTTCAGATGATGAAGGGGTGGAAATGGGGGATGAAAATTTGTATGGGAGCATCGATTTTTTTAAAGGCACGAACTTGAAAATTTTTATTTTAGCTACTCTTCATAAACAAATGACGAGGTGTTTCAGGGTTTTTGGATTTTCAGTTGTTAAGGGGTGGAAATGGGTGATGAATGTTTTTATGGAAGTATACATTTTTTTATAGATAGAAACTTTAAAAATTTAATTATGGCTAATCTTCATAAATAAATAATGACGTGTTTCAGGGTTTTTGGATTTAAGATTTTAAGGGATGGAAATGGGGGATGAAAGTTTTTATGAGCGTATAGATTTTTTAAAGGAAGGAACTTGAAAATTTTAATTTTAGCTACTCTTCTTAAACAAATGATGACGTGTTTCAGGGTTTTTGGATTTCAGCTGTAAAGGGGTGGAAATGGGGGATGAAAGTTTGTATGGGAGTATCGATTTTTTTAAAGGCAGGAACTTGAAAATTTTAATTATAGCTACTGTTTATAAACAAATAATGACGTATAGCAGGCTTCGGATATTCAGATTTTAAGGGGTGGAAATCGGGGATGAAAATATATATGGGAGAATCAATTTTTTTAAAGGCAGGAACATGAACATTTAAATTGTAGCTACTTTTCATAAACAAGTAATGACGTATTTCAGAGTTTTTGGATTTTCAGCTGTTAAGGGGTGGAAATGGGGGATGAAAGTTTGTATTGGAAAAAGGGTGACCGCTCAAACCCGTCAAACTACCGACCTATAGCGATTACCTCCCTCCTCTGTAAGGTGATGGAGCGCATTATCAATGCGCAGCTCATGAAGTACCTAGAGACGAATGACCTCATCAGCGATCGGCAATACGGCTTCCGGCCAAAACGATCTGCTGGTGATCTCCTAGCGTACGTCAATCACCTTTGGGGGGAATCGCTTAAAGGTCATGGTGAATCCTTGGCAATTGGCCTTGATATTGCCAAGGCATTTGATCAGGTTTGGCACAAGTCGCTCTTGGGCAAATTGCCGGCTTACGGACTTCCTTCTAGCCTCTGTGACTGGGTCGCCGACTTCCTACATGGGCGTAGCATTCAGGTTCTAGTGGACGGTTGCTCGTCGGCCGCCATGTCAGTGAACGCCGGCGTACCACAAGGATCTGTGTTGTCTCCCACGCTGTTTCTTCTGCATATCAATGATATGCTGTCTCTGGGCAACATACATTGTTATGCAGATGACAGTACGGCACACGGATCCTACACCAGTCACCCTTCAGCCAGTCGGGATGTTGTGGATGAGAAGAGGCGAAGACTTGTGTCTGAGCTCGAACATACACTCGGCTCTATTTCCGAATGGGGCCGTAGTAATTTGGTCAAGTTCAACGCTTCCAAGACACAAGTATGCGCGTTCAGTGCGAAGAGAGCGGCGTTCACACCGGCTCCTTTAATCCAAGGCACGTCGCTTAAATTAAGTGAACACCTCGGGGTCCTCGGAGTCGAACTGTCGCACGACCTGAACTTTCGTCGCCATATCGAGGGGAAGGCCAAGCTGGCTTCTAAAAAGCTGGGCGTACTCAATAAGGTGCGACGGTACTTCACGCCGGACCAAAAGCTGCTTCTGTATAAATCGCAGATTAGGTCCTGCTTGGAGTACTGCTCGCACCTGTGGGATGGCTCTGCTAAATACCAGCTAGCGCCTCTGGACTCGATCCAGCGTCGAGCCGTGCGACTAGTGGGTGACCCCGAAGTGTCCCGCGATTTAGAACCACTGCAACACCGTAGGGATGTCGGCTCCCTAAGTGTGTTCTATCGCTTATTCCATGGGGAGTGATCGGAGGAGCTGTTTAATGCGATCCCGCCGTCCCCTTTCCACCTCCGCACCACGCGCACTGGGCAGGGATTGCATCCCTACACGCTGGATTTACCGCGGATGCGTACAAATCGATTCTGAAGATCTTTCCTCTACAGAACCGGTAAACTCTGGAACGCTCTCCCTGCCCATATATTTCCCCCCAAGTACATTCTCGGGTCCTTCAAGAGGGGCGTGAATGGGCAACTGTCAGGCCGGCATGGCATTCGCAACCCCCGCATACGACCGAATGTCCATGGGCGTCGCTAGACACCTTATGGGTGGCTCGGCGCCATATGTCGCGGTAACAATAAAAAAAAAATGAGAGTATCGATTTTTTTAAAGGCAGGAACTTGAAATTTTTAATTATAGCTACTGTTTATAAACAAATAATGACGTATTTCAGGGTTTTTGGATTTTCAGATTTTAAGGGGTGGAAATCGGGGATGAAAATATTTATGGGAGAATCGATTTTTTTAAAGGCAGGAACTTGAAAATTTTAATTGTAGCTACTCTTCGTAAACAAATAGTGACGTGTTTCAGATTTTAAGCAGTGAAGATAAAATTTTGTTATTTTTCCTGTAAATAGTGTGCGCTCCCCACACACATATTTACAAGGTAACAATAATAATGAAAAGGTCTCAGATTCGGTAATTATAGCATAGATTAGGATACACATTAAACACACTTACACACATTACACACTAAAAAAGCGAGGCGGTCTCGGATTCGTGTTCGATGGATACACGCTTGCGACTGCAGCGCCACCTATGGCATACACACTGCTACTACGTATTTTTAGACATTTTCATACACACTTACACAACCTGCCAAAACTACTAAAAGCGAGGCGTAAAATTTGATCTGCTCTGATTGGTCCGTCAAATATACGTTTTCTGACCAATCAGGGGTCGCTGATTTCAAATCTGCCGTTAGAATTTTCCTGTCAAATCCGAGGCGGTCTCGATTTTGACGGCACCTCGGTTTAGTTAGTGTGGACGGACGAAACGCCTCGTTTTAGGGAGTGAGTAAACACACTCACACACACACACACGTCAAACTTATATATACTTATATATTCAAACTTATATATTCAAATGATTACAGTATGTTCTCAAAACTACGTTCACAATTTAAAAAACTTAATAAGCAAATGTACAATGCATTTATGGAACGTACTGAAATGAATATACATAACAATCCTAAACATTTTTTCTCATATTGCAAATCTCTCAAGAAATCTCAAAATGTACCACAGAATATGCACTACAAAGGCTGTCATTATAGTACTGGCCCCGAGATATCCAACGGTTTTTCTTCTTATTTTCCCTCTGCATACGAGCAGGGTACTACAACTTATCCCTCAACTAATACTGCAGTGTGTACCGTTATCCCTCCGTGTGACGTGATTGGTGACATCAGCTGGGCAGAGGTGAACAACTGTGTTTTACTGAAAATGTTAAAAGAAATAGATCTGTCGAAATCTGGCGGACCTGATAATATACCTCCGAAACTAATAAAAGAGTGTGCCGAATCTATTTTGAAACCATTGTCGCTCATATTTAGACGGTCTCTCAAGGAAAGTAAGGTACCCATTGTGTGGAAAACTGCATACATAACGCCAGTTTTTAAAAAAGGATCAAAAAATGATATAAGTAATTACAGGCCCATTTCCAAATTATGTATATTCAGCAAAATTTTTGAAAAAGTTATTTACGATCAAGTTTATCCAGCCTTACAAAACTCCCTTATAACTTCTCAACATGGCTTTCTTAAAGGAAGGTCTACAGTAACTAATTTAGTGTTATTCACCGACATGTTATCTAAACGTATGGAAGAACATACTCAAATGGATGTTATCTATACTGACTATAGTAAGGCATTTGACAAAATCGATCATAAAATACTCCTAGAGAAGCTCAAAGCAATCGGCATTCATGGCAACTTATTCCGGTGGTTTGCATCGTACATTAACAACAGGTCTCAAGCAGTGGTACTCTGTGGATATGCATCCAAATGGATGCATATACCTTCCGGGGTTCCCCAGGGATCCTTGTTAGGCCCCCTTCTCTTCATCATCTATGTAAATGACATTTTATCCTGTCTACATTATTGTAAATTTTTTATCTTTGCTGATGATATGAAGGTGGCTCTTGAAATTAAATCGATCGAAGATGCAAATAAACTACAAGCAGATCTTGCACGTCTAGAAATGTACTGGAAACTAAATAAAATAGAAGTTAACGTTGCAAAGTGTGTTAAAATGACTTTCACAAGAAATGTCAATATTATACCAACTTCTTATACGCTAGGTGGGAAAATTCTCCAAGATGTCAAATCTGTTAGGGACTTTGGGGTCCACTTGGACACAAAATTAATTTTCGACCAGCACATTGATGCGATTTCTACTAAAGCTTCTAAAATGCTAGGTTTTATCTTGCGGCTATCTAAAAATTTCAAAAAGGACTCCACTCTGAAAACACTTTATTTTACCTACGTTCGAAGCAACTTGGAGTATGCATCTCAGGTTTGGAATCCCCACTATCTAATTTATAAAAATAGACTCGAAAAAATTCAATCCAAATTTGTAAAACACTTAAATTACCGTAATTTCCTTAAGTTCAATAATACCACAGACAGTCTCAAATATCATAACTTACTTCCGCTTGAAAAGAGACGAGAAATAGCCGATATAACATTTTTAATGAAAATAGCCAGCCATAACACTCAAGTTGATTGCCCTGAGCTTCTCAGTCTTCTGCTCGTGCGAGTGCCGTGTCGTCCCAACCTGACTAGATCTACCTGTCTGCTGCATGTGCCACTCTGCCTCACACGCTATCGACAGAATTCCTTTATAATCAGAGCCAGCAAAAAGTACAACAGTGACTACAAGGAAGTGGACTTATTCAATGACAGCTTACAGAGGGTTAAAAAGTTAGCGCATGATAGATTTTTTGTTAGTACAGTGATGGAGTTCTGCCATAGTTTTGTTTTTATTATTTTAGTAATAGTACCATGTAATGTTTGTTTAGTTTAGTTTTGTTCTGTTTTAATTTAATTAATTAGTTATTTTAAATTATTATTATTTTTTCTATTTTAACTGTTTATTTATCAGTTTTGATTTGTTTAAATGTAATTTTCTTTCTCTTACGCTATATACTTAATTTTATCTGTAGTGACCTATTAGCGGTGTATGTGTGACCCATTGTATTTTTGTAAATTTTGTGTTGATCACACTGTTGGTTACTCTAAATAAATAAATAAATAAATAAATAAATATAACACCCCTCCGTTTTTTTCGTCGGGGGTTAAAAATTCAGAGCTGCGCGGGAATTTACTTAGAGGTCCCCCGACTCCTTTAAGTAAGGAAACGGAAATTATTTTTTACTTTTTAAGGGTCGGGTTTTTTTTTTAAACGGTTTTATTTAGCTTGACTCCGTATATTTGTTTCTATCTTTGTTTCAAATCTTGCGACAATTTTTTCAACTACTTCTACTAAACCGATTTTTATGAAACTTTGCAAACACATTGAGTTCTCGTGACAATACAATATTATGATAATTTCAACTTGGTAACGAGGGTCTGATGATGGAGTCAGGAGGTGGACAGTGGAACTCTTCAACCGTTACTAGTAACCCCCTCGAGTTTGGGCTCATTTAATTGGTTTGGACGAGTGTCCTATACTTCTACCAATACATTTGGTGACGAGGGTCTGATGATGGAGTCAGGAGGTGGACAGTGTAACTCTTTAACCGTTACTAGTAACCCCGTCGAGTTTGGGCTCATTTGGTTGGTTTGGACGAGTGTCCCATACTTCTACCAATACACTTGGTGACGAGGGTCTGATGATGGAGTGAGGAGGTGTACAGTGGAACTCTTCAACCGTTACTAGTAACGCCCTCGAGTTTGGGCTCATATGGTTGGTTTGGACGAGTGTCCCATACTTCTACCAATACACTTGGTGACGAGGGTCTTATGATGGAGTCAGGACGTGTACAGTGTACACTGTTCAACCGATAGTAGTAACCCCCTCGAGTTTGGGCTCATTTTGTTGGTTTGGACGAGTGTCCCATACTTCTACCAATACACTTGGTGACGTGGGTCTGATGATGAAGTCAAGAGGTGTTCAGTGGAACTCTTCAACCGTTACTAGTAACCCCCTCGAGTTTAGGCTCATTTGGTTTGTTTGGACGAGTGTCTTATACTTCTACCAATACACTTGGTGACAAGGGTCTGATTATGGAGTCAGGAGGTGGACAGTGGAAGTCTTCAACCGTTACTAGTAACCCCGTCGAGTTTGGGCTCATTTGGTTGGTTTGGACGAGGTTCCCATACTTCTACTAATACACTTGGTGACGAGGGTCTGCTGATAGAGTCAGGAGGTGTACAGTGGAACTCTTGAACCGTTGCTAGTAACCCCCTCGAGTTTGGACTCATTTGGTTTGTTTCGACGAGTGTCCCATGCACTACACCAATACACTTGGTGACGAAGGTCTGATGATGGAGTCAGGAGGTGTACAGTGGAACTCTTCAACCGTTACTAGTAACCCTCTCGAGTTTGGGCTCATTTGGTTTGTTTGGATGAGTGTCCCATACTTGTCGAACGCAAATGTATGAAACAGACATACCATCAGTTCAAATTGATTTTGAAAGGGACGGCGTACACCTTATCCATCCTAAAACCATACAGTTTCCAGCAAAGTTTAATTATGCAACAGCTGAGAAACGGATGTTACCGATAATTTTGTCATGGGCCTCCACTGTCCACAAAATGTAGGGCAGACCTGTTGACCATGCTGTCGTGTATTTGGGCTCCAGACTATTTGAGGAGGGTCAAGCGTATGTTGCATTGAGTCGCGTAAAGTCTTTAGAAGGGCGATGTATTGAGGAGCTTGATTGTGAGAAATTGACAGGTAAGAAATCGAGTAACAAAGATGCAATGACAGAGTTGGAAAGGATGAGGAGTTTGCGTAATGAAATGAATGATACGAGCCAAAAATCAAACTAAAAACGAGTAAATAAAAAAATAGGTAAAAAAACTTTTAAGTTAAACGGTTTTATTAAAAAAAACTAGAAAAAAAAACATCAGCTGTACAAAAAACTAGAAAATAATAAGGACACAACGTACGAAATCGCGCAATACTAGCGTGCTGTCTTCTCATGTCGGATGCCAAAGGGCACATTGTGTCTGCGCCAGCGGAATAATTAATAAATTGAGACTTTTAACAGACTAATATAAAAACGTGGGGCGTACAATATGCGTAATAAATAACATGCGTCCCACGTTTTTATATTAGTCTGTTAAAAGTCTCAATTTATTAATTATTCCGCTGACGCAGCGACACAATGTGCCCTTTGGCATCCGACATGAGAAGACAGCACGCTAGTATTGCGCAATTTCGTACGTTGTGTCCTTATTATTTTCTAGTTTTTTGTACAGCTGATGTTTTTTTTTTCTAGTTTTTTTTAATAAAACCGTTTTTAATTTGTTAAATTACCCGATACGAGTGATGTGTACCATCAGTAGGTACCATAATGCCGCCACAATATAGCGATTTCTTTTTTTTTATTGAAAGCGCGACATACATATGACGCCGAGCCACCCATATAAAGGTGTCTAACGACGCCCATGGAGATTCGTAGATCGAGAGATCGTATGCAGAGGTTGCGAATGCCATGTCGGCCTGACAGGTGCCCATTCACCCATTGAAGGAACTGATACTGTAATTTGGGAGAAATTTTGGCAAGGAGAGCGTTCCAGAGTTTACTGGTTTATATAGAGGAAAGATCTGAAGAACCGATTGGTATACATACGGCCAACCTTCGGAATAAAGATAAAGATGAACATGAACATTGGATATAAAACATCTATGTGGTCACATTAACATATTTTGTTTTGGTATAATCTTGAGAACCTCTCTGGTCTGGTGCTAGGCTAGACCAGTGAGTCTAATCATGTTGGTACTCAAACTGGACGTCTCAATGAGATCTATTACATCTGTCACAAGAAAATTTGTTTTGGTCATATATCCAGAACCGCTGGTCCTAGCTAGAATCATCATGATGGCACTGAACTGGACGTCTCGATGAGATCTACCAATCAGCTGTCACTGAATATTTGCGTTGTATTAATTCAAAATTAAACGAAAAACGGAGTTCGCTGTCATTATTAAATAATTGATAAAAAATTGTTCCACATGAATGACGCCAAAATGTAACAAATTTTGTTACATTTTGGCGTCATTCATGTGGAACAATTTTTATGACCGAAGTAATGAAGGGGACTAGGCTTGCCTAGATCGGCGTTAAGCTTATACGTGGAAAGTCTTCGCGGGCCGCACTGGAAGCCTCATCCATCATACAGAATTCGGATCTGTAGAGGGAGAGGGAAATTGAGCAGGGAACTAGTTCTGCTCCACGTCCTTGTGCGTTGACCAGACTAGCTGATGAGGGCTTTGACGCGAGCCTTCTAGCGCGCTGTGAGAACAAGAGTGGCCACTTGCTCGCTGGTGTCGTGCTCGATTGAAACCTTCTCCTCTTGCAATCGGATCGGATATGTTCGGGAAGCCATGGAAAGCCGTGTTCGTCACATGCCTGCTGTGCTAGTGATGTGCCGCCCTGCGAGTGACTCCCGACGCTACGAGTGATGTGCCGCCTTGCGAGTGACTCCCGACGCTACGAGTGATGTGCCGCCCTGCGAGTGACTCCCGACGCTACGAGTGATGTGCCGCCTTGCGAGTGACTCCCGACGCTACGAGTGATGTGCCGCCCTGCGAGTGACTCCCGACGCTACGAGTGATGTGCCGCCCTGCGAGTGACTCCCGACGCTACGAGTGATGTGCCGCCTTGCGAGTGACTCCCGACGCTACGAGTGATGTGCCGCCCTGCGAGTGACTCCCGACGCTACGAGTGATGTGCCGCCTTGCGAGTGACTCCCGACGCTACGAGTGATGTGCCGCCCTGCGAGTGACTCCCGACGCTACGAGTGATGTGCCGCCTTGCGAGTGACTCCCGACGGTACGAGTGATGTGCCGCCCTGCGAGTGACTCCCAACGCTACGAGTGATGTGCCGCCTTGCGAGTGATTCCCGACGCTACGAGTGATGTGCCTCCCTGCGAGTGACTCCCGACGCTACGAGTGATGTGCCGCCATGCGAGTGACTCCCGACGCTACGAGTGATGTGCCGCCCTGCGAGTGACGCTTGACGCTACGAGTGATGTGCCGCCCTGCGAGTGACGCTTGACGCTACGAGTGATGTGCCGTCCTGCGAGTGACTCCCGGCGCTACGAGTGATGTGCCGCCCTGCGAGTGACTCCCGACGCTACGAGTGATGTGCCGCCCTGCGAGTGCACTCGCAGGGCGGCACATCACATCACACACACAGATCCAGAGGGACGAAAAGTTGTGGTGAATAGGCAGAGCACGCGGCGCGGCGCGGCACGGTCCCGTGGGCGGTGCGCGGCGGCAGTGCGCCGCCGCGCCCCCGCCGCCGGCCCAGTGTCGCGTCGCGGCGCGGTGGTGTCGCGGTGGCCGGTGGGTGAGTGCTCGCTCAGTTTAGAGGAGCGCACGGACGCCGCGAGACGCCGCCGCCCCGGCATCGTCGAGCGACGACGTCGACGCGCGTCGCGAGCGCGCGCGACGACCGACGACGCGACGACGCGATACGCGACAGCAGCAGTACAGAGTTACAGAGTGCGGTGCGGTGCGGTAGATACAATTTTTATAAAGTATTTTAGGGGAAATGTTGTCGACGTTAGCCTAGTAGGTACTTCCTAAGCTCGTACGTCACGCACGTCGAAGAAAGTCGGGAAAGTGCGGGAAAGTTTTTATTTGTTTTGGTAACACGCGAGGAATGTTGTAGGTGAGTTAATACGCATCTCGTTCATACAATATATGTAATGTGTGTATTGTAAATGAGAGACTGCGTGTATGTATAGATAGGTGTCCCAGTTTGACGGGATCTGCTTCCACCGCGCGGGATTCCTCGTTGAGTAAGTTGTTTTTCTAGTAGATAGGTAGATACTTCTTTCTATGTATTTTTCAAGATAATGGCCATTAAAGGTAAGTTAAAGTACCTACTAGGAAAAAATGTTACAGATATTTTTTTGAAGCTTATTAAACGAGGAAACCTGTCGTGGTAAGCAAGCCGGTCGAACTGGGACACCACAGACCACACCCGTATATTATGTTATGTATGTATTTAGTTTCAGTTTCGGTTAATATTTCGCCATAGAGAAGAGCAAGAGAGAAGAGAACACCCGACACTATATCGACACAGACCTGATACTAAGTTAGATAGGGTTCATAGACCTGCTCGACCTGGTGCGCGGTGCTCTACTGAGTAGCTACCTAGCTAGCTACCAACTGAGATAGATAACACAACACACTAACTACACTATAAAGTTGTATAAAGTTGATTAGGACGTTTTAGTTTGAAGGTAGATGAGTACCTACTACCTACCTACCCACCAGCTAATGTATGTACAGAGGTGTGATGGAGTCAGATACATAGGCACAGATTACTTAATAGTTACTTACATTGCTCACGAAAATGCTAAGAAACTTGGAAAGTCCACCGCGAGCAGGAGCCGCCGCCGCGCCGCCGCCCCGCTCCCCTAAAAGCCTAAAATAAAGCGTTGTCCCGCGGCTTTTTAACTACATATATTGAAGTAAACAAAAGATGTTTATGAAGGTACCTAGTTAGGTACCTCAGATTGGTCAGGATCTCTCCGTTCAGGTTCAGCCGAGGAGCAGGAGAGAATGTGTTATTTGAACTGTACGTAGGTATTGGAGTGGAACATGTCATGTTTGTCATACAGTACAGACAGACAGAGCAGTCAACACACGATCTGTACTTTAGCATCAATTCAGTCATGATGATTCAGTCCGACCGAACCAAAGCAAACGAGAGTCCAGTGAGCGACGGCGGAGCGGGCGGCGCCGCGGCGGCCGCGGCGGCGTTAGCGTAGCGTCTGCTCAGTGCGTCAGTGCTCTCAGCGCGATAACATTTGCTCTGGCAATAAAGCTACGGTGAAGGTGGACTTTGGATTTGGTTTGTTTGGTAGTTTTACCGTGGCGTGGTTATAAACCAAAATAAATGATTATTTTTTTTATATAATCGGGTATTATGGGTGGCTAAGTTGGAGGGGCTAAAGCGCATGCTCCGACCAGCCAATATCACCTCCGAGAAGGTAGGTGCCATACCGGAGACTTCCCCGGAGACGACTCAAGGCCACACAAGGCCATGCAGGGGAAGAATGTAACGAATGTACATAGATGGAAGCTGGGGTGGGTGGGCATACCCGGTCTACCTACAGCCATAAAAACTGTTTTAAGAAACATAAAACCGACACCGAAAAGAGTATTAGGTATAATATTTAGTTTTCTCTGTCATTGTATTGAAATACTATATGAATAATTTCACGAAATATTTCAATACAATGACAGAGAAAAAAAATAAAAAAACCCCCGATCCTTAAAAAGCCAAAAATCATTTCCGTTTACTTACTTAAAGGAGTCGGGAGACCGCTAAGTAAATTCCCGCGCAGCTCTGAGTTTTTATGTTTTACTACAAACAAACAAACAAAATCATTTATTGTGTAAACTAGCTTTTGCCCGCGGCTTCGCTCGCGTGAAATTCGTATTTCAAAGGAAGAAAGTAAGTAACTAAGACCGATCTGCGTTTAGATAAACAATAAACCTTCTCAACTAAAGTAAGTAACTAACGGCGAGGCTTCAGGCTGAGCTGCATTCTGGAAGACAATAAACCTTCTCGAAGAAAGTAAGTAGCTGATGGCGAGGCCGAAGGCCGAGATAAGGACGGACGAGAAGAAATAAGACGAAGGACGAGGAAGACGATAACCTTTTCGAATAAAGTAAGTAACAGAGGGCGAGGCCGAAGGCCGAGCTGCGTTCAGGAAGACCATCAACCTTCTCGAACAAAGTAAGTAACTAAGGGCGAGGCCGAAGGCCGAGCTGCATTCAGGAAGACTATAAAACTTCTCGACGAAATGAAGTAATTGAGGGCGAGGCCGAAGGACGAGCTGCGTTCAGGAAGACGATAACGTTTTCGAAGAAAGCAAGTAACAGAGGGCGAGGCCAAAGGCCGAGCTGCGCTCAGGGAGACCATAAACCTTCTCGAACAAAGTAAGTAACTAAGGGCGAGGCCGAAGGCCGAGCTGCGTTCAGGAAGACTATAAAACTTCTCGACGAAATTAAGTAATTGAGGGCGAGGCCTAAGGTCGAGCTGCGTTCGGGAAGACTAAACCTTGCCGATGAAAGTAAGTAACTGAGGGTGAGGCCGGAGGCCGAGCTGCGTTCAGGAAGACGATAACCTTTTCGAAGAAAGTAAGTAACAGGGGGCGAGGCCGAAGGCCAAGCTGCGTTCAGGAAGACCATAAACCTTCTCGAAGAAAGTAGGTAAGTAACTAAGGGCGAGGCCGAAGGCCGAGCTGCGTTCAGGAAGACTATAAACCTTTTCGAAGAAATCAAGTAATTGAGGGCGAGGCCGAAGGCCGAGCTGCGTTCAGGAAGACCGTCTTGAAGAAAGTATGTAACTATCGCCCATAGTTACTTACCGTCAGCGTCTTCAAGGATACAGCTCGGCCTTCGGCCACGCCCTTAGTCACTTACTTTTAAAAAAAAAATTTTATGGAAATTTTACACAGTTGGCTATTTTTTTTTATGGAAACTTTACACTAACTTTAGACATCACCTACAACATCCGTGATGTCAGCCCATAACACCGGATGAACTTGGTGCCACGTCAGTGCTTCCCTTCGAGAAGGTTTATGGTCTTCCTGAACGCAGCTCGGCCTTCGGCCTCGCGCTCTGTTACTTAATTTCTTCGAAAAGGTTATCGTCTTCCTGAACGCAGCTCGGCCTTCGGCCTCGCCCTCAGTTACTTACTTTCATCAATAAGGTTTATAGTCTTCCTGAACGCAGCTCGGCCTTTGGCCTCGCCCCGCTGCCCCCCGCCCTGCCCGTACTGTGCGCCGCACCGCAGGACGCCATATCAAGACATTCTCATCGTCGTAACTTTTAAACTATTTGTCCAAATTACTTAGTGTAAAAGCCAAAGTTTATCTATTTTAAATACCAGAAGCGATAAAAAATTGTATTTTGATAAGGATTAATTCAAACTATAAAATGTGCATTGTAAATACAGTATCCAATTTAAATGTATTTATCGTTCACTATTTTGGCTATAGTGGATTCCACATAAAAGGTAGATATATGCTGTCGCGGACTTTTTTTTAGAACTATTTAAGAGAAACAACGTCACCATACATTATCTTCGTGTAACTGTAACGGTTTACGCAGCGCACGCTGAGATAGCTCTCAGATGGAAGGATTTTTTCCGACTTACTTGACATTTATGGATATACCTATTTAGGCCAATTTACACAATGTCTTTATAAATTATAGCCTATATGTTATTTTGATATACTGTAAAGGCTCATCAAAATCTGTTCTGTAGTTTTTGCGTGAAAGAGGAACAGAGATCCATTCTATCATATTGCGTTGCGGCTATTCAGTTCGCTCGCTGCCCGCTCGCCACTCTCCGCGCCTCCTCCGCGCGGCCGCCGCCGCCAGCTGCCGGCCGCGGCCCGCTCGGTAAATACCTATAGTACTACGGCGCCTACGGAACATATCGGTTTGTATGGGAGCCACATCTTAGCGTAACCGGAAGTAAATTTTATTTAGCCTATCCTGTGTCCCGTGTAGGTAAATGTACTTGTACGAAGTTTCATCGAATTCAGATGATCGGTTTAAGAGTTATGGTGGAACATACATACATACATACAGAAATGATGTCTAAAAATCGTAAATTTAGTTTTAGCATCATACACAGAGTCTACAAACCAAACATCTCAAAAATCAAAGCAACTTACTCCATGACCATCCCTTACTAGTATTGATGATGATTGATGATGATTGATTGATTGATATTGATTTACTTAGCGGTCCCCCGACTCCTTTCAGTAAGTAAACGGAAATTATTTTTGGCTTTTTAAGGGTCGGGGGTTTTTTATATTTGTAATTTAACTTTTATTTCAAGCTTTTTAAAAAAAACCGCATGAAAATCGGTCCACTTTTAAAGATAATTTATAATTTTTTTTTTTATTGCTACCGAACTGGGTGGCTCTGTCCGAGGTCGCAACCTCAGGCGCAGCCAATTTCACAATTTCATAAACTATATGAAATATTGGCAGGAAGATCATTAATAAATATAAAAAACAGAAGGGGCCCCAAAACTGATCCTTGGGGTACGCCCACGCTAATGTCTATAGTGTCAGATGTTGATGCCAGAACTTCATTTTTATTATTAATAAATTGTACCTCAACGTATTGCTTTCTATTACTTAGATAATTGTTAAACAGTTCCAACTGTACACCCCTTATTCCATAATATTCTAGTTTGTTTAAGAGTATAGTATGATCTACACAGTCGAAGGCTTTGCTCAGATCGCAAAATACGCCTGCGCAATGCCTTCCACTGTTCAGACCACTCAAGATGCAACTATTTAAATTTTTTATAGCATTTTTTTGTAGACTTGTTTTTTCGATATCCATACTGGCGGCTCGTTAGTAATTCATTTGTTTCCAAAAATTTAATCAGTCTTTCAAAAATTACTTTTTCAAATATTTTTGCTAATGGAGACAGTAAAGTTATTGGCCTGTAATTATCGAAGTCTAATTTGTTATATTTTTTAAATATTGGTATAACTTGAGCTATCTTCAATTGATCAGGGAAATTTCCAGTGCTTAGTTTATCATTAATTATTTCGGATAATGGAAAAGAAATAACATCAACGTTATCTTTTAATATTTTTGTAGTTATTCCATCCTCTCCTGTCGAATTGCTGTTTTTTAAGTTCATTATAAGTCGTTTTACTTCACTTTCATTGGTTGGTTGAAGGAAAAATGATTTTGTATTGTTTATTTTGTGCTTGTTTATAAATTTTTTGTAGTTATTTGAAGCTGTGTTTTTGTTGTTCCCACATGTGTGACCTATTGTAGAGAAGAATTCATTAAATTTGTTAGCAACTTTAGTTTGATCTTTTATTAGTACATTGTTATCCTTTAGTGTTATTTGTTCTACTTTTTTTGTTTTAACCTTATTTGTGTTTCTTTGAATTATGTTCCATGTAGTTTTTATTTTGTTCTTCGAGTTATGAATTTCATTAATATTATGATTCTTTTTTGCGTCTCTTCTTACCCGCTTAAGAATTAAGTTGTATTTTTTATATTTTTCCTAAGATGTTTGATTGAATCACTTTTTCTTAAAATCAAATACATATTCCGTTTATTTTTGCTAGATACTTTTATGCCCTTCGTGATCCATTTATTTTTATTGTTATTTTTAACTTTTATAATTTTGAAACATTCATTTGCATTTTTTATTAATAAGTTGTGAAAAATCGTAAATTTGTTATGTGCCCTTTCATCTTTATTTAGAATACAGCAATTTATTTTATTTATGTTATTTTTAAATTTTGCAAGATTCTTTTTAGTATATAGCTTCCTATAAAATACGTGGGTTGGTTCCTTGTCTATTTGCTTAATATACACATGAAAAATAATACAATCATGGTCAGAAATCTCACAAGGGATTACTTTAATTTTAGTTAGTGATTCGTTTATATTTGAAATAACATTATCTATGCACGTAGACGTTGTATTTGTGGTCCTAGTTGCTACGTTTACTAATATTTTAAGGTTGTATTCTTTGCACAATTTTATAAATTTCTTATACTTAATTGATTTCTTATCTGTGAAGTAAAAGTTGTAATCACCTACAATAACAATGCTTTTAAATGACAGTTCATGTAATACGTTACTAATTTTATCCAAAAATATGTTGAAATCTCCGCTGGGGCTTCTGTAAATAGTAATAATTATATCTTTTGAATTCTCACCTGATAGTATTTTTATTCCGGACATTTCAATATGTTTTTCAATATTATAATGTTTCAGGCCAATTTCCTGTATTCTTATTAACTTATCGTTGGCCAATATTATGGTACCACCGCCTTTATATATTACACGACTTTGATGTGCCACTACTCTGTAGTTATTAATACAAATATTTAGTTGTTCATTAGGTTCTAACCAACTTTCACAAAGACATAAGAAATGCGGCACTATTTGCATCTCTTTTAGAAGGTATTCTAAGAACTCTTCAATTTCTAATATTTTATTTCTTAGGCTTCTAATATTTAAATTTAGTATACATAAATTTCTATCCTTTTTATGTCACATTGTTTTCTGTCATGGCTTTGAGAAAATGGTCCTCGGTTTCCTTTGCTTTAATAACTTTGTTCGATGTTAAGCCTTGTGGCTACATTACATTTTTATATATTTCTTCTGCAAGTTTATATTTACCGGCTTTATTTATCTTAAATCCGTCTTTTTTAAAATCAATTATATTTAAAAAAAAATTTACATTTATAATGTGAATATTGGCGTTATAAATATTACCGCAGTCCTGAATGAGTTTTTCGTTAAATTTATCCACAGATTGTACTTGAATGAATATGAATTATTCGCATACGGTACACTAATTATAATTACGTTTGTATGTTTTAGACCTACTATCAAAGAGATTAAAAGGGGAAGAGGGTGGGTTTAATGTCTTTGCCTACTATAGTATTTGATATATTGACTTATATATTACTAATTTGATATGCACTTGATGGAGTCTAAAATGACAGGTTTTTATAGTCACTTGTTCCACAGAATATAATCACATAGTCGTCAGTGGTTTAGTCTTTCGTCCTAGCGGTCAGACGAGGCGCCTTGAATCACATTTGTTGTTGCTTCAATTTTATTTGAAGAGTTTAATATGTACGCCAGTTTAGTACCATGATAATCAGATTGTATCAATATTTTCTTTTTCTTTTCCATTGTGCTAGTAGATGTCCTCAATAGCGAGACAGGGTCCGACTGAATTTGGCTAGTATTGGCTTCGATTTCATAATTAATACTTGTTACTGTTGAATTGTAGATAGAGTAACTTCAGGAATTTCGAGGTTTCTTGGCGTTTCAGGGGCAAGAGTGACGACTGTTCGTTGCATGGGTCTCTTTGAAGTCTTCTTTTCTCTGGTGTGACCTGTAGTTATTAATAATAGTTTGTTGTCGCAATGTGTTCTTTGTAGGTTTTCGTCTGATCCGTGTAATTCAGTTTGGGATTTTTTACTTGGGAGGGGGCCCTGGACGATTTTATTTGAATTGCTGGTTGGTGCTTGGAGACTGTTCTTCGTGATATTTTCACACAGGTTACTCTCGCGATTTTCGCAAATTTTGTCTAGTTTATCGTTGCATAATTTTATTAATCTTAATGTGTCTGAGGTTTCTTTTTCTTTTTTATATTCATTTATTTGTTTTATTAAATTTATTTATTTTTGTCTGTTTCTGTCTTATAGAACCTTTTTAATGTTCTGTGTAATTTTCTTAAGTGAAGTAATTTATTTTTTAGTAGCTCCGCCTCAGTTTCATTTTTGTGTGATTTGTTGATAGTTTCGAAAGTGTTGTGGGGTGTTCGATCCTTCGCTGCCGAATACATGGTTTGTAGAAGTAGGTGCTCTTTTTCTAAGTTCACCAACTTTAATTTTAGTGGAGTAATTATTTGTATATTGCTTGTTTCAAAATCGTCATATTCAGCTTTATGTACAAATACTTCCTGCTGTGCTAATTGCAATCTGTGTGAAAGGTCCGCGTTTTCGGACTATATCCATATCGGATATCTCGGATTATATCCATAGGAGTAACATAATTTTTAAAAATAGTGGTCGAGTTCGAGTCGAGCTCGCGTAAAGAGGGTTTCGTGCCATCCCGTTTGCTGTGAGAACTAGAAGGACTGGGATGTTCGTTTACGTTTTCCTGTAAATTAAGTGTATATCCCATGGTAACGAAATTTAAAAAAAAGTGGTCAAGTTCGAGTCGAGCTCGCGTAAAGAGGGTTCCGTACCATCCCGTTTGCTGTGAGAACTAGAAGGACTGGGATGTTCGTTTACGTTTTCCTGTAAATTAAGTGTATATCCCATGGTAACGAAATTTAAAAAAAAGTGGTCAAGTTCGAGTCGAGCTCGCGTAAAGAGGGTTCCGTACCATCCCATTTTCTGTGAGAACTAGAAGGATTAGGATTTTTGTTTACGTTTTTCTGTACATTAAGTGTATATTCATTTTGAAGTTTACGGATTAACAGTAGGTTAGACTTACATAAGTCGACGTTTCGCCCGCTACGTCACGGGCTTCATCAGGAACTGCGGGAGTTCCTGGAGCCGACGTCTGGTGTCCGTTGTACCAGACGTCAAACTCCTAGTTCGACGTCTGGTGTCCGTTGTACCAGACGTCAAACTCCTAGTTTGACGTCTGGTACAACGGACACCAGACGTCGGCTCCAGGAACTCCCGCAGTTCCTGATGAAGCCCGTGACGTAGCGGGCGAAACGTCGACTTATGTAAGTCTAACCTACTGTTAATCCGTAAACTTCAAAATGAATATAATTAATAACAGTGTAAACTTAAAAACATTATTAAGTGTATATCCCATCCATGGTAAAAAAAAATTTTAAGTGGTCAAGCTCGAGTCGAGCTCGCGTAAAGAGGGTTCCGTGCCATCCCGTTTTCTGTGAGAACTAGAAGTCTTAGGATTTCCGTTTAGGTTTTCCTGAAAAATTAAGTGTATATACAATGGATCCCAAAACTCAACGTCAAGCGGGAACCAGGGAGTAGGCCACTTTATGACTACTCAGGGAAAATAAGAAAACAAATGGGAATTTTTTTCTTATTTTTCCCTGGGTAGTCATAAACTGGCCTACTCCCTGGTTCCCGCTTGACGTTTTGATTTGGGACACGTTGTATAAAACATGTATTACATGAAAAAGATTAATCGAAATCGAAATTTCGATTAATCTTGGTTGAAGTGATACAGAATTATTCGCCATGTGCATTGATTAAAATCAATGCCATGTGTCAAACTGCAAAATGTTGAGCGTGTTGCAGTATCACGAGTCAGTAAGCCTGGAGGCGCTATACATAGGAGGACAGGGGTAGCCGCGCGTCGGCGCACACGCGCCAGCGCGTCAGTCTAGCGCCGGCGACCGATCTTAGTCTCCGTCCGCCGCTCAGGCGGAGCGAACGTGCGCGTCTGTCACAAAATGCCTCATTGTGCAGTGCTTTGGTGCAAAAAGTCGTCGAAAAATTCAAACTTGAACACAGATGGAGTCACCTTTCACGAGTAAGTACTTTCATTAAATTTGATAGCATTTTTCGCTTGAATTTCAGTAACAAACATCGGCGTAAATATGTATGGAGAGCTCTTTTCTGCTTACCCACCATAGGTCGACTATCGTGTTGGATGCAGTTAGCTCTTGTAATTTTTTTTGTTTATTGATAAATATGTATGTTAAATGTATACAGATATTTCATGCATTCTGCCTTATTGCCAAAGGACATTTCTTCTAGTGAACCTAAGCAGGTTTCCTCGTTCAATATTCGTTTATCGCGCTTTTTTCATTCAACCAGTACCTACCGGTTTTTACTTTTGAGCGACTCTAAAGGAATTAATTTCTTTAGGTCATGCGTCTACCGGGAATTAGTGTTGTTATGCTTAGCATTAACAAAATTAATTCATAATGAATACCCCGTTAGCATTTAGCACTGCTAAGCGCCCTGATGAATAAAAATTAATGCTAAATGCTAAGCAATAATCACATTTAATTTTAATTAGCATTGCTGTTTCGTTCGTAAAACTTTGTTGGTTCGTTTGTTTTGGAACGCACAAAGCAATGAAGTATGTGCTATTTATCTGTGGTACTGCTAAATGCTAAATGCTATATAGCGCCTGCGCTCCGCTGCTAGCTAGCTAGCTAGCATCTAAATGCGAAATGCGATGCGATCATGCGAGTGAGGGGTCGGAATTATCATCTGTCACGTGATCATTAGTTTTGGTCATATCTACAGAACCACTGGACTTAGACCCATCGTGTTGGTACTCAATCTGAACGTCTCGATGCGATCTATCCATCTGTCACATTAACTATTGTTTTGGTCATAACTCGAGAACCACTGGTGCTAGACCCATCGTGTTGGTACTCAAACTTCAGGTCTCGGTGAGATCTATCCATCTGTCACATGAACTTTTGTTTTGGTCATAACTCGAGAACCACTGGTGCTAGATCCATCGTGTTGGTACTCAAACTTTAGGTCTCGGTGAGATCTATCCATCTGTCACATGAACTTTTGTTTTGGTCATAACTCGAGAACCACTGGTGCTAGACCCATCGTGTTGGTACTCAAACTTCAGGTCTCGGTGAGATCTATCCATCTGTCACATGCACTTTTGCTTTGGTCATAACTCGAGAACCACTGGTGCTAGACCCATCGTGTTGGTACTCAAACTTTAGGTCTCGGTGAGATCTATCCATCTGTTGCGCGACCATCTCTCGAGACACATGTTAGTTCTTTAGTTCTTTAGTTCAACAATAACAATGTAAATGTCAACAATGTAAACAGTAACAATGTAAATGTCGTAAATTGTGCTTTTAAATTTAATTCAATTGTTCAAAAGTTACCAAATGAAAATTTTAATATAGATACCGATCTATAAATAAATAATTAAGTAAATTATTGTTCTGTTTCAAATATATGTTTCTATTACAGACTACACAGCCTTTCATTTGTTATTTTATTAACCCTTATATAACGAATTCACACCGTCAAACTGACAGAGAGACGCATGGTACATTTTATAAGGATCTAGCTGCATGGCTGGTTAGTTTGTTAAAAAAGGCAAAGCCTGGAAAACCTCATTTTACCGTAAAAAAATTAAATATCGAGGTGGGTACTCATAAATTTTTTATGGTAGGGTAGATTTTCGCGAATTTTTCGCGAAGTCATATTGCAATATAATTTGTCATATCGTTGGCTAAGTAATTAGAAAATAGTTGTTAATAATATAATAATTTTTTTTTTTTGCTTACAAAACTTTTCGACTTTCTAACATTATTTTTTTAATTTTGGAAAATTCCAATAACAAATACTCCAATAAGATAATACCAATGTACGAGGTCTTACATATCATTGTTTTGGAAATTTGATGTAGATTTATAATAAAGTATCCGAGGTATCTCAGAACTTAGAACTATTATCGTGTTTATGCGAAAATCTGCAAATTCGCAAAATTGTGAAAGGGGCGTTGCCTTTGTTCATTTAAGAGAAAGTTATATTATTCCCTTGATGTAAAGAAGGGTTAAATATTGTTAAATCCGTTTCATCTTTTCATCGCGAATCGACACAATGAGCGACTTATTGTATGAATCCCGTTCAAACGTATGGAAGACTGGCGTCACGTGGCTACCTACTCGCTCGGCCAATCACGGCGTTCCATGCGCCGCTCCCGCCTCAGACTTCACACCCCTTTGGCGGCTACCTCGGTTCTCATACAAACGATGCCGTATTTCGTATCCAGGCTTACTGACTCGTGTGCAGTATAGTGCTGAGGTATCGACATACTTATTATGTTATTATTGCTGAAAAAGTCCATATCAAAAGTTTTGCTGAAGGTAACCACAAACCATAATTTTTTGCTGATTTTTCAAAAACCGCTGAATCAATTTCGATAAAATTTATATCTACCAAACAAAAAAAGGATTTTCAAAATCGGCCCACAAATTGACGGAGTAATCGCATAACAAACATACCTAAAAAAATAAAATAAAAAACATAAAGTCGGATTGAGAACCTCCTCCTTTTGAAGTCGGTTGAAAACTATCGTAAGATATGTAGGATGTAGGTAGGTACCTACTTACGTGTGGGTGGTAGCTTAGTCGTGCGAATCAGTCCTTGAATGTAGATAGAGATAGAGATAGATATAGAGGGAGAGAGAGAGAGGGAGAGGGAGAGAGAGAGCGAGCGAAACTCGTCTTTCGGCCTCGCTCTTAGTTGCTTACTTAAAATCACATCTTAGTTGCTTAACTCGCCATTGTCACTTACTTTACTCGAGAAGGTTTATCGTTTACCTGAGCGCATCTGCATCATAGATCCGGTAATGTCTGCTCGCAACAACACCCTACACCACATATCCACTTATAATCAACTCAATTAAGTAACATCACAGAATGTCCATGGGCATCGTTAGACACCTACTTGTAGTTGAAACGATGCCACATGTCGCATTATCCATAAAAAAAAAGTAGGTACCTACCCGAATAAAATACTGCACTATACAATGCACAAGGGAACGCATAGCATAAAGGATTATATGCCCATATATGTGGGTTACTTAGAAACTAAGCATTGGCGGTACATGTTTCGTGTCGGTAAAGTCATATTTAGCTTACATGCACCGCACCTTGTACCATAAGTAAGACGTGATTCCACGTCAAAAAATTAAGATCAAATCAAATAAAAATTTTAGCTTTCTATAATATGGCGAGTTCGTGTGCGGCCGCTCGTTGCGCTTTTATAGGCACCCGCCCGCGCGCCGCTCCGCCGTCAGCCGACCGCCATCCGCTGGTTCATGCAGTAAATACCTACTCCGGCGACGCGCGGAAAATTTCGGTTTGTAAGGGAGCCACAAATTAGCTTAACCGGAACTGAATTGTATTCAGCCTATCCTGTGTCTCGTACAGGTAAATAGAGCAGGCTCCAATGAGATGTTCGTTTGCAAAAATAGTGGACCGCGAAATGTTTTGTGATTCGTCTACCTGATACCCTCGACATTATAAAAAGCCATGTTGCCGCGCGCGCTCGCGGTTCTTTGTCATTTGTCAATTACAGCTAGTGAAATTTCTATGCAAGCATTCCTCGACTTATACAAAAGTCAATGAAAAAAGCGATCTATATATAAGGTCTTTCAAAATTAGTTAATATTACGCCAAGGGGGGGTTCAGTATCATATAAGGAGTTAAACCTATATAAAATTTTTGGACCTTGGGATTTTTTTTTATGTAAAATATTTTTTTATGTATTTAAATAAAAAAATAGGTGGTTGATTTTTATAGCCTAATCGATTCAGTTTCATAACAGTAACAAAAAAGTATTCATTAACATTATGATGTATCTCGTGTAAGTTGGTAAAAAAAATCAAATTCTTTCTATTCCATACTAATAAAACTAAAAGTGTGGTTTTCCACAATTTCTAAAAGAAAGAGATCTATATGTTGGAAGACTTTTTTGTTCCTGGCATGAAACTGAAACGATTAAGAAATTTTTTTTTTTACACTTTACATTAAAAAATATTTTTTTTGTAAAAAATCTCTGAAGCAATTTTTTCGTAAATTTCGTAATATTTCATCAAAAAAATTGTTTTCTATTGGTGTACTGGCTAGTATTTTAATTATGACATATAAGCACCCATAGGTACTAATTTTCTAATTAAATTCCAAACTTAAAACCAAAACTCTTTGTAATTTACTAATAATATTTGTGAGGGAGGAGGGGGGGAGAGGGGACCACAAAACTGGTTGGCAACATCTGTTAATTGTATGTCTGGGATCTATACAATATATATCAGAAGTCAGAATGAGGTCCGCAATTTTTGCAAACGGAACTTCACTGAGAGTCCGGATCGAATTCGGATGATCGGTTTAAGAGTTATGGAGGAGCATACATACATGCAGAACAGATTTTTAAAAATAGCAATGCCTATATGTAAGTTTCCGGGCATTGCGGGTGAACTTGTGTGCTGCTCGTGTCGCTCGGAGTGCAGGCAGGTGCTGTGTGCTGTCTGATGTGCTGTGCTGTGCTGTGTGCATGCAAGTGATGTGTGGAGCCGAGCGAGGTGGCGGCCGAGCTGCTCGCAGAAGCCGAGTGTTAATCGTTGCCACGTTACTAATAAATAAAGTATGAAGAGACGTTCAGAGAACGTTGACTCTTCGTATTTAAATTTAGACGTAGATAGATGCCAACATTATTTTCATTGTGAAACGCGCGGCGTTGCTTGCACGCGCGATCTCGCGCGCGCCGCGTCGCCGCCGCCGCGCCGCACAACTCGAACTTGTCACAATTTCTTCTATCTGGTTCGATTATACCCACGAGGAAGAGCTAGGTATTAAGAAACTTCACAGGATAGTTTTTTTCTATAGGTACACAACCGGCACTTGTGGATGTGCCCAAAAGTTCAAGCGTCGATAATATTACAAGTTAGTATTTTAATGATTATCCACATAATAACATCGCATCGCCTAAACTGTCTATCGAAAACAGAGAGCAAGATTAACAATTTTACTGAGAGTTCTGACTACAACGTAGACTTATTGGTTGAGTGAGAGTAGGTATCACGTGTAAAGAGGCTTTGTCAAGCTTTGATAAGTATTTTTGTATCAACTCAAATTATGTTACTACAATAACCTGTCCAAAAATAATATACAAATATGAAGATAGTTGAAGCACAGATTACTTAATAGTTACTTCGTAACAGATAAATCACTCCATAGAAAATGTTCCTACCTTCGGGCTTTAATAGCCTACTGTTTCACATCGCCAATCGCTGCGTGCGAAAATGTACCTTAACGATCGAGTGTAAAGTGTTTATTGCTTTGCAGCTGCGCGCAGTTGCGTGAGCGAGCGTCTATGTATACTTCGCGCGGCTGACGAATTTGTACTGAAAAAGACCGCCGGCGGCCCGTCGGGCGATAGGCAGTTAGCGCGCGCAAGTACATAGAGTGCGTGAGGCCTGGTTGAAGTATCAAGTGGTCAATGAGTTAATAAAATTGAGGTAGGTAGGTAGGAGGACTAATCGTACCCAAAGAGTTTGTATTACGTCGCGCGACGTAATACAAACTCTTTGATCGTACCCAGTCAAGCTGTGTAGTGAAACGTTAAATAATTATGCAGTCAGGTTAGTATAATGCGCGGGACGGATCTCGGCGTGTCGTCACCGCAGCGGGCGACGCGCCACGCGCATACACTATACAAGTACGGTGCGGGTGCGAGGGAGAACACTGACGAGCCGCTGCGGCGCGGCGGCGACACGCCGAGATCCGCCCCGCGCATTATAGCATATACATTCTTTTTATGTAAATCACATGGGTTGCTTTCCCGAGAGACCATGAATGGTCAGTCGACAGAGCCAAAATCACCTCTCCTCGCGAAGCCACGCTCAGTTAGGTGCCATGATTTGTACAAAAGCAGCCTTTGGCCTGGCGTGAAGTACCTTATTGAGTTGAGTACGCCTAGCTTTTTAGAAGCCAGCTTGGCCTTGCCCTCGATATGGCGCCGGAAGTTTAGGTCGTCCGACAGTTCGACTTCAAGGACCCCGAGGTGGTAGCTTAATTTAAGCGACGTGCCTTGGAAGGAAGGAGCTGGTGTGGACGCCGCTCTCTTCGCACTGAACGCGCAATCCTGTCCGGCCCCTCTCCTTCCTGGTGTCTAGGGAGAGAAGCTCCACCCGCACAGCTAGTTGTCGAAACTGTACTTCCGGCATGGAGTTCTCACACCTAGTTATGGATGGAGGGATGGTACCCCCATCGTCCAGGTCGGAGTTCCCCGCAAAGAGAGACACCAATAAATCGGTTTTCTCTTTTGCAGAGTGGGCAAGTGAGCCCCCAGGACACTGCAGAGGTGGAAGTGAGGAGCGGCAAAAATTCGATTCGACAGATTTGGCGAGAGGCCAAAACTAATGGCTCCCAGTTGGGTGCTGGTTCAGCCTATCACCAACTCTGTCGATATGTCCGAATTTGACCCTGACGATAGCCCTCTTGCAGGATCTGGAGAGGCGGTTTTATTCTTTCTTCAGTTCGGATACATTAGGATCACGTCTGGCACGAGCGCATGACCACGCACGATAAGCTGCGCCACTAGCTGCGACAGATTCAGCACAGTCGCGGCTGAACCACCGAGACGGACGAGGGCGCTCAAAATGAACATCTCCATTCCCCCAAAAACCACATCGTCATTTGAAACGGGTTTGCAGACATTCGCCAAATTTGATATTCGTCAAATTGGTAATTCGTCAAATCGGTAATTCGTCAAATCGGTAATTCGTCAAATCGGTAATTCGTCAAATTAGGAGATTTGCCAAATACGCCATTGGTCAAGTCTATGTACATTCAATACAAAAGCACGCATTTTGAATCACCCATTCACACAATATTGTAAGCATGTATGGCTTATATTTTACTAGCATGTACTTATATGTATTGTTAATAAGTATTCTTATTATTATTTTTATCTTCAATTGTCACGCAACTCTTTTGCTACTACCTACTTACATTCCACTATATTATCGAATCTCAAACATCCAAAGGTTGACTGTAATAAATCTCTGTAAAGGATAAGTGCGCCTTTGCACCTTATGTAAATTTTTCAATGTATTTCTTACTGTTTAATGTTTGCTGGAACAATAAAGAATTTTCTATCTATCTATCTATCTTGCATGTAGATCATCGACAGGGTTAGCTTGGAAGACGAGAGAACCTACACCGGTGAACACGATACACACCCTCACACCACAAATGCATGACTGACAGAGACCGATAGTGAGGTACTTCAATAGGATATACGTATGCTGGAAAGAGATACCGATGTCGGACATCACGACGCCATGTCATTAAAATTTGAAATAGATTAAAAAAAATTATAATTTTTTTATTTGACATAGGTATATTTTTGACAATCTCTAGTTAGGTACTGTCACACCCCTAATACTGCACACAGACCGCGCTTGCACTTTTACCTTATATAAGCGAGCGCGCGACAGCCGGCCAGTGTCAGTCGAATTCCACCACTCTCCTACGGCGAAGCGCTGCCCAAATTACAAGTGTCTTCCTATATCTACAAAGTGTTCTTTAATTAAGTGCTAATTCCTTAATTCTAAAAATCTACAAAATAGTTCTAAATCAAATGGTGTAATAATTAAGTTCTTATCTACAATAAACGTTCAAGTTTATAAAAACGAATAATTTCAGTTTTTAAAAAGCTAAGCGGAAAGCTCCGCCTAACAATTGGTGTCAGAAGTGGGATGCAGAGTAATTAAAACTCCAGTTTTTCCCCACGAAACCCACAAACTAATAGTGAAAAATCTATAGAGCGGACGGAAAATCTATGTTCTATGTCAGTGAATCCTCAAATTAAAAGCCATTGCGAAAGTACATTAGTCCAACTCAAAGTATTAACCGATCATAATTTTAATAAGTTAGAAGCTCTATCCCATGTCATCGCGGACGAGAAACCAAATCGCCTAAAACGCGGCCTCTTTGATTTCGGAAGAAATGTATTAAAATTCTTCCTCGGAACACGAGACTCCACCGATGCCGGAAAATACAATGACGCAATCGAGTCATGTCAACAAGACGAAAAACAACTGTCCCATCTCATGAAAGAAAACATCCATATAATAAAGTCACCTTTATAACTTTCAACGACTCTCTCACAAGAATTAACCAAAACGAATTTAAATTAAACGACGAAATGGAAATGTGTAAAGAACTGTATAAATATCCGAGTATACCAAAGAGTTAACACTCTATCTAACTCAATCGAAAGCTCACTACTATCCATACCTTTCACTCTCGAAAACACTATAAATTCCATTTTATTCGCCAAACTCAACATTCTACATCCATTTGCGTACCGCCGCCGCTGCCATCTTCTACATTGTAAACCAGAACTCCAGCTCGCCGACTCACCCTCCGGCTGCCACATCAACATCCGCTATCCCAGACGGGACCAGCAGCTTAAAAGGCAGTTCCCGCCAGTTCTCCTACGTCGTCGTAACTCTTCAGCCAGTCGTTCCACTTCGTAAGTCCTCACAAGTGTAGTGTTGTGCGATGCATCTGTGCATCTACGCCGTGTGAGTAGACTATATTATTAAACACCCTAAAGGACATTAAGTAATTCTAATTTAATACGATAATTCTTCCGTGTCAACCGACTCTATCCAACTTTCTGATTTCGATTCATACTCCGACTCCAAAACCCAACCAAAAATGTCGGAGAAGGTCCCACTGAACGTGCTCATTAAACTCATCAAACCTTTCAATGGTGACAGGGCTAACCTACCCGCCTTCCTAACCAACTGCGACAATGCGATCGAGTTAGCCAACCCTGATCAAATAATAACATTGTTCAAATTCACCCTGTCACAACTGGAAGGAAAAGCCCAAGCAGCCACGCCCCTCCGAGTATTTGACTCTTGGGACGACCTTAAGGTGTTCCTCCGATCCACATTTGGAGAACAAAAGCACCACTCCCATCTGCTAGCCGATCTTCAAGCCTGCAAACAGCAGCAAGCAGAGAGCGTAACCCAATTCGCCATGCGAGTCGAAAGCGGCCTAACCTGCATACAATCTGACCTCCACCACAGCGTGACTCAGAAAGGTGAGCTGATAGGCCGCGTAGCAGAGATATAGGACCTCGCACTCAACACCTTCATACTAGGAGTAAACCCCAACATTTCTATCATCATTCGCTGCCGAAACCCTACGACCCTCAGCGAAGCAACAAACCTCTTAGACAAACCAACCGACCACCTATGCAGATCACGTCCACCTCTACAAACCTTTCGAACGGATAACTCTAGATATCGTCGGCCCGCTGCCCCTATCAGGTCAGTACCAATTTAGATATATACTAATCCTCCAAGACGACCTTACTAAATACTCTACTGCTTACCCTTTAATCGCGATCTCTTCAGAAAAGATATCTATTCAATTAATCCACTTCATAGCCCACTTTGGAATTCCAAAAGCAATCCTGACGGATAATGGCTCATACTTCATCTCGGATGTCTTCAGAACCATATGTAATTTCTTCAAAATAAAAAATCTATTTTCCTCGGCATTTAGACCAGAAACATGTGGAGCGCTTGAGAGATCGCATTCCACGACCAAGGAGTATTTGAAATCAATTGTAAACGAACACCGCGATAATTGGCACGAGTATCTACATACAGCAATCGTAGCATATAATACGAATGTACATAGTACGACGCAATACTGCCCATACGAGCTCGTTGTCGGCGTAAAACCTTACATCCCAAATTTCTTGTACAACTTCCACCCAAATCTCACATAATATCCTGAATATATCCGCTCCTTAAAATACAAAATGAACTTCAGCAGGCAAAAGGCCTTAGAACATATCGAGCACAGTAAACAAAGATCAAAGGTTCTTTACGACCGACATTCCCGAGAAACGAAATACAAAGCACGAGACTTAGTTTACTTTGAAAATCATGCTCGACAAGGCAAATCCTTAGAACCACTTTGGAAGGGACCATTTAAAATCGTTAGACTAAATGGAATCTCCACAGCCACCCTTCAATAGGTCACAGACAAGTTCGTCACCATTTTGAGCAGATGAAGCCAGCCTATTAATTAAGCCCATTTCAAACGATAAAATATTCATTTTAATTCGATCCCTTTTTAAAAATAAACTTACTCAATTAATCAACGCCAGTAAATATCAATGTAAACAAAACCACCTCCCCACTATCACTGGGCGCACGTCCCGGATCATGTTACAACTCCATTCGAATAAATAAAATTAACCTTGACAATCGCTCCGCACAGCTGATGACGACTTGACCTACTTAATTTCACATTACAGGTTGACTCACGCATTCTTCGCGTCAACATAATTCGTCGAACCAATTCTCCACAGCCCCGGGATATACTTTGATCCACAGGGAACTATGAAATATTTCAATGATTACTGGAACGTTGTCACCCACATGTCTCGTTCATTCAACCTCACTTGAAACGACTAGAAAAATCTATAGAGCGGACGGAAAATCTATGTTCTATGTCAGTGAATCCTCAAATTAAAAGCCATTGCGAAAGTACATTAGACCAACTCAAAGTATTAACCGATCATAATTTTAATAAGTTAGAAGCTCTATCCCATGTCATCGCGGACGAGAAACCAAATCGCCTAAAACGCGGCCTCTTTGATTTCGGAGGAAATGTATTAAAATTCTTCCTCGGAACACGAGACTCCACCGATGCCGGAAAATACAATGACGCAATCGAGTCATGTCAACAAGACGAAAAACAACTGTCCCATCTCATGAAAGAAAACATCCATTTAGTAAAGTCATCCTTTATAACTTTCAACGACTCTCTCACAAGAATTGACCAAAACGAATTAAAATTAAACGACGAAATGGAAATGTGTAAAGAACTGTATAAATATCCGAGTATACCAAAGAGTTAACACTCTATCTAACTCAATCGAAAGCTCACTACTATCCATACCTTTCACTCTCGAAAACACTATAAATTCCATTTTATTCGCCAAACTCAACATTCTACATCCATTTGCGCTTAGCCCTAAACGACTTTTAAACGAGCTAACCCAACACTCTAACTCCATTCTAAAAACATAGATTTCCCTACTCCTCTTAAGATAAACAAAATCCACACACTAATAGATGTGTCTAAGCTAGTATGTTACTATACAGACGGGAAAATAATCTTCATCTTGCAAATCCCACTAACACAACCTACTAAATATACGTTATATCAAAACATACCCCTGCCTACAGCTCACAACTCAGCTGTTCCGAACACCTACTCACTCATATCTTACACACTAAAATTTCTTGCAATAAAAACTGACCTACTCTCTCATCAACAGCTTGGAACAATGCAAATTAGTAACTTAGAATACATTTGCCCAATGGCAAACATGTATTCCAGCATCAGCAATCAGAGGCGGACTAGCAGCCTTAGCCGCCCTAGGCCGTTTAGTACCAGCCGCCCCAATTCAATCCAGCCGCCCCTTTCAAGTTTACAGCATAGATACAAATGTGAAGTTGTACGAAAATCAGTATTGCGTTCGGTTCAACCTGCCAGAAATATATTATTTCTCGGTTTATTTTACATATAGCAGAAGTATTTTTTATAAGTTTTGCGGCATTATTGACCTTATCGTCATAGCTAAATACCGGCACCCTTTCTATTCTGTACCTGCGCTCACTGCTTCCAGCAGCAGGTACAGATTGGCCGCCCCTAATATCTGGCCGCCCTAGGCCCGGGCCTAGTCGGCCTTAAGGGAAGTCCGCCTCTGTCAGCAATCCATGCTGCGAAACCAGATTAATCTCAGAAATTATTACTTCTATGCCTACCGAATGAGATTTTAAAACTATATGTAGAAATCTGGCAAAATCTAAAGAATAATAAGTGGGGTAAACTAACAATAAATTGTAATAACAAAATCCTAGATCTGACTATCTCGGCTATAGGAATTTTAACGCTACCTACTAACTGTGTTGCCTTTTTCAAAGTCCTTACCTTCAAGCCAAGCTTGAACATGAATTCAACAATAGAACCACTGAATTCTAATTTCAATATAATAGAAGACGACTGCTGTAATCAAGAGAAGTTTAACAGCAGCCTGCCTTATCTGTCTCCCAACAAATTGACTAATATAAACTTAGAATCGCTAAAATACTCGGCCCATAAATTTGATTATTTAAGTGAGGAACTTAATAAAATAGAAAATCAACCTCACTATATAAAATACGGAAATTATTACTCTGGCCTGGTTTATACTATATCTATTGCTTGATAATCTTTATTATATATAAAATCACCAGAAAACTCTGTGGTAGTTCAAATTGTTGTGTCGCAATCTATAAGCAATGCAACGCCGGAAAATTAGTCCGTCACTCATCCAAAATCAGTAACTCTATCGAAATGACTGAGATGAAGTCGTCAGAAGAAAATAGAGCAAATCCTAGATCGGTAGAACCAACTTATTCTACTAATAGATGGTATCGTCTAGAAAACCTAAACTTAACATTAATAACTAGTTTATAATACTCACTTCTTAGCCACGTGTACAAGGTCTTTTCGAGAGTCATCACGAGTCGGCTGACACAGAGGCTGGACCAGTACCAGCCTCGTGAGCAAGCTGGATTTAGGAAAGGGTACGGCACCATGGACCACATATTTACTGTGAGACAAGTGGTGCAAAAATGCGAGGAGTACAACAAGCCGCTCTTCCTAGCCTTCGTCGACTATGAGAAGGCGTTCGACTCAGTTGAAAAATGGGCTGTCGAAAACTCCCTCCTCAGGTGCAGAATCGACCACCGCTACATCGAGGTGCTCCGAAATCTGTATCGGTCCGCGACGATGACTGTGAGGCTTCACGAGAATACCCAACCTATCCTCCTTGGTAAAGGCGTAAGGCAGGGGGATGTGATCTCACCCAAGCTCTTCACAAACGCATTGGAAGATGTGTTCAAGATGCTTGAGTGGGACAACATGGGTATAAACGTGAATGGAGATCTTCTCAGTCATCTGCGTTTCGCCGATGACATTGTTCTTCTGTCAAATTCCCGAGATCAGCTTCAGATCATGCTGGAAGACCTTTATACAGCGTCGATGAAGGTTGGTCTGAAGATGAACCGGGACAAAACCAAGGTCATGGCGACCGAGGTTATGACGGGAGGACAAATTGTTATTGGCGGAGAAGTGATCGAACAGGTTGAAGAGTACGTATACCTCGGTCAAATTCTGCGGCTTGGTAGACAAGGTCTGCTTAAGGAGGTGGAGAGACGAATTCAACTGGGTTGGGCTGCCTTTGGAAAACTAAAATTCGTCCTGAAGTCTGACCTTCCGCAGAATTTAAAGACCCGTATATATGACCAGTGTGTCCTCCCGGTTATGACGTACGGGTGTGAAACGTGGACTCTGACGGTCGCTGTTGTCCAAAGGTTGAAAGTTGCCCAGCGAGCAATGGAGCGAGCCATGCTGGGAATATCGCTACGTGATATGGTGCGTAACGAGGAAATCCGCCGACGCACCAAAGTAGTCGATATTGGACACCGGGTGGCTAAGCTCAAATGGCAGTGGGCTGGGCACGTTAGCCGAAGAGACGATGACCGTTGGAGTAACCGTGTCCTACACTGGCGGCCGTGGACAGGAAAACGGAGTGTGGGAAGACCACCCGCCAGGTGGGACGACGACATCAAGTACGCCGGCGGAAATCAGTGGTTCCGTATCGCTGAAGGCCGGGAGGACTGGAGGAAAATTGGAGAGGCGTATGTCCAGCAGTGGACGCTCACACGCTGACTGACTGACTGACTGACTTATAATATAATAACCCTAGAATTAAATTAAAATTGTGTTTACTTAATAAGCTATAGTTATAAGGAATTTACTATGTCAATTCTATGTCGAAAGAAATACTATGTCAGAAATACTATGTCGTGCTATATCATACTATGTTGAAAGAAGTTACTATGTCAGAAATACTATGTCGGGCTATATCGTTCTATGTCAAGAGAAGTTACTATGTCAAGAAAGTTACTATGTCAAGAGAAGTTACTATGTCAGTAGAAGTTACTATGTCAAGAGAAGTTACTATGTCAAGAGAAGTTACTATGTCAGTAGAAGTTTCTATGTCAAGAGAAGTTACTATGTCAGTAGAAGTTACTATGTCAAGAAAAGTTACTATGTCAGTAGAAGTTACTATGTCAAGAGAAGTTACTATGTCAGTAGAAGTTACTATGTCAAGAAAAGTTACTATGTTTAAAGAAGTTCTATGTCAAAAGAAGTACTATATCGGAAATACTATGTCGTGCTAAATCATTCTACGTCAAGAGAAGTTACTATGTCAAGAATTCAATGTCTGTAATATTAAGTAAACCATTACCTACTAGTTCAATAATACGTTCTACTATGTCATTGCAAATTCGTCACTGTATCATGTAATATCAAATTCTAAATAATCACTAGATCGTAAATGTTTGCTATATCCTTGGTCGTTCGCTACTATGTTGTTTAATTAATTTTGATGTCAATCTTTAACATAACTTAGTTCTAAGCCAAATA
Source organism: Nematopogon swammerdamellus (assembly GCA_946902875.1). Lineage (NCBI taxonomy): Eukaryota > Metazoa > Arthropoda > Insecta > Lepidoptera > Adelidae > Nematopogon > Nematopogon swammerdamellus. The sequence continues at coordinate 27,784,627 of OX336337.1, read as the reverse complement.
ATTTGTAAATTGGGCCTTACCCTTCGCTTCCCTAGTTTTTCCCGTAAAATCAGTCTTCCTCAGGGGGCTGTTGCACCCCTAATACTGCACACAGAGCGCGCGACAGCCGGCTAGGTCACTCGAATTCCACCACTCTCCTACGAGGAAGCGCTCCCCAAATAATTATTAAGTTGCTATATCTACAAGTATCTTCCTATATCTACAAGTGTTCCTAAATTAAGTGCTAATTCCTTAATTCTAAGAATCTACAAAATAGTTCTAAATCAAATGGTGTAATAATTAAGTTCTTATCCTTTATTACCTATAATAAAATCCAACGTCTGCTTTCTGTCTGAGTGTCTGTCTGTCCGCTTATAACTCGAGAACCACTGAACCGATTTTAATAAAACAAAATTCTACGGATAGCTTGATTCTTCCCATCAACTATAGGCTACTTAATATCACGCTAAATAGCTTATGGGGTTAGCAGCGAAGTGAAATATGAGAGCGGGCGGAGCCGCGGGCACAGCTTGTTTATACATATAATAAAATCGTAAAGGTAAGAAAGTCTGTACATTGAATGTATTCGGAAAAAAACTAACCAGGGTGGCTTAAAATGAGATAATGAACATGTTAGAACAGTTTTTAAAATTTTTGTTTGTTTGTTTGTTTGTTTGTCTGTACGCGCATCACGCAAAAACCACTGAACGGAATTAGACGAAACTTTGTATAGTGGCAGTTTATATTCCGGGTTAAGATAATACGTAAAAAAAAATATCAAAAATAAACAAAAATTAAACAATTATAAACATTATTGCGCGTTTAAAATCACGTAGTCCAAAGTACATAATTATATCTTGAGAACTGGCAGCAAACACAACTTGAATAAAATATTCATTCGAAATTTAAAAATAAGTAGATACAACGAAAATGACAGTTCTTCTTTTTTATAACTTGAACACAATAGTCTATACATATAATATTCTTTCTATACATATAATGAAATCGTAAATGCAAAAATGCGTCTATTTGTACGCGCATCTCGCAAAAACCACTGAACGGAATTTGACGAAACTTTTTATAGTGACAGTGTATATCCCCGATTAACATAATAATAAAAAAATGTAATAAAAATCACGTAATCCAAAGTAAAGGTAAAAAACAATTTTAAATGTCATGTTGACAACGGAGAACTGTCATCTCGACGTGAGCTGGCCGGTGACAAATTCTTTGATAAATAAAAAAAATAATTCAATGTCGCTGTCATTGGTGCAATAAAATTTATTTAACTATTGCCCGCGGCTTCGCTCGCGTGAAATTCGTATTTCAAAAAAAATAAAGTAAGTAACTAAAGGCGGGCCCGAAGGCGGATCTGCGCTCACGTAAACGATATTCTTTCTCGATGAAAGTAACTAAGAGCGAGGCGGAAGGCGGAGCTGAGTTCAGGAAGAAGAAAAACATTCTTGAAGAAAGTAAGTAACTAAGGGCGAGGCCGAAGGCCGAGCTCTATTCTGGAAGACCATAAACCTTCTCGAAGAAAGTAAGTAACTATGGGCGAGGCCGCAGGCCGAGCTGCGTTCAGGAAGAAGCTAAACCATCTTGAAGAAAGTAAGTAACTAAGGCGAGGCCGAAGGCCGAGCTGCGTTCAGGAAGAAGCTAAACCATCTTGAAGAAAGTAAGTAACTAAGGCGAGGCCGAAGGCCGAGCTACGTTCTGATAATTGAAAAACGATCTCGAAGAAAACAAGTAACTAAGGGCGAGGCCGAAGGCCGAGCTGCGTTCAGGAAGAAGCTAAACCATCTTGAAGACAGTAAGTAACTAAGGGCGAGGCCGAAGGCCGTGCTCTATTCGGGAAGACCATAAACCATCTCGAAGAAAGCAAGTAAATAAGGGCGAGCCGAGCCGCGTTCAGGAAGAAGGTAAACATTTTTGAAGAAAGTAAGTAACTAAGGCGAGGCCGAAGGCCGAGCTACGTTCTGACAAATGATAAACCATCTCGAAGAAAGCAAATATCTAAGGGCGAGGCTGAAGGCCGAGCTGCGTTCAGGAACAAGCTAAACCATCTCGAATAAAGTTAATTAATATTAAGATTGAGTTAATTTAATTTAAATTTTATTATAAAGTCCACGCTTCTGACGGCAAATATACCGTGCATCCTAGAACCTCGCGGTTATTCCCGGCTGGATGGCAAGAGGCCCGATGCTATCACCTTAGTGCTATGGACTATTTTCACATTGGCTCCAAGTCACGTTAGGACATCTTCAAAAGCGGCTGGCGTGGCCGAGGCTGGGGCGGAGAGCCTCAAACGCAACAAATATAGAAATATAATTCAAGATTTCGAATTTGTTGATTTGCGGTTGAAACCACTGAAACCTTCGGTCCGTGGAGCAGTGAAGCCAAAAGAGGCTTGGGCCTCTGCTGGGTAACGCAACTGGTGTCCCGCCATCAAGGGCTTATGTATTTCATTCAAAGGGTAAGCCTTGCCATCCAGCGGGGTAATGCCGCAAGTGCTCTAAGAACATTTGAAAATGCCCGTTTTGATAGTTATTTTAATGTTTGTTAGGTAGGTTTTAATTCTGTAGTTATTAATATTACTTTTATATTTTAATGAAATAATAGATTGAGTAAACGATATCATATTCTATCGAAGAAAGTAAGTATTTAAGGGCGAGGTCCGAAGGCGGAAGAGGGTTTTTGGTTTACCTGAACGCAGCTCGGCCTTCGGCCTCGCACTTAGTTCCTTTCTTTCTTCCAGAAGGTTTATCGTCTTCCTGAACGCAGCTCGGCCTTCGGCCTCGCCCTTACTTACTTCCTTTATTTGAGAAAGGTTTATCGTTTACCTGAAAGCAGCTCGGCCTTCGGCCTCGCCCTTAGTTAGTTACTTTCTTTGAGAAGGTTTATCGATTACCTGAACGCAGCTCGGCCTTCAGCCTCGCCCTTAATTACTTATATTCTTCTTTTGAATACGAATTTCACGCGAGCGAAGCCGCGGGCAACAGCTAGTATACAATACAATAAACGTTGAAGAATATAAAAACAAATAATTTCATTTTTGAAAAAGTTAAGCGGAAAGCTCCGCCTAACAGTACGTGAGTATCTACTATCTGCGATATTTTTAGATTTTAGTGTATTTCTTTTTATCGTTTAATTTTAGTATACACCGTATTAAGCAAACACGTGCGAACGCAGTGACGGATGTATCGAAACTGACAGCTCAGGTACTTTAAGTTGTTCGATTTAGAGTACCTGACTTGACACGCAGGGGAAAGCTGATGGCGCTTCTTGTTGTTTTATTAGTTCAATGCATAAAACAAGGAAATTAGTCCATGGTATTGATGATGATGACATGATGATGATGATGATTGATATAATGATAATAGTTATTATGACCGATACACTTAGATGTAGTAAGTACTTAAATGAGTTATTATTTATTAAGAAAAACACTGTTCTATCTATCTTATACGGTTGCTTGCCCGACTCTTTCGAGATTGTAGAGTCTAGTCACTAGACTCTACCGGAATCGTAGACAGAAAAAATAGTTCTGGACTCCGCACTTCATACTTCAATTATTACTAAAACGAGACACCGTGGTTATGGTAGTGTGCGTATCGCGTAATACAGGACCGACCATCTCAAGAGATCGCAGTGATATTGTGTCATCCTTTTTCCACGCGCAGTAATCCCGTATCGCTTGCCTGCACGCTCCACGCAAACATTTACGTGTTCCAAAACAAGCGAATGTCGCACGTAGTCGATCGATAAATTGCCGCTTGCTTCAACGGCTCAAAATTATGGAGGTGGCTTTTTACTTCTTATTATTAAATTATTTATTAAAAACATTTATTGCAATTTTTTTCGTTTATTTTTTTTATGGAAACTGACACGGTTGGCTACATCACCTACAACGTCCGTGATGTCAGCCCATAACACCGGGTGAACTAGGTGCCATGTCAGTGCTTCCCCCTTTGATCGTGCCGGCTACACTGAACTGGTCGGAAAACACAAACTATTTACATAGCCGTTTCAACCGACGTTTCATTCAGTGCGGTGGTATCAACCCGGGCGGGTTAAACCCTACCACCAAGTAAGATTAGGAGGGAAGGGACCTACAGTTTTACGATTTACATTTATTTGTGAAAGAAAACCTATGGACGATGAGTGAATTATTTTATAAAAAATTCAAACGCATTTGTCAATTTAGGTCGACTTTAGACGTGTCTTATATTATATCACTTGCAACTAAAATCACCTAAAATTTGACAGATGTGCTTAAATTAAGATTATTAAATCATTCGTTCATCTCCTGTCTTTCTTTCTCAAAATGACAATAATGACAGGAATATCTAAATTTTAGCTTTAATAGTGTGAAGTGTCTACTAGAAATAAAGCCAATATGTTACTAACATTAAAAACACAGACCAAGTTGACCAACCCACAAACCGAGGGTTCCGCACAAATACGACGGAGGCGTGGCTTTGAAGTGGGGAAGTTTGCTAGCAAATTGCTAGTAAGCTTATTGTGTAGACTGAAGTTAAAAAATAAATTTTAGTGAAATAATGTTTTGCCGGACGCGTAGTTTATTTAGTTTACTTAAAAGAAGAAACAGGTTTCCATACAACTTTTAATTTTTAATCTTTCATGCAAAATTAAAACTTTACTTTTTTTAACTACAAAAACATTGATTTTGAATAGACATGTATGCAAAAACGACACGGGCTGCCTCGACATGGTCCCTATTAGGTTACGGTTAATTTATAGAAGATGCGGAGCGTAGTGACGCATCTTCTATAAATTAACCTTGATAATTTTTTTTGAACCACCAAACTGGTTATAAAAAGAAAAACATTTCTCACCTCCACTCATCACCTTTTTGATACATAAATATATTACAAACAAACTTAATTTTGCAGTCAACCTAAATAATAATTTCTCACTAACTATTTAAACGAGACCAGTTTTAATATTTTCGTATTCCTCCCTTTGATGTTAACTTTTTTGAACCACTTTGTCATATACGTTTCATAAAGCAAATAAATATGTTATTCAAAATCTGTAAGAATCAAACAAGAACCAACCAAGAAAGAAACACGTAAATTTCTTGTGCACCTAAGTCCTTTTGCACAAATCGCAGATCAGGTCATGCGTGGAGTACTGCTTGCACCTGTGGGATGGCTCTGCCAAATATCAGCTTTTAAAAGGGAAATTTGTTTGAAAAGAGGAATTTGTTAAAAAGGATTGCATCCCCACACGCTGGACTTACCGTGGATGCGTACCAACCTCTTCTGCAGATTTTTCCTCTATAGAACCGGTAAACTCTGGGACGTTCTCCTGTCTATATATTTCCTCTCAAGTACAGTCTCGAGTCCTTCAAGAGGGGCGTGAACAGGCACCTGTCGGGCCGGCATGGCATTCGCAACCCCCGCATACGACCAAATGTCCATGGGCGTCCTTAGACATCTCCCTTAGGATGCCTCGGCGCCACAGGTCGCGCTTTCAATAAAAAAAAACACAAAGAAAACACAAGCAAAAATCTGTAAATAAAAATCATGTAAGGGTTCTGGTATTTTGTTGATTTTATTGTAGCTTTTCAAATTGCCATCTAATATAGTAAAATATATATATTATAAAATAATTCTTTTGGGAATCCAGTGTTACCGTTTTCAAATTTGGTGACGTAAAAAAATATAATTTTAAAGAAGCCATCTCCACTTAATCCAAACACATTAAATGTATGAAGTGAAAATTTTTACTTTTTCTTATATAACATTGTATTTGAAGGGATTTTCACTCTTGAAATATAATGCCAGATGCTCTCGTATACTATGCAGAGGCCTGAAGCCGGCATTTGTGTAATATTGAAGACGCTGAAGCAAGTGCTCTCGCGCTGGCGGTCGATGGCAGAATGAGCGGGCGATGCACGTAATATTTGAATTGCACGTATTTTTGGTGGGGCACGAATCGCCCTGACATGCGGAATCTTAATATTTTTTATGATCGAAGACCGGAATAGCCATATATATGCTGTGGCCGGAACGGTGGCGGCGGCGCGGCGGGACGGGGCGCGGCGGCGGCGGTTGCGTGGCTATATTTGGCTCATTCACGATCACGACTCGAGTCGCCGCCACGTTTGAATGATGTGAATATTTTCTTGGAATCGGTTTGAGCCACGCACACGTGTGTCGAGAGGTGTGTGGCGTGTGCCGGCTAGAGGCTGGCGGGAGGGAGGGAGTGGAGGCTGGAGGCGCGCCCGGAGCGCCCTCCTCACACGCGTCGCACCTCGCAGCTCCTTCAACCAATTCTCCAACTTTGCTATCAAAAAGTGTTTATTTGATTACCTACTTCAAATTAGGCAACATCTCCCATTTTTAACAGACTTAAAAAAAAGGAGGAGGTTCTCAATTCGAGTGTATGTTTTTTTTATATTTGTTACGCGATTACTCCGTTAATTGTGGGCTGATTTTGAAAATTCTTTTTTTGTTTGTTAGGTCATACTTCCGAGGTGGTCACATTTAAATTTTATCGAAATAGGTTCAGCGGTTTTCGAAAAATCATCAAAATACTATGGTGTGTGGTTACCTTCAGCAAAACTTTTGTGATGTGGACTTTTTCAGCAATTTGCAGTTTGACACATGGCGAATAATTCTGTACCACTTCAATCGATTTCGATTATTTTCTTTTTTATGTAATACAAGCTGTGCCCGCGGCTCCGCCCGCTCTTATATTTGACTTCTCTGCTAACCTCATAAGCTATTTAGCGTGATATTAAGTAGCCTATAGTTGATGGGAAGAATCAAGCTATCCGTAGAATTTTGTTTTATTAAAATCGGTTCAGTGGTTCTCGAGTTATAAGCGGACATACAGACACTCAGACACTCAGACAGAAAGGCAGACGTTGGATTTTATTATAGGTAAGGATTACTAAAAATAATGAAATAAAAACAGTTTTAATAAAAAAAATTTTTATTAAGTCGACTTTTTTTTTAAGTCGGTTTTATATTTAATATAAAACCGACTTAAAAAAAAAACTAGAACTAAAAACTTAGATTATTAATTTGGTTTCCGCGCGCGGAGACCTATCAATAAATCTAAGACTAAAATGTATTAAATCCTTCCTTATCCTTACCTATAATAAAATCCTTACCTATAATAAAATCAAACGTCTGCTTTCTGTCTGAGTGTCTGTCTGTCCGCTTATAACTCGAGAACCACTGAACCGATTTTAATAAAACAAAATTCTACAGATAGCTTGATTCTTCCCATTAACTATAGGCTGCTTACTATCACGCTAAATAGCTTATGAGGTTAGCAGTGAAGTGAAATATGAGAGCGGGCGGAGCCGCGGGCACAGCTAGTACCTAATATTTTGAAATTATCTCTGTCATTGTATTGAAATACATGAATCGATATTGTGATACATATTCGGACCCTTGTTTCATGAATATTCTAAATTTGAAATCTTTTCCGACCGGCCACAGTACCGTCGAGCTGGTCTGATGATGAAGACGGAAGGTGGCCATAGGAACTCCTAAACCACACATGATAAACCCATCGCGTTTGGGCTCGTTGCATTTGTCTTCACGAGCAATTTACTTGTTTGTTACGCGATTACTCCGTCAATTGTGCGGCGACGATTTTGAAATTTCTTTTTTTTTTTGTTTAAAAGGGGATAACCCTGAGGTGGTCCCATTTTAATTTGGTCAAGATCGGATTGGAAAGCGAGGCGGAATCGCGAGGCCGAAGGTCGAGCGATTCCGCCGAGTACATCAATAGCTAAGAACTACTAAAAAAAAACTGTGAAATAAAAAAACTATTTAAAAAAATATAAAAACCGACTTCAAAAATATATGAAATTAAAAAAAAATCGAACCCTAGAGTTGAAGGCGGTGCTAAAGCAAGCGCAAAAATGATGAATGAAAGAAAACATGAGTGGATAAATCCTTTTGTGTTTTTCTGTAGCCTTCTTTTGCACCGCCTTCAACTCTAGGGTTAATTTTTTTTTATTTCATACATTTTTGAAGTCGGTTTTTATATTTTTTTTAATAGTTATTTTAATTTTAATATTGATTGTTGCAGAGCCGACGACGACGACGCGACGCCGACGACGCCTGCACTCGGCCAACCCGGCGCGCGGCGCGGCGCGGCGGCAGCGGCGCGGGAGGGAGAGCCGCGCTAGAGCCCGAAGAGTGACCACGCTCGCGCGCTCGGCAGACAGTTGTCACCTGTCGTATCCTAGTTCGTAGTGGACTGTGTCGGTGAATTCGCTAAAGTGCCTCGTTCGCAACGGTTCGCCGTCGACGCGACGACGACGCGACGGCGACGCTCTGATTGCTAGCCGCCAGCCGCGCAGTGTCGCCTGAATGCGAAGGAGGAAGAAGCAGAATGTAGTGTTGGGAGTGGGCGCGGGTGCGGGTGGTGCGGGCGGCATGTTCTCCGGGCGGCTGGGCGAGGCGTGCGGCTGCGTGCGGCGGCGGCGCGGGCGCCGCGCGCGCGACGCCGACGACTCCTCGTCGTGCCGCAGCTCGCAGCTGGCGCAGGACGCGGGCGGGGGCGGGGGCGGCGGGGGCGCACGCGGGCGCGGGGCGGCGGCGGGCGAGGGGGCGCGCTGCGGCCTGCGCGCGCTGGCGCCGCTCTTGCGCTTCTGGCGCCGCGAAGATGTCAGCATGACCAAAGTGGAGAGAAGTGAGTCGGCAGTAATTAGTCGCATACGTATGGGAGGGAGGAGCGGCTCTCGCTCTGAGCAATTAATGAACCGTGTGAGCCTTCCTTCGTGGACGCACCCGGTCAGTGCACGCACATTTATTAGGGTGAGGCAGCTCCCGGCCGGCACGAGCGAGCGAGCGCTCGCTCGCTCGCTAGTAGCGAAAATGGTGGTGTTAGTTCGCGCATGTACAGGGTTGGATTTGAGCTCACTAAAATTATCGTAGGTACTCGAAGTTGAAAAGGATCGTATTTAGCCATAAATACGTATCGCACCAAAAACATATAATATAAAAAGATGCCAAGTCTCGCACGCAACCTTTCCACCGTAAAAAGTTGTAAGATCCCATGCAGAGCCAAGTTTGTTCATATCATTGAAGCCCGAATTCAACAATGTTGTAATAAATAATATTTTCTACTTATTAATAATAATAATACTCCTTCAATCAACAGCATCTCAGGTGTTTATCTCTATCCACAACAAAGATACAGGAAGGCCAAAAGTACCCTGAGTTGCTTCGAGAAAGGGATGGTACTTACGGCCGTGTTTGCTTGACTTGGCGGGGGCACTGCCGCGCCGTGCCCCCAGATAATGTTAGTCTTTATCCGAGGTTCGTTCACTGAGTGCGGTGGGTGCGGAGGCAGTGGCTCTGGTAGTTGGTGGTAAGTAGGTAGGTAGGTAGGTAGGTAGGTAGGTACATGTAGTTAGTAGCGCAGTGTAGTAGGTACTCACCCGGCGCACCTCCGCGGTGTACTTGGCCACCGCATCCTGGAACAAGTCGCACTTAGTCAGTAACATGTCTATTGCCCATCAATCAATAAATTAATACTGATTTATTTATTATGTGCGTGTGCACATAATCAATACTAATAATAAATCTGTAAGGGATGGGCATGGAGTAAGTTACTTTGTTTTATGAGATACTGTGTTTGTAGACTCTATGTATGATACTAAAGTTAAATTGACGATTTTTAGAAATCTTTTCTGTATGAATGTATGTATGTTCCTCCATAACTCGTAAATAAATAAATCAGTCATACATTGACATACATGGTTATGCAGACGACAGTACGGCGCATGGATCCTACACTAGTCACCCTTCAGCCAGACGGAGTGATGTGGGCGAGAAGAGACGAACATTTGTGTCCGAACTCGAGCAAACCTGAGCAAACCTTCGAGTCTATTGCCGAATGGGGCCGAAGCAACTTGGTCGTGTTCAACGGATCAAGACACAAGTGTGCGTTTTTAGTGCGAAGAGAACGGCGTTCACACCAGCTCCTTTCTTCCAAAGCACTTCGCTAAAACTAAGCGACCACCTCGGGGTCCTCAGTGTCGAACTGTCGCACAGCTTAAACTTCCGGCGCCACATTGAGGGCAAGGCTAAGCTGGCCTCAAAAAAGCTGGGTGTACTCAACAAGGTGCGGCGGTGCTTCACGGCGGGCGGGCCGAAAACTGACGTTGTATAAAACGCAGGTTAGGTCTTGCTTGGAGTACTGCTCACACCTGTGGGATGGCTCAGCTAAATATCAGCTTGCGCCGCAGCGTCGTGCCGTGCGAATTGTGGATAACCCTGTGGTCGTCGGCTCCCTAAGTGTGTTCAATCGTCTATTTCACGGAGAGTGTTCGGATGAGCTGTTTAACGCGATTCTGCTGTCCCCATTCCACCTCCACACTACGCGTACTGAGTAGGGGATGACCCCTATACAATCGAACTACCGAGGATGCGCACCAACCTGTTATGTAGGTCTTTTATTCACAGAACCGGAAAAATATGGAACGCACCCCTGCTCATCTGTTTCCTCCCAAGTACAGCCTGGGGTTTTTCAAAATGGGCGTGAAAAGGCTCCTGTCAGGCCGGCATGGCATTCGCAATCCCTGTGTATCATAGATTGTCCATGGGCATCGTTAGTCACCTACTCGTAAGTGAAACAAAGCCACATGTCGCGCTTTCCTTAAAAAAATGTGTGTATTGATGGAGCGAGATTGTCCAGAGAGATGGTTAGGGTATGTGTGTATTGATAGAGCGAGATCGTTCAGAGAGATGGTAAGGGTATGTGTGTATTGATGGAGCGAGATTGTCCAGAGAGATGGTTAGGGTAATATGTGTGTATTGATGAAGCGAGATTGTCCAGAGGAATGGTAAGGGTATGTGTGTATTGATGGAGCGAGATTGCCCAGAGATATGGTTAGGGTATGTGTGTATTGATGGAGCGAGATTGTCCAGAGATACGGTTGGTTAGCGTGTGTGTGTATTGCAGCAATGAAGGCGGCGATCCTGATCCAGCAGTGGTACCGCCGTTACCTGGCGCGCATGGAGGTGCGCCGCCGCTACACCTGGACCATCTTCCAGAGCATCGAGTACGCCGGAGAGCACGACCAGGTCAAGGTGCGTACCTGCCACTCACTCTACTGTGCCGGCCGGCCGGCCGGCGGTACCTGGCGCATCAAATGTTACCGTGCCCGTCGTTATTTTCGCCCGGAATGCGCCGGCGCGGTGGCCGGAGTTGAATACAGAATAGGACTTTATGCGCGGTGGCACACTTGTGCCTATTTGGAAACGAAACCGAGATCGAAACAGGATCGAAAGGTACCTAGTTACATCATCGGCCGCGCTCTCAACAACGCCGCCGCTGCCGGCCCGGGGGCGGCGCGGCGGCGCGGCGGCGCGCGGTGGCGACCGCGACGGACGGCGCGGCGGCCGGCGGCGCTAAACAACTTGAAGTTGTATGGCGCGCATAGCGTAGAGCACTTTCGCACTATATCTACGTCACGAAGTGACGACCACAGCACGGCGGCGACGGCAACGACCACCCACGGTCACACCTTGCGCCAGGGTTGCCGAATTAGGGACCAGGTCCCTAAATCTGTTGAACTTTCTACTGTTTTAACGACCAAAAAACCGTTTTAATTATGTACCTACTTCATTTCATTAAACCTAGAGTACTAATATAATTTGTTTACTGCTTAGTACGAGGCTTAGTACTACTCATCCCTCGAGAGGCTACTTTTTAAACACAAGTAAATTATTTTTATTGTCTTTATTAAAGTACTAGCTGAGCCCGCGGCTCCGCTCGCGTGAAATTCGTATTCCAAAGAAGAATGTAAGTAACTAAGGGCGAGGCCGAAGGCCGAGCTGCGTTCAGGTAATCGATAAACCTTCTTAAAGAAAGTAACTAACTAAGGGCGAGGCCGAAGGCCGAGCTGCTTTCAGGTAAACGATAAACCTTTCTCAAATAAAGGAAGTAAGTAAGGGCGAGGCCGAAGGCCGAGCTGCGTTCAGGAAGACGATAAACCTTCTGGAAGAAAGGAAGGAACTAAGTGCGAGGCCGAAGGCCGAGCTGCGTTCAGGTAAACCAAAAACCCTCTTCCGCCTTCGGGCCTCGCCCTTAAAGACTTCCTTTCTTCGATAGAATATAATATCGTTTACTCAATCTATTTATTTCATAAAAATAAAAAAGTAATATTAATAACTAAAGAATTAAACCTACCTAACAAACATTAAAATAACTATCAAAACGGGCATTTTCAAATGTTCTTAGAGCACTTGCGGCATTACCCCGCTGCTGGATGGCAAGGCTTACCCTTTGAATGAAGTACATAATCCCTTGATGGCGGGACAGCAGTTGCGTCAACCAGCTCAAGCCTCTTTTGGCTTCATTGCTCCACGGACCGAGGGTTTCAACCGCAAACGCAACAAATTCGAAATCTTGAATTATATTTCTATATTTGCTGCGTTTGAGGCTCTCCGACCCAGCCTCGGCCGCGCCAGCCGCTCTTGAAGATGTCCTAACGTGACTTGGAGCCAATGTGAGAACAAAAGTGGCGTCCCACATCAAAGAACTACCCTTAGTCCATGGCACTAAGGTGATAGCATCGGGCCTCTTGCCATCCAGCCGGGAATAACCGCGAGGTTCTAGGATGCACGGTATATTTGCCGTTAGAAGCGTGGACTTTATAATAAAATTTAAATTAAATTAACTCAATCTTAATATTAATTAACTTTATTCGAGATGGTTTAGCTTCTTCCTGAACGCAGCTCGGCCTTCGGCCTCGCCCTTAGTTACTTGCTTTCTTCGAGATGGTTTATCATTTGTCAGAACGTAGCTCGGCCTTCGGCCTCGCCTTAGTTGCTTACTTTCTTCAAGATGCTTTAGCTTCTTCCTGAACGCAGCTCGGCCTTCGGCCTCGCCCTTAGTTACTTGCTTTCTTCGAGATGGTTTTTCAATTATCCGAACGTAGCTCGGCCTTCGGCCTCGCCTTAGTTACTTACTTTCTTCAAGATGGTTTAGCTTCTTCCTGAACGCAGCTCGGCCTGCGGCCTCGCCCTTAGTTACTTACTTTCTTCAAGAATGTTTTTCTTCATCCTGAACTCAGCTCCGCCTTCCGCCTCGCCCTTAGTTACTTTCATCGAGAAAGAATATCGTTTACGTGAGCGCAGATCGGCCTTCGGGCCCGCCTTTAGTTACTTACTTTCTTTTTTTTAAATACGAATTTCACGCGAGCGAACCCGCGGGCAACAGATATATAAATTTTATTGCACCAATGACAGCGACATAACTTCGACTTTCAATTATTATTTTTATTTATCAAACAATTTGTCACCGGCCAGCTCACGTCGAGATGACAGTTCTCCGTTGTCAACATGACATTTAAAATTGTTTTTTACCTTTACTTTGGATTACGTGATTTTTATTATATTTTTTAATTATTATGTTCATCCGGGATATACACTGTCACTATAAAAAGTTTCGTCAAATTCCGTTCAGTGGTTTTTGCGAGATGCGCGTACAAATAGACATTTTTGCATTTACGATTTTATGATATGTATAGAAAGAATAGATATGTATAGACTATTGTGTTCAAGTTATTAAAAAGAAGAACTGTCATTTTCGTTGTATCTACTTATTTTTAAATTTGGAATGAATATTTTATTCAAATTTTGTTTGTTGCCAGTTCTCAAGATATAATTATGCACTTTGGACTACGTGATTTTAAACGCGCAATAATGTTTATAATTGTAAATTTTTTTTTATTTTTGTTATTTTTTTTTACGTATTATGTTAACCCGGCATATAAACTGCCACTATACAAAGTTTCGTCTAATTCCGTTCAGTGGTTTTTGCGTGATGCGCGTACAGACAAACAAACAAACAAACAAACAAACAAAAATTTTAAAACTCTTCTAACATGTTCAGTATCTCATTTTAAGCCACCCTGGTTAGTTTTTTTCCGAATACATTCAATGTACAGACTTTCTTACCTCTACGATTTTATTATATGTATAGATGATTATTTTGGTTAATGCTTCCCAGACAGGCCTGGTCAGCCAGGGAGAGTAGACCGCACCTCGCGAACGCGAGAGGCCGAAGCCCAGCATAGGGTGCGCTGTAGCGTTTAAATTACAAAAATTATAAATGAAGCGCATTAGGCTATAACAATAATAATAATAATCGCGTCGTCCCGGAGAGCTCCGTAGCCACGGCCTGCACCCGCCGGCGCGCTTGGGGCTTGTCTCCCGCCGTCGGCGGAATTTTACCGTTTTCTTTTTTTTTTGTTTTTGTCTGTATTAATTTTGTATGAATTTTTTTAATTGTATAGATAGAATTAATATAGATATGTAAATAGAATAAGAAAACGTGACAATAAAGAGATAATAATTAAAGTAAGAAAAACATATGCCAAACTCTGCCTTTTTAAAAACAATAAAGAAAAAAATATATTTCCTAAATCAACACAGTCGCAAATGGAACTTTATAGTTAACACTTGCATAACTTTTTTGTCAAAATAGAGATTTCGTAAGTGTATGAAAACAATTATTTTTTATAAACATCTAAAAAACTCTAAAATTATCCTTCTAAGCTTAGAATACAAAGTTTTATAAATACAACTAGCTGAGCCCGCGGCTCCGCTCGCGTGAAAATCTTATTTCAATGAAGAGTAACTATGGGCGAGGCCGAAGGCCGAGCTGCGTTCAGGAAGTCGATAAACCATCTCTAAGAAAGTAAGTAATTAAGGGCGAGGCCGAAGGCCAAGCTGCGTTAAGGTAAACGATAAACCTTCTCAAATTAAGTAAGTAACTAACGCCGAGCCTTCAGGCTGATCTGCATTCTAGAAAGAAAATAAACCTTCTCGAAGAAAGTAAGTAACTGAGAGCGAGGCCGAAGGCCCAGCTGCGTTCAGGAAGATTATAAACCTTCTCTAAGAAAGTAAGTAATTAAGGGCGAGGCCGAAGGCCGAGCTGCGTTCAGAAAGACTGTAAACCTTCTCGAAGAAAGTAAGCAACAAAGGGCGAGGCCGAAGGCCGAGCTGCGTTCAGGAAAACGATAAACTTTATCTAAGAAAGTAAGTAATTAAGGGCGAGGCCGAAGGCCGAGCTGCGTTCAGGAAGACGATAAACCTTCTCGAAGAAAGTAAGTAACTGAGGGCGAGGCCGAAGGCCGAGCTGCGTTCAGGAGGACTATAAACCTTCTCGAAGAAAGTAAGTAATTAAGGGCGAGGCCGAAGGCCGAGCTGCGTTCAAGAAGACCATCAACCTTCTCGAAGACAGTAAGTAACCGAGGGCGAGGCCGAAGGCCGAGCTACGTCCAGGAAGACTATAAACCTTCTCGAAGAAAGTAAGTAACTAAGGGCGAGGCCGAAGGCCGAGCTGCGTTCAGGAAGACTGTAAACCTTCTCGAAGAAAGTAAGTAACAAAGGGCGAGGCCGAAGGCCAAGCTGCGTTCAGGAAAACGATAAACCTTATCTAAGAAAGTAAGTAATTAAGGGTGAGGCCGAAGGCCGAGCTGCGTTCAGGAAGACGATAAACCTTCTCGAAGAAAGTAAGTAACTGAGGGCGAGGCCGAAGGCCGAGCTGCGTTCAGAGAGACTATAAACCTTCTCGAAGAAAGTACGTAATTAAGGGCGAGGCCGAAGGCCCAGCTTCGTTCAGGAAGACCATCAACCTTCTCGAAGACAGTAAGTAACCGACAGCGAGGCCGAAGGCCGAGCTACATCCCGGAAGACTATAAACCTTCTCGAAGAAAGTAAGTAACTAAGGGCGAGGCCGAAGGCCGAGCTGCGTTCAGAAACATGATAAACTTTCTAGAAGAAAGTAAGTAACTGAGGGCGAGGCCGAAGGCCGAGCTACGTTCAGGAAGACTATAAACCTTCTCGAAGAAAGTAAGTAACAAAGGCCGAGGCCGAAGGCCGAGCTGCGTCCAGGAAGATCAGAAACCTTCTTGAAGAAAGTAAGTAACAAAGGGCGAGGCCGAAGGCCGAGCTTCGTTCAGGAAGACGATGAACTTTCTCGAAAAAAGTAAGTAACTGAGGCCGAAGGCCGAGCTACGTTCAGGAAGGCTATAAACCCTTTCGAAGGAAGTAAGTAACAGAGGGCGAGGCCGAAGGCCGAGCTGCGTTTAGGAAGACTAAACCTTCTCGAAGAAAGTAAGTAACAAAGGGCGAGGCCGAAGGCCGAGAGCTGCGTTCAGGAAAACCATAAACCTTCTTAAAGAAAGTAAGTAACTGAGGGCGAGGCCGAAGGCCGAGCTGCGTACAGGAAAACGATAAACCTTCTGAAAGAAAGTAACTAACTGAGGGCGAGGCCGAAGGCCGAGCTGCGTTCAGGACGACTATAAACCTTCTCGGTGAAAGTAAGTATAAACTATGGGTGAGGCCGAAGGCCGTGGTGCGTTCAGGAAGAGGAAAAGCCTTCTCGATGAAAGTAAGTAACAAAGTAATAAAAGAACGTAACTAAGGGCAAGACCACTGTCACCCCAAATCGTTCTTAGTTACTTGGTTTGAGAAAGTATATGGTTTAGCTATACGCAGCTCCACCTTCGGCGCCGCCTTAGTTAAATTTCTTTGTGAAGAAAATCGTTTACCTGATCGGAGCTCGGCCTTCGGCCTTGCCCTTAGTTAGTTGCTTTCTTCGAGATCTTTTTTCTTTTTACGGTGGAAAGGTTGCGTGCGAGACTTGGCATCTTTTTATATTATATGTTTTGGTGGGATCTCATTTCTTTTTGTAGGTATTCTTCCTTCTTAAACGGTTTTATCCCGTGCCGCAACGCGCAGCACCGCGCCGCCACGCGCCGCACCGCGCCGCCCCGCGCCGCCCCGCGCCGCACCGCGCCGCCCCGCGCCGTCCCGCGCCGCCCCGCGCCCCGTAAGAACCATTCTCGTACTTCAAGGAATATTCTAAAAAAATAATTAGCGAAATCGGTTCAGCTGCTCTCGAGATTTGCGCTTAGCAACACATTCAGCGATTCATTTTTATATTATAGAGATAGACTTTGTATGGAAAGGTAAGTTTGCCCGCATAAGGCGACAAGCTAGCCACCTCTCACCTTGGCACGTTCTTTCCACGCTTACCCCGATTGTCGGGATACGACGTGTCGTGTGTATGTGTATGTGTACTTATGCAACTGACAAAATTAATTTGTCATTTGTCATAGACTTTGTATGGAAAGGTACGTTTACCCATAAAAAAAAAACGGGCCTTAAATTTTAGGATGTTTGAGTTTTTCCTTTCGTTGTGGGCTAAACATTAGCTGAATACAAAATTTCAAGTTTGTAGGTCTGCTGGAAGTACCTTAGATTTTTGATGATCGGTGAGTGAGTGAGTGAGTGAGTAAAAACCGGAACTTTGACTGGCGATATCTCGCAAACTATAATAGGTACAAACTTATAATTTGGGGGTATAGCTAGGTTTGGTAAGCACTCTTGGTAACTAAAGTTTCAGGTGTTTATCTCTATCCACAACAAAGATACAGGGAGGCCAAAAGTACCCTGAGTTGCTTCGAGAAAAGGATGGTACGGCCGTGTTTGCTCGACTTGGCGGGGGCACTGCCGTGCCGTGTCAGATTGTCATGTTTGTCTACGATAGCGCAATAAATGAATATTGTATTTTACCACATAAAGGATAGTATATACTGATAAATAAAACAATTCGTGCGAAATTATTCCCTAACCATTCCAAAATATTCAAAAATGCACAACGTTGATATTTAAGTTTTCACTTCTGCCGGCACGCCCGGAGTGCAACCTTAGGCTTTTTTTTTAATGTTTGTCCCTTCATAACTTTCGACTGGATTCTTTTTTTATTTGAAAGCTGGTGCTTCCCGTGTCGTCCCATTTTAATTTGGTCAAGGTCGGATTGGAAAGCGAGTCGGAAACGCGACATTTACTTACATTTACATTTACTTCAACTTAGAGAACAGTGCAAGTTTCATCAAAATCACGTAGTAGTAGTTTTAAACGAATAATCCTATACCACGACAATCCATTTCTGTGATTATTTTTTATTGGCTTACATTTACTTAACTTAGGGAACAGTGCAACTATCATTAAAATGGGTTCAGTACTTTTCAAGATATGGACTGTTACTTAAGTGTGTCAAATGGCCAAATAATTGTATACCATGACAACTATTTCTGTGATTCTTTTTTATGTGATATTACTAAACAGGTGAAATAAAAAACTGTTTAAAAAAACATTGAACCGCGATAAAAAACAACTAGGAATTTAGAACTAAAAATAATTCAATAATTGGGTTGAAGGCGGTACAAAAGCACACCAGAAAATTTATAGATGAAGTCCTTTTGTGCTTTTGTACCGCCTTCAACTCAATTATTGAATTATTTTTTGTTATAAGTAGTTGTTTTTTTGAAGTCGGTTCAATGTTTTTTTAAATAGTTTTTTTATGAAACTGAAATAGTTGTACTCTCTGAGTTGTAATCAATCCACATTTCGAGATAACATCTACAAATATAGAGTGGAGGACGGAGGGAACGGCGACGGCAGACGCGACGCGCGCAAGAGTGCACTCACCAGGTCCGCCCACTCGTAGGCGTCGTCGTGCGCCGGCGCCGACTCAGCGCGCCCCCGCCCCTGTAGTGCCTGCGCCTGCGCCGCCATCCGTCACGACTAGCTCCGTCGTCGTGCGCGCAGCGGAGCTCGCCGACCGACTGACGGACCGACGACGACTGTCACCTAAACTCGCGCCATCATTATACATATTTTTTAACTACCCGCACCGACTCCTACAGTTTTATTTTTGTTTTTTTTTTTTGGTTTTTTAGGGTTCCGTACCCCAAAGGAGGAAAAAACGGAACCCTTATAGGATCACTTTGTTGTCCGTCTGGCTGGCTGGCTGTCGTCGGTCTGTCAAGACCCTTTTCCTCAGGAACGGGTAAATGTATCAAGTTGAAATTAATACCAAATACTAAGGTCTACGTTGACACGAAGGTGTAAGAATTGTAAGCTTCTAAGTCAACGGACAAACAAGATACGGCCATTTATGTCACATATTTTTCTACTGGCAAATCAAATCAAAACCTATAGAGTACTTTCCGTTAACCTAGACTCATGAAATTTGGCAAGAAGCAAGGTCTCATAGCACAATTAAAGCAAAAAATACAAAAATTGTAAATTTGTAGTTATTTGACATTTAAATAAAAATTTTGTTTGTTTTGAATGTCAAGACACTTTTTCTCAGAATTGGATCAAGATATCAAATTGAAATTAATCCGAAATACTAAAGTCTGCAATATCTTAGAGGTGTAGAAAATGTAAGCTGCTAAATCAACGCAATCAAAAGATACGGCCATTAATGTCAGATTTGATACTCGCAAACTCACTCAAATCAAATCAAAACCTATAGGGTGTTTCCCGTTAACCTAGAATCATGAAATTTTGTTAGAAGCAAGGTCTTACAGGACAAGTAAAGGAAAAAGTCCGAAAATTGTAAATTTGTAGTTATTTGACATTAAAAAAAATAGCCTTGTTTTGTATGTCAAGATATCAAATTAAAATTAATACGAAATACTAAGATCTGCGATCCCTTCAAGGTATAGAAAATGCAAGCTTCTAAATCAACGCAATAAAAAAATACGGTCATTTTTGTCAAATTTTAATACTCGCAAACTAATTCAAATTTATTTAAATGGCACTTCCCGTTGACCAAGAGTAATGAAATTTGGCAAGAAGCAAGGTCTCACAGCACAAGTAAAGGAAAAATCAAATCTCTTTGGGAAAAATCAGGAAATTGTTTTGTATACATTCATATAATAAATATATTTTTGTATATTTCACCTGCACGAATGTCTGACAGTCAAACCATTGGTGTAGTTTTTATTTAGGCGTTTCGTGATTTTCCAAAACACAATTATTTTTGTACAATCATAATACAAATATATTGTGGGATGGTACGGAACCCTCAGTGCGCGAGTCCAACTCGCACTTGGCGGCTTTTTTTATATTTGTCCACATATAATCATGTGCAAGTTTTTACAACCATACGAATAAAATTAAAATGCACAATTTAAATTGCAAAAAAAATCGATCAAGTCCGCGCCGGACAGTGAAGTGTTCCGTAGTCGGGAATAACGTTCACGTTGTAACCGATAATATTCCATATCAGAAAAATATCTTTATTTAAGTACATAAAATATACAAAAGTAATACTAATAACTAAAGAAACAAACATTAAAATAACTATCAAAAGGGGCATTTTCAAATGTTCCTAGAACACTTGCTGCATTACCCCGCTGGATGGCAAGGCTTACCCTTTGAATGAAGTAGGCCCTTGATTGCGGGACGCCAGTTGCGTCCACCAGCAGAGGCCCAAGCCTCTTCAAGAAGCTTTTGGCTTCACTGCTCCACGGACCGAGGGTTTCAACCGCAAACGCAACAAATTCGAAATCTTGAATAATATTTGAATATTTGTTGCGTTTGAGGGTCTCCGCTCCGGCCGCGGCCGCGCCAGCCGCTCTTGAAGAGGCCCGAACGTGACTTGGAGCCAATGTGTCGACACAAGTGGCGTCCCACATCAATGACCTACAATTAGCCCATGGCACTAGGGTGATATTATCGGGCCTCTTGCCATCCAGCCGGGAATAACCGCAAGGTTCTAGGATGCACGGTATGTTTGCTGTCAAAAGCGTGGACTTTATACTAAAATTTAAATTTTGATGCCTGGAGTTTCCACCTGCACTTTTGATGCATGATAGACCGTGGTGGCCATATATGTCGACTGGTGACCCACACACACAAATATGACTTTCACAAATTTTGAGGCCTAAACGAAGTGCAACCGAAATTTTGGTGGTTTTCTGATCTAATAATGTCCCTAGGTGACTCGATGGGTAAGCTTCAAGCCACGCTCCAGATTCTTTTTCTGAAACCGCCAAATAATAATAAAAATACGTGCACGATTAATTTCATTACAATTTTCAAGGAGAATGTCATGTTTCATTTTTAACCGACTTCCAAAAAAGGAGGAGGTTCTCAATTCGTCTGTATGATTTTTTTTTAATTTTTTTTTTTATTTTTTTTTGTATGTTTGTTACGCGATTTAGAAAATTCTTTTTTTGTTAGTTAGGTCATACTTCCAAGGTGGTCCCATTTCAATTTTATCAAAATTGGTTCAGTCGTTTTCGAAAAATCAGCATAATACTATGGTGTGTGGTTACCTTCAGCAAAACTTGTGATGTGGTCGTTTTCGGCAATTTTGAGTTTGATAAATTAGTATGGTGTGTGGTTACCTTCAGCAAAACTTTTGTGATGTGGACTTATTCAGCAATTTGCAGTCTGCAGTCTGACACATAGGGCGAATAATTCTGTACCACTTCAATCGATTTCGATTATTCGATTTCGATTATTCTTTTTTATGTAATATTACTAAAAATAATGAAATAAAAACTGTTTTAAAAAATATTAAACCGATTTCCAAAAAACAAAAAAAAAAAGAACTAAAAAGTATTAAATACCTGATATTTTGAAATTTTCTCTGTCCTGTTGAAATACATGAATCGATATACTAGTGATACATATTCGGACCCTTGTTTCATGAATATTCTGAATTTGAAATTTTTTATCTTTTCCGACCGGCCAGGTGCGCTTAATTTATTATGGTACCTGGCCGGTACCTACTGTACCGAGTACCATCGAGCTGGTCTGATGATGGAGACAGAAGGTGGCCATAGGAACTCCTAAACTACACATGATAAACCCATCGTGTTTGGGCTCGTTGCATTTGTCTTCACGAGAAATTTACTTTAGACCTAAGAGATTCTCAATTCGACGGTATGTTTTCTTTTTTTGGATGTTTGTTACGCGATTACTCCGTCAATTGTGGGCCGATTTTGAAAATTCTTTTTTTTTTATTTGAAAGGGGATAACCCTGAGGTTTTTGAAGTGAAAACTTCTTTAGCGGCGCTTGGCACTTTTTTAGGTGGGTTAAAAAATATAACTCGCGACATCGCGTCAGCGTCATTTTTAAAATGAAACCTTAAGTCATTGCATTAAGGGTTAAGTTAGAGTGGCACGGGATCTGCCGGCACTACCGGAGTGCAACTGTTAAGTAGGGTTCGGTAACACGTTTATGTCTGTCCATTCTACTAAGTTCTGCAAAATGAATGTAGGGTTCCGTAACAAATGCATGTCTGTCTGTTCTACTAAATTTCACATTTATTTCAAAATGAATGTAGGGTTCCGTAACATATGCATGTCTATCCGTTCTACTAAATTTTACAGTTTTCAACGAAGGTCCTCCGACGGTTATTTTATAATAAAAGTAGGGTTCCGTAACACGTTTATGTCTGTCCATTCTACTAAGTTCTGCAAGATGAATGTAGGGTTCCGTAACAAATGCATGTCTGTCCGTTCTACAAAATTTAACATTTATTTCAAAATGAATGTAGGGTTCCGTAACAAATGTATGTCTGTCCGTTCTACTAAATTTTACAATTTTCAACCAAGGCCCTCCGACGGTTATTTTATAATAAAATTAGGGTTCCGTAACACGTTTATGTCTGTCCATTCTACTAAGTTCTGCAACATCACCTACAACGTCCGTGATGTCAGCCCATAACACCGGGTAAACTAAGTGCCATGTCAGTGCTTCCCCCTTTGATCGTGCTGACTACACTGAACTGGTCGGAAAACACAAACTATTTACATAGCCGTTTCGACCGACGTTTAATTCAGTGCGGTGGTACCAACCCGGGCAGGTTAAACAACTACTTATAACCAAGTAAGATTAGGAGGGAAGGGACCTACAGTTTTACGAGGAATCCGAACCTCGGTCAGCCTCCAACGGTCAGCGGTCACCCATCCAAGTACTGACCGCACCCAGCGTTGCTTAACATTCAATAGCGACAGTTGACTGTCTGCACCACTGAGCTATCGAAGCTGACGTGGTCCTATTTTAATTGGGTCAAGATCGGATTGGAAAGCGAGGCGAGTACATTAATAGCAAAAAATTACTAAAAAAAACTGTGAAATAAAAAAAAAGTTTTAAAAAACATAAAACCGACTTCCTAAAAAAAGTAATAAAAATATAAAAACCGCCTTCAAAAATATATTAAATAAAAACCAAAAAAAAAAACGAACCCTAGAGTTGAAGGCGGTGCTAAAGCAAGCAAAAATGATGCATGAAAGAAAACATGAGTGGATGATAATATCCTTTGTGATTTGGGTAGCCTTTTTAGCACCGCCTTCAACTCTAGGTTCGTTTTTTTTTTAGGTTTTTATTTTATATATTTTTGAAGGCGGTTTTTATATTTTTATTTTGACTATTGGAATATCCCACTTGGACTGGGCGACAGCTTGGCTTGGACACGGTGGTTGTTCGTCTGGACAAAGCAGCTTCCAAGCAGAAACGGCTTCTTCGAAGTACGAAATCTCAAACTCACGTAGTGAGGGACTTAATATCGAACCAATGAGAGCTGACGTACAAATATCCTCCACCTTTCTCAGACCGATTCCACCGTATTTTACGGGTAAAGTTGCTTGTTGCCAGGACGAATCAGTCAATTTCGAATTCAGCAATTTTTCCAAGTTACAACGCAGAGAGTTATCAAATGAATTAATCAAATCGTTTTCTTCCAAATCGGACTTGAGCGCAGAAAATAAGTGAGTTTTGGCATGTATTAGGTACTTACATATGAAATTGGCGTTTTATACAGAAAAAATAAAAAAAAAATTTTTTTATGAAAAAATCTATTTTTTTAAACGAAGTATTGGTCAATTGGTCATTATTATCAATGCACTTTTGCCATTTTACTGAAAGTCCATTGAAGCCTCTGCTATAGAAATCCTGGGGATGAGAATCGATTAACTCTTTAAAGGCGTTTTCACTGCCTCATCGGATTTGAATTTTTTTCCCTGTAAAAAGTTATCCAAATTTCGAAAAAAAATGGAAACCAGTTGGAGCAAGGTCTGGTGAATATGGTGGGTGACGGAGAGTTTGCAGTCGTAACTCCCGTAGTTTTGAGACGGTCCATTGTGCGGTGTGTGGGTGAGCTTTGTCGTGAAGAAGGAGTGGACTAGAGCAATTGGCAAGTCTCGGTTGTTTGACAGCTAGCTTATCCATAATTATTTTCAATTCCTCACAGTACACATCTGCAGTAATTGTTGCGCCAGGTATCAAGAAGCTGTAATGAAATGATAATGCCGGCACAGGTCCACCATACACTGACAAGCAACTTCTTTTGACTCAATTTGCGTTTGGGACATGGTTTGGCTGCCTCCCCTGTGTCCAACCAGTGCGACGGACGCTTTCGCTTGTCTTTCAGGATCCACTTTTCATCACAAGTGACAACAACAGGATTCAGAATCCCCTCATTTCTGTGCCTATTCAACAAGTTAAGACAAGCTTCGATGCGATTTTGTTGTTGTTGTTCGGTGAGTTCATACGGTACCCACTTTCCGAGCTTTTTTATCTTTCTAATTTGACATAAATGAATCAGTATCGTTTTATCACTTACATTGAAGGCTGCTGCTAATTCCGACGTGGTTTGTGATGAATCTGCTTCAACTATGGCTTTCAATTCACCGTTATCGACTTTCGTCTCCGGTCGGCCACGGGGCTCATCATTGAGATGAAAATTTTCAGAACGGAAGCGATCAAACCAAAAATGCACAGTGCGTTCACTTGCGGTACCTGGTCCATACACGTCGATGATAGTGCGTGCAGTCTGTCCTGCGTTGGTGCCGCGACGGAATTCATATTCGAAAATAAAGCGCAATTTCGATTTTTCCATGGTCACAGAACCAGCGATATAAAAAAAAACCAAACGGCGGGAAAACAAACGAACAACTGATTTTGAAAAAAGAATAATTTGCCTTTATAACAAATAATATTTGAATTTGGAATTCGTACGCAAACAAAAGTTAGCCACGTTCAAAGTAGTCAGTTTATAGAAACGCCAATTTCATAGGTAAGCACCATATATACAGTGCCGAAGCAAAAATAAAACCATATGTGCATTAATGTCTTCCAATCGTTCACAAAATTTCGATATCGTCTCTGTTTTCTTCTCAATCAGTGGGCGTATACCTTCGGAAGTAACTGGAGCACCAAGAAGATAAAAGTTATCGTTTTCTAGAACTTGTATGTTTGGCGCTACTTCGTTGAATTTCTTAATAATTTCATCTTTTTCATCGTCCGATTTGAAAATATAAATTTCACATTTAGAAAAATTTAAATGAAGCCCGATTTCTTTGAAAGCAGTGATTATTGTATTTAAGTCTGTCAATACTGTGTCAACTTTCCCGCCTAAAGTTCCGTCGTCCAGGTACCATACATTCAGCTCTGAAGTTATTTGTTCAATAATACTATGGATTGACAGACTGAATATAGCCGGGCCCAGTGGATCTCCCTGCTGGCAACCAACGCTTGATGAAATTGGATCATTTTGATTGTAGAATAGATGAGTTGGTGAAGCATAGCAATGCCAGAGGTATGGTTAAATTTCGGGGATATTGTTTTGTATGGAATTGAGCATCTTTTTTTCCTTTTTTGTATGTTCGCACTGAGTGTACGTACCGCTGCTTCACATCCTCCCTTGGTAGCAAAGCCTAGCTGTATTGGAATGGAGCACAAATAAGTAAGAAAATATCAATTTACCAGATTAAACTGCTTCTAATATAATTTCACAAGTGAAGCCATCAGCACATAACTATGGTTCTAATTACCTAGGAGGTGTAAGCTCCAAAAACCAAAACACGAACAAACTACTCAACCCACTTTCGAAAAAACAAAACACCATCTGCACTCGCAGAAATATACTTTAAATTTTATTTAAATTATAAATTTGAATTTTACAACGTGCCAACAATTTTGCAACTTGACAGCCACAATATAAAAAACACACTTTTTACGACTTTAGAACCGCATAACCAAATTTTGACTGAAACCAAAAAGTAATTTTGAAACTTCTTTATAATGTCCAACGATACCCCACAGTCCACACGCTTAGGTATGTGCATTAAATAATCTTTTTCATCCCTCGATTACATGTATGGTGTGCCGCCCCAATTTATTTTCCTAATTTCATCACACCATTGTATAGTGGTTCAGAGAATACACCGTCCTTCCAAATTTCATCTTTATAGTGCCAATAATCTCCGAATAAAATGTCTGTGATATACGGACGGACGGACAGACCGGACGCAATTATAATTGTTCCGTTATTTCCATTTAGCTACGGAACCCTAAAAATTCAGAAATTAAGGTAACCGTCTTAAAAATGAAAACCGGACAACTTTCTTCGAGGCCATTTTAAAGTATTGACGAATATTTTAAATTAGGTAATAATTTTTTTATTTTGACCAGATGAGTACAAAAACCACGTAGTCAGTAGTCTTGAGGGGTGTCAGTTGACATATGGCTCTGTCACTTGAAGGAAGCAGCTTATTTTTTCTAGTTAGTAAATTTTTTATAATTTTATTGTAATAATTTTATTATAAACTAGCTGACCCGGCGAACTTCGTACCGCCTCAGAATCAATAAATGTTTTGTTAACTTAGGTATTTATTAGCTGATTTAATTTCTGTTTTTTATTAATATTAAAAGTTAAATTACAAATTTAAAAACCCCCGACCCTTAAAAAGTTAAAAATAATTTCCGTTTACTTACCTACTTGAAGGAGTCGGGGGACCGATAAGTTAATTCCCATGCTGCTCTGAGTTTTTATATTTTAATTATTACTTAGATCTTTCGCAGATCTTTCGATTGAGTGCTTTCATTGCGCGTTTGTGCGCCATTGTGCATTCATCCCATATGATGATTTTACTTGCTACCAAAACTTTGGCCATTGCTGAGTTTTTCGCAATGTTGCATGTCGGTTCTTCATTCGTTTTTTAATGTAAACCAGCATGGGTGGCTGTGCCGAGGGACCAATGGTGCAGTCGACAGAGCCAAAATCACCTCTCCTCGCGAAACCAGTTAGGTTCCATGCCAGCAGATTTGCGGACTGTTGCTAGGCTGTCTAGCCCGTTAATACGACGCTTGAAGACACCCAGGTTAAAGGATTCAGGAAATACACTCGCCGGAAGACAGTTCCACACTCTAGCGGTGCGACAAAGAAACGATTTTGAAAACCGATGAGTTCTCAAAAGCCCAATGTCAACAACAAAAGGGTGCTGAGTCTCTCTGCTACGAGTCATGCGGAGATAGGACGGGTGGCAGGGAATAAGGGATGCTAGTTCCGCAGAGCAGCGTTTGAAGGTTTAATGGCAATTTCAACGCTGAATGAGCCGTTCGGCATTCTTCTAGCAACGTGGCCGCTATACCAGAAGAAAGAACTGCTACAATGTCGGATGTCGCACGAACAGTGGATAAAATCAATGACATGAGGAATGTCTTCCCAGTTTCACCTGGCGCATCGAGGAAAAATAAGCCACCATTTCCATCATCAATTGCCTACGTTAATGTATCGTACACTTCCATCTGTTGGGGGTTCAACAGTGGTACATTCGTTCGAACTGATTCTTTCAATGCATCTCGATCATATTCACTTTCACGTTCCAATTCTCTATTGAAGGCGTCGTTCATACCACTATTTGGCGTTGGCATTCCTAACTTTAGTAACAAACTGCCGCACATGAGGTAACACAATATGTCTTCGATCAAAAGCAAAGCCTGGTTATGTATCTCCTCATTCACCTCGAGATCGGGATTCCCTGAACTGACACGAATTCGGTCTTCTGACATGTCATCCTTGTATTTGTTCCACAGTTCACGTGGAGTGGATTCGATGGGAAGCATGTCTATGTAATGATAGCAAAATATAATGTGCGTATCTGACTTGGAGATGCAGAAAAAATTGCTTCAGCGATTCTCATGTCCCAATGAGTATCGTTTTCAAGCAAATCGAGCTGTTGACATGCAGCACGAAATGTTGGGCACACCACACCAATAATAGTTCGAAGTGATTCAAATGATATCGACCCACGAACAATCACCAGCAACCACCGCAAGTAGAAGCATTCGTCATTCTTCGGATGAACTGTGTAAATGT
This sequence comes from Nematopogon swammerdamellus, assembly GCA_946902875.1. Taxonomy (NCBI): domain Eukaryota; kingdom Metazoa; phylum Arthropoda; class Insecta; order Lepidoptera; family Adelidae; genus Nematopogon; species Nematopogon swammerdamellus. The sequence continues at coordinate 27,756,666 of OX336337.1, read as the reverse complement.
CACCAAGAGCATCATTTTTTATTACAACGTCATGTTTGGTTGTTTCTGTCGTATATCCGCGTGTGTATCCGAGATGGTGTTGTAATAAAAAAAAACGTTCCATGCTAAATGTATGAGAAAACATTTTTTTTTTATTTTTCCCATATTTTTATAGCCTATATGTTATTCGGGACGGAGGTAAATCTAACAAATCAAAGATCATAAAATCGGTTCTGCCGTTCTTGCGTTATAAATGTTGTAACTACTTAACACGAAATTCTTGCATATAAATAAAAGATTTTAAATGTAATTCTATAACGAAAGTGCTTTATTAATTTTATAATTTCAATATATATTTTAATGTTGACAAATTTAATTTACTTTTAAGATAATAGATGATCCAAATCCAAATCCAAATCCAAACGTTTATTGTCACAATATAGCACGATACATAATACATAATAAAAATATTTTGATATTGAGCACTAAAGATTATTCTATCTGTGTATTATATGTATCACTTTCTATCTATGCTCGAGCAAGACACTAGACTCTCGCCTGTGACGCCTTGCTCCGCCCCCATTGGTGTGACAAAAGTGCAAAGAAAAGAGAAAAAAAAATATTATGAAAATTCTGTGCGATTTCATTTTTAAACATATAAGTACTAATAATAAGTATACATATATAAGTTATTTATTAATTATAGGATATATAAACATCGAATGCTTATGAAATTACTAAAAATAAATACGTTTGCATTGTAAATAAAAAAGACCGAAAAAATGAAACAAAACAAAAATTAAAATGTAAAAATTCATAAAAACACATAAATATTATATAGTCAGTATGTGACATTATACCAATACATTACACAGCATACTTTCACATTCAGTCGTAGTGAAAGATAATAGCCATAATTTTATTTTAGAATTGAACAATTTAGTATGTTGTATTTGTTTGAGTTCTTTTGGGATTTTATTATAAAGGTTAGGCCCTAGAAAGTAAATAGTGTGTCGAAAGAATGTGGTTTTATGTTTTTCTCTTACAAGTTTTTCCATAAGGTTAGCCCTAGTGCTGAATCCGTGTGAAGTACGCTGGTGTAGGATTTTGTGGGAATGAAAATAGGTGCAGAGGTTTAACATAAAAATTTGGCGAACGTTCAGTAGTTCACACTCATTGTACAGGTCCGTAGTTGGGTATCTATATGGTTTGGAGTACATAACCTTCAAAATGGAACGTTGAGCTCTCTCTATTTGAAGAATGAAGGCCTTAGCTGCTCCTCCCCAAGCCAGGATTTCATAGTTTAGAAGGGATCCGCAGATTCCATGGTAAACCTGTTTGAGGAGAGCAGAGTCAGCTATTTCACGAATTTGACTAAAGAAATAAATTAGTTTCCTGACTCTAGTAGTAAGACCTTCAATCTGTGCCTTCCAATTGAGGCGGTTGTCAATAATTAGGCCAATATATTTAATCCTATCCACACGCTCCAGAGGCAAACAGTCACATAAATTCTGGCCTTTGCAGGCAACACTGTGAGCTGTTAGCTTCAAATCTATGGATGGTTGATTTCGAAAAGTAATTGAGAACGTTACATATTTTGTTTTGGTACAGTTCACTGATAGGACATTATTTTGTAGCCATGTTAATGTTGCGTTTAGTCCAGTTTGGGCTTTTTCTGTGACACCCTTCCAAGATTTATCTTTAAATAGAATAACAGTATCATCAGCAAACGTAACTATATTGCCATGTTCTAAACTAGTCCGACATAGCCCATCGATGTAAATTAGGAAAAGGACTGGACCGAGAACACTGCCCTGGGGAACACCGTAAGAGATGGGTAAGAAATCAGATATATCCGTGTCTTCTTTATGTTTAATTGCTTGTTGACGGTTTGTGAGGTAAGACCGGAACCAACTTAGAGGTAAATCACGAATACCCACACTTTCAAGCTTTTTTAGTAAAATGGGAATGGCCACTGTGTCGAATGCTTTGGCCAAATCTAGGAAAATGCCAATGCATTTTTCCTGTTTATCCAAAGCACTCGAAACATAGCTTGTTACACGTAGTATGGCGTCTTCGGTGCTTAGGTTTTCTCTGAAGCCGAATTGATTTTCCGAAATTAGGTTATGTTTTTCTAAAAAGTGAACAAGTCTTTTTTTTATTATTTTTTCAAGTAGTTTTGAAAGTGTGTTCAGTAGTGAAATTGGTCTGAAATTAGATATATTATCCGTTGGACCGTTTTTATAGATCGGAACAACTAAGGCTGTTTTAAAAATTTCAGGGAACTCACCTGCACTCATACTTAAGTTAAACAAAAAAGTAAGTGGCTCCGTTATAAATTCAGAAATATGTTTTAATAATTTTGATGAAATTCCATCGGATCCACAGGAATTACTAGATTTTATTGTTGCCAACAATTGTTTAATTTCAAGTGCGTTTGTAGGGACTAAGAAGAGAGACTGAGTAGGAGATATGTTTGTCGAGATTCGGACTTCGTTCACTAGTGTTGTAAGGTGTGTGCCGGAATTATGAAAGATATCAGAAGCCAAATTTTGCCCTATGTTCGTGAAAAATTTATTTATTTCGTTTAAAGGATTGGGGTTATTTAGACTAAGTTTATTTAGAACATGAGTAAGAGCGTCAGAGTTGTTTTTTTTTACAGAATCTGTATATTCTCGTAGGGTTTCCCAGCATTTTTTTGGATTTCTAATGTTTTCATAAATTTTATTTTTAAAATAAATAATTTTGGCTTGTTTAACAGATTTTGCACAGACATTTCTGTATTTTTTATAATATTGTCTTAAAATGTGGTCATCTGGAGACTTCTGCAGCTTCATGTGAAGTTTATCTCGCTTATTAAGACATAAAATTAGATTCTTGGTGATCCAGGGTTTTTTTGGGATAAACTTTTTATTACGATTAGTGATAATTTTTTTATGTTTGCAAATAATGGTTTTTAGAGTATCAATAAAGGTTGAAAATGCGTGATTTGTGTCATTGATTTCATACAGGGGTGTCCAGTCATGGGTTTTTATATCGTTATAAATAGAGTCGAGGTCGGTTTTAATGTGTGTATTATTAACTGGGCTCTTCTCAGTAGTATATCTGTCAATACTCAACATGATCGGGAAGTGATCAGTGAGTGCTGATTGGCATATAGCTGCATTAATCTTGTTACGAGTTTTAACCATAAATAGGTCAAGGCAGGCGAATGCTCTGGTAGGTTTATTAATTGATGGAAAAAATTCGTTTTCTAGAAGACAGTTTAGGAAATCATTGGCAGGTTTATTGTAGTGGTCCAAAATGTCCAGGTTTAGGTCACCAGTTATGATAATGTCTTTTGAAGAACGTTTGGACCGAACATATTGATCTACACTATGAATGAAAGGATATGGATTGGAGTAGGACGGAGAGCGGTAGATAACCACAACGAGAGTATTGTCGGCGAGCGTCAACGCGAGGGCGCTGCAGTCAACCAACGGTGGCTCTTCCGCTCGTACGTGCATCTCCTCGCAGGCGTAAATTACGCAACCGTCATTCTTGTTTTTGTGTTTAGTAGTGGAGATGGTCGTGTACCCGGGTAATTGTTTTATGTAGGGGGCATTCTGCAGGTGACATTCGGTAAGACAGATCAGATTAAAGGAAACATTTGTCCTGTGTAAAAGGGTTTGCATTTCGGCAAAATTGCGGTTAACACTTCGAATATTTGCTGTGATTATTTTCAAGTAATGTTCTGGCTTAATTATTCTTGAACAGTCTTCAGGGCGATCACATAAAGCGGTCTCAACAAATTCGAAGTTATCTAGATGTTCATTAAGTTCATTATTAACCATTCTTTCTATTTTTTATAAGCGATAGAAAGTGTAGCAGTAAAAGGAGATAGAGGAGAATGAATTTGAGAGCCGAAACGTACTCGAATTTTGAGAGCCAGTGATCCAAGCTAAGAAAACGGAGGTTAAGGTAGACAAAACGCAATAGTTTGTCTTTTGTTCGGTATGGAAGAGTTAATTTGACTTGTAAATACATTGATGAGCCTTTAAAAGTATAGTTAGAGAAGTTTATTAAATGAGAAGTTGTCAGTACAAATGAGGTATAAACATATTCAAAGAGTGTATTAGTGAGTTTAGTGACATAATTATATGATAAGGTGATTATTATGAATTTCTTACTATAGTAGTATATATAGGAAATATAATAGTTATAAAATATATTATGTTTATATATAATAGTATTTAAATATGTTTTATTTTTAGGTATAATCGAAATTTTAATTTTAAATAGAGTGTAGCGTATAAGTATAGGACAAAACAGTGGTGGTAATAAATGTAATAATGCAAAATTTCGGTAAGACAATAATTTAGACACGTGTTGGCAGAGAAGGCGTCTCAGGCGTCACAGCTTAGATAATTGGTTTTCGTTGAAAACTCTAAACGGCTTGTCCTCTTGGGCCGTACTCTTCCGCAAGTAGACTCGACCACCTTTGGCCCACACGAAGCGGTAGCCTGCAGTCCTGGCGGCTTGGCGAGCCAGCGCTAGCAGACGCTTGGTCCGTGGAGTCAGGCTCTCAGAGATGTACAATGGAGCGTCGGCGGCGGCGGTGGAAGAGGGGGGAGAGGCGACGATATCCGCGGCGGTCGGCGGAGGCAGCCCTAGCTCAGCGCAGCTCAGCCTGTCTCGTGCCTGTTTCACTCGTGCCTTGTTACAATTCTTAGCCGCCTCAAGGAAGCGATCTCGAGTGCTCACAGAAGTAAATTCAATTAGAATCGGTCTTGGTACGCCAGACTTCCTAGGAGTTGATCCCCGTCGAATTTGGAGTATTTCTGAATTGGTGAAATTAGCATTAACGATTTGATGTATCTTTTGAACAATTTCGTTCAAGTTTTCGCACGAACTTTCTGGTATTCCGCGGATCTCACATTCGCGGTTTAACAGCTTTTGCTCAAGTTCCTCAAATTTTGTCTCCATGACTTCAGACCTCGTAAGCAGGTGCGAGTTTTGAGATTCTAACTCACTAACCCGGGATTTTAGCTGCGAAGTTTCCTTTAGTTCAGCGGTTATATTATCGTAAGAATCTGAATAGGTTTGCATGGTTCTTATAAGTTCATCATACTTATTGCACAGTTCGACGTGTTTTGCGTAGTAGGAACTCAGCTGGTCTTCCGTAGAGCGTTGGTGCTCTGACAGTCTCTTATCAAGAAATGTTTGCAAGCAGACGAATAGTAACTGGTTTTTTTCATCCAGCTGGGCAGAGAGTTCCTTGATTTCGAATTCTTTGCGCAGTGTGTAAGTATTATTGAGGCTTGTGTTTTTACCGCCAATCTGTCGTTCTATGTTGCGACTAGCAACATTGCGCGGGAATTCGATGTTGAAGGAAATGGGTTCGTTGCTAGGCAACAGCGTCGTTTCAGTCACTGTCGGCGCGAGCGCAGTGAATGTCGACGGAGCATGCGCAGTGAGTGCGGATGCGGAGGCTGACGACGACAGCGGCGGAGACTTTGGCGGCGCCGGGGGGAGCGAGTGAGGTAGAAGCGTAGTCGGTGTAGGCGGGGGGGCAGTGTAGCCTGTGTTCGCGAAATCGATTAGGATCTCCGCGTCACTCCGCGCTGCCGGTAAGCCGACCGAATCGGTGGTCGGATTCTTAAGTGTGGGTAGTATGGGGGGACTGTTAGTTTGTTTATCTTTACATTGGAGACACAGCCACGAATTTTTTGCTTTTTTTGCCATCCTCCTAAATTTTGTTTCGCTTGCAATTCCCACACAGGAAAAATGGAAAACATTTGAGCATGCCTTACAATGCAGGTCATCTAGATCGAGAATGATTTCTTGGCACTTGTAGCAATTCATGTTTCTTCCGTGAAGTGAAGTAAGATGAATGAAGTGAGAAGTGAAGTGTCGACTTGCCGTTTTTGTGCTCCTGCAAAGTCCTGTTGAATGACCTCCGGTGTTATCAGGTACCAACAGTTGTTGTGTTACAAATAATAAGGGATATTAAACTTTAAACTGTTTTATATATTTATAAATTTGAAAAATTCGAGAGCGCGTTTTTCTAGAAGTAGGTGCTGGGGTTGCCACACCGACGACGATACATATATTTTTTTTCTTAATTTCTAATTTTATATTGTATGGTTTTATAACTTTTGACTTGTGTCTTTAAATATTAATGTTTATGACTGAAGTACCTATTTACAATAGTTTTTATTGTGATTTTGTGTTTAATGTTTAAAATTAATTGATATTACGTATTTACTATGCTGTCTCTGTATGGCGAAAAAGTGAAAATAAAGAATTGGAAAGATCGTCATTCATTTCATTACTTAGCACCACCGACTTATGTATAGTATATGTACCTAAGTCGGTGCTTAGCACGCACGACGCGCCAAATCAATTCAATTCAATTCAAACATTATAATAATATTTAGGTACCTAACGTGTTACACTTAGGTTCATCAAAAAACTGTTTTTTTTTATGGAAACTGACACGGTTGGCTACATCACCTACAACATCCGTGATGTCAGCCCATAACACCGGGTTGTTCTGTTGTTCTATGTTATGGTCCAGGGCTCAGGACTATTACTTAATCTGTGGCCCAGGCAAGAAATAGGCTAATCGTCAGTCTAACTAAATTATCAAGTTTGTAAGCATAATAAAAATTTACTAACAATAACATGACAATAACAGTTGACAAATCAGAAGAAATTAAATGAAAACAATTTATATTTTATACTTTGTACAAAGTAATATTTTATAAAGTATATTTAATGTGAGACAAGTAATGCGAAAGCGAGTGCAAACGTGCAAGAAGTAGGTACAACAAGACGCTCTTCATTAGCCTTCTTCGATTATGAGAAGGATTTCGAAAAATAGGCTGTCGAAAACTCCCCTGAGTTGCAGAATCGGTCAATCGCTCGCTGCACCGAGGTACTCTAAGGTAAATCTGTATCGGTCCGCGACGATAACTGTGAGGCTCCATAAACATAGCCTAACCTTCCTCCTTGGTATAGGCGTAAGGCAGCCGCCGGCAGGGGGATGTGATCTCACCCAAGCTCTTCACAAACGCTTTAAAAGATGTGTTCAAGACGCTTGTGTGGGAAAACATGGATATCAACGTGAATGGAGATTTTCTTAGTCATCTTTGCTTTGCCGATGACATTGTTTTTCTGTCAAATTCCCGAGTTCAGCTTCAGACAATGTAACGTTGCCGTTTGTGTCTGTTCCTGATTTGAAACGATGGACTCTGTCCTGTCTTCAAGTATTCTCTGATAAATTAAACGCCTTTTAAAAGAGGAAAGGTTAATTCATTTATTCAGAACGTCAAGTTAACCTAGACAACGGTAACATAAGTAATATCTTCTACATGACAACAATAAACATAATATCTCCTAAGGGAGAAGTCAACTAGAGAGAGAGAGAGGGAGAGAGATAGAGAGAGAGAGAGATAAAGGAGGACCCACTAGAGGCCCACCAGACTGGCGGTTAGCAAGAGGACCCACTGGAGGCCCACCAAGCTAGCGAACAGCGAGAGGACCCACCAGAGGCCCACCACTCTGTCTTCAAGTATTTTCTGATAAATTAAACGCCTTTTAATAGAGGAAAGGTTAATTCATTTATTCAGAACGTCAAGTTAACCTAGACAACGGTAACATAAGTAATATCTTCTACATGACAACAATAAACATAATATCTCCTAAGGCAGAAGTCAACTAGAGAGAGAGAGAGAGAGGGAGAGAGATAGAGAGAGAGAGAGATAAAGGAGTACCCACTAGAGGCCCACCAGACTGGCGGTTAGCAAGAGGACCCACTGGAGGCCCACCAAGCTAGGGAACAGCGAGAGGACCCACCAGAGGCCCACCAGGCTGACGAACGGCGAGGGGACCGACTGGAGGCCCACCAAGCCAAGGGACGGCGAGAGGACCCACTAGAGGCCCACCAGGCAAAGGGACAGCGAGAGGACCCACTGGAGGCCCACCAGGCTGGGAGACAGCAAGAGGACTCACTAGAAGCCCACCAAGCTGGGAGAGTAGCGAGAGGACCCACTGAAGGCCCACCAGGCTAGGGAGATGAGTCCGACCCGAGAAGCGGAGCCCAACTGACTCTACTATGAAACGTTCGCCCCTTTTATATGTTTCTCAGCCGGCCGCTGATTGGCCGGCTCTTCCCGCCATGCCGCGCGACGTTCGATGTTGCGCGATGATGTTCTCATTTTAAACTTGTGACCGACAGGTGCTTACGTCACAACCATGCTGGAAGACCTTTATAAAGCGTCGATGAAGGTGGGTCTGTAGACGAACCGGGGTAAACCCAAGGTTATGGTGACCTAGATTATGAAGTGAGGACAAATATTTCCCAAAAATTTCCCAAGCGTTGTGGAAAGGTTTAAATAGTACTATTAATATTAAGAAAACTACTCAAATTCCTCAACATTTGTGTGATCCTAATAGAATAAATGCCCACTTTCTTAAACTTCCGAATCTTCCGCCCATACCAAGCGGCTTACTTGAATATTTCAGAAATAATACATTCAAACAGTTTTCTCAAAGCTTTTCGTTTAAAGCAGCCACTGATATTGTGATATTCAAGTATATACAGAAGATTAAAACTGAAGCCATAGGTCTGGATGGAATTTCTATTAAAATGTTAAAAATGCTTCTCCCGTCATGCCTCAGTCCAATAACATTTATTGTGAACACATGCATTGAGAAAAGTAAATTCCCATCTTACTGGAAGTATGCTATCGTCAACCCGATTCCGAAAAAAACTACAGTCAAAGAAATAACCGATTTAAGGCCAATAAGCATTCTTCCAGTCTGCTCAAAATTATTGGAGAGAGTTATGCTGGACCAGTTATTGTCCCACATTGAAAAGCATGACTTATTTCCGCGGATCCAAGCCGGATTCCGCAAGGGCTACAGTACTAGTGTACTGCATTGTCGCATGTTACTGATGAACTACTGGCAGCATCTGACGACGGCAAGGTTTCCATACTGGTTCTACTTGATTATTCTCGAGCATTTGACTGTCTGGATATACCCCTTCTTCTGTCTAAACTAAAATATTATGGCCTATCAGACGATGCTGTTGATCTGTTTAAAAGTTTCTTATCCGAAAGATTTCAATCGACTAGGTGTCAAAATTCAGCTGGTGCATACACCTATTCTGACACCGTACCTGTCAATCAGGGCTGTCCACAAGGATCTATACTATCGCCTCTTCTGTACTCCATTCACACTGCTGACCTATGGACGGTGCTCAAGTTTATGCTTTGTCAAATGTATGCTGATGACACTCAATTGATTCTGTCTTTCCATCTTGACCAAGTCGATACAGCAGTATCTCAGATAAATGAAGACTTGGATCGCGTATGGATGTGGTCCATTAAAAACGGTCTAGCACTCAACCCTACTAAAACAGTACTTATGGTTGTCGGCAACAAGAAACAGGTTGCTAAAGTTGTGAATCTAAAACCACAAGTTAAAATTAATAACATAATTATTCCCATGGTTCATTGCACACGCAATCTCGGTGTACACATGGATTCCAATTTGAAATTTGAAGAGCACATAAATAAAAAGGTCCAGCTGTCATTTTACAAACTAAAAACGTTGTATAGGGTACGTGAACACCTAGCTCACGAGGTTAGACATATACTTACTGACGCACTGGTACTCTCACATTTTGACTATTGTGACACTGTATATGGACCCTGTTTATTTAAACAAACTCAGAAGAAAATTCAACGCGTCCAGAATGCCTGCATGCGGTTCTGCCGACCCATAGGTAGGAAAGAACGCATCACACCACACCACACTTAAACTCCCTCAATATTTTGAACATGAGCAACCTATTACTATACTACTATTAACAATATATTATGAATCTGTAGCTCAGTTTTTTCTGCCAGCCACCAAATAGGTAAGTAATGGTTTTTGCACTACCCTGCTATGAAGCTTTTAGTCGCTGTGCAAGCATGTAGCAATTAGTGAATTTTAGAGTAATTTTATTATTGAAAAACAAAAACAAAAAACTTGTGACCCGTCCATCCATCAGTGGGTGAATGGGGAATTTCTCGTTCTCTTTCCTTCCACCCACTGCAATGGGGTGTGGGAAAATGATGATCTAGACCAGGGTTTCTCAAACTTTTTTTTTCAGGTACCACTAAAACCAATGTTTGCTGTGCGTACCACCTTTACCTACAAGAAGCTAATAATAATATTTATCTTAAATTATCTTGGAGGTTAGCATCACTCCAAAGTTCAATTAATGATTTTCTTTCCTCGAATGTAAGTGATCTCAGAAATGAATCTAAAAATGTATTTCTTATTGAATTTAGTTCTGAAAAACTTGTTTAAAATATTCCTCGGAACTCACTATGAGCACTGCATTTGACAGTGAGTTTTTATATCACTAAGAACATCAGAATTCTAATTATATTTATGTTCATCAACAAAACTTTCTAAATTAGGATTATGGCACTTTTATTGCTGGCTTATTTATTTAAATTTTGTAGAGCATTATGTTAAATTTTTTCGCGTACCACCTCGAAGCAGTCCTCGTACCACTGGTGGTACGCACCGTAGATTGAGAACCGCTGATCTAGACGGTTGCCTCTATAAGGTAGGACAGACAGTGTAGGCTTAGTAATAGGGTCCCTTATAGAACCATAAAAACAACTATGGATTGGGGATAAAAATTTAGCTAACATTGTATTAATATTTTGAAATTTAAATATGTTATTTATACACTGTTTTTCATGCATATTTAAATTATTTTAGATATAATTATCTTCCATTCTTGTATTGCTATAGCTGTCTTTCTCCTTGTGTGAATTTATAAGCAAGCATCTCTAGCATTACTTGATTGCACTTGATTGTGAATATTATTACAATAACAGAATGGCCATATTGTTGGAGGCTGACCGAGGTTCGGATTCCTCGTAAAACTGTAGACTGTAGGTCCCTTCCCTCCTAATCTTACTTGGTGGTAGGGTTTAACCCGCCCGGGTTGGTACCAACACCGCACTGAATGAAACGTCGGTCTAAACGGCTATGTAAATAGTTTGTGTTTTCCGACCAGTTCAGTGTAGCCGGCACGATCAAAGGGGGAAGCACTGACATGGCACCTAGTTCACCCGGTGTTATGGGCTGACATCACGGACGTTGTCGGTGATGTAGCAAATCGTGTCAGTTTCCATAAAAAAAAAACCGTAGGATGCTACATTTTGCAGCTCAAACACATATAATCATATATACGCAAACTCCAGAGATTCTATTCAGCAAGTTAGAGTGGGCAGGTTCTACACACACGCACAAGACTCGAGGCGTTGGTAAGATACTCATTATTCCAAAACACCATGGTGCTGCATTTGAAGGGTCATTCAAGTATGCGGCATCAAAGTGCTGGAATAACATACCTCCTCCTATAAAGGACATCATCTATAAAAATAACTTCAAACGAGCGTACAAACAGTTCCTGCTGTCTGAACAGAGACAGCTATAGCTTCTCTTGGGTTCCTTGTACATTTGCATTAGTCAGATAATTGTTTTGTTTTGTTTGTTTAATTTTGGTTAGCTTAGTCTGTTCAGTTTAGGCTGTATAGTAGTTTATTTTTTTTATAAGAGTTAGTGACGATAGTTGATAATAATGTATAATAGGTAAGTTTTGTCTGTAGTTATAATATGTTTTGTTTATTTTGTTTTTGTAAATATTTTGTTTTCGTTTTAGCTGTAAGTACCTATGCAGTTCGCAATTAATATTAATGTATATTTATCTTAAGGGGTCAGGCTTAAAATCAGTGTCTTCCCGGTTATGGGAAGACGTAAACTGTGCCTGATACCCATTAACTAAACATAAGTTAGTCTTTAAGCTGTATAATTAATTTTAATTTTATTTTATTACCTTATTTTATTTTTTACATTTATACCTTTTTTTTTCGTCTTATGTTTTTGAATAAAATATTTTTGAATTTGAATTTGAAAAATAGTTATTGACGGAGAAGTGATCGAACAGGTTGAAGAGTACGTATATCTCGGTCAAATTCTGCGGCTTGGTAGACAAGGTCTGCAAGGAGGTCGAGAGATGAATTCAACTGGGTTGGGCTGCCTTCGGAAAGTTAAAATTCGCCCTGGGGTTTGACCTACTGCAAAATGTAAACGTAAATATATGACCAGTGTGTCTTCCCGGTTATGTATGACATACGGGTGTGAAACGGCGGCCGCTTTTGTCCAAAGGTTGAAAATTACTCAGCGAGCAATGGAGCGAGCCATGTTGGAAATATCGCTACGTGATATGGTGCGTGACGAGGCAATCCGCCGACGCATCAAAGTAGTCCATATTGGACACCGGATGGCTAAGCTCAAGTAACAGTGGGCTGGACACGTCCGCCGAAGAGACGGCGACGAGAGTTGGAAGACGACATCAAGTACGTCGGCGGAAAGCAGTGGTTCCGTACCGCTGAAATCCGGGAGGATTGGAAGATAATTGGAGATGCGTATGTCCAGCAATGGACGCTTACACGCGGACTGACTGAAAAAGTAATAAGGAGCGATAACGCCAACGCAGACTTAACATTTAATTATGTAACGAGCACCTAAGTCCACCAATGCTCATCTTAAAATACTTACGATAAAAGTCAGTTGCGCAAAAGGTGAAATGCTGTTAATACAATGCTAAGCTGACTTAAGTCTGGGTATTTGGTCATTTTACTTTCTTACAGGCACTTAAGAAATGTCACTGGACACCTATGGACAAGAAAGTCAAACGGACTTCGTTCTGGCCTCTGTGACTGGGTCGCCGACTTCCTACATGGGCGGAGCATTCAGGTCCGAGTGGACGGTTGCTCTTCGGACGCCATGTCAATAAATGCCGGCGTACAACAGGGATCTGTGATGTCACCTACACTGTTTTGACTGGGCAACATAAATTGTTATGCGGACGATATTACAACACACGGAACCTACACCAGTCACCCTTAAACCAGTTGTAGATGAGTAGAGGCGAAGACCCGTTTCTGAACTCGAACAAACACTCCGGTCTATTTCCGAATGGAGCCGTAGTAAATTGGTCGAGTCTAACGCTTCCAAGACACAAGTTTGCGCGTTCAGGGCGAAGTGAGCGGCTTTCCCACCAGCTCCTTCCTTCCAAGGCACGTCGCTTAATATAAGCGACCACCTTGTGACCTAAACTTTCAACGCCATATCGTGTATAAGGCAAAGCTGCCTTCTAAAAAGCTGTGCGTAGTCAATAAGGTGCGACGGTACTTCACGCCGGCCGGGCCAAAAGCTTGCAAAAGGATGGACGGACGAACATACATCTAGCCGATTTTATAAGGTCTATAACCCTGAAAAAGTCTCGGAAATATAGGGAAATTTCGATCGTACCTACGTGTTACTCAGTGTTTTCTGATTAGGCACGTCACGCCACGCGTACCGTCTCTCCCTCATGCATGCACAGACTAATGTGTAAAAGTTGCTGTGTTGATTGTATTGCAGTTGTACAACTTCTTCAACGCGCTGCTCGCCCACATGCAAGACACTGGCGGCCGCGTCTCTTCCGAGCACACCTCACGTACCCCCTCGCTCCGTGAGTAGCTACTGCAGTATATATACACCATATGGTGGCGCCTACCTCTTCATGGAGGTGGATCGCTGAAGGCAGCTAGGGAAGCGCTTCAATGAAATGCGGTGGACTGTATTACTTTAGGTTTAATGAAACGAATGATGTAAAATAATGACATGATATGTAAGAGCGCGGTGCGTGCGCTCGCCGTCGCGGTGCTTGGCAGAATGTTCCGTGAGTAGCTACCTCAGTATATATACACCTGCCGCACTACACACGTGGGACAGTGGCGCAGCAGCCGCTTCTCCTCCGGACACATCTCGCGTACCCCTCGCTCCTTGAGTAGCTACTTCAGTATATATACACCTGCCGCACTACACACGTGGGACAGTGGCGCAGCAGCCGCTTCTCCTCCGGACACATCTCGCGTACCCCTCGCTCCTTGAGTAGCTACTTCAGTATATATACACGTGCCGCACTACACACGTGGGACAGTGGCGCAGCAGCCGCTTCTCCTCCGGACACATCTCGCGCACTCCCTCGCTCCGTGAGTAGCTACTTCAGTATATATACACCTGCCGCACTACACACGTGGGACAGTGGCGCAGCAGCCGCTTCTCCTCCGGACACATCTCGCGTACTCCCTCGCTCCGTGAGTAGCTACTTCAGTATATATACACCTGCCGCACTACACACGTGGGACAGTGGCGCAGCAGCCGCTTCTCCTCCGGACACATCTCGCGCACTCCCTCGCTCCGTGAGTAGCTACTTCAGTATATATAAACCTGCCGCACTACACACGTGGGACAGTGGCGCAGCAGCCGCTTCTCCTCCGGACACATCTCGCGCACTCCCGCGCTCCGTGAGTAGCTACTTCAGTATATATACACCTGCCGCACTACACACGTGGGACAGTGGCGCAGCAGCCGCTTCTCCTCCGGACACATCTCGCGCACTCCCTCGCTCCGTGAGTAGCCACTTCAGTATATATACACCTGCCGCACTACACACGTGGGACAGTGGCGCAGCAGCCGCTTCTCCTCCGGACACATCTCGCGCACTCCCTCGCTCCGTGAGTAGCTACTTCATTATATATACACCTGCCGCACTACACACGTGGTACAGTGGCGCAGCAGCCGGTTCTCCTCCGGACACATCTCGCGTACCCCTCGATCCGTGAGTAGCTACTTCAGTATATATACACCTGCCGCACTACACACATGGGACAGTGGCGCAGCAGCCGCTTCTCCTCCGGACACATCTCGCGTACCCCTCGCTCCGTGAGTAGCTACTTCAGTATATATACACCTGCCGCACTACACACGTGGGACAGTGGCGCAGCTGCCGCTTCTCCTCCGGACACATCTCGCGCACTCCCTCGCTCCGTGAGTATCTACTTCAGTATATATACACCTGCCGCACTACACACGTGGGACAGTGGCGCAGCAGCCGCTTCTCCTCCGGACACATCTCTCGCACTCCCTCGCTCCGTGAGTAGCTACTTCAGTATATATACACCTGCCGCACTACACACGTGGGACAGTGGCGCAGCAGCCGCTTCTCCTCCGGACACATCTCGCGCACTCCCTCGCTCCGTGAGTAGCTACTTCAGTATATATACACCTGCCGCACTACACACGTGGGACAGTGGCGCAGCAGCCGCTTCTCCTCCGGACACATCTCGCGCACTCCCTCGCTCCGTGAGTAGCTACTTCAGTATATATACACCTGCCGCACTACACACGTGGGACAGTGGCGCAGCAGCCGCTTCTCCTCCGGACACATCTCGCCGACTCCCTCGCTCCGTGAGTAGCTACTTCAGTATATATACACCTGCCGCACTACACACGTGGGACAGTGGCGCAGCAGCCGCTTCTCCTCCGGACACATCTCGCGCACTCCCTCGCTCCGTGAGTAGCTACTTCAGCATATATACACCTGCCGCACTACACACGTGGGACAGTGGCGCAGCAGCCGCTTCTCCTCCGGACACATCTCGCGCACTCCCTCGCTCCGTGAGTAGCTACTTCAGTATATATAAACCTGCCGCACTACACACGTGGGACAGTGGCGCAGCAGCCGCTTCTCCTCCGGACACATCTCGCGCACTCCCTCGCTCCGTGAGTAGCTACTTCAGTATATATACACCTGCCGCACTACACACGTGGGACAGTGGCGCAGCAGCCGCTTCTCCTCCGGACACATCTCGCGTACCCCTCGATCCGTGAGTAGCTACTTCAGTATATACACACCTGCCGCACTACACACGTGGGACAGTGGCGCAGCAGCCGCTTCTCCTCCGGACACATCTCGCTCACTCCCTCGCTCCGTGAGTAGCCACTTCAGTAAATATACACCTGCCGCACTACACACGTGGGACAGTGGCGCAGCAGCCGCTTCTCCTCCGGACACATCTCGCGCACTCCCTCGCTCCGTGAGTAGCTACTTCATTATATATACACCTGCCGCACTACACACGTGGTACAGTGGCGCAGCAGCCGGTTCTACTCCGGACACATCTCGCGTACCCCTCGCTCCGTGAGTAGCTACTTCAGTATATATACACCTGCCGCACTACACACATGGGACAGTGGCGCAGCAGCCGCTTCCCCTCCGGACACATCTCGCGTACCCCTCGCTCCGTGAGTAGCTACTTCAGTATATATACACCTGCCGCACTACACACGTGGGACAGTGGCGCAGCTGCCGCTTCTCCTCCGGACACATCTCGCGCACTCCCTCGCTCCGTGAGTAGCTACTTCAGTATATATACACCTGCCGCACTACACACGTGGGACAGTGGCGCAGCAGCCGCTTCTCCTCCGGACACATCTCGCGCACTCCCTCGCTCCGTGAGTAGCTACTTCAGTATATATACACCTGCCGCACTACACACGTGGGACAGTGGCACAGCAGCCGCTTCTCCTCCGGACACATCTCGCGCACTCCCTCGCTCCGTGAGTAGCTACTTCAGTATATATACACCTGCCGCACTACACACGTGGGACAGTGGCGCAGCAGCCGCTTCTCCTCCGGACACATCTCGCCGACTCCCTCGCTCCGTGAGTAGCTACTTCAGTATATATACACCTGCCGCACTACACACGTGGGACAGTGGCGCAGCAGCCGCTTCTCCTCCGGACACATCTCGCGCACTCCCGCGCTCCGTGAGTAGCTACTTCAGTATATATACACCTGCCGCACTACACACGTGGGACAGTGGCGCAGCAGCCGCTTCTCCTCCGGACACATCTCGCGCACTCCCTCGCTCCGTGAGTAGCTACTTCAGTATATATAAACCTGCCGCACTACACACGTGGGACAGTGGCGCAGCAGCCGCTTCTCCTCCGGACACATCTCGCGCACTCCCTCGCTCCGTGAGTAGCTACTTCAGTATATATACACCTGCCGCACTACACACGTGGGACAGTGGCGCAGCAGCCGCTTCTCCTCCGGACACATCTCGCGTACCCCTCGATCCGTGAGTAGCTACTTCAGTATATATACACCTGCCGCACTACACACGTGGGACAGTGGCGCAGCAGCCGCTGCTCCTCCGGACACATCTCGCGCACTCCCTCGCTCCGTGAGTAGCCACTTCAGTATATATACACCTGCGCACTACACACGTGGGACAGTGGCGCAGCAGCCGCTTCTCCTCCGGACACATCTCGCGCACTCCCTCGCTCCGTGAGTAGCTACTTCATTATATATACACCTGCCGCACTACACACGTGGTACAGTGGCGCAGCAGCCGGTTCTCCTCCGGACACATCTCGCGTACCCCTCGCTCCGTGAGTAGCTACTTCAGTATATATACACCTGCCGCACTACACACATGGGACAGTGGCGCAGCAGCCGCTTCCCCTCCGGACACATCTCGCGTACCCCTCGCTCCGTGAGTAGCTACTTCAGTATATATACACCTGCCGCACTACACACGTGGGACAGTGGCGCAGCTGCCGCTTCTCCTCCGGACACATCTCGCGCACTCCCTCGCTCCGTGAGTAGCTACTTCAGTATATATACACCTGCCGCACTACACACGTGGGACAGTGGCGCAGCAGCCGCTTCTCCTCCGGACACATCTCGCGCACTCCCTCGCTCCGTGAGTAGCTACTTCAGTATATATACACCTGCCGCACTACACACGTGGGACAGTGGCGCAGCAGCCGCTTCTCCTCCGGACACATCTCGCGCACTCCCTCGCTCCGTGAGTAGCTACTTCAGTATATACAGGTTGTTCGGAACATCGACCGAAATTTTTTTTTGTAGGTGAGTGGGGTCATTTTCAAGGTTTTGACCTATGATACCTTTTCTCAGGTGTCACGTGGTATCGAGATATGATTTTTTTTCTTTATTTTTGAAAATTACCAAAATCTCAGCTTTAAACCCTTGTAACTTTTTTGATTATAATTGTATCAGCACGAAGTAAATTTTATTGGATTTTGCGATCCTTGTTCTAGAAAAAAAATCATTTTTTAGAAGTTAATACCACGTAAAGAACTTATACTCCCGTAGCCGGGAGTGGATGGATGAGAAGAGCGGAAGACCGTGGTGGCGTGCCTTGGGAGAGGCCTATGTCCAGCAGTGGACCGATACAGGCTGGTGATGATGATGATGATGAAAGAACTTATGACCTCACAAAGTCCCGAGCACGAGTAAAAATATGACAGAATATTAATTTATTCATAAAAAAAACTGACAGAAATTGAGAGCTTAGTTTTGAAAAGTTTGCTAGTTGATGTCCTTTCCAACGGTATACCACAGGTCGTAGAAATAATTCACTATGTGGCCAAAATTAGGGACAGAGACCAGAACAGAGCGACAACAGGGGCAGTTTGTAACAGGGCCACTTATCGGTGGTCGCTTCCCACAGTCGCTTCCTGTATTGAGAGCGCTTTCCGGAGCATTTTCAAATTTAGAACATGCATAGACGTATAAAGTTATTTCTCTATGAGAACATGTACCGGTCGCGCGGGCACTTTCTTTAATTCGAACTACTTCGCTTCCATTGTTAATGTTAGACTCTTGCAAATTTGATATATGGTAAAATCCAATAAATATTATTTCGTGCTGATACAATCATAAACAAAAAAGTTACCATTTTCAAAAATAAGGAAAAAAAATCGTATCTCGATACCACGTGACACCTGACAAAGGTGTCATGGGTCAAAACCTTGCAAATGACCCCACTTACCTATAAAAAATTTTTTGGTCGATGTGCCGAACACCCTGTATATTATATCTACCGCACTACACACGTGGAACAGTGTCCGGGAAGGCATGGCGCGGCGGCGGCGGCGGTGTTGGCCGCAGCTGTTAGTGTTACTACATGATGTGGGTGTGTGTGCAGTGGAGCAGCCGTTCTCGGAGGAGTCGGACTCGGGGGGCGGAGCGGATGAGACGGCAGCGACGCGCGGCAGCGGCGGAGGTCCCGACATACACTTCCCGCTGCAGCGGTGTGACGTCGACCAACTCATCGACGCTTTTCGGAAAAAGAAGGTAAACACTTTGGCGCCCTCGCAGCGCCGCGACGGAGGCGTCGGGGCGGCAGCTGGCCGGATGCACGATCTATACTATAGCTCCACTTTGGCACCCTCGCGGCGCGGCCACCGAATATATATTACTAGGCGCGGCGCCGCGCCGCCACCGCCGCACACTGTGGCCAAATTCAGATCTGACGGAACTTAATTCAAAATTAATATAATTTCTATACTACTTTGCAACACTAATTTTGAATAGCCCATTATGTGAAGTATTACGAAATATAATAATTTTGTTGGTAGACAACACTGTTCTTCATACGGCAGTCCTAGAAAATGATACGTAAGCAGTAATATAACCAAATAAACTAATCTGTCTTTTTCAGCTGTCGCAGTCGAGAGTGGATATAAATTAACTGCAACATTAATCTTTAAAAGCAACTTATTACATTTGTCGCGACTCTTACTGGGATTCAATAAGCTAAAATATATATTTTGTATTAATTGAATATTGTGTAGTAAATCAGCGATTACTGTTATGCCAAACCAAACTATTTATTTTACAATAATTTTAACTTTGCATTGAGTTTTAAAAATGTATCCCCATGTATCTCTTGTGAAATATATTTTTTTAACTTTCTTGTATATTGCTCTATAAGAATTAGTTTAACACCCGTGCACATATTTGCCCAGCTCATACATTATTTTTATTTTTCTACCAGGTGAGCCCATGATGAAGCGAATGAATAGTTTAATTTTGTCTGTACAGCCTACTTAGCTGTGATAATTTTCCTTTTAATTTCGATATATATACTACTGCTGTGAATTTTTTCACATATCTAATAACAACCGTTTAGCTGGCAGGGGGTGGAGACACTTGACTCTAACAAAAATTTGCACTTAAAAGCTTAATTGCCGTTATTCTCAAACGGATCCCTAAATCGAAAAATGCTTTTCACAAACCAGCAATATTTTCCAAAGACCTATCCAACGACATTCCACACGATGGGGTAGACGTGAAAAAAAAAATTCATTCCCACTTTACGTGTAGGGGAGGTACCATAAAAAAAAATTATTTAAAAAATTTTATTTTACCACTTTGTCGGCGTTATTAATATGCACACCCATACCAACTTACAACTCTCTAGTACTAAGGGTCTCTGAGCTAAACCGCGGACAGACAGACGGACAGACAGACGGACGGGCATGGCGAAACTATAAGGGTTCCTTGTTGACTACGGAACCCTAAAAACACAAATGAAGTACAATTTGTTGCATGTGGAATTAAGTTCCGTCAGATCTGAATTTGGCCACAGTGTGCGCCGTGGCGCTATTGAATCGATATTGTGATTCATATTCGGACCCTTGAGTTGAAAGCAGCGGTACAAAAGCAAAAAGCACACCTGAAAATTTATAAATGGACCCGTTTTGTGCTTTTGTACCGCCTTCAACTCAAGGATCCGAACATGAATCAAAATATCGATTCATATATTTCAATACAATGACAGAGAAAATTTCAAAATATTATTACTTTTTAGGTCTATTTTTTTTTTTTAAGTCGCTTTTTTTTATATGTTCTCATCATATTCATGACAGATAGAAAGACGCCGATTGTTTGAAGCGAGAACACACTCCTCATTTGGATCCTAAAACAAACAAGATTTTTGCAAAAGCACTCGAGCAATACCAACTAGGTTAAGTAATAAAAATCTGTCAAGTGCGAGTTTTACTCGCGCGCCTAGGTTTCCGTATCTATCCGCTATCAATCAACAATAATATCCGCCTATCCGCTCAGGTGGCATGGTTTTTTAAATTTGAATTATTAGATGTTTGGTTATTTTATGACAGATCTCCATGTTTGCCCACTGACAGCTGTTACCATAGTTACGTCACTTTATTTTTTAAAAGTGATCTGTCAAACATCAAACTTCTCAAAATGCTTTTTTTGGAACGACCAAAGATTAAGAAGCGGCTATCTACATTGCAATGTATAAAAGCTTGTGGCGCCATCTATTATTCAATAGTGTGACTAATCTATTTTAATGAAACGTTTTTTGTATAGGGGCCCCCCTTAATTTTTAACTTTTTCTTATTTTTCTTATTTGTTGTTTCATCCGCCATAGTAAGACATATTATGTGAAAGTTTCAACCGACTACCTATTACGGTTCAAGAGATACAGCCCTCGGACGGACGGACAGACGACGGAGGCTTAGTAATAGGCTTCCGTCTGGGATACGGAAACCTAAAAATTAAATAAGAAAATTAATGTTAAAAACACTTTTTAAAAACAAGATTTTAACATTTAGCGAAAGAAGTTCATACAGGCATTAATTTTGTTGCGCCAATCTTTTATTTAAGATAACTGGTAAACTCTGGAACGCTCTCCCTGCCTGCCCACATATTTCCCCCCAAATACAGTCTCGGGTCCTTTAAAGAGGCGTGAATGGGCACGTGTCAGGCAGGCATGGCATTCGCAGCCCCTGCATGTGACCGAATGTGCATGGGCGTCGCTAGACACCTTATGGGTGGCTCGGCGCCA
The DNA here is from genome assembly GCA_946902875.1 of Nematopogon swammerdamellus. Taxonomy (NCBI): domain Eukaryota; kingdom Metazoa; phylum Arthropoda; class Insecta; order Lepidoptera; family Adelidae; genus Nematopogon; species Nematopogon swammerdamellus. The sequence continues at coordinate 27,735,109 of OX336337.1, read as the reverse complement.
CATGTCGCGCTTACTATATTAAAAAAACTCGCGAATGACGGGCAACGAAAAAACCGCCGGCACCGGACGATGCTGAAAGACATGGTCTAGGGGAATAGAGGGGAGGGAGCTACGTTCAGGGAGAGGATAAACCTTCTTGAAGAAAGTAAAGCGCTTTCCAGAAGGAGGTAATCCAGCGTCCCAACAGGGGTGACCTTGCTTGCAGCAGTAGAATGCCCTGCAGGTTTCCGGAATTATTTCCGATAACAGTTGATGTGATACAATTGAACTGAATCTTAGATCCCTTCCAGTAGCTAGATATCTTAAAGTAGTTAACAGCCGTTCTTCGGCCGACACTGGTGGTCTCATATATATTTGTATCTTTTTTTTTTGTTATGTATGATAGATGATAGGACGCACCATTTCCAGTAACTCGTAAAAAGTTTCCTTGTCCATTCGTAGGAAGTTATGAATATCATTGAAGTCCAATAACTCGATCGTTCTTTTAACAAACCAACGCTTCATCCAGTTTATTTTTTTTTTTTCGTCGTCAATTGTTGACAAAACTGCTAAACTTTTTTAGCAGCTAAAGCAAGCAAGGCCCACTTTTTAAAATTTCGACAAATTTTGAGTCATTTCTACAACACGATACGAGTAGATTTCACCACAGGAGACGACTCGCAACTATTCGCGAGCGTCACACTGGCGGTTCGATGAGATCCGTGTATAGCCGAAACACAATCCGCGGATGAAAACCAAGTTCTCACCAAGGTCACCCCTGTTAGAACGCTGGATTACCTCCGTCTGGAAAGCGCTTAGCAACAAAGGGCGAGGCCGAAGGCCGAGCTGCGTTCAGGAAGAGGATAAACATTTTCAAAGAATGTAAGTAACTAAGGGCGAGGCCGAAGGCCGAGCTGTATTCTGCAAAACGATAAATATTCTCGAAGACAGTAAGTAACTATGGGCGAGGAATCGGGATGGTTCTTAGCTATGTTTGTAATCAAGTAATTAAGTGATAAAAAAAATTATTATCTTAATTAAAAAACATAAAACCGACTTCCTTAAAAAAGTAAAACTAAAAAACTATTTAAAATAAAAATATAAAAACCGCCTTCAAAAATATATGAAATAAAAACCTAAAAAAAAAACGAACCCTAGAGTTGAAGGCGGTGCTAAAAAGGCTACACAAATCACAAAGGATATTATCATCCACTCATGTTTTCTTTCATGAATCATTTTTGCTTGCTTTAGCACCGCCTTCAACTCTAGGGTTCGTTTTTTATTTCATATATTTTTGAAGGCGGTTTTTATATTTTTATTTTAAATAGTTTTTTAGTTTTACTTTTTTAAGGAAGTCGGTTTTATGTTTTTTAAAACTTTTTTTTTATTTCACAGTTTTTTTTTGTAATTTTTTGCTATTAATGTACTCGGCGGAATCCGCCTCGCTTTCCAATCCGATCTTGACCCAATTAAAATAGGACCACGTCAGCTTCGATAGCTCAGTGGTGCAGACAGTCAACTGTCGCTATTAAATGTTAAGCAACGCTGGGTGCGGTCAGTACTTGGATGGGTGACCGCTGACCGTTGGAGGCTGACCGAGGTTCCGATTCCTCGTAAAACTGTAGGTCCCTTCCCTCCTAATCTTACTTGGTGGTAGGGTTTAACCTGCTCGGGTTGGTACCACCGCACTGAATTAAACGTCGGTCGAAATGGCTATGTAAATAGTTTGTGTTTTCCGACCAGTTCAGTGTAGTCAGCACGATCAAAGGGGGAAGCACTGACATGGCACTTAGTTTACCCGGTGTTATGGGCTGACATCACGGACGTTGTAGGTGATGTTGCAGAACTTAGTAGAATGGACAGACATAAACGTGTTACGGAACCCTACTTTCATTATAAAATAACCGTCGGAGGACCTTGGTTGAAAATTGTGAAATTTAGTAGAACGGACAGACATACATTTGTTACGGAACCCTACTTTTATTATAAAATAACCGTCGGAGGGCCTTTGTTGAAAATTGTAAAATTTAGTAGAACGGACAGACATACATTTGTTACGGAACCCTACATTCATTTTGAAATAAATGTTAAATTTTGTAGAACGGACAGACATGCATTTGTTACGGAACCCTACATTCATCTTGCAGAACTTAGTAGAATGGACAGACATAAACGTGTTACGGAACCCTACTTTTATTATAAAATAATCGTCGGAGGACCTTGGTTGAGAATTGTAAAATTTAGTAGAACGGATAGACATGCATTTGTTACGGAACCCTACATTCATTTTGAAATAAATGTTAAATTTAGTAGAACAGACAGACATGCATTTGTTACGGAACCCTACATTCATTTTGCAGAACTTAGTAGAATGGACAGACATAAACGTGTTACCGAACCCTACTTAACAGTTGCACTCCGGGAGTGCCGGCAGATCCCGTGCCACTCTAACTTAACCCTTAATGCAATGACTTAAGGTTTCATTTTAAAAATGACGCTGACGCGATGTCGCGAGTTATACATTTTTTACCCACCTAAAAAAGTGCCAAGCGCCGCTAAAGAAGTTTTCACTTCAAAAACCTCACGTTATCCCCATTCAAATAAAAAAAAATTTAAAAAATTCAAAATCGGCCCACAATTGACGGAGTAATCGCGTAACAAACATCCAAAAAAAGAAAACATACCGTCGAATTGAGAATATCTTAGGTCTATAGTAAATTTCTCGTGAAGACAAATGCAACGAGCCCCAACACGATGGGTTTATCATGTGTAGTTTAGGAGTTCCTATGGCCACCTTCTGTCTCCATCATCAGACCAGCTCGATGGTACTCGGTACAGTAGGTACCGGTCAGGTACCACCTGGCCGGTCGGAAAAGATAAAAAATTTCAAATTTAGAATATTCATGAAACAAGGGTCCGAATATGTATTACTAGTATATCGATTCATGTATTTCAACAGGACAGAGAAAATTTCAAAATATTAGGTATTTAATACTTTTTAGTTCTTTTTTTTTTTGTTTTTTGGAAATCGGTTTAATATTTTTTAAAACAGTTTTTATTTCATTCTTTTTAGTAATATTACATAAAAAAGAATAATCGAAATCGAATAATCGAAATCGATTGAAGTGGTACAGAATTATTCGCCCTATGTGTCAGACTGCAAATTGCTGAATAAGTCCACATCACAAAAGTTTTGCTGAAGGTAACCACACACCATACTAATTTATCAAACTCAAAATTGCCGAAAACGACCACATCACAAGTTTTGCTGAAGGTAACCACACACCATAGTATTATGCTGATTTTTCGAAAACCACTTAACCAATTTCGATAAAATTGAAATGGGACCACCTCGGAAGTATGACCTAACTAACAAAAAAAGAATTTTCTAAATCAGCCCTCAATTGACGGAGAAATCGCGTAACAAACATACAAAAAAAAAATAAAAAAAAAAAAAAAAAAAAAAAAAAACATACAGACGAACTGAGAACCTCCTCCTTTTTTGGAAGTCGGTTAAAAAGTGGAACGATTTGCATGCGGGTTTTTTTAAAAAAGCTTGAAATAAAACGTAAATTACAAATTTAAAAAACGCCTGACCCTTAAAAGTTAAAAATAATTTCCGTTGACTTACTTAAAGGAGTCGGGGGACCGCTAAGTAAATAAAATATAAAAACTGCTGCGCGGGAATTTACTTAGCGGTCCACCGACTAGACTCCTTTAAGTAAGTCAACGGAAATTATTTTTGAATTTTTAAGGGTTGGGGGTTTTTAAAATTTGTAATTTAACTTTTATTTCCAGCTTTTTTTATATAAGTATTTCAGCATTATACAAAACATATGATAAATATTTCATTAAATAATACCATTTTGAACTTCCTATTTAAAACAACCGATACTTTCATACAAACTGTCACCCCCCATTTCCCTCCCTTAAAATGTGAAAATCCAAAAACCCTGAAACACGTCATTATTTATTTATGATGAGTAGCTAAAGTTATGATTTTCAAGTTCCTACATTTAAAAAAAACGATACTCCCATACAATATTTATTATTAATACAAGTAGGTGTCTAAATATGCCGATTATGGGAAGGGAGTCTATAGATAGGCTGTCGATGTCAATATAATTGTTTATTTATTTATTTACTTTATTTTAAATCTAAGAAACATTACAGGCTTAACCTAATGCGTTTTACGTCCTATACATATTTATTTACTTGAGTAACTAACAAATTATGCACTTATCTACATTGAAGTGCAGCTTGTTAGCTAGACTTCAACAATTTACTTCATTTATGTCCCGTTGGAGAGCATGGCAGGGAAAAATAAATTTATAATATTGCACGCGTGACAGACAGACCGCGGCGGGGCGGCGGCGGCGGCGCGGATGGGCTACGGTCTCCGCGTGGGTAGTAGTAGCGTTGGTACCCGCTCAGATAAGTCTTTGTCTTACCCACCGTGTGTGCGCCTAGATGATGTGTTGCAGAAGAGTAGAGTGTTGTGTTGTGATGGTACATGTACTGCGCCTGCTGCAGCACCGGCTGCACCCGCGGCTCGCCGCGCGCATCCTGCGGGAGGCGGCGGCGGCGCTGCGGCGGCTGCCCAACATCAACCTCGCCACCACATCGCTCTCCAGCCAGCTCACCGTGTGCGGCGACCTGCACGGCAAGCTCGACGACCTCCTCGTCATCTTCCACAAGGTCTGCTTATTTTGCTTATGGCTAGCTGTGCCGAGGGACCAGAGATCCTGTCCAGATCAGATCCTGCTGCTCGCACCTGTGGGATGGCTCCTCCAAATACCAGCTTGCGCCTCTGGACTCGATCCAGCGTCGAGCCGTGCGACTAGCCAGTGACCCCGAAGTGTCCTGCGAGAACCACTGCAAGTCCGTAGGGATGTCGGCACCCTAATTGTGTTCTATCGCTTATTCCAAGGGGTGCGCTCGGATGAGCTGTTTAACGCGATCCCACCGTTCCCTTTCCACTTCCGCACCACATGCACCAGGCAGGGTTTGCATCCCTACGCACTGGTCTTACCACAGATGCATACCAATCGGTTCTGCAAATCTTTGATCTACAGAACCGGTAAACTCTGGAACGCTCCCTCCCTGCCAATATATTTCATCCCAAGTACAGTCTCGGGTCCTTCAAGAGGGCATGAATAGTCACCTGTCAGGCTGGCATGACATTCGAAACCCCCGCATACTACGGAATGTCCTTAGACACCTTATGGGCAGCTCGGCGCCACATGTCGAGTTTTCAATCTATACATATAATAAAATCGTAAAGGTAAGAAAGTCTGTACATTGAATGTTTTCGAAAAAAAACTAACCAGGGTGGCTTAAAATGAGATACTGAACATGTTAGAACAGTTTTTAAAATTTTGGTTTGTTTGTTTGTCTGTACGCGCATCACGCAAAACCCACTGAACTGTATTTGATGAAACTACGATAGTGACAGTTTATATCCCGGAGTAACATAATAAATAAAAAAAAATATCAAAAGTCAAAATAAATATAAAAATTATTGTGCATTTAAAATCACGTAGTCCAAAGTAAAGGTTTCTTGACAGTTGTTTTTGGCGTCAGCTGGCCGGTGAGGAATATTTGATTCATGAAATGCAAAAAAATTAAAAATATCAAGTTGACAACGGAGACCTGTCATCTTTACCTCTTAGAAGAGCTGGCCGGTGACAAATTATTTTATTAATAAAAAAAATTTAAAGTTGACGTTTTCCCGATGTCATTGATGCAATTTATACTTCTGTTGCCCACGGCATCGCTCGCGTGAAATTCGTATTTCAAAAGAAGAAAGTATGTAACTGAAGGCGGGGCCGAAGGCGGATCTGCGTTCAGGAAAAAAAAAACATTCTTGATGAAAATAAGTAACTTTTTTTTAAGGGCGAGGGCGGACGCAGAGCTGTACTCTGGAATACCATAAACCTTCTTGAAGAAAGTAAGTAACTATGGGCGAGGCCGCAGGCCGAGCTGCGTTCAGGAAGAAGATAAACCTTCTTGAAGAAAGTCAGCTAAACAAATAAAGTAACTAAAGCGAAGCCAAAGGCCGAGCTACGTTCAGATAAATCATAAACCATCTCGAAGAAAGTAATTAACTAAAGCGAGGCCAAAGGCCGAATTACGTATAGATAAATAATAAAAAATCACCTCGAATAAAGTAAGTAAGGGCGAGGCCGAAGGCCGAGCTGTATTCTGTAAGACGATAAACGTTCTCAAAGAAAGTAACTAATTATGGGCGAGGCTGAAGGCCGAGCTGCGTTCAGGAAGACTATAAACCTTCTCGAAGAAAGTATGTAAAGAAAGGAAGTAAGTAAGTGCGAGGCCGAAGGCCGAGCTCCGTTCATGTAAATATTAAAACTTCCCAAAGAAAAAGGAAGTAACATAGTGCGAAGCCGAAGGCCGAGATGCATTCAGGTACGAGGGTGGTCCCAGAAGTACCCGGCCTAACAAAGAAAACGAAAAAAAAAACTTGAAAAACTACCTTTATTTCTCAACGTAGTCTCCTTTTAGCTCGATACACTTTTCCCAGCGATGTTCAATAGCTTCGATACCATGTTTATAGCGAGAACCGTCGAGCTCCTCAAAGTAGCCCTCAAAAACTTTTTACTTTCTTTAAAAAGGTTTATCTTCTTCCTGAACGCAGCTCGGCCTTCGGCCTCGCCCTCAGTTACTTACTTTCTTAGAGATGGTTTATCGTCTTCCTGAACGCAGCTCGGCCTTCGGCCTCACCATCAGTTACTTACTTTCTTCGAGAAGGTTTATGGTCTTCAACAACGCAGCTCGCCCTTCGGCCTCGCCATTAATTACTTACTTTCTTAGAAAAGGCTTATAATCTTTCTGAACGCAGCTCGGCTTTCGGCCTCGCTCTCAGTTACTTACTTTCTTTGAGAAGGTTTATTTTCTTTCTAGAATACAACTCCGCCTGAAGCCTCGCCGTTAGTTACTTACTTTATTTGAGAAGGTTTATCGTTTACCTTAAAAAAACTTGCCTTCGGCCTCACCCTTAATTACTTACTTTCTTAGAGATGGTTTATCGACTTCCTGAACGCAGCTCTGCCTTCGGCCTCGCCCATAGTTACTTACTGTCCTCTTTAAAATACGAATTTCACGCGAGCGGAGCCGCGGGCTCAGCTAGTAATAAATAAAAAGGTTATGGACGCAGCCGATTCCACTTTTTTTTATGTAAACTGACACGGCTACATCACCTACAACATGCGTGATGTCAGCCCATAACACCGAGTGAACTAGGTGCCATGTCAGTGCTTCTCTTCATTTCATGTCGGCTACACTGAACTGGACGGAAAACACTAACTATTTACATAGCCGTTTCGACCGACGTTTCATTCAGTGCGGTGGTATCAACCCGGTACCAACGGTACCAACGGTACCACTTCCCCTCGCGTTCAGCAAACATTAGTAGGTATTGTAGCTGGGGCCTGGGTTCCAATACGGACACCGGAAGGGAAGGAGGGTGTGGGACCCAATGGAGGGGTTACAGTCCCCCGGATGAGGCCGGGGGGGGGGGGGATAGACTCGTTAGTTAGGGGGGCTGAGGAAATGTTCGAAGGGGGAGAGCAAGGGGTATAGTAACTCAACTGACTCAACTATGTGCGTATAATTATGTAAGGGGCGGGTGGCCGAGTGGTCTGGGCGTCGTCGGCTTCTCTTGTGAGAGGTCCGAGGTTCGAATCCAATAATTGGCTTGTATCAATAAGTTTTTTTCTGATTCGAAAAAGTTTACGTGCATACCTTATACCTACTGCTCCATGGTTCGGATTCCAAATGTAGGTCCACCGGGTTGACTGGAGGAAATTGCCTAAGGCATTAAGCCCGTCCGTGCCACACATTAAGTAGCATAAAGTGTATTATTAAATTATGCAGGAGAGCTGTTTAAAGTTTTATAGTTTGGTTTTCACTTCACTGTGTGATTGCGTTACTGTTAAGTAAGCAAACTGACTAAGGGTCTATTTCACCACGTTCAGTTAAAGTTCGGGATAACGCAACTGACAGATAAAGTGTCTGATAACTAAATATTCATTTTCTTCTTTCTTTCAGAAATAAGTGACAGTTTGTCAGTTAAACTGGCAGATAAAGTAACTGAAGGGTTGAGTGCCAGATAACAAGATTAACTGGTAGTTGATTTCATTGCATATATCAGTAATCTGTGGTTCATTGGTCTTTTCGTAACAGTGATTTTGACCTAGCAAGAATGAAGTCTGTTTCTTTTAATGAAACCCTCTGTGCCCATGTGCATAACCTAATAATAATTTTTTATAATTTTCTGTGTCCCATTTTTTTTATCAATATTAACCAATGACGTATCATGAATCTCTTTGATATTAACGAAACTCCGATGAAATCGTGAATTGATTATTGTGTTAAAATCCAAGATTGATTCCCAGAATAGATTCATTTTCCAAAGAATCGGCAACCCAAATTTATTTTAATGCTTAATGATAATATTGTAAAATTTTGTCATTTTGAGCCATGGAGTTGGTTTTGAGCAGTATAAAAACCATGAATTAGCAAAATCAAATAAAATATTTCAAATTAGGTAAACATATCATAAAGATGAGTAAGAAAACATGTTCTATACCAATGACGTATGATATAAAATCTCTTTGATACAAAACAAATTAGAAACATTAACAATATAAATTGAAAGAAGTCATTTAAAATAAGAAACAGTATTATATTAACACTATTTTATAATTATGTCATTGACAAGAAGAAGAAAAAACAAACAAGTGTGTACCTTAAAAACATTAAAAACAATAATAACAACAGAATAATAATAAAAACAATAGAACGAAAAGCACAGAACAGATTACCTAATAGTTAAACCTAAAAAATACTGAAAATTTATTTGAAAGGTTACATAAAAATAAAGTAAAAATCTTTTTAAAACGCACATATTAAAATATTAAAATTATACAGCATTAAAAGTACTAAAATTAGAACCAAGAGCTCAAAGAACAGAACAAATAAAAACAAATTATAAACATGAAAATAAGATAACTTTATTTAACTTTGGGGGTCTGTCTTTTGCAGAGCCAGTAACCACGCCTTGCAAGAGCGCTTAAAACCACATTTTGAGGATTTATCTCGTATAGGCGGTGGGAGATTATTCCAGCATTTAGTTGCGCTGTATTTAAAAGAGCCTTCAAAGCCGGCAGTGACGTGGCGTGGCACTAAAAGCAAATGTACACTTGCTCGAGTTGGGTACGGGTGAGCATCCTTAGACCACGACAGCTTCTTATATAGGTACTCAGGCTCTTCGGTATATATTATTTTATGTACTTGACATGCTTGGTGAAGTTCTCGTCTCGTCTTCATTTTTAAAACATCATTTTCATTCAAGAACGGAGTGATATGTGCGCGTCTGGGGATGTCATAACAAAACCTTGCACAGGCGTTTTGGACTCTTTGTACGATACGCTCCGTCTTGACCAATAGGCGAGGTCCATACACTGTATCGCAATAGTTGAATGGAGACAAGACGAGAGCTTCACATTCTTCTAACTCTGGTTCTGACTCTTTCCGAAAGATGGTTTCTAAGCCTATATAATGTCTTAAGTTTATAAAACGCTGCACGCACCTTAAGATTTATGTGTTCCTCGAAACGCAATTTTTCGTCCACAATAAGCCCAAGGTTACGTGCAGATTGGACACACTCTACAGGTATTCCGTTTACTGCTATCTGGGGATTATGCGATTTTATTAATTCCGTCTGGTGTTTGGTACCTAAGACTATGAAGTTGGACTTTGACGGGTTCAAAACTAAGGTGTTATTTTTGGCCCATGCGAAAATCCTTTCCAGGTCGAGGTTTAAAAGGTTCAATGTTTCTGATGTGTGTTTGGGGTAAAAGGAGGTGTAGACCTGTGTATCTTCCGCATACAAGTGAATTTTGCAATTATTAATAACCATGGGAAGATCAGCTGTATATATTATGAAAAGTAAAGGGCTAAGTATGGCACCTTGTGGGACTCCCCGCGTCAAGTATTTAGGCTGTGAGTATCTGACCCTGCCTTCATCGTCCTCGCAGCCCACTAATTGCTGTCTTTCTTTAAGGAAGCTACTAAACCAACTTATACAGTAATCTGAAACGCCATAATAGGAGAGAATAGAATAGAATAGAATAGAAATCCTTTATTGCACACAAGAACACAGAGATACACAAGACAGAAGATAACATACAGAAGAGAGTTTTGCGAGGAGAAGCGGGATGTTTATGCAATCAAAGGCCCTCGAGAAATCTAATAGCACAAGTAGGCTTCCCTTCTGGCCGTCCGATGCGGAAATAATGTCATCTAAGACATTGAGCAGAGCCATGTTTGTGCCATGAGACCCGCGAAAACCTGACTGAACTGACGGTATAACACCTCGAGTCTCCATATACGCATAAAGCTGTTTTTGTACAATCCTCTATATGATTTTTGACACAACAGGTAATATGCTGATTTGACGAAGATATTTTAACTCAGATACTGCACTTTTTTTTGGGATGGGTTTTACAATTGCAGTTTTCCAGGCTTCTGGGAAAGAACCATCTAGTAGGGACTTATTTATTATGGCAGTGATGACATCAAGTGTACGTGGAAGTGTAAGTGTACGTGGATTAAGATGGAAATGCTTGGTGAAATCCATTTTATTTAACTGGCGGTTCTGTCTGCTAGACAAAAATATCTATCAGATAGTAATCCGTCACTTTATCTATACATGGTGAAATAGACCCCAACTGTATTAGAATCGCTAAAAAATCAATAAATTCCTTAACATTAATGAAATAAATAACACAAAAACACTATATTTGTTTGGAGATAGACAAAACTGACTAATCGGACGTTGCGCACGGACATAGCACACACACTGGATATAGAGGTCACCTAACTGACATCACCTTTAATTCGTATTTTTGCTATGTCCCATTTATGCGCGGCGCTCGTCTGGATGTTTGGTCGTTAGACAAAATATGAACTCAGAGCTATAGAATAATAATGGCTTTAATTTTGCACTGTCAGTATGGAGATAGCAATAATATGCCCTAAAATTTGTTTCATTTTAGAGGACATAGGGCAAAGATGAAAAAAAAACCGCTTTATTAGAAAAAGTGTTTTTACTTTTTAAATGCAGAAATATGCAGAAAAATTTGCTGAATCAACCTGCATTCAAAGCTCATTTTCGCTAAAAATGTGACTTAGAAAACTCCCGAACTGGAGCGACGATATGTTGATAATATCGCGTAGGGCGTCTAGTGTCCTCCAAGTGGTGAAAGCTTCAGAAAAAAATAATACAAGTTTGACTTTATACACCGTTTAGGTTTGGTTGGACCGATATGCTCTTCCAGCAAGAAGGTACGATGGCGGCGCGGGAGATGGAGAGCGGAAAAATACTAATGATTATTCGAAGTATGTTCACCGGCCTCTCCAAGAAAACCTATTTTCATTCTACATATACCGCGCACTCCCGAATCCTTGAGAAGATGTTGAGAAGCCCCTCCGGAGAAAATTATCTGAAAGAAACACTGCTGGCAAGCTACGTGGACGCTGCTTGTCGACGTGTCTACGTCGTGATGTAGGTAGGGTGCATCCTCGTCTCCGTCTTTGAAATCCCACAGAGTGGTATCGAGGGAGGGATTGCACCGCTCATCCAACGTCTCGGACCCTCGTCCGAGTACCCCCGATACCTAGGAGATACCTACGACTTCGTCCGCCCGCAAGCGATCGATAGGCTAGTTGCGGTGAGTGATCTCATCGGTTAAAGCCGTCTAATTTGACATAAACCTGATTTATTGAGGAAATATCCCAAGTAGCTAACCTACCTACCTACCTAATAATAATATACGAATGGATTTCACAGAATCGACTAACTAGGTGACAGTCGCGTGTCCGCTCCGCGACCCCCCCCCCCCCCCCCCCCCCCCCGCCCCACACACGCACACGTGACACCCCGCGCCAGCCGCCTATTCAGCCATACATAACATAACATAACGAACCCCGCCCCCGCAACTTGCTTGCGCGAGTTGAGCCGCAACTCAACTCGCGCAAGCAAGCCTTCCTCCTGCGCTGCGGCATAGCTGCGGACTGGGTGAAGCCGCTGCTCCCGCTGCTGCTCGAGTCCGCCGAGCGAGCGCTGAGTAATATATTTCGGGAATGACTAATCCCACCAAAACATACATGTCTAAATTATAAAACCCGACTGCTAAAAAAATTAAGGAAACAAGGAAAGATCAATACAAAATGCTGTAGTCGGGGTATCTGTCTATTCGACTTTTGTGCGTGTAGGGCGTGTAGGAACACGCCCTACACCAATTGAGCACCTCCTCCTTTTTGAAAGTCGGGTGAAAATATATATTAAGTACTTAATACTTAACGAAATAATTATTTGATATAGCAAATAATTATTTCGTCTGCCACTTGTCCCAAGCCTGTATCCTGGCCCTGGCCGCGCCCTCGTCCCCCGGTAGGTGCCAACCCTACTCCTGCGCGTCGCGTTGTTCCGCCCGAGTCTCGGACTCCGAGAGGACCGTGTTGGCCGACGCGCGCGACACGGCGCGGCGGCGTCACGTCAGGCGGGCGGGGAGTCTAACGAGTGATACTAGCGGCCAACCGTGTCCGGTCCGGACTGGACTCCGGACTCCCGTCGTGGTCGTCGGCTCGTCGGTCGGGTTCGAGTGCTCGAGAGAACACAGTCGGCACTCGGCTCGGCCTGCGTGCGTGTCACTTAGCTAATTGGGCCATACTGCTGTTTGATATTTTGATGGCGATGATATTGTTTTATTTGTTAGAGGTGTGGCAAGGGAACCGCACCCACATCACGCGCACTACAATCAACAAAGAACATCTGCACACACTTTATCCGGCCGGCACTGCCTGCCCGCCACTCGTCGCGTGCGTCGCGTCGCGTCGCGTCGTCGCGCCTCGTCGCGTCGTGTCATCGGGGCGCCGCCGCCGCTCCGCCCCGGCCGCCCCGCCCTTGCCGGATAAAGAGAAAACACTTGAAATAAAGGATTTGGCGAACAAAACAGGACGAATTGGAGTTAGAAAATTTTACGGGAGAGCCAAAAAACTGGGAAAACTTTTTCTGATTGAATTCTGTTTTTTAAGTTTTTTTTAATCATACATTGTGATCCCTGAAGTCAGAAGAACTTGTTTATTGGAAGCTTAATGATATAGTTCCTTTATTATTAATTCATAAAAAAAAGAATCCACTTTTGTTCGATTACGTAAAAATGATCCGGATTTGATCGCCACATCTGAAATTGGTCCGGGTTTGATATAGAAATGTGTGTGTCAAAGTGCCTATTACACTCATACTAATGCATATCACAGCCTGCACTCAAAATTTACAAACACACACACACACACCCTTGTTTGCTCAGTCCCGAAAGCGAGGCGGTCTGTGTTTAGTTGTTGAGAAGCACGAAAACCAGGCCTTAGTGATACAACGGTATTTCACAATGTTTTGTGTCTCTATGTGATGTAACTTGAATATAGGTATACGGCAATCTTTCCCGTTTCTCGATAGATGGCGTATTGCATGAGATATTGCAATTTTCAGAAAAGTGCTAACACACCCGAATCCGAGGCGTGCACGAAAGCGAGGCTGGAGCCTCGCTTTCGTCATTTTCAACAGATTTAGAGTGTGTATGAGAATTTTTTTAAAACGCCTCGCTTTCGGTATTTTATTTTACCTGAATCCGAGGCGGTCTCACTTTCGTATATTGAATCGCATGTGTGTATTACCCACCTCGGATTTGGAGTGTATGAAATTATTATTTTTAGTTATCTGTTTACTTTTTTGGTTTTGTTGTCGTTCTTGGGATATGGTCTCGCTTTTATATCTATCTTTTATATTAATAAAACTATATGCCCGCCTCAATCATCATCGCCCAGCCTAAACCGCAAGACCTAGAAAGCTGAAATTTAGAACACAGGTTTATTTTACAACTCAGGATTTTTGGATTTTCAGATTTTAAGGGATGGAAATGAGGGATGAAATTTTTTATGAGAGTATCGATTTTTTTAAAGGTAGGAACTTGAAAATTTTAATTGTAGCTACTCTTCATAAACAAATGATAACGTGTTTTAGCGTTTTTGAATTTTCAGATTTTAAGGGGTGGAAATGGGGGATGAAAATTTGTATGGGAGTATCGATTTTTTTAAAGGCAGTAACTTGAAAATTTTAATTTTAGCTACTCTTCATAAACAAATAATGACGTATTTCAGGGTTTTTGTATTTTCAGATTTTAAGGGGTGGAAATCGGCGATGAAATTTTTTATGGGAGCATAAATTTTTTTATAGATAGGAACTTGAAAATTTTAATTGTTTACTTATCACAAATAAGTAATGATGTGTTTCAGCGTTTTTGGATTTCAGATTTTAAGGGATCGAAATGGGGGATGAAAGTTTTTATGGGAGTATCGATTTTTTTAAAGGTAGGAACTTGAAAATTTTAATTGTAGCTACTCTTCACAAACAAATGATGACGGGTTTCAGGGTTTTTGGATTTTCAGATTTTAAGGGGTGGAAATGGGGGATGAAAGTTTGTATAGGAGTATCGATTTTTTTAAAGGCAGGAACTTGAAAATTTTAATTTTAGCTTCTCTTCATAAACATATAATGACGTATTTCAGGGTTTTTGGATTTTCAGATTTTAAGGGGTGGAAATCGGGGATGAAATTTTTTATGGAAGTATAAATTTGTTTATAGATAGGAACTTGAAAATTTTAATTGTAGCTACTTATCATAAATAAATAATGACGTTTTTCAGGGTTTTTGGATTTCAGATTTTAAGGGATGGAAATCGGGGATGAATTTTTTTATGGAAAAGTAATTTTCGTCAGCCTCGATAGCTCAGTGTTGCAGACAGTTAACTGTCGCTATTGAATGTTAAGCAACGCTGGGTGCGGTCAGTACTTGGATGGGTGACCGCTGGCCGTTGGAGGCTGACCGAGGTTCGGATTCCTCGTAAAACTGTAGGTCCCTTCCCTCCTAATATTACTTGGTGGTAGGGTTTAACCCGCCCGGGTTGGTACCACCGCACTGAATGAAACGTCGGTTAAAAACGGCTATGTAAATAGTTTGTGTTTTCCGACCAGTTCAGTGTAGCCGGCACGATCAAAGGGGGAAGCACTGACATGGCACCTAGTTCACCCGGTGTTATGGGCTGACATCACGGACGTTGTAGGTGATGTAGCCAACCGTGTCAGTTTCCATAAAAAAAAAAAAACATTTATAGATAGTAACAAAAATTTCAATTATAGCTACTTATCATAAATAAATAATGACGTGTTTCGGGGTTTCTGGATTTTCAGATTTTAAGCGGTGGAAATTGGGGATGAAAATTTTCATGGGAGTATTGATTTTGTTAAAGGTAGGAACTTGGAAATTTTAATTGTAGCTACGCTTCATAAACAAATAATGACGTATTTCAGGGTTTTTGGATTTTCAGATAATAAGGGGTGGAAATCGGGGATGAATTTTTTTATGGAAGTATAAATTTTTGTATAGAGAGGAACTTGAAAATTTTAATTGTAGTTACTTATAATAAATAAATAATGATGTGTTACAGGGTTTTTGGATTTCAGATTTTAAGGGATGGAAATCGGGGATTAATTTTTTTATGGAAAAGTAATTTTTTTATAGATAGTAACTTGAAAATTTCAATTATAGCTACTTATCATAAATAAATAATGACGTGTTTCGGGGTTTCTGGATTTTCAGATTTTAAGCGGTGGAAAGGGGGGATGAAAATTTGTATAGGAGTATCGATTTTTTTAAATACAGGAATTTGAAAATTTTTATTTTAGCTACTCTTCATAAACAAATAAAGACGTATTTCAGGGTTTTTGGATTTTCAGATTTTAAGGGGTGGAAATCGGGGATGAAATTTTTTATGGAAGTATACATTTTTTTATAGATAGGAACTTGAAAATTTTAATTTAAGCTACTTATCATAAATAAATAATGACGTATTTCAGGGTTTTTGGATTTCAGATTTTAAGGGATGGAAATCGGGGATTAATTTTTTTATGGAAAAGTAATTTTTTTATAGATAGTAACTTGAAAATTTCAATTATAGCTACTTATCATAAATAAATAATGACATGTTTCGGGGTTTCTGGATTTTCAGATTTCAAGGGATGGAAATGGGGGATGAAAATTTTCATGGGAGTTTAGATTTTTTTAAAGGTAGGAACTTGAAAATTTTAACTGTAGCTACTCTTCATAAACAAATGATGACGTGTTTCAGGGTTTCTGAATTTTCAGATTTTAAGGGGTGGAAATGGGGGATGAAAATTTGTATGGGAGTATCAATTTTTTTAAAGGCAGGAACTTGAAAATTTTAATTTTAGCTACTCTTCATAAACAAATAATAACGTATTTCAGGGTTTTTAGATTTTCAGATTTTAAGGGGTGAAAATCGGGGATGAAAGTTTTTATGAAAGTATAATTTTTTTTATAGAAAGGAATTTGAAAATTTGAATTGAAGCTACTCATCATAAATAAATACCGCCTCTCTGTGGGGCGACACCCGGGTGACTGACGGACTGCTTGACTCATTCAATGAATCCGCGGAAGGAAGGAAGGGACCGGAGCAGGTCCGGGGTCGGTGGCGCGTGCGCTCCCCACACACATATTTACAAGGTAACAATAATAATGAAAAGGTCTCAGATTCGGTAATTATAGCATAGATTAGGATACACACTAAACACACTTACACACACATTACACACTAAAAAAGCGAGGCGGTCTCGGATTCGTGTCCGATGGATACACACTTGCGACTGCAGCGCCACCTATGGCATACACACTGGAACTACGTATTTTTAGACATTTTCATACACACTTACACAACCTGCCAAAACTACCAAAAACGAGGCGTAAAATTTGATCTGCTCTGATTGGTCCGTCAAATATACGTTTTCTGACCAATCAGGGGTCGCTGATTTCAAATCTGCCATTAGAATTTTCCTGTCAAATCCGAGGCGGTCTCGCTTTTGACGGCGCCTCGTTTTCGTTAGTGTGGACGGACGAAACGCCTCGTTTTAGGGAGTGGGCAAACACACACCCTCACACACCCTCACACACACACATACACACCCACTCTCACATTAAAATCAAAACATGTTACCGAACAATTTTAGGTTAGTTCGGCCGGCACGCACGAAACGACTCAGGAATAGGTAGGCACTTCCTTCTCCGCCCTCCGCCTTGCTGCTGCCCGCTCCTGTCTTTTCTTCTGCCGCGACCCTTCGTTCAGTACGCCCACCGTATTCATGTTAAATGCCCTTGTATGTAACCTCAGAGGTTCATGCACTTCGTTAGACAACAACAGCAAAGATAATTTAACAACAGACAAATTGAGAGATATTTAATCAAGTCAAGATCTAAAACAAAACATACCTACGTAAAGTTTGTTGAATTTTGTATATTATTTTGAGAGCATAAAACTCAATTATGCTTGTTATATAGTTCTCGCAAACGCTAAATACTAAAAAAAAGTCCTGTTTTGAAAATAAATCGGACCATTTTTAATAAATTGTATGAAAATGATCCGGTTTTGAAGGTGAATACTTCCGTTTTGAAATTTCCGGTCTTTTCGTCTCGAAAACGTACTGTTTTGATACAAAACGTCACTTTTGGAGAATTTTTTGGCCTATTTGCGTTCACTTTCAAAAATAAGCGATTTGTTTTTTTCGTAGCTTTCAGTATTCAATCAATTTCAATCGTACATCCATATCCATACTAATATTATAAATTCGAAAGTAACTCTGTTGTCTGTCTGTCTGTCTGTCTGTTACCTTTTCACGCCTAAACCGCTGAACAGATTTCGATAAAATATTGCACGGAGATGAATTGGATCCTGAGGAAGGACATAGGCTACCTTTTGTCTCAAAAAACCACCCTTAAGGGGGTGAAATAGGGGATCAAAGTTTGTATGGGGAACCTAGCATTTCTCGAGTTAGGGATATGACAATTCATATTTAGGCTTTTGGTATGAAATAAAGAATTACGTGTTTCAGCGTTTTTGCTAAATCAACCCTTAAATTACAATAGGGGATGATTTGAAAATTAGATTTTAGGATTTTATAAAATTTTGTACGGAGATGAATTGCATCCTGAGGAAGGACATAGGCTACCTTTTGTCTCAAAAAACAACCCTTAATGGGGTGAAATAGGGGATGAACGTTTGTATGGGGAACCATCATTTCTCAAGTTAGGGATATAACGATTCATATATAGGCTTTTGGTATGAAATAAGGAATTACGTGTTTCAGCGTTTTAGTTAAATCAACCCTTAAATTAAAATAGGGGATAATTTCAAAATTAGATTTTAGGATTAAATGATGGGGAGGGGGAGGGCAGGCGGAGGGGAGGGAGACGGAGACGGAGACGGAGACGGGGACGGGGACGGGGACGGGGACGGGGACGGGGACGGGGACGGGGACGGAGACGGGGACCGGGGACCGGGGACCGGGGACCGGGGACCGGGGCCGGGGCCGGGGCCGGGGCCGGGGCCGGGGCCGGGGCCGGGGCCGGGGCCGGGGCCGGGGCCGGGGCCGGGGCCGGGGCCGGGGCCGGGGTCGGGGCCGGGGCCGGGGCCGGGGCCGGGGCGGGGGCGGGGGCGGGGGCGGGGGCGGAGACGGAGACGGAGACGGAGACGGAGACGGAGACGGAGACGGAGACGGAGACGGAGACGGAGACGGAGACGGAGACGGAGACGGAGACGGAGACGGAGACGGAGACGGAGACGGAGACGGAGACGGAGACGGAGACGGAGACGGAGACGGAGACGGAGACGGAGACGGAGACGGAGACGGAGACGGAGACGGAGACGGAGAGGGGGCAGCAGCGGGGCGAGGCGAATATTACTTTAACTTAAGTTTCTTATTTTAATATCGATAGCTTTTCCCGCGGATTCGCTCGCGTGAAATTCGTATTTCAAAAGAAGAAAGTAAGTAACTGAGGGCGAGGCCTACGGTGGAGCTACTTTCAGGAAGACTATAATCCTTCTCGAAGAAAGAAAGCAACTAAGGGCGTGGCCGAAGGCCGACCTGTATCCTGGAAGACGATAAACCTTCTCGATGACAGTAAGTAACTATGGGCGATAGTTACTTACTTTCTTCAAGATGGTTTATAGTCTTCCTGAACGCAGCTCGGCCTTCGGCGTCGCCCTCAATTACTTACTTTCATCGAGAAGGTTATTGGCCTTCCTGAACGCAGCTCGGCCTTCGGCCTCGCCCTCTGTTACTTACTTTCTTCGTAAAGGTCATCGTCTTCCTGAACGCAGCTCGGCCTTCGGCCTCGCCCTCAATTACTTAATTTCTTCGGGAAGGTTTATCGTCTTCCTGAACGCAGCTCGGCCTTCGGCCTCGCCCTCAGTTACTTACTTTCATCAAGAAGGTTTGTAGTCTTCCTGAACGCAGCTCGGCCTTCGGCCTCGCCCTCAGTTACGTACTTTCATCAAGAAGGTTTATAGTCTTCCTGAACGCAGCTCGGCCTTCGGCCTCGCCCTCAATTACTTAATTTCTTCGAGAAGGTTTATATTTTTCCTGAACGCAGCTCGGCCTTCGGCCTCGACCTCTGTTACTTACTTTCTTCGAAAAGGTTATCGTCTTCCTGAACGCAGCTCGGCCTTCGGCCTCGCCCTCTGATGCTTACTTTCTTCGAGAAGGTTTATAGTCTTCCTGAACGCAGCTCGGCTCTCGACCTCACCCTCACTTACTTACTTTCTTCGAGAAGGTTTATTGTCTTCCTGAACGCAGCTCGGCCTTCGGCCTCGCCTTTTATTACTTACTTTCTCCGAGAAGGTTTATAGTCTTTCTGAGCGCAGCTCGGCCTTCGGCCTCGCCCTCAGTTACTTAATTTCTTCGAGAAAGTTTATCATCTTCGTGAACGCAGCTCGGCCTTCGGCCTCGCTCTCAGTTACTTACTTTCTTCGAGAAGGTTTACCGTCTTCCTGAACGCAGCTCGGCCTTCGGCCTCGCCCTTTTTTACTTACTTTCTTCGAGAAGGTTTATAGTCTTCCTGAACGCAGCTCGGCCTTCGGCCTCGCCCTCAGTTACTTACTTTCTTCGAGAAAGTTTATCGTCTTCCTGAACGCAGCTCGGCCTTCGGCCTCGCCCTTTGCTACTTACTTTCTTCGAGAAGGTTTATAGTCTTCCTAAACGCAGCTCGGCCTTCGGCCTCGCCCTCAGCTACTTACTTTCTTTGAGAAAGTTTATCGTCTTCCTGAACGCAGCTCGGCCTTCGGCCTCGCCCTTTGTTACTTACTTTCTTCGAGAAGGTTTATATTCTTCATGAACGCAGCTCGGCCTTCGGCCTCGCCCTTTGTTACTTACTTTATTCGAGAAGGTTTATAGTCTTACTGAACGCAGCACGGCCTTCGGTTTCGCCCATAGTTACGTACTTTCTTTGAGAAGGTTTATAGTCTTACTGAACGAGGCTCGGCCTTCGGCCTCGCCCTCAGTTGCGTACTTTCTTCGAGAAGGTTTATAGTCTTCCTGAACGCAGCTCGGCCTTCGGCCTCGCCCTTAGTTACTTACTTTCTTCGAGAAGGTTTATAGTCTTCCTGAACGCAGCTCGGCCTTCGGCCTCGCCCTCAGTTACTTACTTTCTTCTTTGAAATACGAATTTCACGCGAGCGGAGCCGCGGGCTCAGCTAGTACTTTATAACCTCAAGTATTTCATCAAGTAATATAACTGTGTACCTACTTAGCGTATCCCTACTCCTACCAATATTCCGCTACGATACCTAGTTTGCTCGCCGTGCGGGTAGCTTCGAAAGAAGAGACGCAGACGAAGGGAAAAAACTGTACGGCGTGAGTTAACGAACGACCACGCGAGCGCGAGCCACGTCGAGCACGGAAGGAACGAAATAAGGGATTTTATAAGGGTTGGAAGGGAGTTACGGACAGGAGTGTATGTGTTAGCGTGATTGCGACAGTGACGTTTATATTGATAAGTATAAGTTAAGTCGTGTGGAGTCGGACGCTGCAGAGCACGCCGGCCCTGCAGTCCCTGCGGTGGTGCACATCCGGCCGTCTGCGAGGATTCTGGAGACCTACTTCGTTCGGTGAGTGAGCAAATTACCTACCTTTTCTCTCCCTGCGCTAAGTACACGTTACAATTGGTGGAGGCGCTAAAAATAAAATAAAATAAAGTGCCTACTACCGCTACTCATTCACTTAGTACTATTAGGAACATTCACCTAGGTAATTAGCTGCTAATCTGTCGATCGAAATCTCATTAGGTATTTTAGAATGGAACAAAACGAGGGCCCGATCGGTAGTGCAATAAATAGTCAGCCGGACCTCGTAGACGTAGTAGGGCGACTAACATCGCGAATATCTACGCAAAACGATATAATGCGCGGTGTTCTCGAACGTATCACGTCGGTGGAGGAAAGAATAGCTGGTTTCGAAACTAAGAAAGAGAATACGTCATACGCGAGCCCGCGCGCCAGCAGCTCCGGTGCGAGCGCGAGCGGCGGCGGCGGCGGCGCCGCCGACGCGACACCGGCCGCTCCCACGCCACGCCCCGCGCGCGCCGCCGAGAGCAGTGGCGCGACCGTGCAATGCAATGACTATCTGGAGAAGGAAAATTTCAAAATAGCAAAACAGATGATAGAAGTAATCGGATTTTGCGACGGGACTGATGCAAATAAATTTATAGAATTTATAATACAACTGGAAAGAATATTTAAATTAAATTTAGTACGCGCCGACAGACTGATTCCGCTGATAATGCTAAAATTACGAGAACCGCTGAGTTCATGGTGGTTCGATCGGTTAGACTGTGCGTACACGGAATGGGACAACATTAAAAGGGCTCTTTTAAATTATCTCAGCCCGATTCATAGAGAAACGTTAAAACAAGAACTAATATTCAGGTTTCAAAAGCAAAACGAGACATTAAGAGAATTCGTGCAGAAGGTGAAGTCTACCTCGAGAGCGCTGGACTGCGGTTTTACGGAATCAGAACTAGTGAACATTATAATTTCACACATATCACCTGACACGTTCAAATACCTACGACCGATCCGGCCCGTCGATAGTGTGGAATACCTACTTCAACTGGGAAGTGAAATAGAGGGAGCAATGCTACGAGATTCACAATATCAGGCAGCCGTGCCCGCCCGCGCCCCTCACCCGCTCTCGCTCACACCGGCGCCGGCGCGGGCGACTGCGCCGCCCTCGCCCCCCCCGCACGCGGCGGCGGCCCCCGCGCGACACGCCGCGCCCGCCGCGCCGCCTCCGTCGTGAACGTACGCCACAAGCGCGCGCGGCAACCAATATACAAACGATAATATGCAAAATTATACCAATGCAGTCGTAGACCGGGAGCCGTTCAGATGTTACGAGTGTAATCAGCCAGGACACTTAGCAAGAAACTGCGAAGTACGGAGGCAAAGGTACAATAATAGGCAATATGGGTACAGCAACCAGGGAAACTAGAGGACGCGCGACACTCATCACGCCGAGAGTTCGCGCATAACGGAGGCGTACAATGCAACGGGGTCAATAAAAAAATCGATAATAAACAAGAGTCGTTCGTTATACCTACGGTCGAGGTGTGTATAGGGAAGTCGTGTAGGACCACCGCGCTCATCGATAGTGGCGCACTTAGGTCATTTTGTAGGTACGATATCTTGAACGAAATAAAAAATAATAAAAAAGTGAAAGTGAACGAAATAAATATGTACCACGGCAGATGTACGAACGTTTCGTGCTACAAAAATTGTATCTGCACTGATTTCGATAGATACCTACACCTGGAGGCATGAGTTCATAGTAACTCAAAACTTAGTCAGTCCCATCATACTAGGTTATGATTTTATCAAAAGGTCTCAACTCGTGTTACACCCAAAGAATGACTATATTATATTCATGTTCAATCCCACAAAACATGTTTATCTCAGAAAATATTCAAACGATTCAGTACAGTGTGCAAACGTATCCGCAGATAATAAGAACGTCGGGCTATACAAAAAGGAAAAGGTTAGACTAGATAACTTACTGAGTAGTTATGAAGATGTCATAAACAAAAATTTAGGAAAAACCAATATTCTAAAATATAAGATTAACCTTTCAGATAACGTACCGGTTCGAATGAGGTTTTATCCACTATCGCCACCAAAAGCCGAAGAAATGAAAAAACACACGGACGAATTGTTAGAAAAGGGAATAATCGAGAAATCAGTATCACCATACGCGGCCCCAGCATTTCTCATTGACAAAAAAAATGGAAAAAAGAGACTGTGCTGCGATTATAGGGCAATAAATAAAAAAATTATATACGACTCATATCCTATGACATCAGTAGAGACGGTATTTCAGGCCCTAGGCAATGCAAAAGTGTTTTCAATAATCGATCTTAACAGTGCGTTCCACCAAATACCGTTATATGAGCAAGACAAAGAAAAAACGGCATTTATTACTCCAAATGGGCTATTCCAGTACAAATATGTTCCCTTTGGGTTATGTGTGAGTCCACAAGCTTTAAATAGGGTAGTCGATCACGTTTTTGGTGACGTGAAATTCAAATTCATCATGCCTTTTGTTGACGACATAATCATTTTTTCCAAAGACGTCGAGAGTCATTTCACCCACCTGAACGAAGTACTGTCAAGGCTACGCGGGGCCGGACTGACGGTGAACCCGGAGAAGATACAACTGTTTCAATCGGAAGTTAGATTTTTAGGTCATATTGTAAACGGGAAAGGGTTACAAGTGGATCCCACAAGAACGGAGGTAATCTCGGATTACCCAAAACCGAAAACGCTCAAACAAATTAAATCATTTCTTGGCATGTCAGGATTTTATGCAAAATTTATTAAAAATTATGCTCAAATATCGGAAGCACTAAATAAATTAAAGCGTAAAGATGAACCGTTTAGGTGGGGAAAAGAACAAGAAGAGGCATTCGTAAATATAAAAAACGCATTAATAACACCTCCGGTGTTGAGATTTCCGGACTTTTCAAAACCATTCGTTTTGCAAGTTGACGCAAGCGGGAATGCCTTGGGAGCCGTACTGCAGCAAGAAATAGACGGCCAACTCGCAGCCGTGGCTTATGCGAGTAGACTTCTGAGTGCAGCTGAACGTCGGCGGGCGACGTACGAACTTGAGTGTGCGGCAGCGGTATTCGGGGTTACAAAATTTAAAACTTATCTCGAACTAGCGGAATTCGAGCTACACACCGACAACGCCGCACTATCTTGGCTCTTCTCTCATCCTAAACAAACCGGGAAAATTGGTAGATGGGTTTTAAGCTTGTCGAGGTTTAAATTTAAAATAAAGCACATACGGGGCTGCGACAATAATGTTGCAGACTGCTTGAGCCGAATGTACGACAAAGAGGTAACCAGTACAACGTGCTCAGCTTTAACGAATTACTCCGATTTCAACGAGTCCCTCAGATTGCATCAACGCAATGATCAAGAGCTTAACCCACTGATAGAGAAGTTGGAAAAAGGCGAAAAGGTTAAAAATTATAAGATGTCAAACGATTATTTGTGTAGGAAAATATCGAGGGGTAACAAATGGCGCATAGTCATACCAGAGGGAATAGTAAAATCGATCATGCATTATTATCATGACCAAGACATCGCAGGTCATTTGGGAATTACAAAAACACACAATAGAATAGCGAAGTATTATTGGTGGTACGGCATGTATACCAATATAAAAAAATATGTTAGATCGTGCAAAGAGTGTCAGATCGCAAAACCTAGCAATCAGCTTCAAGCAGGATTCATGAACTCAGAAAATCCAAAATATGCATGGGAGACGGTCTACGTAGACTACAAAGGCCCCTTACCTCGGTCTAAGGCAGGATATCAGTATGTTCTGGTTTTGATAGATGCTTACTCAAAATGGGTAGAGCTGATACCGTCACGAGCGGCAAATATGAAAAATACGGTAAAAGCTCTGAGTAACTCTATATGGTCTAGATACGGGCCACCTAAAGCCCTGATATCGGACAATGGCACACATTTCACCGGAAACAGCGTCCAAGAAATGTGCCAAGCGTGGGGAATAAAGCGAATCAACATCAGTCCACACTATCCTCAGGCGAACATGGTCGAACGAGTAAATAGGAATTTGAACTCTATGTTGAAAATATATTGTCAGCGTGAACACGACTTATGGGACGTATCTCTACCGAATTTACAACTAGCCTTGAACTCAGCCGTTCACGAAAGCACGGGCACCACGGCCGCGCAACTGTTTCTCGGTCGGGACATTACGATGCCACTAGAGAACATATGGTCGGTAAAGGAAATTGACGGCAACGCTACCTTACTTCCACCGACGAAAGACGACGTTGGAAGGAACCTCCAAAGCGCATGGGAACATAGAGCTAAATATTATAATATGAGGCGTAGACAAAACGATTACCACGTAGGCCAGCAAGTGTTGCTGAAAAATTTTCCTATAAGTAACAAACTGAAAGGAATTACGAAAACATTTTGCCCCAGATGGCTAGGCCCCTTCGAAATCGGGACTTTGAGAGATGGTAGAGTCACCCTTGTAAAGCCAGGCTCGGATAGCGTTGTTACCACTACTAACGTAGCATTATTAAAACCCTATTGGGTGAGATAAGGGAGGGGGGTTATAACTGTGTACTTAGCGTATCCCTACTCCTACCAATATTCCGCTACGATACCTAGTTTGCTCGCCGTGCGGGTAGCTTCGAAAGAAGAGACGCAGACGAAGGGAAAAAACTGTACGGCGTGAGTTAACGAACGACCACGCGAGCGCGAGCCACGTCGAGCACGGAAGGAACGAAATAAGGGATTTTATAAGGGTTGGAAGGGAGTTACGGACAGGAGTGTATGTGTTAGCGTGATTGCGACAGTGACGTTTATATTGATAAGTATAAGTTAAGTCGTGTGGAGTCGGACGCTGCAGAGCACGCCGGCCCTGCAGTCCCTGCGGTGGTGCACATCCGGCCGTCTGCGAGGATTCTGGAGACCTACTTCGTTCGGTGAGTGAGCAAATTACCTACCTTTTCTCTCCCTGCGCTAAGTACACGTTACAGTAAGTTATTTATTATACAGATGTTCGGCACATCGAACGACAATTTTTTTTGGAGGTAATTGGGATCATTTACAAGGTTTTGACCAATGATACCTTTTGTCAGGTGTCACGTGGTATCGAGATACGATTTTTTTTCTTTATTTTTGAAAATTACCAAAATCCCAGCTTTAAACCCTTGTAACTTTTTTGTTTATGATTGTATCAGTACGAAATAAAATTTATTGGATTTTAGAACAAGAGTGTTATTCTAGAAAAAATATTATTTGATAAAGTTAATACCATGAAAAGGACTTATGATCTCCCAAAGTCCCGAGAACGAGTAAAAACATAACACAGTCATAATTTCTTAATTCATTAAAAAAAAATTGACAGCAATTGAGACCTTCGTTTTATTTTAAAAAGTTTGCTAGTTTACGCCCTTTCCAACGGTATACAACATATCATACAAATCATTCACTATGTTGCCAAAATTAGGGACAGAGACCAGAACAGAAAGACAACACGGGTAACAGCGCTACTTATCGTGGTCGCTTTCCGTATTGAGAGCGTTTTCCGGAGCATTTTCAAATTTAGAACATATAAGTACCGGTCGCGCGGGCACTTTGTTCAATTCGAACTACTTTGCTTCCATCTTGCAAACTATCCCTAATTTTGGCCACATAGGGATTAATATGTAGGTATGACATGTGGTATACCGTTGGAAAGGTTGTAAACTAGCAAACTTTTAAAAATAAAACGAAGCTCTCAATTGTCAGTTTTGTTTTTTGTGAATTAAGAAATTTTAATTTCTTAATTCACAAAAAACAAAACTGACAATTCTGTCATATTTTTACTCGTCCTCGGGCGGGATTTTGGGAGGTCATAAGCCCTTTTCATAGTATTAACTTTATCAAATAATATTTTTTTCTAGAACAAGGGTAGGTATGTTCTAAAATCCAACCAATTTTAGTTTAGATTTTTAGTTTAGTTTAGAGTTTAGATACAATCATAAACAAAAAAGTTACAACTTACAAGGGATTAAAGCTGGGATTTTGGTAATTTTCAAAAATAAAGAAATAAAAATCGTATCTCGACACCACGTGACAAGTGGCAAAACGTATCATGGATCAAAACCTTGCAAATGACCCCACTTACCGACAAAAAAAATTGTTGGTCGATGTGCCGAACATCCTGTGACATTACTGTGAGGATTTTTAGTGATTTAAATTATTTCTGCAAGACTCTTTAAATTCAGCTCGAGCCAAAACTCGAATAGCGCAGTTATTATGGAAGTAGGAGACGTAGTCAGTGGAGTTGCCCCAGAGCTTGTACACCGTACCTACGACATTATTATACAATATATACCTACCTATATCTATTAATTTAAGATATTTATCATGTAAAAAGTAATGTAAAACTGTTCTCTTGTGCTTGTCTACTTAAGGCTACTTATTATGTAAAATGATTTTGTAGCAATAAAGTATTTCTATCGATCAATTTTGAATGTAGGTAGGTACCTACCCAGTGATGACTACGGATGTCTCGTTTGATTCCCTCCAACTAGCGAGCATCGACTTATATATTACTAGGCTGCTAGCTAGCGAGGGAATCGGCACGAGAGTCGTGCCGCGTGCCGCCGCGTGCGTGCCGCCTGCGTCAGCGTCACCCAACCCTCATCCAATTTGCGGATATAATGTGATTGACAGCACTTGTTGGTTCTGTCTGCCGCAACTACTGTAGGTACTAACGACGCGACGGCCGGCGTACATTATGTCAACGATGGAGGTGATATATTATGCCAATATAGCACACACCGAAGCGAACTGAACGAAATAACTAACCATTTTATCGGCTTCAAATAAAAAGCACAAGCACAGAAGAGAGATAATATCTCTCTTATAAGAATTGACAAGCTTGTGAGCCCTATATTATAAGGCTCACAACCTTGTCAATTCTTGCGTAATGAAATGAATGAATGACATAGTGAAGTTTATGTAATCACTTACATGGATCACAGCAGTAACATATGTATAAGGGGTCCCGTTCTTTAGTTGGTATTGACAATAACGTACACTTTGACATTTATTTATTTTTATTTTTATTTATTTATATTAAACACCAACAGAGTACACACAGCATTTAAACATAGAAGACTCATGACACAAATACTACATAGTAATATGTGCACCCCAATGACAGGTGAGCACAGCAAGCTTAATACGGAATAAAAACTAATATATAAAAGTAAAAAACAAAAACAAAGACTTAAATAAGAATAAAACAACAACTACATCTTCAATACAAAACTAAACTAAAAAAAAAAAAAAATACAAATACAAATAGAACACAAAAAACTAAGTTAATTATTTTAGCTAAAGAAGAAAAAAAAAAGTTTAAACTATAATATGGATGTAGAAAAAAAAACCTAAATAAACACTAAAACAAAATAAACATTAAGAAGAATCGGTCCTACAGTATTTTATAAATTTAAACTTTAAAGACGCTCTGGTATCGTGGAATAAGTCCACATTGCACTTCCTGTTGAACACATTGAATTGCCTCAGCATTCTGGGCAGTGGAGCATAGTATCCAAGATTAGTACGATATAAATTTATTTTGAAAGGATCATTGTATCTAGCGGTGAGACGAGGCACGTTGATACTCACACTGCTCAGAAGCTGAGGACAATCCACCTGACTGTTGACTAACTTATGTAAGAATAACAGATCCAATAACAACCTTCTGTCAGCCAAAGACAAGAAATTGTAATACTCTAGCTTGTCACCATAAGATGGGAGGAGTTTCATCAAGTTGTTATGGTAAGAAATATTACGCATGAACTTTCGTTGTACTTTCTCAATTCGATCAACATAAGTTTTATAGTTCGGATTCCAAATAATGGAACAGTATTCAACATTACTGCGAACCAGAGCATTATATAAAGTTATTTTAGTTTTAGTTAATTTAAACATTTTTGTACTTCTCAAAACAAAACCCAGCATTTTAAATGCCTTACCAATTATATTGTTAATGTGCATATCAAAGCGCAGCTTTGAGTCTAGTGTAACACCAAGATCGCGAATATGGTCCACCTCTTTGAGTGCATTGCCACCTATTGTATATTGCGATTCCATTGATTTGTGATTACGTGTGAATCGTATAGAGTAGCATTTTGAGTGATTAAGTGACATTTGATTGAGGTCGCACCAGGAGACCAGTCTCTCTATATCCTCCTGCATGGCCCTAACATCACCAGCACAACTCACTTCTCTGTACACTTTTAAATCGTCAGCGTATAAACAGTAATCACTGTTTCTGAAGCAGTTGGTTATGTCGTTAATAAAAATGTTGAAAAGAACAGGTCCAAGATGCGAGCCTTGTGGGACACCAGAGGATGCGGAAAAATTATCTGACTCGAAGCCTCCCACCACGACTCGCATCACGCGCTTATTTAAGTACGACGCGAACCAGTTCCTTATAGGGCCTTGTATACCGTACGCCGACAATTTAGCAGTCAATATATTATGGCTTACTTTGTCGAATGCCTTACTGAAGTCAGTATATACGGCATCAATCTGTAGACGCTTATCAACCGACTCAGTCAGAGCATTCACATAATATAGTAAGTTAGTGCTAGTGGACCTATTCTGAAGGAAACCGTGCTGCCTCTCTGTGAGTAGCTGTTTCATATGCCAGTTGAGTATAGGACAAATTAGAGATTCGAATACTTTGGGAAATACTGACAAAATTGATATGGGCCTATAGTTACATACTGAATTTTTATCACCACTTTTGAAGACGGGAACTATTTTGGCTTCCTTCCACAAATTGGGAAATACACCAGTATCGAGCGATTTATTGAAAATAATAGTGAGTGGGATAGCTAGAGAGGCAGCACAATTTCTGACAAATATAGGCGGTATAAGATCAGGACCAGCCCCCTTACTAACATCAAGTCTTTTTAATTTAATCAGCACAGTTTGTTTACTAAACGTTATTTTAGTAAGGGAGTTAGTATTGATAGAGTTCTGGAAGTTAGGAACCGAACCAAATGGCGGATCATATACGGAAGAAAAATGCGATAGAAACAGATCACATATCCCTTTACCTTCAGAGGAAAAACTATTTTTATACGACATTTCGGCGGGATAGGTGCTTTTGCTTCTACGCAGATCTTTCAAGTGAGTCCAGAAATACTTTGGATTACTGGCTATACAAGTTTCAATGTGATGCATGTAGGACGAGTAACAGTTCCTCAGTATTAAATCACATCTAATTCGGAGAGTATGATATGCCAGCTCGTCCAGCGGATTTCTATACTTCTTAAATCGTGCCCTTATTTTATCTTTTTCCTTTAATCTTTTTATAAGATTAAAACTGAACCAGCTGGGATACCTCACACTTTTATTTTTAGTTCTAGGTACATGAGAAGTAATAATTTTGTGTAGATGACAGTAAAAAATATCAATCATGTCATTCACTAAATCACAAGGACCCAGAACATCAAGCCAAGGCACTTCATCAAGTTCTGCCATAATGGCTTCGTAGTCAGCTTTAAAGAAATTGAGTTTGCTTTGACGTCTAGGGTTCAGTAACTCTTGAGCTGTATAGTTAAGGGATAATTCCAGCGGTGGATGGTGTTTGTCTAGATTGCTAATGAGATCATTCGATTTGGTCAGATTTATTATTGTAAGGTTGCTTAAAACGAGGTCCAGAATTTTGTTGTTGAAATTTTGTACGCTATTGAACTGCTGAAAATTATTCAAAGACATAAAATCGACGAGACAATGTCCAAGCTGTGAGCTATGGACTTCTGGAGAAAGACCAACCCCATCCGCCCCAGGATGCCATGATATGCAACCCAAGTTAAAGTCACCTATTAACAATACACATTCGTGGTTGATCGTCTCCGGGCGCCTTTAGGCCAGCCAAAAACACGTATCGAGCAGATCGAGATGCTGCTCGTGGTGGATCTAGGGAAGAGGGAGGAGGAGGGGTGCGCGGAAGGAAGGGGTGGCAAAGTGCCACCCCTTCCTTCCGCGGGCGGCAACCAGTGACGAATGTAGATAATGTAGGGGAAGAGGGGTGGGTTAATGTTGTCAGTGGTGGATTTTGGTAAGTAGGAGCGGAGCATGAGGCTACTAGTGGCGAGCGGCAGCAAGAGCGGCAGATCTAGAGGCAGGGGCCCCCCAGCCCAGCCCAGCCCAACTTACCTACGAGTAGATCCGCCACTGGCAGCCTCCGCCCCGCTCCCACTTATCTAGATCTGCCTCTGACAACTAAACCTTCTTGTGGAATAATTACTGTTCTACTCATTTCTACGAAACCCGAGTCAAAATCCTTTCAGTAGTTTCAGAGAAAATAGCAGACATGCTTAGTAGGTTAGGTTAGGTTAGGTTAGGTTAGGTTAGATTAGGTTAGGTTAGGTTAGGTTAGGTCTCGTACACATACAAACTACAGGCAAATATAAAGAAATACCTATAACTTCTTGTGCTTTTGAAAATCAGCGCGGCGGCGCGGGTGGCTGTGTCGACGTCGAGGGAGGGGAAGTGAGGCCAGGCCGGCAGATGTGTGGTCTGTAGTCTGTTGCTGTACATAAGCTATACAGAGCCGCAGATTATTCGGGAAGCACACTCGCCTGTCTGGCCGAGGCACATCGTACGTATGGCTCCCGCCCGCCCGCAGCAGTCGCTTCTCTGACTTTGCTGACAAAATAATGCTAATGTTATGTTTATGTATGAGATATCAAATATCGGTGGGCGGGTGTGCCAAATCAATATCATCAATACATGTTATTTTGTCTAAGGAAAGCCCTACATGTGGCATCGTTACAACTACAAGTAGGTGTCTAACGATGCCCATGGACATTCTGTGATACAGGTAAATTTTAAAATAGGCGTGATTTTTCTTTATATTTTCAAACCATTTATTGGGATAAGTAGGTAACAGAATGCATTGAGAAATTTTTTAAAATGTTTCTCTGTTCGTGCGTTTGTTTGTCTGTTGCTCGCGTCACGTAAAAATTAGATTCTTGTGGACAAAGGCGTGAAGTAGAGTGAGTGTGGTGTGTATCGTCAGAACGGGCTGCCGTCGCCGGAGAACCCGTACGTGTTCAACGGAGACTTCGTGGACCGCGGCCGCAAGGGGCTGGAGGTGTTGCTGCTGCTGCTGGCGTGCCAGCTCGCCTTCCCCGGCGGCGTCTTCCTCAACCGCGGCAACCACGAGGACCTCATCATGAACGCCAGGTCTGTCGATACTCGATACCTCCTCCACAACCAAAAACAATACTCATATTTACAATTATTACTTGACGTCCTCTAATAATCTTAGGGCTGACGAGAGCGAAAAACTCGCCAAGACGTTTGGCCAACGTGGCGTTTTATGGCCAGAAACCTCCAATGAATAGTCCAACAGTACCTCGAACGCTAGTTCCTGATCATCGTGGCGGCGGTTCAGGTTCCGGCGAGGTAAGAATCCCTGGGTTAGATCTGGCTGCCACACCCATCATCTACAAACACTTGGCTACTTCACAATATACGGATATTGAGAACGCAAGAGAAACTGGTCGAGCTGGATTGATTTTATTATATAGATATCTATTTAAAGTATATTATACTATTGTATAGGTATTTTATATATAGATAAGCTACTATAAATACAAATAGCATCATGGCAGTGCAGAAGAGCGGTGGAGAAGACCTGGGGTCTAAGATTCAAAATGATAAACTGGATCTACACTGCCATAATCAAACCAAGGATCCTATACGCGTCACTGATCTGGTGGCCGCGCATGGAGCTAATAACTCCAAAAAAATAACTAGAGAAAGTACAAAGACTAGCATGCCTCATGACGACTTGGACAATGAGGAGTGCACCAACGGCCGCACTAGAAGTGATCATAGGGCTTATTCCACTACACATCGAAGTGGAGAAGCAAGCCTCGATAAGCTGGTACCGACTGTCTGTACTGGGACAATGGAAAGGCCCGACCCTAGGATAAGTACCACGCAGAAATCCCACATCACCGTCACCCTCATCTCACCTGCCGGTCTGTGTTTTGAGTGACTACAGATTCGTCTCCGTATAAACTGTCACATCCTCAGTTTTTTTATGGCGTAGCGGTATTAAACAATCCTGACGCTCCTGAATACCTTTGCCATCGATTCCTGCCCCCTCTCCTCTCGCGGCCTTCTTCTTCAGGGTTAGGCATTCCTTACCGCTTCTCTGGTTTCTATACCGACCGACTCTTTCAATCTCCACTCTGTGTATACGTATGCGTACTACGATTCATTGCCGTACCGCATTCGTCACTGTCAGACTCTTGGTACATTCAAAATCTTGTTGAAGAAATATCTTAGCGCTGGATCTGTTTTGGAATAAAGTAGGTACGTACGTATGTATTTTTTTAACATTGAAAATGTTTTTTCGATCGCTTTAGTATAGCAGTATAGCCCTCCATTTTCGCTGAGAGTGTGAAATCGTCCTGGTGTCGCGAGTTTTGGGGCTACGCGAGTGGTTGAGGGCTCAAAAGACGCGTATTGCCTAGGGCTACAAGATGGTAATTTTTTTTCGAAAAAGTAAAAAAAAAATTCTAAGTAATGCAAAAATTCTATTTTTTTTCGAACTAAATCTCTTATATCTCAAAAACTAAATGTGATATCGAAAAATAAAAAAAACTGTTTAGATTTGGACTTTGGGCTATATTAAAAAAAACATTTGTCTATCGATGATGGTTCGTGCTGTAGGTGGTCCCTCAAATTTTTCCCATTTTCCCCGAGAGTGTGAAATCGACTTTTGGAAGTGCAACAGCGTAGAGAGCGAGGAGGAATATCCGAATGTATGAAATAAATTGTGAAAAAACATAAAACCGACTTCCTAAAAAAAGTAAAACTAAAAAACTATTTAAAATAAAAATATAAAAACCGCCTTCAAAAATATATGAAATAAAAACCTAAAAAAAAAAACGAACCCTAGAGTTGAAGGCGGTGCTAAAAAGGCTACACAAATCACAAAGGATATTAACATCCGCTCATGTTTTCTTTCATGCATCATTTTTGCTTGCTTTAGCACCGCCTTCAACTCTAGGGTTCGTTTTTTTTTTAGGTTTTTATTTCATATATTTTTGAAGGCGGTTTTTATATTTTTATTTTAAATAGTTTTTTAGTTTTACTTTTTTTAGGAAGTCGGTTTTATGTTTTTTAAAACTTTTTTTTTATTTCACAGTTTTTTTTAGTATTTTTTTGCTATTAATGTACTCGGCGGAATCGCTCGGCCTTCGGCCTCGCGATTCCGCCTCGCTTTCCAATCCGATCTTGACCCAATTAAAATAGGACCACGTCAGCTTCGATAGCTCAGTGGTGCAGACAGTCAACTGTCGCTATTGAATTTTAAGCAACGCTGGGTGCGGTCAGTACTTAGATGGGTGACCGCTGACCGTTGGAGGCTGACCAAGGTTCGGATTCCTCGTAAAACTGTAAGTCCCTTCCCTCGTAATCTTACTTGGTGGTAGGGTTTAACCTTCCCGGGTTGGTACCACCGCACTGAATTAAACGTCGGTCGAAACGGCTATGTAAATAGTTTGTGTTTTCCGACCAGTTCAGTGTAGTCAGGACGATCAAAGGGGGAAGCACTGACATGGCACTGGTGTTATGGGCTGACATCACGGACGTTGTAGGTGATGTTGCAGAACTTAGTAGAATGGACAGACATAAACGTGTTACGGAAGCCTACTTTTATTATAAAATAACCGTCGGAGGACCTTGGTTGAAAATTGTAAAATTTAGTAGAACGGATAGACATGCATATGTTACGGAACCCTACATTCATTTTGCAGAACTTAGTAGAATGGACAGACATAAACGTGTTACGGAACCCTACTTAACAGTTGCACTCCGGGAGTGCCGGCAGATCCCGTGCCACTCTAACTTAACCCTTAACGCAATGACTTAAGGTTTCATTTTAAAAATGACGCTGACGCGATGTCGCGAGTTATACATTTTTACCCACCTAAAAAAGTGCCAAGAGCCGCTAAAGAAGTTTTCACTTCAAAAACCTCAGGGTTATCCCCTTTCAAATAAAAAAAAAAAGAATTTTCAAAATCGGCCCACAATTGACGGAGTAATCGCGTAACAAACATCCAAAAAAAGAAAACATACCGTCGAATTGAGAATCTTTTAGGTCTAAAGTAAATTTCTCGTGAAGACAAATGCAACGAGCCCAAACACGATGGGTTTATCATGTGTAGTTTAGGAGTTCCTATGGCCACCTTCTGTCTCCATCATCAAACCAGCTCGATGGTACTCGGTACAGTAGGTACTGGCCAGGTACCATAATAAATTAAGCGCCGGTCGGAAAAGATAAAAAAATTTCAAATTTAGAATATTCATGAAACAAGGGTCCGAATATGTATCACTAGTATATCGATTCATGTATTTCAACAGGACAGAGAAAATTTCAAAATATTAGGTATTTAATACTTTTTAGTTTTTTTTTTTTGTTTTTTGGAAATCGGTTTAATATTTTTTAAAACAGTTTTTATTTCATTCTTTTTAGTAATATTACATAAAAAAGAATAATCGAAATCGAATAATCGAAATCGATTGAAGTGGTACAGAATTATTCGCCATATGTGTCAGACTGCAAATTGCTGAATAAGTCCACATCACAAATGTTTTGCTGAAGGTAACCACACACCATACTAATTTATCAAACTGAAAATTGCCGAAAACGACCACATCACAAGTTTTGCTGAAGGTAACCACACACCATAGTATTATGCTGATTTTTCGAAAACCACTGAACCAATTTCGATAAAATTGAAATGGGACCACCTCGGAAGTATGACCTAACTAACAAAAAAAGAATTTTCTAAATCGGCCCTCAATTGACGGAGAAATCGTGTTACAAACATACAAAAAAATAAAAAAAAAATAAAAATAAAAAAAAAAAAAAACATACAGACGAATTGAGAACCTCCTCCTTTTTTGGAAGTCGGTTAAAAATCAAATCAGGGCTTTGCAGATCCTCGGGTGACTTTGTTAGTTTGTTAGTTGGGTTCTGATGATGGAGCCGGAAGGCTTCATTGGAACTCCTAAATTACACATGATAAGCCCATCGTGTTTGAGCTCGTTGGATTTGTCTTCGCAATAGTACTAGTGTCATATTATGATGTCCAGGGTCCTGATGATGAAGCCGGAATGAAGCGTTGAGCGGCGGGTGACCGAGTGGTTTGGGCATCGGCTTCTCATCCGGGAGGTCCGAGGTTCGAATCCGTCGGCGTGTACCAATGAGTTTTTTCTGGCGAAAAAATTTACGTGCATACCTTCATCGCATACCTACACCCACTGCTTCACCGTTCGGAACCGGTGTAAAACTGTAGGTCCCTTCCCTTGCCCCTTACTAGGTGGTAGGCTCAAATTGTAGCCGACTGGGTTGTTACCACCGTACTGGATGTAAGATGGCCGCATATCAACCTCGGTTGTGTTCTCCTCTAGTCCAGTATAGCCAGCAATCCAGGGAAGTCTCCGGTATGGCACCTACCTTCTTGGAGGTGATATTGGCTAGTCAGATCATGTGCTTTGGCCCTTCTGACTCAGCCACCCATACCGGATTACATAAAAAAAAGCCATAGGAACTCCTAAACCACACATGATAAATCCACCGCGCTTGAGCTCGTTGGATTTGTCTTTGCAAGTACTCTAGTCATATGTTATTTCCATGGTCCTGATGATGGAGCTGGAAGGAAGCCATAGGAACTCCTAAACTACACATGATATATCTACCATGTTTGGGCTCGTGGGATTTGTCTTCACAAGTACTCTAGTCATATGTTATTTCCATGGTCCTGATGATGGAGCCGGAAAGAAGCCATAGGAACTCCTAAACTACACATGATAAATCCACCATGTTTGGGCTCGTGGGATTTGTCTTCGCAAGTACTCTAGTCATATATGATCATGCGCACTGTGAACTTGCGCACGCGCACTGTGAACCTGCCCACGCGTATTGAGGACTTGCTCACGCGCACTGTAAATCTGCTCACGCGCACGCACGGCCTGCTGCGCGGAGAACTCGTACGTGCGTTGAGAGTTAATATAATTTTATTTATACTTTCAGATACGGCTTTATAAAGGAGGTTCACCAAAAGTATAAGGTAGGTACGGAAGAAATCGTTGTCTTTGTATAAGTAAGTAGGTATAGAAGAACTCCGCGTCGCCGCACGCGAGACTTTGTTCTGCTATCAAGTTCTTTCCTGCCTTTTTCATTCACTTGGTGCTTCTACCTACCTACTCTACTTAACTATAGTAGGTACATACCTACACTGACTACAACAATGTACACAAGGTTCCGCACCGCTATCTGACTGAACCGAGCTACCTACTATTATAATTTTTGTCTCTTGCTTGAAGCAAAGAAAGTTTTAGGGCTCCCGCAAACGAACGATTCTATCACCAAATAAATAGTTTAGTTAAGTTGGCCATTTTTTTTTTTTTTTTTTTCAGGTTTAATCTGCGATCAGTCATCAACTATGAGCAGATGGGTGGAGTGTTGGTTTGTCGCTCGGAGCTGATGATGCCGTGAGCATCTCTCCTCTTGAATGATGCTAGGGATATTTTTAATTCCCTAGTTCCATTATGTCGCGCCTTTTTAGACGTCTGACATAGTCCGGCATCGTCAGTTGGACAGCAAGCTGGTTCGGGTGGTGTTCCAATCGGGATCTGTACTTCGTCGCCATCGATTTGATCTCTTCCTTTATTGTAGGCACATTGAGTAGGCTATGCACCTCTTCATTTTTAATGAACCAGGGTGCATTGGATATTTGCTTCAGTATGTAGTTTTGGACCCTTTGTATGCAGCAGATATTTGACTCGCTAGCAGAGCCCCTCAGCTGTATGCCGTACGTCCATATTGGCTTGAGCACTGTGTTGTAAACTAGTAACTTATTGTCGGTAGACAATCTGGAGTTCCTTCCCAGCAGCCAGTAGAGACTTCTGTACTTGATGTTTATTGCATCTCTCTTTGTTTGAATGTGCTTCTTCCAGGTCAGTCTACGGTCTATGTGCATTCCTAGATATTTCACTGTATCGCTGTGGGGTAGTACACAATCACCTAGTTTCACTGGGGGACAATTTTCTTTTCTCAGTGAGAAGGTTACGTGGACAGACTTTGTGGCGCTCGCTTTTATTCGCCATCTTCGAAAGCCATGCATCTATTTTGTCGAGTCCATGCTGTAATGAAGCAGATGCTTTTTCTGGATCTTTGTTGGATGCCATGGCTGCTGTGTCATCTGCATATGTTGCAATTGTTACCTCGGGACACTGTGGGAGGTCAGACGTGAAAATTGTGTACAATACAGGTCCCAAAACTGATCCCTGGGGGACTCCTGCTTGTATATTGTGAAAGTGTGAGGTACAATCTCCTTCTTTAACCTGAAACAATCTCGCCGACAGGTATGATTCCAGTATTCCATAGAATTAGTGTGGCAGAAGTGTTTTTATTTTATACAGCAGGCCTTTGTGCCAGACCCTATCGAAAGCCTGCTGCACGTCTAGGAAGGCTGATGAGCAATATTCTTTATCACACTGCAGACTCTGTGAACTTGCTCTACTGTCGCATGTTTTTGTCTAAATCCAAACTGGTGTTGAGGTATTACTGCTTCTTCAGCCATAGCGCTTGACAATCGTTTCAATAGGATCTTCTCAAACAGTTTGGATATGATTGGCAGGAGGCTGATAGGTCTGTAGGATGTGACCTCGTTTTCTGGTTTACCCTGTTTATGTATCATGATGACTTGAGGTACCTTCCTTCCTTGAGTTAAGTTGGCCATGACGGCAAATTTTTCTCCAACCCTCGTCGTTAACTCTGCAGGTGGTGGTATGGTCAGAAAGTTAAAAGCGTTCGTTAGGTTGGCGGACGACTAAACAGTCGGCGGCCGATTAAAACGTCGGCCGCTCCGCTATAGGAGTAGGTATGCGTTCATAGACTTGAAGATGAAGTCGTACAACTTCTTAATTGAGTCGCGGGGCGTCTCGTCCTCTCGACTCTCGTCATCGGTGCCAACTAAACAGTTGGCGTCTCGTGTGCACACCTCTATATTTTTGTACATGCAATTTTGAAAGGGTTTGAATTACGACTGTTTAGTTGAATAAAAATCGTTCGTGTGCCGAAGCCCTTACTAAAATGTAAACAGAGATGACGAATCAAAGTGTTCCGTAGACTATAACTAAGGAAAATAATATTCAACGAAGCAAGAATAAGTAAGAAATTAATAATTTACTGAAATTGCCACAGCTGCAAAAAGGAAATTTTTGACCAAGGTTATTTTTAGAACTGAACCTTTCAATTACGAAGATTTTCGCCCAGTGAACCAAATCGTCCGGAAGTATCGCCCCTGCCCTGCCGCCCTGCGCGTGCTAGTGCACGGGTGTGTGGGCGGGGTGCTAACGTGTGTGTGTGTGTGTGCGTGTGTGGGGTGCAGCACAACGCTGAGCGGCTGCTGAAGCTGATCGAGTGCGTGTACCGCTGGCTGCCGCTCGCGACGCTCATCAACAACCGCGTGCTCGTCGTGCACGGAGGCATCTCGGACGCCACCGACCTCGACATCCTCCGCACCCTCCGCCGCGACAAGGTACCGCCAGCCACCGCCTCTCGCGCTCCTCTCACTCTAACACTCTCCTAATAGAGAGTTCCTGAGAGTGAGAAGGGCTCACCGACTGAGCCGCATCATTCTATTGTTCACTCCTTATGTTCACTATATTGGACCCTCATCTATTTTTTCACTCCTGAACTATCAGCTAGAAATAAAAACTACAGCTTCATGCCGAATTAACTTGAAATATCCGGACTTGACTAACCCACACACACACCATGCGATGCGATGCCTACCTTAACCAAGGAGAATACTATGAGGAGAAGGTATGCTCGGTGACCTTAACCTACGAAGAGACGTTTCGAAGATTAGACGGTTGGACGGGCTGACAGACGAATAGCCGGCTCACCGCTTACGGTTTGTAGGCCTCCCCTACTAATCAAGCTACTAATATCTATTCTGTGCCCTAACCAAGCGGCCGTCCCTTTGTAGAAATGTAGGTATATAATGAAACATATGTATATGGATGGAAGGTGAGGTGAGGGAGGAAGGAGCATTTCGTGGCCGGATCCGGATAGTAAGGAGGTGTAATGTTTGTTGCAGTACGTGTCGCTACTGCGGCCGCCGGTGACGGAGAGCGCGGCGCCGGGCGCGGACCTCATCGATAAGGCCGAATGGAAACAGGTAGGTATCATGAATGCAATAACGCTCCCCACTCGTGTATTTACAGATACGGGACGATAGGTGAGTTACACACACACAAACACACTGTTTACACCAATACCTATAAGCCGCGCGCGGCGCTCGGGGCGCGCCTTCGGTCGGCGCGGTCGACAGTATTCGGCTGACCACGCGACAAGATGCAAAGGCGAAATAAGCTACACCGTTTGTCACTGCCACTCTTGCACAAAACACAACTCTATTCTTTCTCGCTCGCTCTCCATACTAACGTTCGGCACTGACGTGCGCTCAACACGGCTTGTGAGACGCCTTGTGAAGCGGCTTCTTGTGAAAGGATCTTATAAGATCCTTTGGCATACTTTTTCGGGAATGTGTATTCAAAGAGCCAGTCTATAGACAGGTCGATGGATGTGACATCTTCCTCAAAGACTACTTTATCTACTATATCTTTACATAAATGTGTAAACTTGTAATTGGTCGTGTGAATTGTATTTTTATGTTTATATTTAATTCCTTACGCTGTAAGTTTACCGCAGTAAATAAAATAAAAAATAAATAAATAAAAATAAAAAGTAAAATAAATCTAAAAAAAAAATTACAAAGCACTCCATTTAGTTCTTATGGGGCGGCGGCATGAAAACGATTTTGAATTGAGAAAACAGCATTCTAGTGCACTGCCGCCCGCAGCCAGCACGCCGCGCCGCCGCCGCCGCGCCGTACCGCATGCCGCATGCATGCCGCAGTGGCTCGTGACTCGCTGTTTTTCATTTCGAGGCCGAGCGTCGCTTCAAACGTGAGCGTTGTAAATAATACAGCTTGCTTGACCCATAAACAAACCCTCCTCGGCTGTCTCCACGTTCTCCGCGCAATTAAGCTTGTGTGAGGGTGTGTGTGCGTGTGCATGCTGGTTAAATGTCAGCAGTCCGCTATCTGTTTCTTGGATGGAAGCCGGCGGCGCGGCGGCGCGGCGGTGCGGCGGCGCGGAGGGGCGGCGGGGGAGGGGGGGGGGGGGGCGAGACCAGCCGGTAGCCGTGTCCCGTGTTATAAATAAATTGCACAGTGTCAGTCGGTCGCCAGGTCAATACACTCGGTCCTGCCCACGGCCCACCCTACAATACCGCCACACAATCTTGGCAGCACGTCGCGTCGTCGTCGCGTCGTCGCGTCGTCGTCGTGTCGCTAGCCGCGTCAATCCACCACCGTCTCGCCATGGTCTCGCCTATAGTCTCGCGCCTCCGTCGCACCACCTCGCCCCACTTGGTTCAATATTGTATACTTTTGATTAATAAATAGGTACTTAAGTAGGTAGGTACATCTAAGTAAATGAGGGCTGTGAGCGCTCGAGCTCCTGCTCGCCTTTCGATGTCAAATCCGATGTCGCTAATCGTTCGAGAGGCGAAAGTTCAGCCCTCGACCCTGTAGGCACAGAGGTGTGCTGTAGACACGGCCGCCCTGTCACAGTGGTCGTAATTGAGAAACTATGTCTGCATTTTAAGACAATACAAAATTTTAAGACTAATGATAATCTACTCCAGTCTCCAGGATCACGTACGTTGCAATTTGTCCAGGGAGGGCAAATTCCTACATACCTACCTAGGCTACGAACTTCCATTATCTTTGCTACGACTTGACGTCGTCGTCGCGCAAAGAAGTCGGCGCGGAGTGAAGTCGACGCGGAGTGGAATCGGTCGATGCCGATTGGATATGTATGATGGATGAGTCTACCTACCTGCACGCACACACTATGAAGAGCTTTGACGCTCCTCCGAACCGAAAAAACGCGAAAAGTTCCCCGTAAAATACCTATATGTATATACCAGAAAAACATTGGCCTTTCATTTGTCGACCTTATTTATGAAGGACTGCAGGTAGTATATATGTCCCGGGAAGGCTAACGTCAGATCTGGCAAGCCTAACCCACACCGTGACGTCCATGTGACGTCAGTCGCCACGCAATGACTCCACAACCCGCCCCGTGCCGCCCCGACCGGGCGACGACGTCACTCCGTGACGGCGCGGCGCGGTGGGGCGTCGGCGGCGGAGACGAGCGAGACGCCCCCGCCGCCCGGCTCCCCGCACCGCCCCGTGACGTCGCCGTGACGTCATGCGTCCCATTTCACCAGTCAATGGTGACTGTGCACGAATGATTGAGTCCGCACGCCGCGCGCGCCGTCCGCGCTCCACGCGCCTCGGTCAAATGTACATGACATGAATCAAAACATCTCTTGTACGACATGCATGAGCGAGAGCGCGCATGAGCGCACACTAAGGCCCACTTGCACCAACACAAATTTAATATATAAACCAGTTTAACTCGCTAAACCAGTTTAAGCTAGCACCCGTTGACTGTGTGAACCGCGTTTAAATCCATAACTCGCTACTTAAGTTTAAACTCGTGTTGGTGCAAGTGAGCCTAGTGACCGATGATTAGTGTTGAACTAAATTAATCAACAAGCCTCGCAACAAGCACAACAACGTGGAAGCTTTCATTTCCTCGGACAGAATCCGGCGCGCACTGCCACGCCACTCTCATTCAGTCAATCAGCGTCCGTCCGCTCCAGCTGTAGTGCCGGACAATAGTAGGTATATAGCAGTATCTAATATTTTATTTTTATATGTAGTACTAAGCATATAGTTACCCGCTTTATATTTTTTCATTCATTCATTACATAGATGGAAAGCCGAAAATAAAGTGAAAAATACTGGCACGAGCCGCCAACGCGTTACCAATTTCGCCACTGGGTCGATGACGCATCCTCTCCAAAATTCGAACAGTTGCATCTTCTATAGTGTGACGCAAGCTCTTACGTTCTGTCAACTTCCGTATTGAGTGAGAGTACGTGCAGACGGGCTGTTATTTATTCGGCGGCTATACGGTCGCCTCGATAGATCATATTATTATGACGATGTGCGGAGGTCGAGGTGTGCACATGAGCGGCTAAATAACCGCAGCTGTTTCCATCTACCGAGGCGACCATGTAGCCGCCGAATAAACCGCTCGTCTGAACGTCTCTTAGGGTACGTGCAACTTTCTTTCTATCATTTTGTTTGATTTACGTTTTTGTTTATAGACGTCCAGAGATACCAGCCTTTCGGCTACAAAATCCAGACGTCTACTACCTGCACTCTTGCGAGTACAGTGATCATGTATGCCAGATCGAGGCCCCATAGCTGCTCTGTCGAACGTCCGTTCTTCCGAAAAAATCCCATGGGAAACACAGGCTGCGACCTTTCCCCAGCCGATCCGAGCCACCACCCGTCCACCCGAAGGAACCCCCGACCGAAGTCGAGAGCCGGGGGTGAAGCCTTCACTGCCACTGGGGTCAGCACCCTATCCAACCGCAACCTGTGCCCAGGGCCTCAGCGTTTTGTACTAGCCCAAAGGCTTTTGTTGTCACCAGCTATGTATATGCGTGGAAGTGCATATGACCACCACCTAATGTGTACCGGGGATCCACCGGTCTCGAATGACAGACTTACGTCAGCGTCATTAGCTCGTGGGAAATCCATCCCACATCCACATATAAGTGTGTGTAGCACCGACATACCGATCTACATTATTCGCATGTCTACCAATTCTCCACATTGGTTACGGAGCTCTAAGTGGCTCACCACTCGCAGCTTTCGCTACTTATTCCCGTGTTAGGTGCTTTAACTACACAAGTACGGAAGCACCAGGGAATCAACGCTAAACCACAACCCCTGCGAGACCAACTCCAGTGTTCCGTGCAGAAGCACGAAGCATTCTGGGGCTTTTAACGGAACCCCGCAGTACTCAACCCAGCGTTTAGGGTGGTATCTCATTTGACCCACCGACCTGAGTGGAGTCGGCAGCGTGAGCTAAGAGGAGGCCGAAACCCCCAACTTAGTACTCATGTTAGACTAGCAACGTTTAATGAGTAATCGTCGAGAACAAGTTCTCTACCACACATTATTTCTAACAGTGACGCCCGTTACACCGCCCAGTTGCGGGATAGGGTAGCCAGCTGCTAGTTTTAAGGGTAGCCACCGTGTGGTCTGCATAGGGAAACGTCACGGATCCTAGTACCCAACTCCGACACCTTGGACGACTAAACGCCTCTGCGACCCCGTACAAAGGTCGCTAATACGGGTCTATGGATACTGGTGGCCGGGCCCGACACCTTGGGTAGACCGAAGTCTACCACTGCGATCGCTCCCCAGCGACTACCCTAATTAGGGTACGTGCAGACGGGCGGTTTGAAAGCGGTTCGGCCAGATTGCCGCAACCGCCCACTGTTGTTGACGTGTTCACACGAGCGGTTATTTGGCCGCGCCTGTTTTCTTCGTCAGAGCCAGAGTACACGTTTGGTGCGCAAAGATGGCAGACGAACACTTCACTGAAACTGTCGCACTTGCACTAAAAATATGTTATTTATGGAAAC
The DNA here is from genome assembly GCA_946902875.1 of Nematopogon swammerdamellus. Taxonomy (NCBI): domain Eukaryota; kingdom Metazoa; phylum Arthropoda; class Insecta; order Lepidoptera; family Adelidae; genus Nematopogon; species Nematopogon swammerdamellus. Next base: position 27,690,415 of record OX336337.1, on the reverse strand, counting down.
TGGCACGGTTTCTTCTACACGATCTACACGGTGACTACATCACCTACAAAATCCGTGATGTCAGCTCAAAACACCGGGTGAACTAGGCGCCATGTCAGTGCTTACCTTCATTTCATGTCGGCTAAACTGAACTGGACGGAAAACACGAACTAATAACATAGCCGTTTCGACCGACGTTTCATTCAGTGCTGTGGTACAACCCGGGCGGGGCGGGGATAAGGACTGCCACCTATGGTTACTCGGTTATTTATTAGTCTTTCGACATCGATGACGACGTCGCCGCCGCCGCCGTCACGTCCTGCCATGATGACGTCTAGCGGCGAACTGGCCGTCGTCGTCGGCGCGGCTATTTCCCCGCTCGTTCGCACACGCCAATACTTTTACATATCTAAGTGTTCTATCAGAACCGCTGCCCGCGCGCGGTTGTCGCGTCGCCTCGGGTTTGGAGCATGTTGCATTTAAAAAACAGCCGTGGTTATTTAGCCGCTCGTGTGCACACGTCCATACATCGTCATACATAAGATCTATCGAGGCGGTCAAACAGCCGCCGAATCAATAACCGCCCGTCTGCACGTACCTACTAATAGTGCTGTCGTCGCCACCGAAGCACCGAAAGATTCAATATGGAATCGTGCAAGTTAGCAGAACGCAGGACTGAGCTTGCGTCACACTATGAAGTATCTAACGTTTGCGGAGTTGTCGTTTTCATGTAATCGTATCGACCAGACAGTATCACCTCCGAGAAGGTACGAGTAGGTGCCGGCTGCGGTGCCGCACACCGGACACTTCCCTTTGCATTGCTGGCTAGAGGAGAGGAGAGCACAGCCGGGATTGCCATGCGGCCATCTTACATCCGGTACGGTGGTGGTACCAATTATATCGGCTACAATATTTTGGGCCTAGCACCTAGTAAGGGGCAAGAGCAGGGAAGGGATCTACAGTTTTACACTGTCTTCGAACGGTGAAACAAACAACAAGTAATAGTAAAGAGAAGAGTCATTGATGCATGTCGCCCGGATGCGAACCTCGGACCTTGAGATCAAGGGTCCGAGCCGAGACCGCGCCGACCACCCGCGCTAAAGATACGGAACCTCCGATTGATTGTTTCCGCCGAGGACTCCCCCGAACTAGTGTCGATCGATGGTCGACTCTCATTGCCCAAGTAAATATAATAGATACTTATTATAAAAACATAAAACCGACTTCCTAAAAAAAGTAAAACTAAAAAACTATTTAAAATAAAAATATAAAAACCGCCTTCAAAAATATATGAAATAAAAACCTAAAAAAAAAAACGAACCCTAGAGTTGAAGGCGGTGCTAAAAAGGCTACACAAATCACAAAGGATATTATCATCCGCTCATGTTTTCTTTCATGCATCATTTTTGCTTGCTTTAGCACCGCCTTCAACTCTAGGGTTCGTTTTTTTTTTAGGTTTTTATTTCATATATTTTTGAAGGCGGTTTTTATATTTTTATTTTAAATAGTTTTTTAGTTTTACTTTTTTTAGGAAGTCGGTTTTATGTTTTTTAAAACTTTTTTTTTATTTCACAGTTTTTTTAGTAATTTTTTGCTATTAATGTACTCGGCGGAATCGCTCGGCCTTCGGCCTCGCGATTCCGCCTCGCTTTCCAATCCGATCTTGACCCAATTAAAATAGGACCACGTCAGCTTCGATAGCTCAGTGGTGCAGACAGTCAACTGTCGCTATTGAATTTTAAGCAACGCTGGGTGCGGTCAGTACTTAGATGGGTGACCGCTGACCGTTGGAGGCTGACCAAGGTTCGGATTCCTCGTAAAACTGTAAGTCCCTTCCCTCGTAATTTTACTTGGTGGTAGGGTTTAACCTTCCCGGGTTGGTACCACCGCACTGAATTAAACGTCGGTCGAAACGGCTATGTAAATAGTTTGTGTTTTCCGACCAGTTCAGTGTAGTCAGCACGATCAAAGGGGGAAGCACTGACATGGCACTGGTGTTATGGGCTGACATCACAGACGTTGTAGGTGATGTTGCAGAACTTAGTAGAATGGACAGACATAAACGTGTTACGGAAGCCTACTTTTATTATAAAATAACCGTCGGAGGACCTTGGTTGAAAATTGTAAAATTTAGTAGAACGGATAGACATGCATATGTTACGGAACCCTACATTCATTTTGCAGAACTTAGTAGAATGGACAGACATAAACGTGTTACGGAACCCTACTTAACAGTTGCACTCCGGGAGTGCCGGCAGATCCCGTGCCACTCTAACTTAACCCTTAACGCAATGACTTAAGGTTTCATTTTAAAAATGACGCTGACGCGATGTCGCGAGTAATACATTTTTACCCACCTAAAAAAGTGCCAAGAGCCGCTAAAGAAGTTTTCACTTCAAAAACCTCAGGGTTATCCCCTTTCAAATAAAAAAAAAAAGAATTTTCAAAATCGGCCCACAATTGACGGAGTAATCGCGTAACAAACATCCAAAAAAAGAAAACATACCGTCGAATTGAGAATCTTTTAGGTCTAAAGTAAATTTCTCGTGAAGACAAATGCAACGAGCCCAAACACGATGGGTTTATCATGTGTAGTTTAGGAGTTCCTATGGCCACCTTCTGTCTCCATCATCAAACCAGCTCGATGGTACTCGGTACAGTAGGTACTGGCCAGGTACCATAATAAATTAAACGCCGGTCGGAAAAGATAAAAAAATTTCAAATTTAGAATATTCATGAAACAAGGGTCCGAATATGTATCACTAGTATATCGATTCATGTATTTCAACAGGACAGAGAAAATTTCAAAATATTAGGTATTTAATACTTTTTAGTTTTTTTTTTTTTGTTTTTTGGAAATCGGTTTAATATTTTTTAAAACAGTTTTTATTTCATTCTTTTTAGTAATATTACATAAAAAAGAATAATCGAAATCGAATAATCGAAATCGATTGAAGTGGTACAGAATTATTCGCCATATGTGTCAGACTGCAAATTGCTGAATAAGTCCACATCACAAATGTTTTGCTGAAGGTAACCACACACCATACTAATTTATCAAACTGAAAATTGCCGAAAACGACCACATCACAAGTTTTGCTGAAGGTAACCACACACCATAGTATTATGCTGATTTTTCGAAAACCACTGAACCAATTTCGATAAAATTGAAATGGGACCACCTCGGAAGTATGACCTAACTAACAAAAAAAGAATTTTCTAAATCGGCCCTCAATTGACGGAGAAATCGTGTTACAAACATACAAAAAAATAATAAAAAAAAAAATAAAAAAAAAATAAAAAAAAACATACAGACGAATTGAGAACCTCCTCCTTTTTTGGAAGTCGGTTAAAAATAGAACGTCTGCCGTCTGTATGTACGTACATAGTCGGGGAACTACCTAAGTATATATTAGTATCGCCTATCATACATAACATAATAGAGGAACTACTCTTCCTGTGTCCGCTGCGCCCAAACGATTCCAGACGATTTTCTTTAATGTTTCCTCGTCGTAGTTGATGTAAGCAAGAATATTCGGTCATACCGTGGTGGTGGTGATACATATATAATATTGAAGACGCGAGAGCGGATGCTGTATCAGAGTATATTGATTCTTTTGTTGTGCGCACTCGCCCTCCGCCCCCGCGCCCTCGCCCTCGCCTCCGGGTCCGCACCCTCGACGCCGCCGCGCCGCGCCCGCTGGAGCGTGCTGCGCTGCGCTGCGCATACAGTAATGAGGAGGTGAAGGGCTACTCTAACCTGTGCTGAGCGCTCTGAGTACCGAGAGCCTGTCCGACCGTCCACTGAGGCCGAAGGAGGCGTGTGGGGTGTCTGTGAACACAATATTGTGGCTAATGACCGAAATATATCAGACTAGTACGCTGGAATGGCTACACAAAATTACAGCAACTTTTTGTGCCGTTTCATTGTCACCATTTTGACACTGATAATCATAATGAGCGTACTGGAAGCTCAGTGATGCACGACTTCGAATGATTTCTATAATTTAATCAAATTAATATACTTAATAATAATCGAGGCGACGCGCGCGTGAAGATTAAGACTTCAAAGAGCTGCGCGACGACGTCGCCGTGCAGTCCGGTGGATACGGAGCTCTCCGAGATGGGGGTGGTGGTGGCCTACGTGTCTAGTACCACCACCTATCGCTCGTAGCTTGCCTCGCGTCATCCCGGAGAGCTCCGTAGCCACGGCCTGCACCCGCCGGCGTGCTTGGAGGCTTGTCTCCCGCCGCCGGCGGTATTACCGTATTTAATTTTTATATTAATTTTGTGTATTTTTATTACTTTTTTGTATAATATATATAAAATTAATGTAAAAGTTTCAATATGTGAAATAAAGGATCTAATAAAAAAGAAAAGCTTTCAAAATGACAGTGTCGAAATTTTTTTTTCTCTCATCTGAAAAAAATATATAATAGAATGTAAGGGGGGAAAAGTCAAGCTCGCGCCAGACGGGAACTCAAGACCAGCAACGCAGCTGCCGCTCATGGATGGGGGCTGCTGCTCGACGTCCCCAACACCGCTCACCGACATGACAGCTGATAGCCCCGGCAGAGGACTACCGGGGACACGGCCGGCCACCTACCACTGCCGAGCTTGAAGAGGGACATCAGACGCTGCGTGCTGCGCGCCGCTGCCGGCGCCGGCGCCGTCGCGTCATACGCCACCGCCGTCTGACTAACACCGTCTCGCCCTCTTCGGAATCCCCGGGTCAAGTTACGTAGACCTGCCACTTCTAGTACGAATAGCGCCCAACCTCCACTAAGGTTGATCGCTCCATCGTTTGCCGGCGACGACGGCGAACAACGTCGCGCTTCCGCCACACCAACCACGACGGGACGACGACGTCCGCCACACATAACCGGTCTGCTTGGGGCTATCGGGGATCCGTGCTCCGTCTACAGCCCCCGCTACCGGTGTGGCGTTACAGTGCGCAACGGCGACGCACGCACGACGAGCAAATTCGATGAAAGGGCTGCTTCTCCGAGATGTGGGTGGTGGTGGCCTACGAGTCTAGTACCACCACCTATCGTTCGTATCTTGCCTCGCGTCGCCTCGGAGAGCTCTGTAGCCACGGCCTGCATCCACCGGCGCGCTTGGAGGCCTGCCTCCCGCCACCGGCGGAAATATACAGTTTTTATTAGATTTTGTATTATTTTTTTTTAATTAATATAAATGTATCTGTAAAAACGTGAAAAAAAGACATCTAATAATGTATTTATTTATAGAAGAAAACATGCAGCATTCACCATAATGTAGGTACATTGTTTTTAAGCATAAAGTGGCAAATCACAACATGTTTCCCTGTTTAGTGCAAATGAGTGTCGTGTTAGGTTAGGAGCGTCTCTGAGTACCTTCTTAGTGCTATTCGGGATTGTGTTTGTATTGACTACCTATATGTTGTGTCGTGTGGTCGAATAGTGATAGAACGCAATAAATTGATAAATGTTTACTGATTTATATTGTTACACTGTCCCCTTTCTAAATTGCCAAAATGGCGACTATCAAATTATCACAAAAATTGCTGTCTCAAGCCATTCCAGCGTACATTATACTTCAGTGCTACTGAGCCAATTTTTTTACAAATTCAAATTTAGTTTTTTCAATTTTATCCTGTTACAGAATATATGTTTATGTAATACTATGTAACAATAGTTCATTTCAGCGTCGGCCTTTTCACCCCCGACCCAAAAAGAGGGGTGTTATAAGTTGAACGTGTGTGTGTTGTGTATGAACAGATTAAATTGAACGCGTGTAGTATGTCAGCATAGTGTCAAGCAACTCCTCCGAGCGTTCTCCGTGGGAAAGGAAAGGAACACGCTACGGAGTTGCAGTGGCTTTAGAATTTCCAGATCGACGGTTGGACGTCCGCGTCGACGTCTTGAATTCGCAACACAAGAAAGATCGTAGAGAAGATAGATAGTAGATCGTACAGAGCCATACAGATTATGTTGTTGTTGTTGATTTGGTTTGGTGTTGGCTCTAGGCCTGCAAACTAATGCCGCTTGGTTGGGGACGTTCGTGCAAAACCCCGCAATCTCCAGCTACCGCAGCCAGCCTATGTCTTCCATGAAAGCCACAAGTCGACCGGGGTGTCTGCAGATTATGTACCGAGATGTACGGAAGGGATGAGTTTGTGTATGTACCTACCTACTTGTACATTGAATACGGTGATTGTGTGTAGGTGTTCGACATCCTGTGGTCGGACCCGCAGGGCGCGGGCGGCTGTGTCGCCAACGCGCTGCGCGGAGCTGGCACCTACTTCGGCCCCGACGTGACGCGCGCCTTCCTGCAGCGTCACCGGCTCGAGAGCCTCGTGCGCAGTCATGAGTGCAAGCCGGGCGGCTACGAGATCCTGCACGACGGACACGTGAGCCGCCTAGTCTCCTTCACTCTCACCGCTCACGCTACATGCTCGCTCACCTTACTCCAGCTCGCGTGCCTCGTGCAAGCCGGGCGGCTACGAGATCCTGCACGACGGACACGTGAGCCGCCTAGTCTCCTTCACTCTCATCGCTCACGCTACATGTTCGCTCACCTTACTGCAGCTCGCGTGCCTCGTGCAAGCCGGGCGGCTACGAGATCCTGCACGACGGACACGTGAGCCGCCTAGTCTCCTTCACTCTCATCGCTCACGCTACATGTTCGCTCACCTTACTGCAGCTCGCGTGCCTCGTGCAAGCCGGGCGGCTACGAGATCCTGCACGACGGACACGTGAGCCGCCTAGTCTCCTTCACTCTCATCGCTCACGCTACATGTTCGCTCACCTTACTGCAGCTCGCGTGCCTCGTGCAAGCCGGGCGGCTACGAGATCCTGCACGACGGACACGTGAGCCGCCTAGTCTCCTTCACTCTCATCGCTCACGCTACATGTTCGCTCACCTTACTGCAGCTCGCGTGCCTCGTGCAAGCCGGGCGGCTACGAGATCCTGCACGACGGACACGTGAGCCGCCTAGTCTCCTTCACTCTCATCGCTCACGCTACATGTTCGCTCACCTTACTGCAGCTCGCGTGCCTCGTGCAAGCCGGGCGGCTACGAGATCCTGCACGACGGACACGTGAGCCGCCTAGTCTCCTTCACTCTCATCGCTCATGCTACATGTTCGCTCACTTTACTGCAGCTCGCGTGCCTCGTGCAAGCCGGGCGGCTACGAGATCCTGCACGACGGACACGTGAGCCGCCTAGTCTCCTTCACTCTCATCGCTCACGCTACATGTTCGCTCACCTTACTGCAGCTCGCGTGCCTCGTGCAAGCCGGGCGGCTACGAGATCCTGCACGACGGACACGTGAGCCGCCCAGTCTCCTTCACTCTCATCGCTCACGCTACATGTTCGCTCACCTTACTGCAGCTCGCGTGCCTCGTGCAAGCCGGGCGGCTACGATATCCTGCACGACGGACACGTGAGCCGCCTAGTCTCCTTCACTCTCATCGCTCACGCTACATGTTCGCTCACCTTACTGCAGCTCGCGTGCCTCGTGCAAGCCGGGCGGCTACGAGATCCTGCACGACGGACACGTGAGCCGCCTAGTCTCCTTCACTCTCATCGCTCACGCTACATGTTCACTCACCTTACTGCAGCTCGCGTGCCTCGTGCAAGCCGGGCGGCTACGAGATCCTGCACGACGGACACGTGAGCCGCCTAGTCTCCTTCACTCTCATCGCTCACGCTACATGTTCGCTCACCTTACTGCAGCTCGCGTGCCTCGTGCAAGCCGGGCGGCTACGAGATCCTGCACGACGGACACGTGAGCCGCCTAGTCTCCTTCACTCTCATCGCTCACGCTACATGTTCGCTCACCTTACTGCAGCTCGCGTGCCTCGTGCAAGCCGGGCGGCTACGAGATCCTGCACGACGGACACGTGAGCCGCCTAGTCTCCTTCACTCTCATCGCTCACACTACATGTTCGCTCACCTTACTGCAGCTCGCGTGCCTCGTGCAAGCCGGGCGGCTACGAGATCCTGCACGACGGACACGTGAGCCGCCTAGCCTCCTTCACTCTCATCGCTCACGCTACATGTTCGCTCACCTTACTGCAGCTCGCGTGCCTCGTGCAAGCCGGGCGGCTACGAGATCCTGCACGACGGACACGTGAGCCGCCTAGTCTCCTTCACTCTCATCGCTCACGCTACATGTTCGCTCACCTTACTGCAGCTCGCGTGCCTCGTGCAAGCCGGGCGGCTACGAGATCCTGCACGACGGACACGTGAGCCGCCTAGTCTCCTTCACTCTCATCGCTCACGCTACATGTTCGCTCACCTTACTGCAGCTCGCGTGCCTCGTGCAAGCCGGGCGGCTACGAGATCCTGCACGACGGACACGTGAGCCGCCTAGTCTCCTTCACTCTCATCGCTCACACTACATGTTCGCTCACCTTACTGCAGCTCGCGTGCCTCGTGCAAGCCGGGCGGCTACGAGATCCTGCACGACGGACACGTGAGCCGCCTAGCCTCCTTCACTCTCATCGCTCACGCTACATGTTCGCTCACCTTACTGCAGCTCGCGTGCCTCGTGCAAGCCGGGCGGCTACGAGATCCTGCACGACGGACACGTGAGCCGCCTAGTCTCCTTCACTCTCATCGCTCACGCTACATGTTCGCTCACCTTACTGCAGCTCGCGTGCCTCGTGCAAGCCGGGCGGCTACGAGATCCTGCACGACGGACACGTGAGCCGCCTAGTCTCCTTCACTCTCATCGCTCACGCTACATGTTCGCTCACCTTACTGCAGCTCGCGTGCCTCGTCCAAGCCGGGCGGCTACGAGATCCTGCACGACGGACACGTGAGCCGCCTAGTCTCCTTCACTCTCATCGCTCACGCTACATGTTCGCTCACCTTACTGCAGCTCGCGTGCCTCGTGCAAGCCGGGCGGCTACGAGATCCTGCACGACGGACACGTGAGCCGCCTAGTCTCCTTCACTCTCATCGCTCACGCTACATGTTCGCTCACCTTACTGCAGCTCGCGTGCCTCGTGCAAGCCGGGCGGCTACGAGATCCTGCACGACGGACACGTGAGCCGCCTAGTCTCCTTCACTCTCATCGCTCACGCTACATGTTCGCTCACCTTACTGCAGCTCGCGTGCCTCGTGCAAGCCGGGCGGCTACGAGATCTAATGCGAAGCGCGCGCAGGTGGTGACGATCTTCTCCGCCTCCAACTACTACGAGCTGGGCTCCAACAAGGGCGCCTACCTGAAGCTGTGCGGAGGCGGGGGCGGCGCGCTGGAGCGGCAGTTCGTGCAGTACACGGCGGGCGTGTCGCGCGCGCGCCGGCTCACCTTCCGGCAGCGCGTGGGCCTCGTGGAGAGCTCGGCGCTGCGCGAGCTGCACCACCACATCGCGGCGGTGCGCAGGCCTCTCGAGGCCACCTTCCGCTCCATGGACCTCGACCAGAGCGGTGAGTCGACCAACACCGAGACCTAGCGGCGCGGTGCTCATTCATCCCTCGCCGCGCCGTCTATATACTGAGCTTGACATGTGGCATTGTTCTAAACTAAAATATAAGGTATCTTGTACATCATTCCGATCATTCGACCGTTAAATACGAAACTTTTCAACTTCGAGTACGATAATTTTTAGTGAGCTCAAATTTAACCCTACACTGCACAAACTAACCCGAGAGTAGAGAGTAAAGAAGAGACGGTAGGTACAGGTAAGGGCCTCCGCACACGATCGATTCTTCTCCAACTAAACTGTTGAGTCAAAATAAAAAAACTTCCAAAATACATGCAAAATAACGAGGGTGCCCACACGACGCCAACTCAACTGTTTAGTTGGCACCGACTCAGCACGACTCAATTAAAAAGTTGGAAGTGTTTGATTACGACTCAACAGTTTAACTGGCTAAGAATGCGTCGTCTGCTCGAGCGCTTAATGGAATTGTTTACCGACAAATCATAATTCGCGCGACCGCCGCCGCCCACAGGACGGAGTAGACGTCTGTGCTGCATAGAGTGCGCGAGCGAGACGGCCGCCTTGATGACGCAGTCATTGGATTTGTCTACCAATTTGTCGGCTATCTGCGTGAATAATTGATTTGATTATGCTATATTATTGGGTACTAATGTATGATGCAATCGGTCGTGTGCGGGGTCCCTAAGTAGTTACCAACTGACTAACAAGTGAGCCTCTTGCGTGAGTTCGCCGCGTGTCGCCGTGAGTTACCGGCGGCGGCGGAGCGGCGGCGGCAGCGGCGGCGGCGGCAAGTATGTAGATAGTGGGTGGGGCTGTGTGTACTCTCGTCCGCGTTCCGTGCGCGGCGCGGGTGCTCTAGTATTTGTAGAGCTTCGCGGCGGCGGCGGCGGCGGCGGCGGCGGCGGCGGAGGCGCGTGCAGTAAACACACGCACGTTTGGTTACAGAAAGATTAGCCCTTCGTTCGGCTAAGGCCACACACGTGCCGGTCCCGACCCGACTCCCGGCCCCCGCCCGCCCGCCCGCCCGCCCGTCGCGGCGCACGCACACGGCACCAGTCGCTCGATTTTTTGGCCGCCTAACTGGTAACATTATGTCGAAGCCGTGCGGCGACGACGCGCCGCGCGCCGCCCCGCCGCCTCCGGCCGTGGCATAGGTGCCGTAATATGTTTGCGTTCTTCATGAACACAATGTTTGTGTTCATGAAGAGGACTATTTCTTCGACAAACGGGGGCGGCGCGGCGCGGCGAGCGGCTGATATATGTAATCCGGCCCGGCCGCCCCCGCCCCCGCCCCCGCCCCCGGGCGGCAAACCCCACTGAATAATGAGACCCGCGCGCTCGGCCCGCCCGCCCTGGAGCTGAGTTATGAAATGTGGACGAGGCAGGGCGGGGCGGGGGAGGTACGCGCCGGTCAAAGTGGGAATCGAGCCTCATGACTAGTATCTTATCTGTGCCTCAAGCGTAGCGTATACACTTAACACATTTTGTTACTAAAAAATAAAAACAAGGAGTACGTAATTACCTAGCTCCTATTATTAATCTGTGAAAATATTAATTGTGTATGTAGGGCCGACCTTATAATTATACAGCATGAACCAACGCTGAATCTATAGGTATAATCACTGAGTTCTCAATTCAGTGGGTATAATATTTATAGATAATAGAATAGTTCACTAGATTCAGCGTAGGCTGTGTCCTGTCCTTTTTTTCTCCTCTTGATTGTAGATAATGGTTCTTGCTTGTTTTTTGTTAGAATGTACCTAAGCTGGATTGAAAAATAAATATTTCTTTCTTTCTTGCCTACGTAGTTGTTTGTTTATCTTATCTTATCTATCTATAATATGTCTGACACGGAGAGGTCAAAAAGTTTAACCTCGGCCGCACGTTCGTCCGGCCTAAAGTACATCCACGAACGTATAAGAATACTATCACATTATTGTAGTCACATGTGCTAGCACCGAGAGACAAAGGAATACGCGTGGTAGGTAGTAACTATGCTAGTAGGTACTTCTTCTATAAGTGTAGCTGCTGTGTGTGACTATACGATGACCGCTGCACAACGTACAACTACTCACTCACTCACTGTGGACAAACTAGTTGAAGCCATGTATTGCTTCGTAAGCTCTCAGCTCAGGTCGTGAGAAATCCTATATGCCTGCCTCGGTAACTCGTACGTACTCCTCTAACCACCAGCTAGTTAGTCGTCTAGCTAACGTAATCGAGTGTAGGAGAGGAAATAGCGGACACTCGACGAATAGCGGAGTGTAGGTTCGCAGGACGCGCGGCGGAATGTAAGCTGGAATAATCCCAATTCCCAAGTACCCAATCTCGCTCTCTCTCTCTCTACACACTCGTACATACATACATACATAGCGTCACGCCTGTTTCCCGGTGGGGTAGGCAGAGACAACGGATCTCCACGTGCCACGATCCTGACACACCTCTGCCGCCTCTTCCACTCCCATAATGTTCTTCATGCATGCTCGTCGGTTACGGGTACTAAGCACTTGCCCCTTTTTGAGCACATGCCCGATCTGGTCCAGGTACGTGCGTCTAGGGCGACCCTTCCCGACTCTTCCACTCACTCGTATTCGTACGTAAATAGCTAACACTTTACGACTCCAATAAAAATACGCTCAGAGGTACTCTGCACCGCCGCCGCCGCGCCGCCGCCGGCCCTGACTCACATCAACGTTGTGTCGGCGAGAGAGGTCGCGCTCGGGTTGTGTCGCACGTCGTCGCATCGCACAGTGGGGCGATACCGCAAAAACCGGGACATAGGGCGAAATGACTACGCAAATAGATTCTACTATTAATTACGAACAACTTTCATTCTGTGAGATTTTTTGATAAAAAAATTATTTTCCGAGATATAAGCACTTATAAAAACATTTATAATATAGTAAAAAGTGAGTATGTTAATATATTCTCTTAATGATTACAAACTACTTTTATTCTTAGAAATTTTCCATTTTAAGTCTTATTTTCTGAGATATAGCAATTTGAACTTTAAAAAAAAACATTTTCTTGTAACTAGTATTACTCTTCCATATTTTCGGTTTCAATTGTTATTTTTTAGATATATCACATTGAAAATTCTTTAGTAAAAAAAATTGAGATATGTGGAAAACTGAATATATGAATACATTTTACCAGCATTTAGAAAAACCTTTTGTTCTCAGAGATTTTCTGTTAAGGTGTTATAATCCTTTTCAATAGTTTGTATAATGGAGATTTAGTAACTTTTTTTATTGAAATGCTTAAAATAACTAGACCTGTGGTTACTTAATAATGATTCTTCAAGTTGAGTAGTCTAATCTGAATAAAATTATTGTAGTGGAATGGTACGTTTATTACACACAAAATACAATCAATCAGACGGCGCATATTTGCATAAAATATTACAAATTAATCTGGCGATAGTAATTAAACATATATAAATTACTACATATTTAACTAACTACATATATTTTTGTATTTACGGAACTTACCGAATTATTAACTTATTATAAGTTATATATATCGTTGTGTATTTTCATTTCGTCATTTTGGTGGCTCTGCACACTTCGATATATCAAACTTACTATAATTTATTATAATTAGGCAAAAAATTGCCCCCGTCAAAGTATATTATAAACCTACTTCAAAGTATAAAATTAATAACATCAACATTAAGAATAGTGATTAATGATGAGAAAAGTAATAATACATTATTAAAAGTAATAATAAAAGTTTTCAAAGTAATAATACATTATTACCCAAATACCCATGGCTTTTAACGGAGCCTATTTAATGTAAAAATACCAATCATCAATAAAAATTATGGTCAAGAATAAAAGTAATTTTCTGAAGTATGTTTATCGTGCATAACAAAAAGAAATTCAAACTTCATATTTCTGAGAAAAAATCTTATTTCAATCTTACAAAAACCTTAAAATAAAACATACTTAATAACTTTTAAATAAATATTTTTAAAGTACATAAAGCTTCCTATTTTTATTACAATTTATTTACTCAATATTTCTACAAATTTTCATTTTCATCACTGGAACAACCTAAAGCGTCTTCAGCGTCAGAATCATCATCATCCTCCACATCCGATTGAACACAGATAATACTGGTATCAATAAATTCAATATTTTCCTTATTTTTATCGTCTATAATTAGCAAATGTCGCACTTCACTGGATAAGGGCTGCTTTTGTTTTTGAAGTTTTGGCTTCATACTAGACAAATATGGATCCGACGATACGAGCAAGTTGTTGAGAATGTCTTGATTAGTCGATTTGCGATCGCATTTTCGAGAGTAGTGTTCCCTGTACTTCTTGAAATCTTTATTTCTTGCTTCTGATGCCTCTTCGGAGAGTATGCCAATTGGAATTACGTTAAAATGCTTTATTATTTCAGATCCATGGAATAAAAGTTTATGAACACTTGCTGGCATATGATACCAGCTATACAATGATATATAAAGTTGAATTGTTTCTTGAGCATAGATTTCAAAGTTTTGAGTGCAAAATTTTTCTCCCGAGGAGATGGCCTTAAGGATCACCGCGAATCTATTAATTAAATCCTTATCGAGACCGGTAATAGAGGCAGTTTGCTCGGGATTCTGGAAAAAGCGCCTTGCAGTGTTGCCATCGTTCGTGGTTCCTGAACCTTGTTTTACCACGTCGATCAATAAACCAGTTTCTTTCCTGAAATTATCTTGAATTTGTTTTTTTTTCTCGGTCATAATTTCTTTATTATTACCTTTGGCCGACCACTGCTGAAAATCCATGCGGTATGCAATATGGAGAAGGCATTCCATGCATCGAATCCAGGCATGCAACGTAGATAGTCCGAACCGGTACATATTTGTGTTTACTTCTTTACTTTTAATTATATTAACGTTATTCATCTCAGACGGTTTAGCTCTGCAAATATCACATGACTGATTAGAGGTACCGGAGATAATCGACGTAATTTTACCATCGATCATCGTCATAATTAACGAATGCTCAATCAAAACGCCTTCGTAATCGCTGGTTTTGAGATCTCGTATTTCGGATTCTATGGTAGCCATTTCACTTTTCACGTTATCGATTGTCTCCTTCATAAATTTGAAGAAGATAGGACGGCAGTAGTTCGTCGAAGATGGCGTCTCATTTTCCCAGATCACTTCGTCTCCATAAACCAGTTTTATAGGAACCAAACTTGCCATGAAAATGCTTGAGTCGTCTCCTTCGTTCAGTTCTTGAAATCTTTGTTTATATGTACTTTGGCCAGAAGCGCCATCGAATCCCCACTTGCTTGTTAATGTTAGCTGGCAACCTGTGAGGTTTCGGTTCGCCACTTTCAAAATTCTTTTTGCAGTATGGTCCAAAAGCGCTTGCAGTTTAATTTTGGCCTGTGTTTCGGTAACTTCAATGTCCTGTTTTGGGGGGTAACACTCAATTTTCGCATGATGAATTTTATAATAAGATGGATAGAGGTCGGAACCTTCTTCCTTAGCCATGTCTCTTAAAGTTATATATTGCCATCTTGATAGCTTTAAAGACACCAAAATCGCAAGTGCTTTTTCAGATGAATAAACAGTCTTGGACTCCTTTTTTTCAATGAATTCTTTGACTTTTTCGATTTCGCCTGGATTCTGAAGCAAATGGTCCAAAACTTTCCCCAGGTCCTCGTTCCCATTTGCCTTCAAACGCATTTTGGTCGCAAATGCTAGTTCCTGCGATGTATAGTTTGTGCGAATGTCTTCGGTTCTTCTTCGCTTTTGTTTGGCTCCTAAACTTTCAAATGGTTTTCTCGGCGATGATTTATGTGAAGATGCTACAAAGATAGGAGGCGCTGTCGATGGTCCCGGAGAAATTATTTGAGAAGTGCAAACCTTTTGGTTATCCGCGAGGTCGCTACTCGCTGAAGGCAGTTGTTTCTTTACGAATTCGGGCCACTTGATGGCCGAGTCCAACCATTCTCGATTCTTCTGTAGAAAACGTTCCTCGTTGTAGCTTGACTTCACCCATCGTTTGTGTAGATTGTAACAATATTTACGACAAAATTCTTTCACTTGTGTCTCTTCGGGCAAATTTACACTAACTATTGAGGCAATAGCGGCAACCAATACCGCGTAATTCAGAAAACTGTCACAATTTCTCATAAACACGTAAATATCAATGTTATTAACAAAAGACTCCATGTTTTCGTATTGAATAGTTTTAAATATGTAAAGCACGGGTAGGAAGACTGACTCGTGCAAACGACTGGAGCAGACTGAGTGCCAGATTGATTGTGTTGTTCACTAATGAATACTGCTAATTAGTTCGCACAGTTTGCAGTATTCCTGGTATATCGTTAATCCTTGTTAAGTAGATAACAATTAGCAATGCAGTGTAATTGTTTCTTCGAGAGCTTTCATGGAAATACGTGACAATTCACATAAATATCCCTAATCCGCTAATCCTCGCGAAGTTGAAAGTATTCCTAATATAATGGTAAGCATTTATAAGAGATATTATAAGTAAGTATAGCAGCCGATAATAGCGGCTCCGTAGATTATTATCAAAATAGACCAATGAAACTAAAAGTACAAAGTTAATTAGATGGGCGTCGTTTGTCACCTTCTGGGTGCCTCAGCGCCATCGCGCTTTCAATAAAAAAAAATTAAACATTTTCATCAAGTTCAAATATATAGGTGATATGGAGAAATATATTTACCATTAAAATACAAATATATACATCCAATGCAAATAAACAATATTTGTTATTTGAATATAGCTGAAAGTTACGAATATAGTGAATTCCTCGTAATTCGAGCGGATTCCTCGTAAAACTGTAGGTCCCTTCCCTCCTAATCTTACTTGGTGGTAGGGTTTAACCCGCCCGGGTTGGTACCACCGCACTGAATGAAACGTCGGTCGAAACGGCTATGTAAATAGTTTGTGTTCTCCGACCAGTTCAGTGTAGCCGGCACGATCAAAGGGGGAAGCACTGACATGGCACCTAGTTCACCCGGTGCTATGGGCTGACATCACGGACGTTGTAGGTGATGTAGCCAACCGTGTCAGTTTCAATAAAAAAAAAAAAAGAATAAAGGTGAGCTTTGCAGGAATAAATGTTATTATAATATTAAAATGGCATTATACGGAAAAGTCGGACGTCGTCGGATACGGTTTTTACACAGTAATAATCTTTTTAACTTGGGGAATCATTATTTAGTAACCACGCGTCTAGCTATTTTAAGCATTTCGAGAAAAAAAATAAAGTTACCCAATTTCCATAGTACAAATTAATAAAAAGTGGTATATCTCGAAAAATAAGGCTTAAATGAGAAAATATGAATCTATGAATGTTATTTATAATGATGGGTAGATTAATTTAGCGTACTTAAATTTCAGAAATAAAAATAAAAAAATTTAATTATCCTATGTCCCATTTTTTACGGTATCGCCCCACTGTGCATCGTCGCGTCTCGCTCGTGTCGTCGTCTCGGTCGCGGTTGCGACCCGAGCTCGTGTCCGTCTGTATGGGTCGCGCCGCCGCGCCGCGCGCCGCACTCCGCCCTCGTCGCGTGATGTCGCTTCCCCGTAAATGTGACGGACGAGAAGACGACCCGCCAGTGTGGGGCGACATAGGCCGCATTCCATGCTCTATCTATAGGTAGGATTAGGTGACACTGAAATAGTTACTGTTGTTCGCGATGATATTCCGCCCCTCCCCGCCCCCGCCCCGCCCCTCAGCACCGCTTGATGGTAATTTTGCAAAGAGTTTGTATTACGTCGCCTTG
The DNA here is from genome assembly GCA_946902875.1 of Nematopogon swammerdamellus. NCBI lineage: Eukaryota > Metazoa > Arthropoda > Insecta > Lepidoptera > Adelidae > Nematopogon > Nematopogon swammerdamellus. Next base: position 27,673,232 of record OX336337.1, on the reverse strand, counting down.
GTAATTTGAAAAGACAGATCTGTAAGCTCGCTAGTTGCAGGACGCCAGCGGAGGCGGAGCGGCGGCGGCGGCCGAGACAGTACACGCCCCGAATTCGCTGAACGTATTGTCTGTGGTATTGTGTTGTAATGGTAATGATATGAGTACATAAAATGTATAGATATAATGTAAATAATGTGTACACATAGGTACAATATATTATGGCTATTAAGAGTGGAGCCGCCCGCCCGCGCGGTCTCGTCTCGTCGCGCGCCGCCGCGCGCCGCTTAGCCTCGGAGAGCGAGCGGCTTGGAGAGAAAACGGAGCAGCCTTAGTAGAGAAGGCACAAGCTCTTGCGTCTTGGCTACGTTGAAGTTGACCAAGTTCTTCTTCCCCCAAGAGGAGACTTTTTCGAGAACCTGGTCAACCCGAGCAACAGTTTCGCGTCTCGCGTTTGCTGCTGAGGTTTCTCTACCCTTCCAGAGAGTCCTTGATGAACCCTGAGTGCACCGTGCTGCCGTCCGCGTAGCAATGTATTTCGCTGAGCGAGAGCATGTCGTTGATAAACAATAAGAACAGCGTAGGCGACAGCACGGTGCGGTGATTGTAACCATTCTTATTACCATTTTTATTGGCTTACAATTACTCCAACTTAGAGAACAGTTTAAGTTTCATCAAAATCGGTTCAGTAGTTTTCAGTAGACTATTAAGTGTGTACCAATCACTGGAAAAACACGTCCACCATAATGTAAGAAATATGGCATGCCGTTACATCTAAACTTATATCCAAACAAAATGCCTATATAAATTTCAACATTATTTACCTATTTCGTATTTAAAATACACAAGTTCCTATATAAAAATAATCCATGAATCAATCTATGTCAAAACAAAACAGAAATAACTGACATAGGTACCAGCTCTTTGGATCCACAATGAACAGATTTGCTCAATCGAACAAAATATGTCTTCTAATAAAAACCACACAAACGCGACGCGACACTAATCATCACCTAATCAATAACTTTCAATGCAGCTATATCAGTTGGTGTTACCCTCTACCTACTGTCCATTAACAAAAACAGCGCAATGAAATAGCTAATGGCGCGACATTAATGTTGCGCAATAATAAAGGGTTGCCATTTAAGAAATTTTATGCAATCGAAAAAAATTGCATATCACAGAGCTAGAAAGAGATTATGTTTTAATTTTTTACCTATGTACCGATTACCGAACCAATGTGCGGAGCGGGGCGGCGGCGCGCGGCGGGCGAGGGTGGCGTCAAAAGTAGCTATAATAGGTGTGCCGCAAACCCGCAGATAGTATGCTTTAACTTGATCTAATTTGTTCATATTCTCGCCCCCCAGCGCCACCTCGGTTCTCGCGCCATGACGCCGCCACCCCACGCTGCCGGGAGAATACCTGTCTCCATAAATTAGTAGGAGCAACTTTAAATTTATGTTCAGAGTTGAAGGAATCCAAACAGATTTTATCAAAATATACTAAGATGGTCCCGCGCCGCCTACGCATGGCCCCTCTCATTTGTCGCTCAAGTTATCTGATTACCGCAAGAGAGCTTCAGCTCTCCTTTCGCCGCACCCCCCGCCCTACCCCACGCTGCCCCCACGTTGCCCCACGTTGCCCCACGTTGCCCCACGCTGCCCCCACGCCGCGCCGCCTCCGTCGCGCCGCCGCCGCGCCGCCGCCCTGGCGCCTATTTCTAACAAGATATCTACCTACCTACATAGGTACATGTATGTATGCGGAGACGGCTGCGGCTAATCGATTACCCGACTATCCCTTGTCGACACTTGCTCGGCTCGGAAGCGGAAAGCGGCGGCGCGGCGGGACCTAGTGCTGCAGTGTCGCGGCGCGCGGCGCGGCGGGGCTGCGGCACCGCCGCCGCGCCCGTCCCGGAACTCCGTTTTATCCACATACATAGTCCCGAAGTTCCAGTCGGGACGATGATACATTTGGTTTCGATGATTTTTTTGCCCATTTCATTTGAACATTTCTGTTTTAACCTTCATGCACTTACCTACCGTGTAATATGTATAGTATTAGAAAGGAGAGAGCCGCCCCCCCCCCCCCCACCCCTCCCACGCCTCGCCGCCCACTAAAGCCCGCCAGACTCCCTAAGGACACAAAATGACACTTTGAAAGATTTCAACTAAATGTGCCCCCCCCTCCCCCCTCCCCACTGCTCGCTCGCTCGCGCCCCCGCCCGCAGCCACGTAGAGCGCGCTTCATTTTCTCTGAGATTTCATTAAGTCCGCGAGGACACCGCGTGGGCGGGCGGCGCCGCGGGCGGGTTGACCTCGGATGGCAAACACATGCTGCACTCGTGAAACCACCAACTGAAAACTGGAAATTTAAAACGAAAGCTGAAAGTGAAAAATGTAACTGAAACTACAACTCAAAACTGCAACTAAAACCTATAACTGAAAATTTAAAATTAAACTGCAAATTAAAATGAGAATTGAAAATTAAGACAAATTGTAAGCTGAAAGTGATAAATGAACTTCAAAACTCCAACTGAAAACTGCACCTAGAAACTGAAAACAAAAACTACATCGATGCAGGACTCGTGCCTCACCTTATATATTATAACGCTGTCACTGTAACGGTAAATAACTTACAGCGTCAGACTTATGTGTGTTATTTCGCACATATTTATATACATGCGCCACGCTGTATCCCGCCCGACAAACGGGGTAAGCAGAGTAATCGGTGTTGTACTGCTAGGACTCTTGCAAATAACAGCACAACACCGACCGCTACGTTTCGCAAAGTATTTGGACAGAGAATTAAAGCGTCTTATTATATTTTATTTTTTTATTTTTATTTATTTATTTATTTATTTATTATGGTATCCAAAACAAAATACAAAATTTCACAAGTACATTTCACATCACATAATATTAAAAGCAGCGTCTTATTTGTATTCAAAAAAAATGGACACACGACATGATTATATATAAATTAGAGAAAAGTCCTACACCACTCGGAGATCACTAGATAAACACAAAACACCAACATTAGAAGACTATACACAATTATAAATAAACAAAGAAACGATTAAAAATGAGAAAAACTAAAATAAAACATATAAATTAGCTTAAAACAACAACAGATCGATTAACAATTTAAAAATTTAAAAAATTCATATATATATATATTTTTTTTTTTTTTCTAAAATGGGTAAAACGGGCATCTACAAAAATGGATGATAATTTAAAAGTAATAATGAGTGAACCTTATCCTTAAACTATTTCTATGGCAATAACAGTCCTTTTAAAAGTATAAAAACCGGAGGAGAACACATCCAATGTATCATTAGCATTTATTTTATATATTTGGAAAATCAACAGTTTATAGTACATACATATAGTTGCAAGCGGTTTTTCACATAAATTACTAAACCAGTAAAAGATTTTCTCGTGTTTACATTAAAGACATTTACAAAAATTGTTGTACCACAGTGCAGTGAAACAAAGAAATTAATACAGTTGACATTTAGTATTTAAAATAAAGAGAAAAAATAAATAAATAAGAAGTATAAATAAAAAATGTATAATAAATAAATGGAATAAATAAAGATAATGAAATGTAACTAAAATGATTTTAGACTCAAATATTATAATAAAAAATTTTTTTTTTTTAGTATACGTTGTTTATAATGATTACTGTTTTCTTTTTAGCAAAATATTAACCATTCAACATATATTATGTGCATAGGCCAATTGCGTATGTACATGTTATTGATTTATTTATTTATTTATTTATTTATTTATTTTAGGGAAACACACGGTTATAAATATCTTAAATTAAATAAACATAAAGTAATAACATAAACCAGTAAAGTTTCCACAATTAGGAAACATGTTTTCAACACTAGTTTATCATGAAAAATAAAATAAAAGAAGTGAAATATATGCAAAAAAATTATTAAATAAAAATAATATTATAATAATAGTAATTAAATTTTAAGAACCTAGAGCAAATTGATTTCTGTGCACAAAGTTAAACACTGTTTCTTAAAACTACCTAATTTTGAATTAAATATGTCTACACTATGGAAAATTTCATTATATAATTTACAACTTCTATTAATAAATCTATGTTTACTGTAATTACAGTGGGTTTTATATAAAATGAAAGTGTCGTTGGAACGTGTTCGTTTGTTTGGGCATCTGAATTTAATTCTCTCCAGTAAGTAGGGAGATTCGACAATGTTGTTAATAATTTTGTATAAGAAGGTAACGTCCGAAACTTGCCTTCTCTGCGAAAGAGGATATAAGGAAAATATATTTTTATCTCTAGATTCACCATTCAGAGTTCGATAGCCCACGTATCTTAAAAATTTGTTTTGTATACGTTCGATTTCATTAATATAAACGCTGTACTGTGGATTCCAAATAATCGAGGCGTATTCTAGGTGAGACCTGACGTAGGCTGTAAAGCAAGCAAAAGGTTGTATGATTTTTGAAAACAGCACAGGTGCGGAAAATGAAACCCAACATCCGATATGCCTTTTTGGTTATGCTTTCGATGTGGGACTTAAAAAGCAATTTGCTGTCCAATATGACACCAAGATCCCGAATCTCGTCCACTCGCTTTAGTATTTGATTGTTTAAGTTATAGTTATACTTAATGAAGTTAGGTTTCCTCGTATATGTGATACAGCTACATTTATCAATATTAAGTTGAATGAAGTTGTCACTGCAGTATTTGCCCAAGCGACCCAGATCTCGTTGTAGATTGTTGCAATCATGAACTGATGTAATTATTTTTATTATTTTTGCGTCATCTGCATAGAGTAAGAGTTCAGACGAGACAATAGAGGAAAGAATATCGTTGATAAATATATTAAACAGGAGTGGTCCCATATGAGATCCCTGGGGCACTCCGGAAGAAACTGGCACAAAACTCGAGCAGAACCCACTGACTGTTACCGCTTGACTACGGTTCTCTAAGTACGATGCAAACCAGCGAAGCAGGTCGTCGTGCATACCGTAGTTCTCCATTTTTCGCAAAAGTAAGCTGTGAGGTATTTTATAAAAACATTTAGAAAAGTCGGTATACACGACGTCTACCTGGAAACCATCGCTCATGGCACCGAGAACCGTGTCCACGAATTCACACAGGTTCGTTTCCGTAGACCTTTTATTTAAGAAACCGTGTTGGTTGTTTTTGAAATGTGGACGTAACACAGGAAATATTATATCATAAACAACCTTTTCAAATAATTTGGGTAAGACTGAAAGTTTGGAGATCGGTCGGTAGTTGGATATGTCGTGAGCATCACCCTTTTTAAAGATCGGCACTACAAACGATTTCTTCCACTCTAATGGGAATATACCACTAGTGACCGATTTCGAGAAGATAATATGAATCGGAGATGATAACGAATCAGCACAACGCTTAATAAATAATGGATGCAGGCCATCCGGGTCGGTGCCTTTCGATTCGTCAACAGATCGTAAGTACTTGAGCACCTTGCGCCGGTCTATGCGGATAGTGCTCATGTTGACGGGTGAGTCTACTCCGGTCCCGATGTCGGTGCCAGTGGAGGAACGCGGGGCTAAGTTTACAGGAGGTTCGAACACAAACTGGAAAAATCCATTAAATGCATCGGAAATTTGCTGGCCACCGGAAACATGAATATCCCCATGAAATAGATTGGAAGTAAACTACTAGACTGCTGTTTCGATTTGACAAAGGTCCAAAAAAATTTACAATTTGATTTAATATTATTTTCAGCTTTATGAATCCATCATCATAACATATATAACATATAACTACTAGACTGCTGTTTCGATTTGACAAAGGTCCAAAAAAATTTACAATTTGATTTAATATTATTTTCAGCTTTATGAATCCAGCATCATAACATATTTGCTCCATTTCCTTCTGACGTTTCCTAAGTAATGTGAACATTTCATAGTCTGCCACTCGACCATATATTTTATATTTTTTATGAAATTTTAACTTATTTTTAATAATTTTGTGATATGAAATAAATATTATATTTCAAATAAAACAACTTCTTTATTTACAATATAGGTGGCATTAAATGCGCCACCCGCCGCACCACTCCGCGTGCGCTACAAGTTATAATACGGAGCAGAGCACGCGGCTGGGGCTGCCGTGGCGCATGTTGCGCGACAAGCTGGTGCGCGCCGAGCCGGACTCCCGCCGCGTGCGCTACAAGTTATAATACGGAGCATAGCACGCGGCTGGGGCTGCCGTGGCGCATGTTGCGCGACAAGCTGGTGCGCGCCGAGCCGGACTCCCGCCGCGTGCGCTACAAGTTATAATACGGAGCAGAGCACGCGGCTGGGGCTGCCGTGGCGCATGTTGCGCGACAAGCTGGTGCGCGCCGAGCCGGACTCCCGCCGCGTGCGCTACAAGTTATAATACGAGGCGGGGCGGAGTGAAGAGCGTGTGCGCGTTCGACAGGGTACATCAGCGTGACGGAGTGGTGCGGGGCGCTGGAGCAGAGCACGCGGCTGGGGCTGCCGTGGCGCATGTTGCGCGACAAGCTGGTGCGCGCCGAGCCGGACTCCCGCCGCGTGCGCTACAAGTTATAATACGGGGCGGGGCGGAGTGAAGAGCGTGTGCGCGTTCGACAGGATACATCAGCGTGACGGTGTGGTGCTGGGCGCTGGAGCAGAGCACGCGGCTGGGGCTGCCGTGGCGCATGTTGCGCGACAAGCTGGTGCGCGCCGAGCCGGACTCACGCCGCGTGCGCTACAAGTTATAATACGGGGCGGGGCTGAGTGAAGAGCGTGTGCGCGTTCGACAGGGTACATCAGCGTGACGGAGTGGTGCTGGGCGCTGGAGCAGAGCACGCGGCTGGGGCTGCCGTGGCGCATGTTGCGCGACAAGCTGGTGCGCGCCGAGCCGGACTCCCGCCGCGTGCGCTACATGGACACCTTCGAGCTCAACTCCAACGTGAGTACAACCCGCTCACTGCTCACTGCTCAACGCTCACTGCTCTCTTGCGGCTCTTCACTTTTCATTCTTTACCTATATTGTGCTTTCTCTGAATACAATTTTACGTATTTTTGTGTACTTATGCTTAATAATTGGTTGAGGTTTAAACGTATATTATACGGAAGGCGATAGGCCGAAAATCGAGCTGCGTAAACTTATAAGTGTCCGCAATTGAAGAACTCTATTGATAGCGATGCCGAAGGTCGAGCCGCGTAAATTCGTCCTATTTTATTTTTTTGTTAGGAGAAAAAATGCCCCTATAAACATATGGTTTTTTTTTTTCGTAAAGTGTTTGTTTGAGTGCGTATGTAACCCACCCGAAGTTATTGACATGACTAACGAAACACCTTATATCATTGATATGCCTTATATAGTTACCCCGCACCTAGGAAGATGTTGTATCGTTTGGTATTGTTGCAGAGGAACGGACGCAAGGTTACCGACACGAACGTGGTCGAGACTCTCTACAAGAACAAGAGCAGCCTGGAGGCTATATTCAAGATCCTCGACAAGGACAACTCCGGTACGCACTCCACTCGCAGCCCCCACCCCCACCCCCACCCTCAGTGTCCTTGTCCGTTGCTGATTCAAGTTCACCGAGACGCTCGCGATTCGTCCGCGGTTCTCATTAGAGTTAGGCCGCGGCCACATTGTGTTCGGTTCCGCCGCCACGGCTCCGGCTCAGGTTCGGTTCACTTCGAACCGGAGGATCATTGGAAACCCTATATTAATTTTTTTTTTATTTATATATGTTAGTACTAAGCATGTATTCGCTTTATATTTCTTCACTAGATAGTTGCAAAGCCGTAAATGAAGAGTATATTTTGTCTGCGACGCGACGCACGGCTACAATCACTCCGGTTCCGTTTCGAGGCGATCTGAACGAAGCTAACCGAACTCGAACCGGAACCGGTTGTCAGCCTCGATAGCTCAGTGGTGCAGACAGTCAACTGCCGCTATTGAATGTTAAGCAACGCTGGACGCGGTCAGTACTTGGATGGGTGACCGCTGACCGTTGGAGGCTGACCGAGGTTCGGATTCCTCGTAAAACTGTTGGTCCCTTCCCTCCTAATCTTACTTGGTGGTAGGGTTTAACCCGGCCGGGTTGGTACCACCGCACTGAATGAAACGTCGGTCGAAACGGCTATATAAATAGTTTGTGTTTTCCGACCAGTTCAGTGTAGCCGGCACGATCAAAGGAGGAAGCACTGGCATGGCACCTAGTTCACCCGGTGTTATGGGCTGACATCACGGATGTTGTAGGTGATGTAGCCAATCGTGTCAGTTTCCATAAAAAAAAAACCGCGCAGCCACATGTGTTCCCCCATTCCCTGCCTTCGTTGAAGGTGTTGGCTAGCGCACGCGCACATTGCACGCACGACTAACGCAGATAACCGATGCACGCATGCCGCAGGGTTCATCACGCTGGAGGAGTTCCGTGAGGCGTGCGGGCTGCTCGGCGAGCACATGCCCAACGCGATGACCGAGGAGCAGCTGGTCGACATCTGCCGGCTCATGGACATCAACAAGGACGGCCTCGTCGACCTCAACGAGTTCCTCGAGTCCTTCCGCCTCGCCGACGCGAGCCTGCGCGAGCGCACCGGCGCCGGCGCCGCGGGCGACGACGAGCCGGACACCTGACGCAGGCGCACCGCGCTCGACGCCCGCGACACCGACCTCCGCACCGAGACACTCCTGTTGGACGAGTCTGTCGACGAGTGTGGTGCGGGGGAGCGGGCGGGGGCGCGGCGCGCCGGCCTGCTCGAGAGCGACATGTGAGCGGCGAAGCCTCGCCGGCTCGCCTAGATATTATGCAATCTATCCAACTTGCTTCATATTGTATTATTTAAACATTCTCGTTTGTGCAATTGTCGATGTGCCTTGTTAACCCATTCTCGTACAAATGTTCTTTCAATATCAAATGGTGTATTTTGCTTTCAAATTACGCAAAACAAACAACATGATTTAATGAATTACTTACCGATAGTATTTCACGCCGCGCCGGCAACACCAGAAAGTCTAATTTATTTGTATATGCTAGGCTAGTACTAAGCGTGTACTCGCTTTATATTTCTCATGGATTGTATCCATGATATTTCTTCACTACATTAGATAGATGCAAAGCCGAAAATGAAGAGGAAAAATACGTCCCGACCAGGATTCGAACCTGGAACTCCGGCTTGAGCCGCCAGCGCGTTACTTAGGTATTCTCTTTAAATTTCGAACACAGGAGAACGCAGCATAATACTATAGAATATGTAACTGTAGGTAGAAGGATTCGAATATACAGATAGCCCGACTACAGCATTTTCTACTGATCTTCCTTTATGCCTTGATTGTTTTAGTAGTCGGGTTTTATACAATTTTAATTATATTTTTTTTATTGACTTTATTCCTAAGTTAAGTAAGATTCAACCGCCTCTACCTACAGATCCATCTAAAGACGTAAAACCTGCTCGCAGCAGTCGAGAGGCGAGACTTGAGAATCTGTCCGTCCGATAGACCTGACCAATCGATAGAGACAGGTTTCCCAATTCTAAATTCAATATTTCGCAACTTATCACATGTACCGCAGTTTGCACTTGTTGAAAACGTGGTTCTATTGACCCCTTAACGATTTTACAAGATTTACTCATTTTTACTAAGGATTCTCAGAGAAAAATGCAATTTTAGGCTCAGTCTCTATTCATAAGCTAATGGGGTGCATAGAGACTCATAGAGAATGATGATTTCGGTTTTGGTGTTTTAGTGTCTTCAGATAGAGGATCTGAGAATAAAAAAAACAGAACATTTAAAGCCAACCAAGTAAAAATAAAAACAATGTGCATTTTTCAAAAACTCCTCATGGTTGTCTCTATTGACCCGTGGTTGTCTCTATTATCCCCATATGGTGTATCTATTCACCTCGTTGTATGGAGTCTCTATTGACCCCAAATAGTGTTAATATGATGGATCACGATTAAATTCATTTTTATGTTTAATTTCTTATAGAAATTAACAAAAAAAAAATGCTAATCCAAATTTACTGTATTTCATTTACTTTTTCGGAGGATATGGCGAAGTTAATAAGTAGATTTTTTCGGTCGGATGCACTACCTCACTTAAAAAAAAGTCTATAAAATTTTACAAACTTCTGATTAGGTTCTTTGTTGCCAGCGACAAACGTGTGTGGCCAGCTATCAAAAATTTAATTCCAAATGTAAGTTTGGGCTTCATGAGAGGTCTAAAAAGGAAATTGAAAATTAAAACCAATTTTGTCTCTATTGGGAACGCAGTCTCTTTTGATTCCATTTTACGGTACCTATCAATGTGAAATACGATGAAAATGTGACATACGTATCCGTTTCAATTTACTTATTATTAAAGTACCGATATGCACCTATATGTAGGTACATCCTTCCGCGCTCGCGACCCAGCCACGCGGCGCGCACGCCGCCGCGCCGCCGCCCCCGCGGCACGCGAGCGAGTGTGAGTTGGTAGAGGTCGGGTTCGCTAGAAGAAGAATTACATACATACTTAATTATATTTTTTTAATATAAAAAATATATGCTTCGTTACTCATGTCAAATGTTTCTGGAGGGTTACATACAAACTCAAATAAACAAGTTACGCAAAAAAAAATATGTTTTTAGCATTACTTTTCGAGAAATTTAACAAAACATGTTTGCTACCTAAACATTTAAAATAAATTTGTATAACAGTAGGTAGCTTGGACACCGGGTGGCTAAGCTCAAGTGGCAGTGGGCTGGGCACGTTAGCCGAAGAGACGATGACCGTTGGAGTACCCGTGTCCTACACTGGCGGCCGTGGACAGGAAAACGGAGTGTGGGAAGACCACCCGCCAGGTGGGACGACGACATCAAGTACGTCGGCGGAAAGCAGTGGTTCCGTATCGCTGAAGGCCGGGAGGACTGGAGGAAAATTGGAGAGGCGTATGTCCAGCAGCGGACGCTCACACGCTGACCGACAGGTAGCTTGCATTGTACGGGGTCAATGACCGTAATATGTTCAAACGCAGAACAGCTGTTTGTTGTAAGTAAGTCACACACAAGGTCACTAGGCCGCCGCCGCCGCTTTAAAACTAGCTACCTACCTACGTGTGCGGTGTGTGCCTACGTTTCGTGTTTGCAAGGGTCTATCGATTGATTGGTTTTTACAGCTATTTCATTTTATTTTTTTGTTAGGAGATGTTAGGAGAAAAAATGCTCCTATAAACATGTTTTTTTTTTGCGTAAAGTGTTTGTTTGAGTGTGTATGTAACCCTCCCGAAGTTATTGACATGAATAACGAAGCACCTTATATAGGTAAGTGGATACGACACGCCGGACACGCGTGGCGCGATTGACTAAATGTACCTAGATAGATAGATAGATAGATAGATATATACTATATTATGATGAGTTGTACACTTTACTACCTATTTATGATTAATCGATGCCGCGCCAGTGCTGGCTACAGTCGTAACCGCACCATCGGAATATCGTGTCCGCCCCCGCCCCGCCCCGCCCCGCCCCTGCATCTACACCACGTGCGAGTGGCGAGTGACGAGTGGCGAGTCCACCGGCATTGACCGGCGGTGTGGGGCGCGGCGGCGGGCGGGCGGGACTGATAACCTGCTCCAACATGATCATAATTAAGTGCACCGGGTGAATATAGGTATACTTAAATTATAAACTGGCGCGGCGGCGGCGGCGGCGCGGCGGTGGCGGACGCACTGAAACTGAGCCACCTGCTACATTATACATTTGCTTAAAATAAGTACCTACTCCGAATATTTATGGAGAATTGGAAGATTTTTCTCGTTTTTCTACACGAATGTTTTCGTCAATTAGCTCAGTATCAGGTACAGACACAACCATTGAACCACCCCCTCACTGCCGCCGCCGCCCGCCGCCCGCCTGCCGGTATCTTTGTAGATACATATACGAGTACTACATATAACCTGTACATTATGTATGTGGTATACAGTTTATATTATCATAGTGACTATTTCAATATCGACCAAGCAATGATCCGTCAATTACTTCGCTAGTAACGTGTAAACACTCGTCGCTCACCCACTACCACAGCCCATCATTGGAACGCACTGCTAAGTGACAACTTTACAACTAAGTAGTAGCTATAGATAGCAGTGGAGGACACGGGACCGTGGACTGCGCTGGTAGGTACCTATTCAAATTGATTACATTAACACTCATTAACATGATAAATATTATTAATTACACTTACATAGTCTACTTGTTTACTTAGCAACTTTTTATTATATTTATATATTATATTCTAAACATTCTGCCCATTAGCTGTAACACGAGAACAATTAAATTAATGTACCTAGGTAATATACATTTTCATGTTCTTCTATTAATTAATTAGGTAGATAAATAAATGTCGCGGGAGCAGGGGGGCGGAGGGGGAGGGGTGGGGGAGGCGGGTGACCTCGCACGAGCGCAATGTCACCGAAGTCACAGACACAGGGCGTTAGTACCGCCGCGCCGCCGCGCCGCCGCCGCCAGCAAGCTCTACATTCACGTTGAGAGCATATTGCTCAAATTAATAGGACAAAAATACGACACTTTTCTGTATTCTATGTATTATAAAAAAAAATCCCCAACCCCTTTAAAAGTCAAACATTATTTCCCTTAGTTACTTAAAGGTGTCGGGGGACCACTAAGTAATTTACCGTGTAGCTCTTGACTTTTTATATTTTATTATTAGGCGTGGTTTCCCGACGCCTTTAAGTAACTAAAGGGAAAATTATTTTTACTGTTCACTTGCTGGGTCGGAGATTTTTTAAATTTGTAATTTAATGTTTCATTCAAGGTTATTAAAACGCGTAATCTTTTGATTACTTCATTACTTGATTACAAACAAAGCTAAGAGTCATCCTGGTTTGTAATTTAACTTTTATTTCAAACTTTTTAATAGACCTAATTTTTTTGATTAAGTACGTACTTGACTATTGGATTACAAACATAGATAAGACCATCTCGGTTAAATCAGCATTCTAATAAAAAACCGCATCCAAATCGGTCCATCCGTTTCGGACGTATGATGCCACAGACAGACACACAGACGGAGGCGTCAAACTTATAACACCCCTCCTTTTGCCTCATGGGTTAATATAAATATGAGTTTCATACAAACTAATGTAACGTGCAAGTAATCTAATGTTCTAACGCGATGTTACGGCAAACATGTAACTACAGGTGCACTCATTTTAATTCGAACGAGATTCACCACCCCGCCCCGCCATAAGATCAGCGAACATTTTGACGAAAATGTACATTTTAAACATTACCTACCTACAAACACCTACCTCTCGTAAGCTACGAGCAAGTTTAGAAGAACTTGGATTCTGGTGCCCACCCACCGCGCTCACGCTCCGCACGCACCCATTACTTACATTCAATTTCTGTCGGAATAAGTAGCCATACCTCCCTATGTACCTGTGCTTCCCTTAGAACGTGCCGAGTACACTGAACTTGGCCGGAAAACACATGAGATATTATATTTGTCATAAAGTTTTTCTCAGAATAGATACTACCCAAACTACCTATGCAAGAACATAATTAATGTAGTGAGGCGGGCGGGACCGCTGCTGTCCTAGCGAAGAATGACCGACGACCCGACCGACCATCTAAAAGCTCTGGGGCATACCAATCTCATAACATAACTATCACGCTACGTTCATGGGGACCATGCTCATAGTTAAGTAATTTAGTTATTTTTAGGTCTAGATTTAATAATGTTTTGCATTTTCTTTTGTGCGATTGCTGCAAAATCCTATATAATACTCGTATGTCAATGTCGATGTACCTACTATTAAAATACAACAGACGACGCGACGCCCCGTGTCGCCGCCCCCGCTGCCCCCATCACCCCCGCGTCTCCACCCCGCGCTCCCACCTCGCCGGCCCCGCGCCGCCCCAGCTCAAAGCTCATTTGTATTATTTTTTAGATAACGAAATTGAATACATTTATCTATCATACATACGACAGGCTACAAAGGTAACGGAGATAAAATTGACTAGGCACTGTGAGGCCATGCCGCATGCCGCATGCCGCGTGCGTGCCCCATGCCGCGTGCATGCCGCATGCCGCGTGCGTGCCGCATGCCGCATGCCGCATGCTTGGCTGTCTGCCGGTGTGTATATTATGTATTACCTATTCTGTGCCGGTGTTAGTAAAATATGTTCAATTATTCGGCACACCTCTAGGTATCTATTTGCAGCACTTCTTTATACAAATAAATAATACTTATTAGTACCTACTTTAGGATATACATACATACCTATCTAAAATAGCACACAGCGTGCGTTAAATATTTTTATATATTTCAAAAATATACTATATAGATATTTACTATTTAAAGTGGTTTCCAGTTTATCGATATTTCTACCAACATTTTAATAACATTATTGTGTATTTTTAAATGATAAATTAAAACTAAAAGTAATGTATCTAATATCACATAAAATAACATTAATTTATTCCTATTCCTCTAATTCTCTACTTACGAGCACATTATGTATATTGTCTGTGTTTATATTGCAGCGATCAATTAACAGATTGCTTGACTCAGGAACTCGTTGAGTAACTGACGCAATACGCGTACTCGTCAGCGCACTACGTGCGCTGGGTATGTAGCGAGTGCGAGCCTCACTCAGCACTCTGGACGCCTCGTCAGCGCACAACATGCGCTGGGTATGTAGCGAGTGCGAGCCTCACTCAGCACTCTGGACGCCTCGTCAGCGCACAACATGCGCTGGGTATGTAGCGAGTGCAAGCCTCACTCAGAACTCTGGACGCCTCGTCAGCGCACGACATGCGCTGGGTATGTAGCGAGTGCGAGCCTCACTCAGCACTCTGGACGCCTCGGCAGCGCACGACATGCGCTGGGTATGTAGCGAGTGCGAGCCTCACTCAGCACTCTGGACGCCTCGTCAGCGCACGACATGCGCTGGGTATGTACCGAGTGCGAGCCTCACTCAGCACTCTGGACGCCTCGTCAGCGCACGACATGCGCTGGGTATGTAGCGAGTGCGAGCCTCACTCAGCACTCTGGACGCCTCGTCAGCGCACAACATGCGCTGGGTATGTAGCGAGTGCGAGCCTCACTCAGCACTCTGGACGCCTCGTCAGCGCACGACATGCGCTGGGTATGTAGCGAGTGCGAGCCTCACTCAGCACTCTGGACGCCTCGTCAGCGCACAACATGCGCTGGGTATGTAGCGAGTGCGAGCCTCACTCAGCCAGCACACTGGCTGGACGCCTGAGTCTCCTGCTGTTCACTGCTGTGTCTGTTCTGTTCGAGTCACTTTCTCTCCTCTCTCATACAAGTTATCTCGATTTGGAAATTTGACATGTATATTTTTATCAAATAAATTGCATAGTATGTGATAATGGTGCGTACCTACTGTAGTTTTATTTGGATATCATGTACCAAATCCCGACTGCCGCCGCCGCGGCGACTGTCTTCTCACCCCTGTGTGTGTGTGCTGCTGTGTCAAGCAAGCTCACGCAGCAAGCTCGCCGCCTCCGCCGCGCCGCCGCGCCGGCCGCCGCCGCTCACTCACTCACACTCATAGAAGGACATCACCCATTTCAAGCCTTCTTTTAGACGGCCAGTAAAAAGAACAATACCTCGTAGAAATTGATCTATTCTATTACATAATAGGATACGAGTTAATGACAAATATAAATTTGATGACAGAAACTACACCAGATAAAATTATAGGTAGGTATATAAACCCCCAAAAGCCGGCCAAGTGCGAGTCGAACTCGCGCAACGAGGGTTCCGTATCGCCATGTCATGGTCAGTGCCACTCACGCCATTTGTGGATTAGTTCATTAGTGCTTCATACTCTTTTCGGTAGATGGCGCGCATACACTTTTTAGTTTCTTGTGTGGGGACCCCCGTGAATGTTTTACTTTTTCTTATTTTTATTATCTGTTGTTATATCGGTCATAATAACATATTCTGTGAAAATTTCAACGGGCTAACTAACGGATACCGGCGCGGCGCGAGTTCGATGCGCACTTGGCCGTTTTTTTTTTATGTAAACCAACATGGGTGGTTGTCCCGACAGGTACCGAGATGACCAATGGTGTAGTCGACAGACTCAAAATTACTCATAAATTAATTTTTATTATTTGTTGTTATATCGGTCATGTCATAATAAGACATATTCTGTGAAAATTTCAACAGGGTACCTATTACGGTTTAAGAGATACAGCTCTCGGACAGACGGACAGACAGACAAACAGACAGACGGCGTAGGCTTAGTAATAGGCTTCCGTACGGATACGGAACCCTAAAAATGTATGAAGCTTGTGTGATGGCTTATTAAGCGCCATCTAGCGATAGAAGCCTTACCTCACTTAACAATGTAAGATACTTAGAATGAAAGTGTACGCTACTACCATCTCTTATCGAGTAGCGGCATTTTCTTACATTACTGGAGCTAGCGAATGTGGAGTTTGGCTACATCTGTGATAGATGGCGGTACTATCTATATTTTATGTCCTATCCTATGGTATGGTTTCCTGCGAGGTTTCCAGTTTCCACCTTATACTGCTAAGGAACCTATATAATATTTTGTTTCATATTTATAATTTCATATGTGTAAATAATTCATAATGTTAATTTTTCATTCGATTATCAAATAACTTTATACTTACTTCAATCACGTGAATTTGTATGTAAACATTTAGTTACCACAAAGATATTTAAGTACATAGGTACATAAAGAAGTGTCAGCTGAAAATATTTCTCTTAGACAATCCATTTTACAAGTGATTTTTTTTCTTATTGAAAATAAAAATTCTGTCTGCTGACTGATTATTGAAATTGTTTAATAATAATATGTATAAAATTAACTTATATTAATGACTTGACTCAACCCTATGTTCTTTGTATTTTATATATATTTTTATGGATTATATCACAGAGCATCAAATACCTACCGCCCGCGCCCCCTACTAGAGGCGCCCTAAGCGATGATATTTGAAACCCAATAACCGTACGATGAGCTGCTAGCGCTTCGTATGTGTGTGTGTGTGCTAGTATCGACACTACACACAAAGAGGAGCAAGTTAGGCACACGCACAAAACAAATGCACACGCACAACACACATATGTAAGTCATAGGCCACGCCCACAGGCTTCAACGGCGTTGTAGAGAAATCGCGCTCAGGGCGCCTCTAGTAGGGACGGGCGCGCGCGCGCGCGCATTTGATGCTCTGTGGATTATATCCTCGATTTAATATTTTAAATATTTTGCTCAGACATACATAAATAGGTATATAATGTAATTAAAACTTCGCATGTCAGGTATATTAAAAAAACTCTATAAGGTTTCTTACCCGGTTCTTTGTAATAATATATTTCATTGCGAACGGGACATGACAAACAAACGTCGACCGACTCTTCACACTGGTCTGTCACACAGAGCACGAATTCTGTGAATTTTTTTTTTCAAAAAGGATAGGCTACAGGGCAAACCCTTAACCCAATCGTCTTTGATTGAGGCTCAAATTGTAGCTGACTAAATTGTCCAGAGGAATTTCCCTCAAATTTTTGATATCATTCTTCGTTTCCAAAATATCGAGCGCCAAAATAAAAAAATCGGATTTTTTTTTTTTTACTATTTCGGCCATAACTTTTTTCGTTTTTTACTTTCTTGAATATTTCTTTTTGCACCTTATAGCTCTCATAAATACGCGTCTTTTGAGACTTTTTTGAATATCATATCTTCACAACTCTCCGAGATATAATATCGCACTTTTTCGTGAAATCGGAGCCTATACTGGAGCGAACGAAAGACATTTTCAATGTCAAAAAAAGATAATAAAATACAAAGAACATTATAAACAATTATAATCATAAAAAATCAGCAGAATTTTTACGAAAAAAATTCACTTAACTTACAAAATGGATTGTCTAAGAGAAATATTTTCAGCTGACTTTGGAACATGTTGCCACTATTTATAGATTAAATTTTATGTCACATTTTCATACAATTTGGGCCTAATCACGTCAGTTGAGTCAAGTTGAGTTACCTGTGTGAAACCCTCACAATTTTCTATACTTATTTACGCTTTATGTGAACGATGCGATGTAGGAGTGAAGTATGAGTGATCGGATCACTAAACTCATGTGTGTCGCGTAATAAAATGAGAGAGCTGCGTCCCGCCCGCCCCCGTCCCATCTCGCACAACCCGGCTCGGGCGGGATAACGTCGAGGGTGCATAAAACGCCAACACTTTGTAACGCTATGTATGGAGACGGACGGGTAATGAGCATTAATTGTTTCAGAAAAAGCGCGCAGCCGGTTAATGTGCGTATATTAATAAATAAATTGTAAATGGCCCGAGCATTCCGTTTCTGAACGTTAACACATCAAGCACTCTGCGTTTCATTATAGTGAGATGGTGGGATGAATGTGCAGATTACGCTTTCGCTATATGTTTTTTAAATAGTGGCTCAGTTGGCTGTTCCCAATAGTCCGTAGCCATAGAATAGCGTTTGACGCTCCACCGCCTCGCCCGCCCTTACATGTCTTCCTTACTCAGTGGACTCAGCCAATAACCGCACACAGCGCGGCACGAGTTTTTGTTACGTAGGCAACGGTAAATTTCGAACATTTTCGAACATACCATTAATCCCTATGCGAGACAGCGTGATGTTACAACAGTGTGAATATGGAAAATTGATTAGTTTTTACGTGATGAGTGCACAAACAAACATCCTAACATACTTCGACTTGATATGTAAGTGTTTGTGGCAGAGTAATTAAGCTTGTTAAAACGACATAATATTGTGAGATTCCCAGGTTTTTTTTTATGGAATCTGACACGGTTGGCTACATCACCTACAACATCCGTTATGTCAGCCTATAACGCCGGGTGAACGTGGTGCCACGTCAGTGCTTCCCTTCGGTCGTGCCGGCTAAACTGAACTGGACGGAAAACACAAACTATTTACATAGCCGTTTCGACCGACCTTTCATTCAGAGCTGTGGTACCAACCCGGGCAGGTTAAACCCTGCCACCTAGTAATATAAGAAGGGAGTCATGTCCCTTAGTCGCCTTTTACGACACACTCGCCGGTAGGAAATTCTACACACTAGCGCTGCGACAGAGGAACGATTTTGAGAAACGATGGGTTCTCAAAAGCCCAACGTAAACCACGAAAGAGTGTTCGGTCAGTTTCTCTGTGACAAGTATTGCGGAGATTAGGTTGAATGGTAAGGACTAAGAGACGCAAGTTCCCCCGAGCAGCGTCCATGTGGGTACTAATAATATGTACATAATATGTATTCGTACTATCCATAATATAATTATGTACAAAAGACCGAGTGACTCTACAAATTGTCTATGGCTCAGAGACTCCAGAGCATGGAGAGCAAGCAGCGATGACGGGACCCTCGGCACGTGAACTGAACATGGTTCACTTGACCGGTGACCCTGACATCTAATAACGTCTGGTAAGAGACCAACAGTAAAACCATGGAGCAAATCGTGTTCTCAAACAACTACACTAGTTGTTTGAGAACACGATTTGCTCTTACACTACACCTTCTGTACAACTTTATGTGCAATAAACGTAATTTTTTTTTAGTCACATTCTAAAATAGGTTGAAAATGGTGCAAGTCAATGGGAGCCAAACCCCCGACCTCCCTTAGTAAGCGAGGTCTTCTCTCCTCGGGCGCGAGTCGCTCACTGGCCGCTTTGCTCCATTCCAGCCTGACTACACCTGACGCACGGTCTGTCTCTGCTAGGTACGGTGCGAGGTGCGGTGACACCAACACAGCCTTCCTTCCTACGTCGAGTGTATCTTTGTTTTATTTTAATGTCATGTACTCAAGAAAATTATTTTAAAATTAAAACATTGCCACCAGCGCCGCAGCAGCTCGGTAGTAGAGACGCTACCTAACCTAAGTGTGTAGAGAATAAGAGTAGTGTTGAGACCGGCGGCCGGGGTCGCACGCAGCGCGCAATGAGTTATGGGACATTAGGCGCATCTTCATAGCGCACCTCTCCTCCCCCTCCACCCCTCCTCCCCTCCTCCCCTCCTCTCGCCTCACAGTCTCAAGTCAACAATGTTGATGAATTACAATCCACCTTAATGACCACCGCGGAGCTTTACTGCCGAGCGACGCTGGACAGGCAGCGTGGATAGAGCTGGCACAGCCTCTACTCCGCGCCCGCGCCGCCCGGTCGGGTAGTGCCCAGTGCGTCTCGCTGCCACAGACAGTCGCTACATTATGCCACCCCCATCGCTAATAAATACGACGCATACTAAGCAGCACCGCTAGGCAGGTGGGTCTTTAACAAATATTTTTAAAATTGTATGTGAGCGCTCATGTCGCCAACAAATAAGAACGACGTCAGCGGAAGATCGGTGTCGGTGGAGCCGCTAGCCGGCGCGACAGTATCGCGGTCGGCAGTACCTACAAATATGTAAGAGACAGCCGAAACTGCTGTGCAGCCTACTTTCATCCAGTAGTCCCGTCCAGTACAGTGGTGTCAACCCAGGCAGGCTGATAAAAAATTACACGGAGTATTTGAATTTCGAATTTAAATACGTTATTGTAAGAGCCCATTTTTGACGTGATAACGTCACGTCTTATAAATTGATGAACACAGGCTGCACGCACGAAAAAGTGTCACGTTCCATCTGAGCCTGTGTGTGCAAGCGAGAGCGCGTAACAAGCGATAGAGAGGCACAATCGTCCCAAGCGTCGGCTTGTACACATTTATCTCTCTGGTTCTAAAGTACCAGGGCAGCACAAATTGAAAGGAGGTTACTCGTACCATAATATATTAAGCGCATCTGGCCGGTAGGAATAGATTTCAAATTTAGAATTTATGACGTTATCACGTAAAACTATCGTCCGTAAACCGACTTTACAGACAACCAATTTATGTCTTAGGTTGGTATGCATTAATTTATGATTAATGTGTAATTGATGCGTAGTTGGTTTTTGATAGGATATTGTTAAGGCACTTGTAAGACGCGTTTTATTGTGAACGGCGATTATTCAATATTTTTCCAGAGTGGAAATGACAGAGCAAAGAATTTGCATCAAATTTTGGGTTAAAAATCTAATTAAATTCACTGCCGTGGTTGGGATATTAGAGACCGCTTATGGAGAGTCTGCTATGAAGAAAATTGCCGTTTACGGTGGGTATATACGTTTCAAAGAGGACCATGAAGACGTTGAATATGGCAAGAGAGAGAATATCTCCATATATTCCATAACCCATATATATTCCAATAACCGAATCACTATTAGAGAGGTGGCAGAGAAATATGGTGTTTCATACGGATCTTGTGAATCGATTATCACCAGCATTGTGAACATGTCTCGAGTAGCCGCCAAATTCGTGCCAAAATCTTCAACAAAAACAGTAGAAATGTTGGATGAAGTTGCTGACGACCCAGAATTGCTCAAACTGGTCATAAGCGGTGATTAATCATGGATGTATGGATATGACGTTGAAACAAAAGTGTAATCGTCCCAATGGAAGACTCCAGAGGAGCCAAGGTCCAAAAAGCACGCCAAGTTCGATCGCACGTCAAGGTTCTCATTACAAGGTTCGCATTATTCGATTACAATGGGATTGTACACCAGGAATTCCTACCAATAAGTTGCACGGCCAACAAGGAATATTACTTAGAAGTTTTACATCGTTTGCGTGAGGTCATCCGTAGAAAAAGAATAGAATTTGTGGAAGAACAAATCCTTTCAATTGCATCCATGATAACTCGCGCCTCGCGGCTTGCTCGCGATTTTTGGCAAAAAACCCAGACCGCATTGATGCCTCAGCCAGCCACCGTATCCGCCGGAGTTGGTCCTTTTCCTTTGTCCCTTGGTCCTTTTTTTCCTGTTCCCAAAGATGAGGAGAACTATGAAAGAATACATTTCGGGACCACAGAGGGCATAAAACGGAATCGCTGAAGGAATTTAAGGACATATAAAAAAGTGCGTTCCAGGAATGTTCTAAAGATTGAAAAATACTCTGACAGAAATAAGTGCATTATATCCGACGGTGGATGATTTACTTTGAAAGAGGCAATATTGAGGAGTACGTAAAGATATTTTCAAATTATACACAATTTCCGTGTATTTTTGATCAGCCTGTGAAGTTATACTTTACTTACTCGAAGGTTATTTCGGCGTGCTGACGCACATTAGCGCTCTTCGTTACACTTATAATATAATACTAAGTGCTACCCATAAATAGAACACAGAATATTAATTAGCGCACACAAGTTGTTTGGAAGAGACAACAAAGTAAGGAACGAGAGGAGGCGGCCGGCGGCGGGGTGCGGGGGTGCGGGGTTGCGGGGTCGTGTTGTGCCCACGGATGCACCGACCGACATAATTGAATGCGATAAAGTTTGATGCCCACAAAAGCAGTTATTTATTTATTTAGTAATTTATATGCGGCCTGTACTGTTTTTATTGAGGGTATTAAATCAGGGTCCATAACGCAGCCATTCGTGTTAGTTTTTTTGAAGTTTGTGCTCGAAATGCTCAATAAATTATTCTTTACTCGGCTACTTTTATCACGGAGCGGACGCATGATTAAATGTATCGCGTGATTAAGTTGTGTGGACGTTCCTTCTGCGCCTGCGCCACGCGCGACGCACCGAGGAGGGGACGCTCCGTCGACTCTCCTTCATAAATAAGCGAATCTCCCGTATGTGTCGAGTGTACACCCACCCACATACCTACAGGTGGAGGCTTTGTTATCACTCTCTGAGCCAATCTCCTGACAGGCTGTTTATTATTGCACGCATTTACCTAAAGAGTAGCTGAAAGTATGTACACGCACGTAGACAGTTTCAGGAAACAAAGTCTTCCCGCTCACACAAAATGGAGAAGCAGGTGTGCGTCAACACGTCTTCATGTAGCCAACCGCTTCAGCGAACCCGCCTGTCTGATACATGAGAGTGGAGTGAGGCGAGGTAGGACTGCAACTACTTGAAAATAGGAGATCACTACCTGCCACCACTGCCGCCGCGCCGCGCCGCCGCCGCCGCCGCCGCGACGCACCGACCGACAGCGCGGGGCATGTCCACTCTAAGTTAGCACGACAACTAATCATTAGATTGAGCCCGCGCGCAACCAGAGGGATTTATTGATTGACGAGATCGAGCGAGAGCGGCGCGCCGCGGCGGCGGCGGTGTCGAGCTCATCTGAAAACTTCTTTCGGTGAGCTTTTACCTAAAATTCAGAAGAATTAAAACCATACAAAATATCTCATCTTTGTGTATATAGGTATGTTAATTTGAGTGAACAGACAAGTCGACACGGGACAAATAAATTGCGGGTACGACTAGAGGACGGACGGAGTGTCGATCGCCTGGTGACTGCGGGCGCGCAGGCGCAGGGTCGACACCGACCGCGACCCTCGCAGCAGGTAATGCCCACAGGCTGCGGTGCGGTGCGAGGTCGCCAACATTCCTGGTAATCAACTTATAGCTTCGTCCGTGGTCATTCAGAGATCGTGCGTCGACATCTACAGCCAATAGAACGTGCAAAGGTGTCGACATCCTCTCATCCTCTGCGGCTGTGGCCAGTTTTGGCCATAAGACGACAGGCGCTATACGCGTGCTGCACAGCTCCCGCATTGAGTTGAGACTCGAGATCTATTTAGTTATGTGTGCTCGCCGCCCTCACACCCTTACCCCCAGCCCCCGCCCCACCCCGTCCGAAGCTCATTGTTTTTATCGAGCCCTGTAAAGTGTGAGCATATTGAAGCTTGCCTGTATATAATTAGGTAGAGCAGCGTATCGCTCGCTCGCGCGGAGTGCGGGGCAGGGCGGGGCGGGGCGGGGCGGGGCGGGGTGAAGCCGCTGCGCTCGTTAACCTCGCTCTCAGTTTATATCGCGCATAAACACTCGCTGGCGGGTTTGTTATAGTTTTTTTGGGTTGTGATAATGACGCTGATAAAGTCTGCTGACTCTTCTTGCTCTGCGAGACGGCGGCGGCGGCGGCGCGGCGTCGCCGCTGAGTAGCGTCCGCCTTAGAATAATTCAAAGTCTACTCGGGTGATCGACTCGCGAGGTGCCTCGGTCGGACTCGGCGGCGCGGCGACGGCGGCTACCAGCCAGCGCTCACTATCAGCGCGCTACCACAACATCATTTACACCATTTTTATTTTTATTTACGAGCGAACGAGCGAGCGAACTACAAATGTTTAGGTTGTGAAGTAGCGAATTACATAATAATATATTACGTGAATAAGTACTCGTGAGCACCGTCAAGTACGTACTCGCGTTCTCGGCCCCGCCCCGCCCCGCCCCGCCCCGCCCCGCCCCTTGGAAACGATGATTTATTAATTAATTCGATAAATAATTCTATTGATTATACTCATATTATTATTAGGTAATTCTTACCAACCGTTTGTCTCCAATTTGAATGTAAATCTTGATAAATAAACGAATTCTACGAGCGACCGACCGTGTAACGTTCGTCAATATTATGTGAATATCCTAACTCAAGGTCGACTTTATCGATTTACATGCGGTTTTCACTGTCATTTCTCAAGATAGATTTAAGCTATAAATCATAACGCTACGTCATCGGCGGCCTGAGCTGTGAGCAAAAAGTCACACGAAGCGAAGCCGCGGCCAAAAGCTAATTCGTTATAAGGAAAAAAAAAACCTTGAAAATAGGAAGCGAAAGAATCTATACCATGTAAGTTTGTGGAAAAAACATCGCGGTTACAGTATCTGCCAGCGTCTTCACAGCCATTCACGAGGCGACCAGCGACGAGGCGACCAGGCGGTTTAAGCTCTTACACCTAGCTAGGTGGAAGAAGTAGATCGCAGTAAAGTGTAGCCGGCACGAGCCAACGAGAGCGTTGCCTCCGCCACGGCGGCGCCTGGTTCAGCGAGGTGTTCAGGGCTGACATAGCGAACAACAACTCTACCGGTCTCCTACCTGGAGTTGTGTTCACAGTAGCACAGTTATACTTGTCCAGTCAGAGTCTCCGCAGCTCCCCCCCCCCCCCCGCCCCAGTCGCTGTCGTCGCCTGCTAATAGCCCCGAATACTTAGCGCTCTTCACAATTAGCGCGTGCGATAACACCAAGTTAATCGGCGACGATGTCGTTCCATACACTCCGGGGCGACATTAGCGCCGCCTCCGCCTCCGCGCCGCCGCTACACAGACGTGTGCCGCTCGCTTTACAGCCTCCTCGGTGATACCTAAGCGATAGCCGCAGCGCAGCGCAGGTGCGCGCGCCGCCGCCGAGTTATATCTTGTCGGCACCTCTCAGCAGGTATTTAGGTGTTAAAGAATCGATTAGGCCCACTTGCACCAACGCAAATTTAATATATAAACCAGTTTAACTCGTTAAACTAGCACCCGTTGTATGTGTGAACCGCGTTTAAATCCATAACTCGCTACTTAACTTTAAACTCGTGTTGGTGCAAGACGCGCGTGTCATACTTAATTGTATTTTACTTAGTACAAATTCAGAATGAACGGAACACTCAAAGTGAATGACTTAGTCAGAAGTTCAGAACACTGAACGCTTCACAAATAATCGCGACTTGTTTTATTTTTTTTACTTTCTATGCATTCGCAACACCAACATGTTTGTTTAGCCTACCTACCTGCGTGTAGCTGCCTGCGTGTAGCTGCCTGCGTGTAGCTGCCTGCGTGTAGCTGCCTGCGTGTAGCTGCCTGCGTGTAGCTGCCTGCGTGTAGCTGCCTGCGTGTAGCTGCCTGCGTGTAGCTGCCTGCGTGTAGCTGCCTGCGTGTAGCTGCCTGCGTGTAGCTGCCTGCGTGTAGCTGCCTGCGTGTAGCTGCCTGCGTGTAGCTGCCTGCGTGTAGCTGCCTGCGTGTAGCTGCCTGCGTGTAGCTGCCTGCGTGTAGCTGCCTGCGTGTAGCTGCCTGCGTGTAGCTGCCTGCGTGTAGCTGCCTGCGTGTAGCTGCCTGCGTTACACTACACGTACGTAAGTAGGTACTTCATATTATACTTCTTGTAATCCGCAAATGTGAGGCTAGGCGTATGCTGGCGCGCAGGCGGCACAGCCACAGACAACGCAGACATCGTAGCTACAGATTTTGCGTGAGGCAGGTGATGCAGACGCAGCACTCTGCGTATGCTGCGGCAGCGTGTTTTCGTCTGTTGATGTAGCAAGTGGCAAGAAATACAAGAAAACAACACGAAGCTGCGTCGTCGCCTGCGCGCAGAAACTGTACACTGAGTACAACTCGACGCAGACGCAGGAACTGCGCGAAGCAGGCGCGTGCCTGTGCGGCACGCGCCTGCCGAGCAGCATACGCAGGTTCTTACATGTCTGTGGAATACAAAATCTGTGCGGCCCGCGCCGCACAGATCTACGTCGCGCGCCAGCATACGCCTAGCCTAAATCTCTTAACCCTCAATGCGTTCCTTGATTAGTTTAATTACGCTAATTTCAAATACACTTCCAACTGCAGTAACGGTCACCGCTTCCTATGGAAGACACCGGCCTCCTATTTTGTTGTTCTTTTTTTTTCGACAGTTTTATTTAAACGACTCGCGCCGCGAACAAAGAGCGTAAAGAATCGTGTGAAGAGAGCCGCTTCACATTTTCCTACACTGTGAGCTCGGTAAAGCATAACATTGTCTGCGACTCTCCTCGGCCGCGCGAACAGCTCACTTCATTACGCTGCCAGTTGAATGGTTGTGATATTTATATTTTTATGTTTATATATTAGTAATAAGCACGTACTCGCTTTATATATATTTTATTAGAAAAATGCAAATCGAAAATCATTGGAAGAAATACAGCCCGACCAGGTTGTGATATTTCTTTCAAACTAATCAACGTTCATAGTTGCTGGCCTTGGCGGAGCCCCCAGGCCTGAGGGATTGCACATTATTTCAAGTTGGAATTCCACACGAGATCACATAGCACAGTCGAGGAAGACGATTAGTTGTCTAACTAAAATAAATAGTTAAAACATAAAATAATGGTCGACTAGCTAGCGGTACAATTGGTTACTCCACAACAGCAGAGTGGCTCAGCTTGGACGATAGAAGCGACTGTGCTGCTGTTACGACAGTTCGGGCCGCACGCAGCACAGAGGCTGTCGGAAGCAATACCTACTTACTGCACACGCTAGCCGTTATAGGGATTGGCCAGCAAATTACTTTAGCTTTCATTTTCCGCACCTTTGCTGTTTTCCAAAAACATAACTTTTTGCTTACCTGCCTACGCCAGGTCTCACTTAGAATACGCCTCGATTATTTGGAATCCACAGTACAGCGTTTATATTAGTGAAATCGAACGAATACAAAACAAATTTTGAAGATACGTGGGCTATCGAACTCTGAATGGCGAATCTAGGGATCTATATTAATTTTCTTTATATCCTCTTTCGCAGAAAAGACAAATTTCGGACGGACCTTCTTATACAAAATTATAAGCAACATTGTCGAATCTCCCTACTTACTGGAGAGAATTAAATTCAGATGCCCAAACAAACGAACATGTTCTTCTGACACTTTTCGTTTTGTATAAAATCTACTGGAATTACAGTAAACATAGATATTTTATAATAAGTAGTTTTAGATTATATATTGACTTATAGTCACCCACAATATCATCTTTAACAGAAAATTTGGTAACTTTAAGAAATAGTGTTTTTTGCATATAATTAACTTCTTTGAAAAAAAAATATTTTTCTTATGTACTAGTGTTGAAAACATCTATTATAGTTTTGCCTAATAGTGGGAACTTTACTCGTTTATGTTCTTACTGTATATTCTACATAATATTGTAAGTAAGCCTTCACTGAGTATGTATGCTCGCTTATATAATTCAAGAACTGCTTAACCTATTCGCTTGCTGTGTTACCTAGCACTTAGTATGTATATGACGCTCCAGCACTAATTATCAAATCAAATCAAATCGTTTATTTGTTCAGGCACTTGTCCCATCGCACATACAACAAATTCAAATACAGCATTCAGTAAAAAGTAGATATAAAAATATTAAAATAAATGCAAATTAAATTAATTGAAATAAAAAAATTAAAAATGCGTCTACAGTCATAGGTACCTACATAAAAATTTTAATTAAAATGATTAGATTAAAAGATTAGAGAGTAGATAGAGGACAACCTCCGATGAGGGTCAACGGGAACACGGGAGCTCGGCCGGCCTGGCCCGTCGCGGCCGCTGCCCCGCCGCGCCGCCCCGTGCAGCGTGCAGTTATTGTTGCGGAAGCGCTAAATTATCGCAGCCTCCGCGAAATTGGCTTCTTCCTACCCGCCGACACTCACCCGTCATTAGGCATAATGCAGCTCGGTGCAATAGTCTGCTGCTGCACAATGCACCACCACCGCGCCGCACCGCCGCACTTAGCGCACCTCGTTAGCCACCCAATGAGTTGAAAGCCAAAACTGCAGATCTTCACTCTTCTCTCGCGCGTTTTAGGCAGTTTTTTTAGAGATGCTTTAATGGAGCAGCGGGAGCGTATTCACTAGCTCCGCGTTGTGTTCGTTCCTCTGTCGGCCCGCTCGGCTCCACAATCACAATTATGTCAAATCAAAAGTTGTGTTTTGCGGTCGGTCGGGTCGAATAACGAGGCTCGTTAGCCCCAACAAAGGGCACCAAGATATGTAAATTGTAAAAAGCGGTCACAAAAACGAAGGGAGTGCGCGTGCGTGCAGGCATACCCGCCGCCGCCGCGCCGCCCCCGCGCCTCCCCCGCGCCGCCCCCGCGCCGCCCCCGGCCCTCCGCGCCGCCGCCGCCGCATCATTAGCCGAGATAAATAATATCATCGGAGCGATAGACGGATACAAACTGCTTCAACTTTCCCTTATTAAATCTGTCTTGCGGTTCCTTTCCTTTTCAATCGGACGATCTTCCCATTGATTACGCGGCTGCGTCGTCCTGCACAGTGCGCCGGCGCCGGCCGCCGCGGTGGCACAACAACGAGCGAGGGCAGGAAGTGCGAGAGGTACAATCTGTACGAGTATGTGTAGCTAACGAAATAAATCATTTTGCGGCGATTAACTTTCTCCTTTTTCATTCAATTATAACTACACACACACACACACAAGTTGATGAGATGCGGCGGCGGGTGACAGGCGGCCGGCATACTGAAGTAGGTAAATACGTACCCACCTCCAAGCGACAAGGTTATACGGAGGTGCTTTACAATAAATATTTCTCGCTTCCTTGAATTGACATCACAATGAACCGGTCAACATATTCGCATAATCAATTCCGAAGCGATATTAATTGGAGTAGCCGTCTAGTCGACGTGGGTGAGTCTAGGCGGCGCGGTGTCACGAGGTGCTTTCAGTCTCAGTCATTCATCAACGAACAAACTACCAACATAAAGCATACGAGCTTCGTATAAATAGTGTTGCAAATATAATAAACTAGCTGAGCCCGCGGCTCCGCTCGCGTGAAATTCGTATTTCAAAGAAGAAAGTAAGTAACTGAGGGCGAGGCCGAAGGCCGAGCTGCGTTCAGGAAGACTATAAACCTTCTCGAAGAAAGTAAGTAACTAAGGGCGAGGCCGAAGGCCGAGCTGCGTTCAGGAAAAATATAAACCTTCTCGAAGAAATTAAGTAATTGAGGGCGAGGCCGAAGGCCGAGCTGCGTTCAGGAAGACTATAAACCTTCTTGATGAAAGTACGTAACTGAGGGCGAGGCCGAAGGCCGAGCTGCGTTCAGGAAGACTACAAACCTTCTTGATGAAAGTAAGTAACTGAGGGCGAGGCCGAAGGCCGAGCTGCGTTCAGGAAGACGATAAACCTTCCCGAAGAAATTAAGTAATTGAGGGCGAGGCCGAAGGCCGAGCTGCGTTCAGGAAGACGATGACCTTTACGAAGAAAGTAAGTAACAGAGGGCGAGGCCGAAGGCCGAGCTGCGTTCAGGAAGGCCAATAACCTTCTCGATGAAAGTAAGTAATTGAGGGCGACGCCGAAGGCCGAGCTGCGTTCAGGAAGACTATAAACCATCTTGAAGAAAGTAAGTAACTATCGCCCATAGTTACTTACTGTCATCGAGAAGGTTTATCGTCTTCCAGGATACAGGTCGGCCTTCGGCCACGCCCTTAGTTGCTTTCTTTCTTCGAGAAGGATTATAGTCTTCCTGAACGCAGCTCCACCGTAGGCCTCGCCCTCAGTTACTTACTTTCTTCTTTTGAAATACGAATTTCACGCGAGCGAATCCGCGGGAAAAGCTATCGATATTAAAATAAGAAACTTAAGTTAAAGTAATATTCGCCTCGCCCCGCTGCTGCCCCCTCTCCGTCTCCGTCTCCGTCTCCGTCTCCGTCTCCGTCTCCGTCTCCGTCTCCGTCTCCGTCTCCGTCTCCGTCTCCGTCTCCGTCTCCGTCTCCGTCTCCGCCCCCGTCTCCGTCTCCGCCCCCGCCCCCGCCCCCGTCCCCGCCCCGCCCCGGCCCCGGCCCCGGCCCCGGCCCCGGCCCCGGCCCCGGCCCCGGCCCCGGCCCCGGCCCCGGCCCCGGCCCCGGCCCCGGCCCCGGCCCCGGACCCGGCCCCGGTCCCCGGTCCCCGGTCCCCGGTCCCCGGTCCCCGGTCCCCGGTCCCCGTCCCCGTCCCCGTCCCCGTCCCCGTCCCCGTCCCCGTCCCCGTCCCCGTCCCCGTCCCCGTCCCCGTCCCCGTCCCCGTCCCCGTCTCCGTCTCCGTCTCCGTCTCCGTCTCCCTCCCCTCCGCCTGCCCTCCCCCTCCCCATCATTTAATCCTAAAATCTAATTTTGAAATTATCCCCTATTTTAATTTAAGGGTTGATTTAACTAAAACGCTGAAACACGTAATTCCTTATTTCATACCAAAAGCCTAAATATGAATCGTTATATCCCTAACTTGAGAAATGATGGTTCCCCATACAAACGTTCATCCCCTATTTCACCCCATTAAGGGTTGTTTTTTGAGACAAAAGGTAGCCTATGTCCTTCCTCAGGATGCAATTCATCTCCGTACAAAATTTTATAAAATCCTAAAATCTAATTTTCAAATCATCCCCTATTGTAATTTAAGGGTTGATTTAGCAAAAACGCTGAA
Organism: Nematopogon swammerdamellus; assembly: GCA_946902875.1. Lineage (NCBI taxonomy): Eukaryota > Metazoa > Arthropoda > Insecta > Lepidoptera > Adelidae > Nematopogon > Nematopogon swammerdamellus. The sequence goes on along the minus strand of OX336337.1, from coordinate 27,642,197 downwards.
ACACGTAATTCTTTATTTCATACCAAAAGCCTAAATATGAATTGTCATATCCCTAACTCGAGAAATGCTAGGTTCCCCATACAAACTTTCATCCCCTATTTCACCCCCTTAAGGGTGGTTTTTTGAGACAAAAGGTAGCCTATGTCCTTCCTCAGGATCCAATTCATCTCCGTGCAATATTTTATCGAAATCTGTTCAGCGGTTTAGGCGTGAAAAGGTAACAGACAGACAGACAGACAGACAACAGAGTTACTTTCGAATTTATAATATTAGTGTGGAAGTATGGATGGATGGATGTGCGCGTCATTGTCATAGTACAGCGTCACGTCACATATTACTTAATAGTTGTCACGTGTTAAAGCTAATAAATTCAACGGGGGGGAGCGGGGCGAAGAATGCAACGCTCTCGCTCGCTCGGGAGCGCGTACTACAGCATCAAAATGCGCACTGATATGGCGCATTTTGAATAGCGTAGCGTTCGCTTGTTTCATAGTATTTGTTCAAAGTTTGTTAAACCAATTTACATTACACGAATATCCAAATCTGTCAAAAGAAGTAAAATTTTACCTTAGATCATCTGCAATTAGTATAAACTCAAAATAATGTTTTAGAAAGTTGCTAATTTCGAAACATAGAGAGCATTTCGGAGCATTTAGGACCATTTAGTAGTACGTTTGTGATTTTTTTTTTCACATATTAATTGACATAAATAAAAATAAAAATCTGTCACCAACTTTTAAATATGGTCAACTTTTAGACAGGATTTTTTAATATATATATTTTTGAAATTCGTTGAACCAAAAACAGAAACGAAAATGTGGCAAATTTTGCAAATTGTGCCTCACGCTGTAGTACCGCAGTCTTAAATATAACTTACAATAATAATGATTGCGCTGCTAGATAATACTATCGATGTCTCACAACAACAATCTGTACTACATACTCAAGAAAGAGTATATCAATCACAAACTGTACGCAAGTGGCTGCGCGCGTGCGCGGGGAGAGCTTGCGAGAACAGGTTTTTTTTAACCGATTTCAAAAAAGGAGGAGGTTCGGATGTATCACAAAGCATCAAATACCTACCGCGCGCGCCCCCTACTAGAGACGCCCTAAGCGATAATATTTGAAACCAAAAAACTACACGCAGTGCTGCTAGCGCTTCGTATGTGTGTGTGTGCTAGTATCGACACTACACACAAAGAGGAGCAAGTTAGGCACACGCATAAAACAAATGCACACGCACAACACACAATGTAAGTCATAGGCCACGCCCACAGGCTTCAACGGCCTTGTAGAGAAATCGCGCTCAGGGCGCCTCTAGGAGGGGCGCGCGCATTTGATGCTCTGTGGGCTGTATGTATATTTTTTTTTATGTATGTTTAGCAATATCTTCTCCAATTGTGAACCGATTTCGATGATTCTTTTTGTGTTCGGTTCAGTCTAGCTCCAACGTGGTCCCATTTTTTTTTTGTCAAGATCGAATTGGAAAGCGAGGCGGAATCGCGAGGCCGAAGGCCGAGCTATTCCGCCGAGTACATTAATAGCAAAAAAAATTACTAAAAAAATTGTGAAATAAAAAACTAGGTATTTAAAAAAATATAAAAACCGCCTTCAAAAATGTATGAAATAAAAAAATAAAAATCGAACCCTAGAGTTGAAGGCGGTGCTAAAGCAAGCAAAAATAACCGACCGCCTTCAACTCTAGGATTCGATTTTAATTTTTTTATTTCATACATTTTTGAAGGCGGTTTTTATATTTTTATAGAATCAGACATGGTTGGCCACAGCACCTATCCGTGATGTCAGCCCATCACACCTCGGTGAACTCGGTGCCATGTCACTGTTTCCATTTGGTCGTCCAGGCTACACTGAACTGGACGGGAAAATGGTACTATTTCGTAACCGCTTTAATATAATTGCACCGACCTTCATTCGGTTGGATTGTTTGGTGTTATTTTTTATTCAGAGGTAGGTACCTGTTTACTTTGACCGACAGTGAAGATTCACTGTGTCGTCGGTGTGGGGTTGTAATGTGATGAATTGTTACAATTATTGTATTTCAAGGTTCGGACTTTTAAAGGGTTTGTTATCTTCCCGTCTCCCCCGCGCCCCGCCACACCGCTACTGCGTCGCCATCAACCGTGCTCTCTGCGTGCGTAAGTATACTTCGATTGACTAAACTTGACACGTTCGTTCTCTAGACTCGTCCACCGCACCGCGCCACGGACGCGGACGCTGACGCTGACGCGGTCGGTCCCCGCTCTATATAACATTCCACTTTCATCGTTCATGTAAAGAATTAACTTCATCAGGAAGGAGTTGACTCAGCTCTCGGGTTACCATAACAAGACAAGGCAGGTAAGTATGTACTTTAATATATTTTTTCGTAATCTGCCAAATTCCCATTAAATAAACGGTAGACCCGATTATTTATTAAATATGGATATTTCAATAATGTAGGATAATAATATGAGCCTTATAATGATATCTGCGACCTGCGAGCCGTAGCTGTAACCGTCTTACCTTACTGTGCATGCGCATGGGTCGCGAACTCGCGACGCGAGCTTGCCGCGAGCCCGCCGCGGCGGGCCGCGCTCGGCTCGCGTTGCATTCGCGACCAGGGATGTTGCGGATGCGATTTATTTGACATCCGCGGATACGGATGAGTAGTGTAGAATTGGGCTATCTAATTCACCTCGACAAACATCATGCCGTTCAGTCTAACTCGCATCGCTTCGCTCATGCTCATTATCCTGAACAGCAAGATGTTTCTGCCGAGGTGAATTAGATAACCCAATTCTACTGTATCGCTGCGGGCAACTATGCTGATTATTTGAATGACGTCGAGGTTAAATTCTGTTAACTTCAAATCGATAAAACTCAATTTACCTGCTGATATTCATGTATTGATTAGACTGAATGCCGATGAGCTGCATATGGCGATTATAAATGTTTGCAATTTTTTTTTTTAGAGACGCTGTAAGTAAGGCATGCATGCTTTATAAAATATTGTATGCAATATTTTTTTATATTCTAAGTATTTCAAGCAATTCTCGCTTTGTCTAAAGCCCACCCGCCCGTGGAGCACTATTAAATTTCATGTAATGAATCTCTTTATCGTTTGCATGCGAGCTATTGTACATACATACTCAAATTGCGACATCAAATCAAGCAGGAAATTCATCAAGCCCTCCACAACCAGACTATATTATGAAATCTTTCCTATTTCCCAGCTCAGCCCCGGCGAGGTTACATAATAAGCCGGATCGAGCTTGTAATGTTTTAAGCTCATATTCCTAAAGTTTTCAAATATATCGCACAATAACAGAACATCGCTTTTTAAGTAAAGATCTGTATATTGACCCAAACTTTAAACTCTAAATTGTCTCCAAACATTTACAGCATGCTCATAATCGCTTTGCGATATATCAGCCGAAGTGAGCGCGTTGTAAAAACTATCTTTTAACGGTAACTCGATTTCATCCAAGAGTTAATCAATCATTACATCGCTTAAAAACATGAGACAGAGCTCCAAGTTTAAACATGCATGAAATTTTTACAAGTATTTGAAATTGTGATGCTTAAAAATTGGAAAACAGACGGGAATTGATCAAGTGTTTTATTTGAAATTTCAAAGTATTTTTTCAATTTAAAACAGTGCAAAGGGTCTGAGAATAACAAGTAAAAATTGCCCTAGTTATGAAGAGATAAAACTTACCAGTCGAGTTCCTTGAGTCTCGGCGAAGGCGGGGGGCAGGCACTTACTTGTTCACTTTCCACTTTTCACTAGGCACTTGTACTTACTGCTTACTGCTCAACTGAATGATGCCCGGTACTAGCGCGACGTCAAATTTATACAAAAACCAATGCATAAAGCCAGATTCACATAGGGACTGAAATCTTACAGTAAATACAATGTTTGTATGCAACGATCCACCCGTGTTCCATATTTCATCATCAAAACCGAGTGTGAGCATGTCTTACAGAATAATGCAATCAGGCGAATCAGCATTTTCACGGGAATTGAAATAATATTGCTTCGCAGGCGGTTGTACAAAGCGAGGCGCTGTGGCGCGCCGAGTGAAATTCGAAGCTTCAATGCCCGGCGGCGGTGTTAATTCGTGAAAAATACATCTATGCGACCGCTCTATATGAAATTTTAGGGTTCCGCGCATTAAAAGGAATAAAGGAGTGCTTACAAAAAAACACCTGCCTGCCTGTATGCCTGTCTGTCAATAAAAAAAAAAACTGTAGGGATACTGCATGCGGTATGCGCATATATGCATGTTATTGCACATATGTATGTTGGCTGGGAAAAATTGACTGAGGCGGTAAACCCATCCTCGCCTCATATTAAGCGGTGTAAAGCGTATTATTATATTATTAATATTATGTAAATACAAAATTATTCTCGTAATATGACTACTTTACTTGCAAATGAGAATAGATTTATGCATAATCTTTTTTTTTTTTTACTTGAATTTAAATAGTAAATTTGCTGGGGAAATTAAAACTCAAGAAGTAGCTTACATATACATTTATTTATTCTTTAAATTTCATGTTTAATGTATTTATAAAAATAAAAATAAACAATAAACCTTACGATATTATGCTAACACTACAGTGTGGAAAATGTGCATTCTCGGGATATCTTTCTTAAAATATTTTGAGTTAAATCCATAATTTCATTATAACCGCTTTCAACAACCACGTACTGAGACTGCACTGTTAGAACTTCAGAAGCTTCGCTCCCTACTAAATCATACATCTGAATTTTTATTAGATGGTGTCCCCGAGCCTGCTGCGGTGTTATTATGTATGATGACGGCTGTTGTTTAACGGCAGCTTGCATATTCCTTTTTCCCCGTCCTTGACTAGTGGACTGGCTCGCATTTTTGAAAACGCCTGTTTCGTCTATCCCATGACTCTTGAGACGTCCGGCGCTCCGCTCGTTTTTTAAAATATCATTATAAGTTTGAAGTATGAGAGGTTTTGAACTTGCATCGCGATATGTCATGGCTTCCTGATCGCGAATCTGAAAAAAAAAACAATTAAACATTATTTTATGTAATGCTGATTTGATGTAATGCTGGAAAACATGAAATAGTTATTATTTATTTATTTATTTATTCTTCCTTTATCACCATAGTGAAACATGGAAATAGTTGTTATTATTATAATATGAGGCTTACCGACATGATGCAGGCGTGCGAAGTATTCGAAATGTAAAGCTGAAGTGCCTCGAGAGCGGAGGGATTCGCATCGCTGCAGCCGTGAAATTAAATTTCATCAATATTTCAAGTAAAACCTGTTCTAACATGTTTTTTTTTTCATCGAGTAGCACCTGCAGATACATGTGCGAGCTTGCTAGACACGTTCCGCTGAAATCATTGCAGATGTCGCAACATGATTTTTTTTCTTTTTCATCGATTAGTACCTACAGTGGTGTGCACGAGCTTTCTAGACACGCATCGCTGAAAGCATTGCGGATGTCAAATTCGCGCATAGTAAAGCGTTAATTAGGCATACACCCCTTTTTTAGATTATATTGCATGTAAAACTTTTTGTTTTTTTTTCATACAGCCGGAATTTATAAAAGGGGGTGGCTTTGCTGAAGATAATCATATATGTGCATTCAGCAGCTGAGTAAGGAATTATATTAGGAGTATAGCGGTCATGAAATTTGTAAAACAACCTATATTATTAGATTTAAATTTCGCTTATCGCTGCGGTGAAAGTGAAAATTCAGCGCCGAGGCATTGCAGTCTTCTACCGAATAGTATAAGATCTTTAGTATGCGGAGCCAGTAATTCCGGGAAAACAAACCTGATTTTAGCACTCTTATTACACGAGAATGGGTTAAAATATAGAAACATTTATCTTTACTCAAAAACAATATTCCAACCGAAATACCTTTTCCTTAGCAAAGTTTTCGATAATATACCTGAAGTAAGATTTGAAAAATTTAATGATAATGAAAAAGTTATATCACTCCTGGAAACATTGCCGGATTCCATTTTTATTTTTGACGATATTGCGTGTGAAAAGCAGAATAATATTCGCGATTTCTTTTCGATGGGAAGACATGCATTTATCGACTGTTTTTACTTGACTCAAACATACTCAAAGATACCGAAGCAGCTTGTGAGGGATAATGCTAATTTGATTATACTTTTTCGGCAGGATGATGTAAATCTGAAACATGTTTACGATGAGCATGTTAATAGCGATATGTCGTTTAATGATTTCCGTCATATTGCGGCGAGAATTTGGAGCGAGCCCTATAATTTCTTGGTAATTAATAAGGACTGCGAAAAGAGTAATGGGCGGTATAGAAAAAATTTTGATGAATATCTTTCCGGCGAATAAAATCTTTAAAATGTCTCGAGGGAAGAGTCAAAGCTCATTAATACTTAAATTTTACTGGTAATAGGTTGTCTTTTAATTTTTTATAACAATTATCATGATAAATATTAATAAAAACAAATCCATCAAAGAGGAAATTATAAAATCTGTACAAGCGGTTAAGAAAAAAGTTAGTGAAATGCGGGAAAATAAAATGCATGACGAGAAAGTGATGGAAGACATGTTCCAGCCAATTATTCAACCGCTGAAAAAAATTGCTGACCGCTCCGCGAATGCAAACTCAGGTCGGGAATTTGAACACTCTCAGGAAATTCATGATGACGATCAATTGAGCAACAAATTCGACTCGCATAACCATAGCAATATTAGCGATGGTGCCGAGTTAGATTCGGAGGAGGAAAAAGATGTTGAGATATTCGAATCTCCTAATACAACTTTCATCCGCCAATCATCGGCTTCTTCGCTAGAATCAGGAAGCGGCGACGCGGGCGCTAATAGACCTCGTCTTACAGATATGATAAAACTGGATGTCCCCTTCGGTGTGAGAGTAGACAGAGGAAAAACAATGATAGGTAAAAACCCTGTTAGAATAGAAAACGATGAGATTACGCTGGCAGGTTTTAAATACAAATTATCGCCTGGTTTAAGAGAGTTATTATTCAAGAAAAGTCCAAATTTAAGCAAAATAACAGCAGCGGACAAAATTAAGTATAAAGAAATTTTGCTAGAAACTAGCGTGCATAAACGAAATTATGATCCCACTAAACCTGTAAAGAGTAATAAAGGTATTAAATATCGGTATATAATAAAACCACTGCTAAATTTGGATCGGAAGACGGATGGCGATGGCTATACATCAGGAAATGGTCTGCCTAGTATGAAAATGTTGAAGAAAAATACCTCCTATCAGCGGCGACTCCTTTCAGTTGGCGAGGTTGGCGCCGCCAAACTAAATAAAATGAATGACACCATTATTAAAGAAGTATCAAGCTAAAATAAATGTGAAAAAATATCGGAGTTAAATTATTTATATCATATGATATATTATTAATATCAACCCACGATTAATAAGATAAAACGTCAATCCCGTACCCGTTACATAATTTGAAATTTCGCGCGCGTCAAACGCAGGCGACGACGAATGACGACACATCAAGGCATTCATTGGCCGGTTGGCTACATTTTGAAGCGCCATCGTATTCCATACAAGGCGGAAGCGGCCGAATGTCCCCCCCGTCCCGTGCAGACCCGCTGCTCAGCCTTTCGAGTTGGCGCAGCGGGGAGTGCATTTAGTGACGCGGTAGCGAGTAGAGCGACTAGCGAGCGAGCTAGGTGTGTGTGTTGCGTGTGTGGGTGTGTGCGCGCTGCGACCACACGACGAGTATTCTTGTGCTGTGCGACGTGCGATGCGATGCGACTATTATAGCGAGCTAGGCTAGGTGTGTTGTGTGCGCGTGTGTGTGCGCATTGGCTCGCGGTCGCGAGTTGATAGCTGCATATATTCCGTTATGTAGGTATGGACTTTGTATGAATGAATCCTGTGCAGTGTTGTAAATTAAAGTGATTTATTGGTAATTATAATGGCAAACTCCTACCGAGCTATCTACGGAGCACTCAAGGACAAGAGAGGCTCAGTAATTTGGCACTCTTATCTGTGGAAAAGGAGTTGCTAAGAAAATTGAGGAAGAAAGAAGATTTTCACGATCGAGTCATCGAAAATTTCTTGTCTTGGGAACGAAGAGTGGACTTCATGTACAAACGAGTGTACAAATAAAATGTAACAATTCAAGTTTGTATGCCTGTCTCGTCGTCGTCGTGCCAGAGGAGACGTCGCTGTTGTCGGTGTCGGCTGCAACTCGACTGCTTTGACACAACCAGTAGGTACCTATCTACAGACAAATTAATCGTAAGTGAGAAAAATAAATCATTTAAACTAAATATTATAAACTATCTATATCGTAATCGTCTTTCAGTTTTTGAACTCATTGTGGTAGAAATAAATTAACGCGTAGGTGCCTAAGTTATGAAATTATGAAAAAAAGAATTCCTTAGCCAGAGCCAACCCAATATTCAGGACCAGGAATCGCGACTGCCTCCTATGTTTACTGGGATGATCCGAATGAATTAGTCGACCGCCTCCGTTTGCTAATCGCATCGCGGGATGCAGGAAATACAGGCCTCGATAATGAGATTATATCTATTTTAGAAGAGTTAAAAGAATGCGGCGTTATTAATGTATAAAATGTGGTGTTGTTGGTTTATACGCTCAGTAACATTCAAACTTTCGCAGCAATTATTTCCGAGGCTTGCTAAAATGAATATTGATAAATTCGGCCAGCATGTGCACAAAAGACTTAGGCTTTCTGAGCTTCAACGTGATCATATAGATTCATGCTTCCATAGAACTGGAGATGGCAATATTGATGCACGATCATCGAGATTGACAGGGCTTCTGCCCCCGAAAGAATCAAATGATGCTGTTACAAAATCTTATATCGATAACCTCCTTAAGGAATTTTGCAGCAAAAAACAGTTAAGCGATAGCTTTCATCGATTTCAAGCTGATATAAAACACGATATTGAATTGCTACAATCTCATTTCGAGCGAAAGATCTATACTAAAGCAGACGTTCATAGCCTTGAAGGAGAAAATAAATCTTCATAATGGAGGCTGTTGTCGAAGAAATTCATAAACCCGCTCGTAGAAATTTTCCGAGGCGAATAGTAGAGCTTCGAGGCATAGACGATTTATGGCAAGCAGATCTGGCTGAGATGAGAAGTTTTCAACGGTATAACAGAGGATATAAATTAATACTAGTTGTAATTGACGGATTTTCGAAATTCGCATGGGCAGTTCCTGTGAAGACAAAAAATAAGGAGGATATTTGTAATGCGATGGAGGTAATTTTAAAAAAGGGGAGAAAACCCGCACACCTGCAGACCGATCACGGGAAAGAATTTTACAATGAAAAATTTAAAAAATTTATGGTGAAACAATCTATTAATCATTATTCAACATATTCTATCAAGAAAGCTTCGATCGTTGAACGTTTTATAAGAACGCTAAAAACCCGATTGTATAAAACATTCAGTTTAAATGGTAACTATAAATGGGTTGGAAAACCACTTGCAAATATAATGACTAATTACAATAATACAGTGCACAGCACCACGCGTTTTAAACCTGCAAATGTGAGCAATTATAACGCGGCTGCTGTTCATGCAAATATTGAAAAAAGTAGAAAAAAATATGCAAACGCGCTGCTACCCCCGAAATTTAAAAAAGGTGATCATGTCCGTATAAGCAAATACAAAGGAGCTTTTGCCAAGGGATATAATCCGAATTGGTCAACTGAACTGTTTAAAATAGCTAAAATAAAAACAGTGAGGCCTGCCTCGTATATATTAAGCGATATGCACGGCCAAATTATATCAGGATGTTTTTATGAGCAAGAACTGATGAAAACAAGATATCCAGATATTTACCTGGTTGAAAAAGTTTTAAAAAGAAATGGGGAAAAAGTGTTTGTAAAATGGCTGGGTCTTCCCGCGTCTGAAAATAGCTGGATAGATGCTGATAACAAGGTATAATTAGTTATAAAAACTTGAAACGCTTGCTAAAACGTTCATTTGATATTAAGTGATGAAAGGGGAGGGAATAGTCGATACATTGATAAATAATTTACCTTTTGAAATTCATCTGCCTGGCTATAATTATTGCGGTCCGGGGACGCGTTTAAATAAAAGACTGCAGCGAGGTGATACGGGGGTTAATCAATTGGACGATTACTGTCGAGAACACGATATAGAATATATGAAATCAAAAAATTTGGGCGTTAGACGTATAGCTGATTTAAAATTGATGGATAGAGCGGGGAAACGTTCAAAGTGTGCTGATGCAGGGAGAGGAGAAAAAATCGCTTCATGGCTGGTGAAAAATATTATGAAGGCGAAAGTGAAAGCGGGGGCCGGTGTAAAGAAAAAAATAAAAACGTTTAAGACAGCGATAAAAAAAATTAAGACTAAATTAGGAAAAATTAAATCCAAAAGCAATAAAACGGTTATTCGTCGGGCGCTTGCTTTTGCAAAAAAGATTATTCCGAGGAATGCATGCATTTCATTGCCTAGAGTAATACCAATTCCAAAAACAGGTGGTATATTACCGCTTATACCAATTTTTGCAGGCCTATCTGCTTTAGGCAGCTTGGCTGGAGGGGCTGCTGGAATCGCTAAAGCCGTGAATGATTACAAAATAGCTAGAGAAGATTTGAAAGAAGCACATCGTCATAATAGCGCCATGGAATCAATCGCTATAGGACATGGTTTATATCTCAAACATTATAAAAATGGAGCTGGATTATTTTTTAATGGTTCAAAAAACTGATCAAAAGGCTGCCTAGAAGAGTGCATACAAATATAGATATCTTGGAACATGCTCAGGATATACCGCACTTTAGAAATGTGTACATGAGGGATGCCCTGCCTCATAAGCCTAAAAAAATTGAGTGCGGTGTTCTTAATTTGGATAGCAATAAAAACCATGGAACTCACTGGGTGGCCTATGCTAAAATAAATAATTATGCTGAATATTTCGATAGTTTTGGAAATTTACAGCCACCGCTAGAATTAATACATTATTTAAAAACGTGTAAAATTTATTATAACTATAAAAAATATCAAAAAGATCATGCTAAAAGTTGCGGTCATCTGTGTGTCAAATTCCTCCGCAAATTTTGGGAAATACATTTATAATGCAGACGTTAGTAAAAGGCATTCATTTCGAAAATGTCTTTCACTCTGTCAATTCACGGCACCGATTCCCTCTTAACCAGCAATTATTTGCCTGCACTTGAACTGAACGGAGAATACGAGTGTGGATTGCTCTATTTTGCAACATTTAATTCTATTCCGAATGTTGACTATAAAAATAACAAATTTCATTTTAACGATAGTGATGTCTTAGAAATTCCCGAAGGCTCTTACGAGCTGCAAGATATAAGCGAATTCCTGAAAAATAATTTAATTAATAAATGTAATATTAATATTACATCCAATAATAACACTTTGAAGTGCAGCATCAACTGTTCGAAAGATGTTCACTTTGAGAAGCCAAATTCAATAGTTTCTCTGCTCGGGTTCCCCCGAGAGATGCTGAAAGCAAATATAACTCATGAATCGACTCAAACGATCGCCATTCTACCTACAGCAGTCATAAGAATCGAATGCGATATTGTGAATGGCTCTTTTATAAACGGGAAACCATCGCATATAATTCACGAATTTATTCCTAATTCACCTCCAGGTTACAGGATTTTAGAAAAACCTGAAAATATTATCTACTTCCCCGTCAATCAGCAAACAATATCAGCAATAACCATAAGAATACTCGACGGAGGTAATAGTTTAGTTAATCTTCGCAAGGAAGATATACATATGTGTCTGCATTTAAGAAAAAAATCATGCTAGTGTTCAATAAATTAGCACCTCCCCCTAAACAATGTGCCAGTAACAGACGCATCGCTCGGCAAGAACGACGCGTGATTAAATTAACAAAAGAGAATAAACAATTTTTGCGGTTAATCGGATTAATACAAAAATGAGCATTTTCGATGTAACAGCATTGCCCGAGCAAGATGATTCTATAGAAAGCTTTGAAATTCATTCCTATAAGCCCTATGTCAATAGTTTCAGTAACAACGATGAGATTAGAATACCGATAAACCAGCAAGATTTGTATGTACTACCATCAGAAAGTTCCCTGTACATGGAGGGTGTATTTCGTGCGTACAAATCGAATGCTGATAATAAAACTGAGAAATTGCCTAATATGCATTTAATCAACAATTCCATTTTATTTTTATTTCAAGACATACGATATGAGCTTAATGGTGTTGAAATAGATAAAATAAAAAACGCTGGTATAACAACAACTATGAAATCATACATTTCGATGAATGAAAATGAGTCGAAAATGGCTGGAGCATGGGGATGGTATACAGATGGTGTTAATAGCGATGGAAATTTTACCGTTAACATCCCCCTCAATAGAATTCTAGGCTTTGCAGAGGATTTCAAAAAAATTATAGTTAACTGCAAACATGAGCTTGTGCTTTTGAGAAGTAGCAGCAACGTGAATTCCTTAAAACTGAATCAAGGTGAATTTATTTCGGAAGTATTTATTTCAAAAATAATTTGGAGAATGCCTCACGTTAAAGTGTCAGATCGCATGCGTTTAAATTTACTCAGGCACCTGGAAAAAGATAAATCATTAAAAATTGCTTTTAGAAACTGGGATTTATATGAGTACCCTCTTCTACCTAGAACAACCAAACACACATGGTCTATTAAAACATCGAATCAGTTAGAAAAGCCTAGATTTGTTGTCTTAGGTCTTCAAACGAATCGCAAAAATTCTCAAGGAAACATGTCCGAATTTGATCATTGTAATTTGATTGATGTTAAAGTCTTTTTAAATTCTACTTATTACCCGTATGACCTCCTCTCCATAAAATTTCATGAGTCGAAGTATGCTTTATTATACGAGTTATACTGCAAGTTTCAACAGTCTTACTACGGCCGTCAGCCGAGCTCGTTGCTAAGTTTAACCGATTTTAAAACAAAAGCACCACTTTTCGTAATAGACTGTTCTCATCAAAACGAGACTGTGAAAGCTGGGGTAATTGACGTTCGACTGGAAATTCAGAGCCAGCAGGAAATACCTGACAAAACAGCAGCTTACTGTCTTATAATTAACGACTGTTTAATAGAATATAAGCCTCTAAGCAGTATTGTGAGGAAACTAACATAATGGCTCAACCTATCATAGTGGACGTTCAAGGATTTAAAACTTCTGAGAACAAATTTATTCTCAAAGAACTAGCGATCCTTGCAGACACGAATACACAAGTTTTTGTTCTAAAAGCACCATTTCCCTATGAGAAATTAAGCATTGAAGAAAGAAGACAAGTCAATTGGCTGCAACGAAATCGGGAAATTTCCTGGGGCGGGGGTTTCATGCATATGTATGAATTTAATAAAATTGTTAAACCGTATTTTAGCGATAAAAAAATTTATTGTAAAGGTGAAGAAAAAGTGGCATGGATAATACAATTACTTGGAAATGAAAATGTAATAAATCTAGAAAGCTTGAATTGTCCTAATTTTAAGATTTTAGAAGAAAAGTATTGTGATGAGCCATACTATTATAATTGTATAAGTCATAAGAAATGTTGTGCTTTGAAAAATGTAATATGTCTAAAGAAGTGGTGTGATGAAAATATAATTTTTTAAATAAAAGGTTTAAAATTCGATCGCATTTATTACTTGGTTTTTTCATTCTTCGGTATAGCCATCGTATCTTCATATCGATTGCTGTGAAAACTGTAATCTATTTAGCACCTAAACATTACCATTCTGCCATCGGCATTCAGTTTACCGATCAAAAAGCGATTTTAACGCTCAAAGAGCTCTGCAATGCAAACGATCTGCACCTGCATCGCAGACGTAGTTTATAATTGGGCTGTTTGATTTCACCTCGACAGACAGATCGAGCTGTTTGAATCATGAGTATGAGCGAAGCGAATGCGATTATGATTGAGCAGCTCGATGTTTCTGACGAGGTGAATCAAACAGCCCAATTATACACTACTCGGATGCAGATGCGGATTTTTGGACGCTCACATCCGCGGATGCGGATGCGGATGCGGATGTTAACAATAGTCTTATTTACTTTTACTTACTTGTCTTTTCTGTTGTTTTGTTTTCGATCTTGTAATAAAATTATTTCTTGTGTTTAAGTGAATTGGTGCATGAGCGGTAGCATGGGTGCCACTCTTAATGTATATATATATATATATATATATTGGGTGTGTTTTTTCTATGTGTTTCGCATTCATGTTGCTGATAATGTATTTAGTTCATCTTATGATAAATGTTAAAAGGGGCCAACTGAAAAACAGCGCTGTAGGGCACGTTCCTACAGCAAAAAAGCTGAGTTGGTTCCTCTTTCTCCTTCAGGTTTCTTTCTGTTATCGTTTCTCTTGTTTTCGTTTTACATGTGCCTATAGGAGAATTAAATATTTTCATTTCATTTCATTTCATTTCAACAAGATTGCTTGAGGAGCCGGTTAGTTTAAGTCCTTGAATAAAAGAGATTATGCTTTTAATATCTTTTATTGATCAATAAATTTTTAGTAAGAAAATTTCAAGATTGGGCTATTGTATTTAATGAAAAGTAGCTTGGCTGCCTTTTCAACTTAGAAGACGCGTCGTCGCGCGTGTTTAGACGCGCATGCATACACGAAACGTGACGGAATGAAATGACGCAATAATAATGGAAAACAAAGTCGTCAGCACTGCACTGCACCGTCGCACAGCATATTCCCTTCCTATTGGTCAATTGCAGCGCGCGCCACTCGCGGACTCCGCCCAATTTCATTCAAGTCTCAACCTGCACTACATCCGCATCCGCATGAGTTCCGCATCGATTTAATGCGGATGCGAATGCAGATGCGGATGTCAAAATCAATGCGGATGCTCCGCATTTACGGATGCGGATGCGAATATCCGCAACATCCCTGTTCGCGACGACGACGACGTCTTGTAGTTTCTTGCCGCGAATCAAGGGCCGCTTGCCCGCACCGCTCGCTGTGCACCGCGCCGTAGGCATGAGCGGGAGGGCCGGAGGCGGCGCCGCGGAGTGTCGTTACTCGTTACCCTTTCACGGCTCGCTGAAGAGTACGGGACGGGGCTCGCGAGTCTGACTGAACGGCGGTTGCGTGAGAATCAAGATGTATCGGGCGAGCTACACGGTGCGGCGCGGCGGCGGCGGGCTCGTCTCGTCTCGTCGCAGACTTTCTTCCAAATAATAAAGCCTGATTCAAATGGAAATAGGGAAGCGACCGACAAAGCGCTGTCACAAATAAACACAACATTTCTTATCGTCTTTTTTCCGCAGTGACAAGTAAAACCCTTCGGTGTTTTTTGTCGAGGAATCAATCCACTCGATCGCTCTAATGTCAGAGCAAAGTGAATTGTCTACCTGTTGCATTGCCGACTGAGCCGAGCCGAGCAAAACATATTGTAATACATTACATCCAAATGTACCAGCAACCTGTTGACATCTGCTCTGCCTGCAGTCTGCTCGCCTGGTATATATTTGTGTAAGAACAACCTAATTACTCTACCTACCTCTATAGTTGAATAGACCAAACCTACTCGATTCTCCTCAAACATATCATAATAGGTATCTTGAATTAAATTTTTTATGCGAATAGTTTTACTCAATGATGTAAGTGTACGAGTAGTAGGTATTATAATATATAACTCAGGAGTATAATTTCTTATTTCGTGAAAGCTTCATCATTTAAATTTCAACCCTTTGTTTTTGAAGTGGTGTAACGAATCGACACCTCCCCTGTGAAGCTACACCGAGCCCGATAATAAAACAAAACAGACAGACAGACAGTGTGCGGACGCACCTTGTCCCGCGCGCGTCACGCCGACTCGTCAACTTTTTTCTGTCGCGGCGTTCGTCGGTCTAATGTTTTGATATGCTCCAATTATAGAGCATCTGCCCGCAAACGAACTATTATTATTAGCTGGGTAGAGTCCGGGTGAAGCTATTTTGATATGCTTGTACTTTCATTATTAACCCTCTAACCGACAACTACTCCTTCCGCGCCTCCCCGGCGAGCCGGCCACCGCGGGCCCCGTCCCGGCCAGCGCGGCGCGCGGCCTCTGACCGTTAGATTACATTATTATGTTCCGCGGCTCGGATTTGGTTTACTTCGAACCGGACCAACATGGACCAACCGTATTTTGTTGATATTTTGTCTGTGCCGACCGACTACTACAAGCGGTCCGCGAGTCTACGTCCGACAGTCGGGGTTCGATGAGCCCTCGAACGGGAAGTATATGTGAAGGGATCAATTCTTCAGGTAGAGAGCTACAGCAACAGACTGTCTCGATGTTCGCCTTTCGTCTTGAATGAGGATATGAGTAACGGTGGCGGCGGCGCGAGCGACGCGAGACGGTGAGCGCACCGCAGTCGGACATCAGCTATTTCTGTTATTCACGAGCACCGAGAGCGGCCTCTACACTCTAACTAAGTTACAGCTCGTCTGATACTTGTCATCGTCGTTTGACTAGTGTGACTCCGTCGCTGCCGTCGCGGCACCGCCACTCTCGAACAAAAAGCAACAATGCCAAACTCGCAGTCTCACGTCTAGTTTTACCTTGTTCTAAGTACTAAAGAGTAAATTATTGATAAGCCAAAATAATTAATTAAAGTTCAGAAGGAAAATATAAATAAAATGAAAACATTCTTGATGCGCATTTGTGGGAACCGTGATGTTTTAATTTTATATTTATTTTCAATTTGCATCTGCACTCAAGTGCTAATCATATTATCTGCGGCGGTTTTAACCTTGTTGTCCAAAACCTATGACTACGAATGCTGGAGGAAGTTATTTCATACTAAAGTAGCTGCAGGTTATCCTGTTCGAAACGTTAAGCTGGTTAGATCCGCATTTATAAAAATGTGCCGGGTATTATAGAGTGGCTGCCCGGTGCGCCCGCGCCCCCCGCCCCTGCGCCCCCGCCCCGCGCGCCCGCCCCGCCCCGCGGTGCGCAGGCGCGGGCGGAGGCACCTGCTTCCGTAGACGATAGGGTTAAATCAATATTTGGACTCCTGTATAATATCTACACACTTTGTTTTATTTCGTTATGCTAATTCAATAACGCATCTTGTTTCCGATCCAAGAAATTTTGAATAATTTAATATTAACATAACTCCTTGCACCTTGTAAATATTTGTCGATATAGCTAAACGAGGGTGTGAGCAACATGGATAACACACAGCCTGTTGCGGTGCATTGAGGACGTTAACAGAGTAATCGTTATTGTGCTACACGAACCCGGTAAATAGCAGCACAACACCGACCACCAGTATAGCATTAAGACAAGATACCTAACTATCAAACAGCAAGAAAGAAGTGAGGCACTGACACAATGGGAAACGAACGCATTCTCAGATTTGTCGTTTTGTCAGCCTCGGTAGCTCAGCGGTGCGGTCGGGGTCAGTACTTGAATGGGTGACCGCTCCACCATTAGAGGCTGAACGTGGTTCAGATTCCACGTTAAACTGTAAGGCCAACTTGCACCAACACAAATTTAATATATAAACCAGTTTAACTCGTTAAGCTAGCACCCGTTGACTGTGGGACCAGCGTTTAAATCCATAACTCGCTACTTAACTTTAAACTCGTGTTGGTGCAAGTGGGCCTAAGTCCCTTCCCTTCCCTTCTTACCTTACTAGGTCTGGTTTATCCCGCCCGGTGTGCGGTACCACACCGGGCGACTATTTACATAGCCGTTTCGACCGACGTTTCATTCAGTGCGGTGGTAACCGCACTGAATGAAACGTCGGTCGAAACGGCTATGTAAATAGTTCGTGTTTTCCGTCCAGTTCAGGTAGCCGACAAGGTAAGCACTGAAATGGCACCTAGTTCACCCGGTGTTATGGGCTGACATCACGGATGTTGTAGGAGATGTAGCCAACCGTGTCAGTTTCCATAAAAAAAATAGCTCCCCATGGTGTGATGAGCTGATATCGGTACAGGTACTCGTAGCTGATGTAGCCAGCCATGCCAGTTTCCATAAAAAAACTGTGTTTAGCCGCGAGATTTTCCACCTAAGCCATCACTTCAGGAGACTGTCAAATAAACTCTTTTACTCAATCATCCACATGAAATACCGCCGATAAAGCCAATAACGCGTCCCCAGAGCCTCCCGCCCTCGCCCCGAGGCGCCCGGCGCGGAGGGGGCGGCGGGGAGACAGCGCCCACGTAGCTCTCCCACCGAGAATATAGACAGAAAGGAGTTCTTGCTATAATTTCTAGTAAAACACGTGTCACGAGTGCGGGGAGTAGTGGATGCGCGACTTCTAATCCACTAATTAAGCACCATGTGCGTGGGTTCGCCACAACTTCGTGACGTGAACGAGAGTGATGTAATGCCACACCCACTTGGCCCCAGTTGTTGGCGACCACTGAATTGGGAATAGTCCTAGGCGACGTACGCAGATTGCTTAGAGCAACTCCTCTAGACTTTCTCCTCGGTGAGCTACTCGGTCGGAGGGTGAGGGAGGCCGCATTGTGATGCAGAAGGCGCGTGTGCGGAGGTGAGGTCTCGGCGAGGTGATCGGCAAGCGATGTGAGATGCGATGACTGATGGCCGCACGACGCGACGTAACGTCTTCAGGTTCGTATGTAATCTCGTTGCTCGGTAATGTCTCGGAGGCGACATTAATACCAGACTGAGCGAAGTGCTCTCTCAACATGTTCTACTATTCTGTGTTAACATTACAACCCACCTATTTAAAACTATCTATCAGCCTACCGACAAAATATGTTTTATGGAACCTGACCATGTTTGGCTAGAACATCTACTACAATCATCATCATGCTAACAGTGTTTCCCTTTGGTGTGCGGCGCGGCGCGGCGTTGTCGTATCAATCGGGACCGGGTTAAACTCTAGCACGTAGTAATAATCTAAATAAATGTAACCTAGACAAACATTTTCAACAATTTGCAAAAAAGTCTAAGAAACAATTTGTTTTAGGAAACAAATTGTACCCTCCGGTAAAATATACTTTTTATACGTGTTTCGTTTGTCTGGTTCTTTTTAATCGACTTCAAAAAGAGGAGGAGGTTCTCAATTCGACTGTATTTTCGATACTATAATACGATATGCCCCCTGCATATCGTATTATAGTATCGAAAATACAGTCGAATTGAGAACCTCCTCCTCTTTGTTTAACCCCGTAGAGTCACTATATTCAATCTACGGTTTAACTTGGCCTCATTGGTATATTATCATCAGCACCACCACCACCATCCCCACACCACCGTCAACACCACACCACCGCCAACACCACACCACCGCCAACACCACACCACCACCATCACCACACCACCGCCAACACCACACCACCGCCAACACCACACCACCGCCAACACCACACCTCCACCATCACCACACCACCGCCAACACCACACCACCGCCATCACCACACCACCGCCAACACCACACCACCGCCAACACCACACCACCGCCAACACCACCCCCACCACCATCACCACACCACCGCCAACACCACACCACCGCCAACACCGCACCACCACCGACACTACACGGCACCGCCTTGAAAGGTCGGTCGAAACCAATTCGTATAACAAATTATTGCTATTCTTCCTCCAGTCAGACATAAGACGATGTATGCAGTGTTATGTGATTGTGAACTTGAAGCGCAAGTACTGATCTGATCCTGATCTGAGTACTATACTATCGGCAGAGGAGCCGCCGCAGAGAGAAGTCGGCCCGGGCCCGGCTCGGGGGCTCGGGGGCTCGGGGGACACAGATAACTTACTTATGCATCTAGCGCGCGAGACAAATGACATCACTTTATGATCGGTCGGAGCGGCCTCCGGGGTCGCGTCGATTGATGCGTTTGTTTGAGCTCAATATTCTGAACGTGTGCAGCGTGGTGTGCAGTATGACGCGCGACACAAGTCGTGGGACTTGCGCGTGCGTGTACGGACTAAAGTTTTCAGCGAGCGCCAGAATGAAAACTTTTTCTAAATGGATGTCTTAAGAACTAACAGAATGCGTATATACTGAGCCATACCAAATGTGTTTTGATATGGAATTAAATGACATGTCTTACCCGTAGGTCTTACCCAAACGGACAGTAGTGGCGAGGTAGTAGTACTCAATGTTGGGTGTTACAAAACCACAGAGCATGGAATACCGCGCGCCACGCCTCCTAGAGACGCCATATAGATTTTCCATAAAAAAAATATCTTTTGTGTGGTGGTACGGAACGTTCGGTGAATGGTTTTTCTTGTACTCACTCAGTAAGAGCCACGTGTCTTCGCTGACTTACAGGTCTGCTATTAAACTACACTATTATTTATTAAAAGCGGCGGGTGGCCGAGTGGTTTGGGCATCGGCTTCTCATGCGAGTGGTCCGAGGTTCGAATCCGGTCGGCGTGTACCAATGAGTTTTTTCTGACGAAAAAATTTACGTGTACACCTGCTGCTTCACCGTTCGGAACCGGTGTAAAACTGTAGGTCCCTTCCCTTACCCCTTACTAGGTGGTAGGCTTAAATTGTAGCCGACTGGGTTGTTACCACCGTACTGGATGTAAGATGGCCGCATAGCAGCCTCGGCTGTGTTCTCCTCTAGTCCAGTATAGCCAGCAATCCAGGGAAGTCTCCGGTATGGCACCTACCTTCTCAGAGGTGATATTGGCTAGTCGGAGCATGCGCTTTGGCCCCTCCGACTCAACCACCCATACCGGATATTATAAAAAAAAATTGCTGTACATGAGCTGTACAGCTCCTTACTCGTATGTTCTAAAGATATTCTATTTCTACGCTGATTACAATACAATATACAATTTGAATTAGGTTTGAATAGCTATTAAATTTAGGGCAACTTAACATTATAACAATTTCCTGTTATAATGACTCAAAAGTTGCACGTATTATAAATTAGTTTTCCGAAACATAAGAGCTAACATATTCTCTCCGGCCAGCAGCAGCCGGCCACACTGAATAACCTACTAGTACCGTAGCACCTACGTAGTTTCCTATGTATGTATGTATGTAGGTACGCTTTCACAATACCTACAGTCAGGTTGTAGGTGACGGGCGGGCACGGCGCACTACTCGTGTGGTACAGTAGGCAGGTGGAGTATAGTTACCGGCGGTAAGTAATGATGGCAATTAGACACGCTCCGACAGCTAATGTAACGTAATGATACATGCAAATTGATTTGCGTCTTCGGTCGGACTTCGCTCCTATTCATTACGCCACTGTCAATAAGCCACCGACTTTCTCAGCCTCCATCATCGTTCTGACAATTATTTTTAATCGCTATAAAATAGACTCTATCTTCAAAATCTTAAGGTTCATTATATCATGAGCGCGGGTGGCTCTCACGAAACAATGCGTTTCACAATCGCACCCGTATTTAAATTGTGGCGGCGTAATTATGTTTAAACCTATTGATAGTAATCATTTTTTAAATTACAAGTCTAAATTGACAGATCCCGGCGGCGGCGACGACGACGACGGAGGCGGTGCTGAGGAGACGCGGGGGCGGGGCGGGGGCGGGAGTCCATTCCAGCTAGCTAGACAATCTGTCTGTCGACGGAGAGCTCACATAGAGCGAGTACGTAAGCCAAAGGAGGATTGTCTTGTCACACCGCGTCTCACTTTTCTGAAATTTAATAAGCAACAAAAACAGAACCAGCAAAATATTTTCTTTAAATTTTACGCAACTTAAAGCAACATAAAAGATCTACCCTAACCGATAAATAAGGCTGTATTTATTTAACGCCCAAGGTGTTAAACAATATTAATTTGCTCCCACAGGGTTGGGACCCGAGCCCGCGACCGTCGTCGGCTTCCGAGCGGCAGCGGGGCGGCGGGGGCGGCGGCGGGGTGCGGGGGCGGCCGGACACAATGCCGAGCGATGGATGATAGAAAAAGGTGTTGGAACAAAAAGCCATTATGGTAGATCTCGAACATGACAGCTAGTTACAGCCGACAATGGATTTCGGGATAACGAGATGGGGAATCCGTTTAAAATTCTAATCGAATGGGCTTTTATGATAAAGTTTAACGCGATTATTACTTGTGGGAGCGGCGCGGGGCGAGGCGCACGAGGGCGGGCCGGGGGCAGGGTGTCGCGTGACTTGCAGTTCGCGTCTAATCGGAGCGCCACTCATCACCGCGCACCGCTCATCTCCGATCTGTTCTCTACTGGCAACAAGCATCGCCTGGTCCGCGTCGCC
This sequence comes from Nematopogon swammerdamellus, assembly GCA_946902875.1. Classification (NCBI taxonomy): domain Eukaryota; kingdom Metazoa; phylum Arthropoda; class Insecta; order Lepidoptera; family Adelidae; genus Nematopogon; species Nematopogon swammerdamellus. The sequence continues at coordinate 27,619,966 of OX336337.1, read as the reverse complement.
GCCACCGCCGCGCACCGCGCCGCCCCGGCCACAACTAACTAAATGTTATGTACATTGGCGTATATAGAGGGGGGGCCGGGTGGGCACGGCCCACCCCAGAAGTGGCTGGTGCCCACCCCAGGATGTTGGGTTGCCAACCCAAAATTCTAGGGTGGGCACTTAAATAATTTCACACAAAAACACTTAAATAATCTACAGCTGAGGAATCAACATAAAATTCCATTTCCATCCAGGTAATAAAAATAAAGACTTTTAAAAAAAATTGGTTGTCTGTAAAGTCGGTTTACGGACGATAGTTTTACGTGATGACATGGAATAATCGTAGTACATAGAGCAAAGATCAGTAATTATATTTCCAGTAGAAAGATTAATCATCTTGTGACTGGCCATCAATAAACTTCTGTTGTCTGATCTTGACAGTTTTACTTCTTAAGACGTTTCCATGGTAACTTTGACTATATCGATTGTGCCTCTCTATCGCTTGTTACGCGCTCTCGCTTGCACACACAGGCTCAGATGGAACGTGACATTTTTTCGTGTGTGCAGCCGGTGTTCATCAATTAATAAGACGTGACGTCATCACGTCAAAAAATTGTTTTGTTTAATTTTATTTAGGTAAAGAAACTTTCCGAAATCAATGGTCGAAATACGGCTTAACACTTCAAGTTCAAATTACCTACTTTTATTGCGTAGGTACATCGGGTTTCGGCATCATCGGCCATCGCTTTTTAGAGCGGGATCCAAGTGAAATTTAGGTAATTTCCGTGGGACATACCTCGGCCATACCAACTACTGGTATGTACGTGTTCGGGCTGTTCTCCTGAACACCATAAGTGCGGTAGTCACTTTCTAAAATAGTGGAGGGGATAGTTATGACGTCATAAAGATGGCGGCCGGGCCTGTCATTCTAGGCGGTATATCTCGATAGTTACTCGACCGATTTCCTTCATTAAGGTGTCAAAAAAAAGCTAATAGAATGAGGATTATTCGATCTCTTACTATAGTTTATGTTAAACTAATACGAAACTAAATATTTACAAAAAACCGACATTTCAGAAAAAATGTTTTTTTTTATTTTTAAAATAGCTCGGTAACCATCAGGATTTTGGAAATTTTGGTTATAATAAAACGCATAGCTATATTCAAGACGATTATAATGATCTTTAAATCATAACGATTGAGATATAAACAACGGAGCTACAGTCATTTAAGAGATCGTTGGTAGCGTCAAGCTGGCTGTAGCGGTCGGGCGCGCGGCGACGCACTATGGACAGCCCCCATACAAGCAACTGACAAAAATGGTTTTGGCAACATACCACCTGGGGTAATGATTTGGTTCGATAGGCCATGAAATGTACTTGTTTAATACGTACATATTTTAGATTTTAGTTGAATTTCCTCAGTTATATGACGCTTGAAAGTTGAACAAATTCTTTGCGCAAACATCCGCATATTAAGGGAGCGCATATATTTTATGTATATTTTTCCCAAAAATACTTAAGTAAACATATAGAAACCCATACATATTCAAAAAGCATTTTAGGTAATGGTAACTGTGTTGGGTTTTTTAAAGATATCATTCCTTATTTAAAGCACTAACGAAAACGCGAAATTTATCTAAAACTACAATTTTCATCTAAGCTTTCAAATGGTATCAGGGTCTGTCCGGGTGAATATTATAATGGTTTTATATAGCCAGTACACTGTTTATTTAGAATCAATAAACAACTTTCTGCAAAACTCTGCAAATTGGCACGAAAATTAAAAAAATATGCGTGCTGTTCGCACGCTCGGAGCGTTCGCGTGAATGATTTTTTTAAAATTTTATTTTATTAATTTTTTATGGAAAATGACACGGTTGGCTACACCTCCTACAACATCCGAGATATAACACCGTGTGAACTAGGTGCCATGTCAATTCTTCCCTTCATTTCATGTCGGCTACACTGAACTGGACGGAAAACACGAACTATTTACATAGCGGTTTCGACCGACGTTTCATTCAGTGCGGTGGTACCAACTCGGACGGGATAAGCCCTACCTAATAAAAAAAAATTTATAATCGGATAAGGTTTAGGGGGCGAGATAACATAAATGCCGAAAGACGATTTTGTATGGAGTATGGAGAAAGGTAACTTCCGTCTCGTCTTAACACCGACCGCACCACTGAGCTACCCAGGCTGATTTTAAATGATTTTATTTGAAAAGTTAACTTAAGAGTACTGATTTAAGAGGCTGAATGTATAATTTATGCAAAGATAATACACTACAACCTCAGCATTCTCACGGTAGGTATAGGTACTTCGTAACGGAAACAATTGCGGTTAAAACTATGATATGATTATATATATGTACTTACACCAGGTGTGTTTTGTGTTATTTATGTTTTGCACACCATTTCTGAACCACAGAGTGTAAGGAGATATTACACACGCCACATTTTTTTCGTACGAATATAAGCCATTCTGTGAGGGGTGGTACATTTACACACTGTACTGCCTGAATATTCGTGCCAGATGAGTGCAGTGTAGTGTTTCTGAAACTATATGGCGTCTTTCAAGTATTCTAAAGGTGAGCTATCCACTATGTTTCTTGAAAAATGGAACCATATTATCTCAAGTGCCAAAAAATATATAAAGGAGCATTACATTTTGTCCGATCGACCTTGCAAGGACTACGCAATTTCATCAGAGAGTATACAAAATCGTAAAGCTGAAACTTTTTGGGGAATCTGGTTTGGACAACGTCTATCATTCATACGAGTACATTAAAGGAGTGAATTCAATTGGCGAAAAAGATGAAGCCTCCAATGTTAAAATAATACGTGTCGTACGCAACTCAATAAAACAAGAAAAACTGCAATGAAATTATCAAAGGAAATTCTGCAATTTTTTTTCAATTCAACGACGATGAAGCTTTAGTGTCTTTAGATCTGACTAAAGTGCAATAAAAATATTTGTGAAGCTGTTTATTGGAAAGGTACTCCATCGTCTTCCGTTCTTATAATAAAATTCAGGAAGCAAAAAACAGGTGCTATCCTGTAAGCGCATTTAATGCGTTTAATATTTAATGTTTAATTTTTTATTTATCACAATTATAGGTACGAAAATGTTTTTATTATTATATTATATAAAAGTTGATACTTTATTGGTAAAGGAACATAATAATTTTTTATCTTATTTTCGTAGTTTAGAAATACATTATTTTATATTTTAGGATTTTTTTTTTATTAATAATAAATATTATTTGCAATCAAATGTTACTGTTTTTTGAAGATTAACTATTCAAGTAATACCATAAAAAAAATTGTCAAGGAAGGTCGGCGCGGCGAGCGGGACCGGACCGCAACCAATGTAGTATAGCACAGACATGGCCACGTTTCCAGTCATTATGAAGTAATTGGGGCAGAGTTCCGAACTGAAATATATGTATGTACAGAAACACACAGATTCACACTTTAGACCTTAACACATTACACTCCTCCTAACGTCGCCGTCGGGTAAAAAGACAGAATTGTCGAAAAAAATTATAAAATTTAGTACAGAAAGTCTTTACATACATTAGGTACTCAAAACTTACATACCTAGGTATCTTAACATATTTAAAGATATGTCCTAATTCAGAAACAAAAAAATTATATGAAAATCTCAATGGATGGATGGATGGTGATCTTCGGTATTGGTATATTTGCGGTCGGCCGAGTCGTCAACAGTAGGTACTTACGTTACCGCGCTGAGCTTGACGCTACCAACGCTCACTTAAATGACTGTAGCTCCGTTGTTTATTACTCTATCGTTATGATTTAAAGTTCACTATGATCCTCTTGAATACAGCTATGCGCTTTATTATAACCTAAATTTCCAAAATCCTGATGGTTACCGAGCTATTTAAAAAATTGAAAAAGATTTTTTTTCGAATTGTCAGTTTTTTGTAAATATTTAGTTTCGTATTAGTTCAACATAAACTATTGTAAGAGATCGAATAATCCTCATTCTAATAGCTTTTTTTTGACACCTTAATGAAGGAAATCGGTCGAGTAACTATCGAGATATACCGCCTAGAATGACAGGCCCGGCCGCCATCTTTATGACGTCATAACTACCCCCTCCACTATTTTAGAAAGTGACTACCGCACTTATGGTTTTCAGGAGACCAGCCCGAACACGTACATACCAGTTGTCGGTATGGCCGAGCTATGTCCCACGGAAACCGTTATTTGAAGGCTTTTCAGAAATGGATCTTGTACTATTTCAGGGGCCAGGCCCACCCTGGAAAATAACCCTAGATACGCCAATGGTTATGTAGTACTAGTATGGTGTGGTGATGCAAGTAGCAACAATAATAAAACGTAAAATAAGTATTGTGTAACAATTTTTATCTGCGTTCAGGGCGCCAGACTGTTGAAATGAAATGAAATGCACCGGTGAGGAGTCTTCACAGGCCACATACGTCACGAGTACCTACGTCCGAGAGGAGAGTGTACGTACTTACATACATACAGTACGCGACTGGCACACAGCAGGTAGCACGGAACAACTCTCAATGACCCATCTGATGGCAAGATGGAATAGGAACAGACTTCCTGTGTTCAACTACTTAATTGACAACCTGAGTTGTCAATATTATAAAAACTAAATATTGGTTAATAATTATTTACATAATTATTTTTATTAGAAGCAGATTACATTTTATGTAAGTACTTTAAATAATGTTACTAATGTTTTTAAGAGTAAAATCAGTTTTAATGTCTATATATTATATGCAACAGATATCAATAAATCACCAAAGAGTTGCGACGTAATACAAACTCTTTGTAAATCACTTCATGCTAGCAAAACGCGTTGCCAGTTAAGAACGGGCGGCGCGACGCGGCGGGGCGCAGGCTGTGCGCATAGAAGAACCACCGCCGCGGCGCCGCCGCGCCGCCGCGTTAGATAATAGTGTGGAGGCTTCGTGAATTGATTGATGACGCCTTCCAATATTCGCTACCAAATTAATAATCACAAGCGGTGGCGGGGGCGGGGGCGCGGGCAGCTCATCACGCGCGTTCATTGTACCGCACTCGATGACTCTACGATAATAAGTAAGCGCCGAGTGGAGGCTATTTAGTATTGTTTGTTAGGTTAATTGTTGTCTTCTTCCAGGGTGAAGACTTGTGTGTTCTGCCTCCGCGCCGGCGCACATGTCTCGCATTGTGTCGGAGACTGAGGCGGTTAGATCATTATGAACATTTGAACGCTAATAAAATAAAAGCACTCCTATTATAATATTAAACTATCCAATTTCTTTTTCCTTCTAATTGTGATTTGGCTGGTTGATGATTATAATTTTTTATTTAATGTACCTGTGTATGTCAAATTAAATACATTTCTCTGTGTAGAATTTGGTTGTATGTAACACTTGTACTTTTTTAAACTTCACCTCTTTATTTTCGGCTAATTTCTGCCAGTTTCGAGTGTTCCACGATAAAAATCCAAGATCCACGATAAAAAGGTTGGCCAATTGAATTGTTATTTAAGTTTTTAATACTATCTCAATGTTTGTTAAATAATTTGACAGTATTATATATAAAACTGTTATTTTTTTATTATGTTTTTTATTATACATGAATTGAGGAGGTTAGGTTCAAAAGGTAACAGAACAGATCCACTTTAGGCAGATTTTTTTTTATTTATTTTTTTATTTAAAATGACGAATTGCATCGATTCCACACCTTGTAATTATCAAAATGTACTCAAATCCGATTGATTTTAGCTTACAATTAAAAAAATATGAAAACCGCCTTCAAAAATGTATAAAATTAAAAAAAATCGAACCCTAGAGTTGAAGGCGGTGCTAAAGAAGGCTACACAAATCACAAAGGATATCATCCACTCGTGTTTACTTTCATGCATTATTTTTGCTTGCTTTAGCACCGCCTTCAACTCTAGGGTTCGATTTTTTTTATTTCATACATTTTTGAAGGCGGTTTTTATATTTTTTTAAATAGTTTTTTATTTCACAGTTTTTTAGTAGTTTTTTGCTATTAATGTACTCGGCGGAATCGCTCGGCATTCGGCCTCGCGATTCCGCTTCGCTTTCCCATCCGATCTTGACCAAATTAAAATGGGACCACCTCACGGCGATAGATAGTCGGGCGGGGCGCTTTATTCCTCAATGGCTACATCATACGAGTACCTATCTATTTTTCTAATATTTTTTTCAATCTACGACATAATTACATTTTGTCTTAAAATAATATATTTGAAGTTCTAAGTCACAAGAATGCCTAACATAATTATTTTAGTAATAAATTTAGTAGTCTATATCCACCAGAAACATAAAGGATATGACTCCCTTCTCATATTACTAGGTGGTAGGGTTTAACCCGCCCGGGTTGGTAACACCGCACTGAATGAAAGGTCGGTCGAAACGGCTATGTAAATAGTTTGTGTTTTCCGTCCAGTTCAGTGTAGCCGGCACGTCCGAAGGGAAGCACTGACGTGGCACCAAGTTCATCCGGCGTTATGGGCTGACATCACGGATGTTGTAGGTGATGTAGCCAACCGTGTCAGTTTCCATAAAAAAAAAAGTACTAAAAATGTTATATGAATTTTATTAATTCCATCGTGATTATTGTATGCATGCATGGTGCATAAACTCGGTGACCTGTCTATCGGACAGGCCACTGAAAAAAGTGTCAAATCTTTGTAGAAAAATGTTTGCGACTGCGTCAACTATCAAACTCTGTTCATCGCTTTTGTATCTTAGCATTTTTACATAAAATCGTTTCTAAATTCCATAAAAATGGTTTACTACCTGACGTCTGTAAACGTAAAATTACTGCGCAAGATATCAGCGGAGATGGCGGAGAGCGAGGCGAGCGGGAGCGCGGGCCCGGCGGAGTTCGTGCAGGGCTACGTGGAGCGGCGCCGCGACACCGTTCAGGAGGACAAGCTGGCGTGGGTGGCGGACTCGCTGCTCGCGCTGCAGCGCCACCGCGGCTTCCTGCGCCGCCTCTGCGTCGAGCTGCACGCCGGCCTCTCCCCGGAGGACGTCGACTACCTCCAGATCCTCCTCTTCGCCGTCGTGTTCCAGCTGTCGCCGGAGGCGCGCGAGCACCTGTACCGCTGCGTCTTCAACCTGAGCAAGCCGCTCCTGCGTCGCTTCTCCACCGTCTTCAGCAACAACGAGGTGCTCCCGTACGTCTCGCAGCTCGCCCGCCAACACTACGACGCAGAGTTCGTCGCGGATCATATTATTTCACCGCTGTTTTTGTGGCAACCGTACATCGGCGAGATGGCACACGATTTTGAAACTTATCTTCGAAGAGCCTACGACCGCCGCGTAAAATCACCAACAATACCTTCCCAGTTAACCGTGCTGAGCCGAGTAAGCCGACCGCGTCGCGCGCCCGCCACCGCCTCTGCCCCCGACGAAGTCTCCGTCGCGCCGCCGGACTTCCCGCTTCCCAGTCCCCTCACAACGGTCGCGACGAAGCCTACTGCTAAAAAAATTAAAATGTTAACCAAGAGCGCCATAGACCTCCGGCTCAAGGCGGTTTGTCAGCAGAACAAACAGAAGGCTGCACGTCTACTGAACGAAGTAAAAACGCAAGAATTCAACTATGCCAAAAATAAATCGAGCAAGTTCCACGAGACCATAGCGACTATTCAGAATGAAACTAAACCCACCTTTAGACCACCGACTTTGGCATCGAAGAAGTTCATTCTTAGAAAGCCAACGGCGACGATAAAAGAAACCATCACATCGATCAAGCGAATGAGCAAGACCATTGAAAAGTCTGAAATGGACGAAGTGAAGTGGATGCAAGACATTGTCCAAGGCTTTGCAGATACTGCGAAAATTGAATACATAGAGGAAGGCGAAAGGGTGGAAAAAGAGAACGAGAGAAGAGTCAACGTGGAGAGAAATCGCTTGGTAGCACAGCTGTCGCTCGAAGACGCGATCATAGCCAAGCAGAAAGTGACCGACGAGAAAAAGAACAAGCACGAACTGTTTCTGAAGGAAAAACAGGTTTGGTTGGAAAATATCGAGCTGTGGAAAATCCAGGAGGTGCAGAAAAACAAACAGGCCGTCGAAAAAATGTCCCTCATCGAGCTAGAAGTGCTCGAGGCGAAGCGTAGCTTGAAAGTGAAGAAAGAGGGCGTGGCCCGGAGCGCGCGGGAGAGGATGAGGCGGCTGCTGGCTCGTGCGCTGCGGGAGAAGAACGAGGAGGTGGAGCGGCGCGCCACACTCATGAAAGAGATGAAGGTGCTGGCGCTGGTGGCGCGGGAGGCGCGGATGTCCCGCGTGATCGACCTCACGCGGTCCTCCGGCCTAGGCCTCCTGTGCGAGATGTCCGTGGCCGAGTTGAGTGAGAGACTCGCCGCCGCCAAGATACTGTTCAAGGAGCAGCTCGAAAAGAAGAAAAACGACATCAAAGCCTGTCGCGAAAATGCAAAACAGGAACTGGAAGAAACGAAAACAGTGATAGAACAGTTCCTCGCGGAGGGATCGAACAGGAGGACTAAGAAGGGAAGGAAGAGTGCTCCGGGCACCGGCTCCGGCGACGTCGCCGTCAAAGCGAATAAAGAAATAACACAACTCAAAGAAAAACTCGAGGCGAAGAGAAAAGAGAGACAGAGAGCTACGGCGTTGAACAACGCCTAAGCAAATAAATACCTACATGTTTCCGAATAAAACTGTTTGTGGCTTCAAATTATGTTATATTATTTACTAGATGTACAGAGGATTCTCTGTGACTAGACGTTTAAACACAACACAAAAGTGTTAATTACTTGTTTTTTAGGAGAATAAATTCAATTTTTACGTCAATAAAAGAGTTTTCATTTTGTTTATGGAAACGACACGTTGTCTACATCACAATCACAATAACATGTCAATTATTTGCCATGCCAGTGCTTCCCTTTAGTCGTGTCGGCTACACTGAACTGGACGACTGTTTGACTGCGGATGACTGAAACATAATATCACCCGTGTTTCGGCGGGAGAAAGCAGTAATCTAGGTGGTTAAGTTGTCTTTTGGGTTGGATTGGAACAAGGACCTTTGAACAATTGACGATGGCACTATACACCAGATATAGGTAATTTAAATAGGCAGTGTGGTCAGATTCTTCAGTATTCATGTTTATGCTGTAAATATTAATGCTCTTGTGAGCGGTAGTATGGGTTAATTATTTGTAAGTTACTATAATATAATACTTTTAAGGTACAAAACATTGTGACTTGCGAAGTTTGTTTGTCAGTTCTTCTTCGCATTGAATTTAGAACTGGCGGAATTTTCGACATGTCCAAGCGTAGGTTACCTACCTTTGGATGAAATTATACAATAAACAATAAACAAGGCCAGTCGCGCCAATGTTTCACGGGCATGTGAGACGCGGTGTGTCGCAGACTTGTGTCGCAAGGTGACCGAGCTATACACTAGATTCTAGATATACTAGGTAGTAGTTGGATCGAACAACTGGTAGTACAGTGTGGAATAGTTCGTCTTGGCTCGCGCGAGAACTGGTGTGCTGCAAAAACAGTAAACTGCTTGAGTGGGAACAAGAATATTAGTAGGGCCACGAGGGAATGGGTGAATGTACCCTTTAACATGTACATAGGTAAGTCCAAAAGTACTCTAAGTTGCTTCGATAAAAGGATGTTACGGCTGTGTTTACTAGACTCGACGGAGGCACGGCCGTGCTCCCAGATATATGTAGAGTTGACTGGAAGAAATGGCACGTAGTGGCGGTGAGCGGGGCGGGGCGGGGCGGGGCGGGGCGGGGCGGGCGCGAGGCTCGAGGCGATGATCGCTCGCTCGACTTAATAAAGCTGATTGCTGCGGTGCGGCGGAATTAGCATACGGGATACGTGGCTACCCTGCGCCCGCGCCGCGCCGCGCGCCGCCGCTGATGAAGATGTTGCCGCTGTAGATCTCATAAGCACCGTGCATAGAGTACGTCGCTACCAGAGGGTATAATCTCCGACACCGCATTACACCGACATCCTTTTCACACCTTATTGTTTTAGAGATTGGCGCCGCGCTCAGTGATGTAGGTACCGAAGTACCAGCGGGTCGTCGGTGGAATGTTGCAGCGCTGTCTACACTATTGACACGACGACACGTTTGGAGAACGCCAGATTGTAGAAATCGGGAAACACACTCCCCAGCATAATTCCACAACCTATAGTGTTTTTTTTAAACTGACACGGTTGGCTACATCACCTACAACATCTGTGATGTCAGCCCATAACACCGGGTGATCTAGGTGCCATGTCAGTGCTCCCCTTCGGTCGTGCCGGCTACACTGAACTGGGCGGAAAACACAAACTATTTACATAGCCGTTTCGACCGACGTTTCATCCAGTGCGGTGGTACCAACCCGGGCGGGTTGAACCCTACCACCTAGTAATGTAAGAAGGGAAGGGACCTACAGTTGCGAATGCCATGCCGGCCTGACAAGTAAATCTTTGGGTAAGAATAATCGCAAGTTGGATTAGCGTGTGAGTGAGAGGTAGGCTCTTGGGAGGTGCACTGCTGCCGCACCGGTGGTGCGGTGGTGGTGGTGGTGGTGGCGACTAGCTGCAGCCAGAGTGACTACACCAGCGCAGTCAGTTCCTGTCGAGGCTAGGTGCCACCTGATTGCTTCGCGTTTGTTGTGCCGGCTATTACGGGAGGTGGATGAACAGCGTGCAGGCAGGTGCCGCCGCCGGGTCTAGCCACCTCCTCGCGGCGTCTCTCATCATATTCAGCGAACATGACTTTGTGCGAAGATGAAGCGGCGCGGCGGCGGCGGCTCGCGCCCGCGCGCCCGCGCACCTCCCGCCGTTAATTAGTGAAGCGCGTGTATTGAAATATTGGTAATTGGAATTTACGACGTGGGAGCGCGAATACGAGCGCTCCCGTGCCCCGTGGCCGCCCATACATCCACCGCTGTGATGTAGTGAGTGCGGCGGCGGACGCGATCTCACATTATTGTTGTAGCTGTATGCATATTAATAAAGATTACACAATACTTGGATGTGATTCGGAAACCGCACACTGGGCCGACCTCGGACCGGTTCTCCGAGGAGATCTGCGACTTCCCGATCGAGATCGAATAACAATAAAATTAAAGCAAACGAGCGCATCAATAAACACGCTCTACGCGGCGCGGAACCACTCCCAAACTTATAGCATTAAATAAAGAGAGGAGCGACTCGATATCGCTCGGATTAAGTCAATAAATAAGACGAGGTCGTCCGTTCATTTGTATCGGCGTATAATTTAAATTCTTGACGCCAATGTCGAAGATTAGGGAGCGAGATAGGTGCGCGGGCGCAGTGCGCCGCGCCGGTCGCGGCGCACACGCATATACTCCGTCCGACCTCTGCAGTGCTGCTCCACCATCGCTCGACCCACCCCACCACAACACACATCGTCGACCTGCACCGGTTCCTACTCTACACGCACTGCGGCTACATCCATCCATTATCATTTTCATTCATTATATTAATTTCTCGCCTGTTTTATGTCGAGGTGCGTAATGTCCTCATGTTTGTCTCCAAATGTTTTTATTTTTCAAAAAACACTTTTCCCTCGGAATCATCCTCTAACTAAGGAATAATCATAATAATTAAGTTAAATCTATTATTATTATTATTTAGTTAGATCTATTTTTAATTATTTCAATAATACGAAAGCAATTTTTTCATACTTACTGTGCAAGGGTTTTGCTACTCGCTGTAGCAATAAATAAAATAAATGACTGAAGCTTCAGTTTTTTTGAAGATATACTTCTGTATCCACGTTATGAAATAAATTAAAATTCTTTAGGCGCGTTATGAAAATGGGTTAGTAAGCTCTGGAAAAACGTCTCGTCACCGTCACGCTCAAGATGATCATAAAAGTTACTTATTTGTCTGTAGGTATTGTGCGGTGCTACCCTTTAGGGGCCAAGGGGTCGACGAGGGGGGTACAGCGGCACCTATTTTTATAATTTTCACATGTTTATCAGTAAGCTAAGCACCCACATTTTTTCATCCCTCTAACCTAATATAATGTTGTGCTTCGGTGACTTCGGTGGGATGAATGAGATGGACAGTGTGTGTCGACGTGGCGTGTGTGTCGACGTGGCGTGTGTGTCGACGTGGCGTGTGTGTCGACGTGGCGTGTGTGTCGACGTGGCGTGTGTGTCGACGTGGCGTGTGTGTCGACGTGGCGTGGGTGTCGACGTGGCGTGTGTGTCGACGTGGCGTGTGTGTCGACGTGGCGTGTGTGTCGCCCGGCGCGGCGGCGCGGCGGGGAGGTTGTGTCGGCGGAGATAATCCGAGAGGAAGGTGGAATGACTCTATTACCAGATCCCCTTCCGAGCTAAATGTTCCGCGCCGAGCCGCATCTATAGTCTGCATTTTATACTAGTTACCACAATTATTATTTTAACAGCGACAGCCATATTTTATTATAGCCTGACCTGATCTGCCAACTACACTAGACACTGTCCCCGTGATGTCCGACCCGTCCAGCACACCTTGTTCCTGTGGGAACTAGGTGGCATGTGAGTGTTTCTCTTCATTAATTGCTTTTTAATATAAATGCCTCTTTATTTCGTTTTGAAATAAGCGAGCCAAAATATTGCAATCTCTACTTGTTTAATAATTAACTTGATAAGAATGTAATATTTGTATTTTACATGCAAAACTTAAAACAATATACAACAAGATTTTACTATCCATACTACGTATAAACATAACATGACCAAATTATAATACTGTATGAGTTAAAATGAATATAAATAAAACACGCATAACTTGTTAACAAAACTAAATCAATAAACGATAAACCAAAAATAGAAGTCAGTTAAAATTAAAAAACAAAAACAAAAACAAAAATTTAACAATAAATAACAATAAATATTTTTTTATTAACAAGGGGCATCGTATCTCCCAAACGGATGGACTGATTTGGATGCGGTTTTTTTTTATTAGAAAGCTGATTTAACCGGAATGGTTCTTAGCTATGTTTTTAAATTAGTAGAGTTGGCGGGTAAAGTGCTCGCCTACTATTATTTCCACTAACTCTAGCGTTTTCGATAGAGCACTTTTTATTTTATTATATTGTATTTTGAATAGCCGTTCACAGACATGTAGAGTTCGCCGTTCGCAAGGGCAAGTGACCGCGCGCGCGCCGCCGTCTGCCGCCGTGCTGTCCACTATACCTCCGAGTATACCAATAATATAATATATATACTCCCTGCTCAACCAAAATCTCTTGCGTCTTCATTAGTTGAGTGAACGGAATATTCCGCACTCGTGCTTGTACCAGCACGGTTACTGTACTTGTATAAACTATAGCTCAGCCAGGGTGAGCGGCGAGCAAGTAGATACCGGCTCAGTAACAAGTTGCAGTGCTGACTACAGAGGAGTGCTGCAGCGGGAGCACAAATGCGTCGATAAGCTTATATCGATCGATAAACATCTATTTGCTTCGTTCGACGAAGTAGAATAGAAGAAGACGAATAGATGTTTATCGATCGATATAGGCTTATCGACGCATTTGTGCTCCCGCTGCTGCTCTATGCATACGGCGCGCCCGGCTCCGCTCGCCAGTTGAGATAACACTAAAATGTCAATAAGCAGCTAATTGGAAGAACACATTTGAGCACAATCTCCTTCCACAGGCGAGAAACAAATAAATATACGTCGGCGGGTCGAGCCTCCCCGCGCCCCGCTCTCCGGTGCGCTTAATGGGAGGCTCGGATGGACTTTCCTAGTCTTCCGCCCACACGTTGAACCCATTAAGAGTAGGCTTCGGGGGCAAGCGAGGCTTTGCCGTCTAATGCGCACCTATGTACTTACAAGTGAGCCAGAATCTCCACGCGTTCGAGGAAAATTCGCTCGGTTCGATCGGCTAATACGAACATATATCGTAGGTTACAAGTGGGAGTTTCAAACCACCTAAGTGGCTCAGATTGGTCTTGATATTTTATATTGTATGTAAATTATCTATAAAGTTGTCTTCACATAGATTTCATTGCTTAACGGGACAAACAATAAGTCTTTATGTGAATGAAATACGGTAACTTAATGAAATACGGTAAATATGGTAACTTAGAATTTGAGCAGGCCTATCTATGAGGGCTCGCCGTTAGATACTGACTTTCTTCATTTGTAAACCCTACGTTAACGCGAGTGGAGCCTGTTACAATTACCCATCTTCAGGGCTACAACAGTCTAAGCCAGCGGTCGGCAACAGGCGGACCGCGCTCCGAATCCGTGTGGGGCCGGTACTTAAAAAGAATATCCCCACTGCATCTCTCCCCATGCATGTCGTAAAAGGCGACTAAGGGATAAGGACAAGATGCCGTGCTAAAGGGCGGCAGGTTCGCCACCTCTCACCTTGGCACGGTACTTCCACCGAGTCATGCAGTAGGTTGGTCTTCGTGCCTCACTTGCTGCTTGATCGATTTAATCTTGTTCGAATACTTTGCGAAACGTGGTGGTCGGTGTTGTGCTGTAATTGATCAGAGTTCTTGCAGCACAACATCGATTACTCTGCTTACCCCGATTGTCGGGATTCAGCGTGTGCGATTTAAATACGTGTTTATAACTAAATTCAGAGGCATGTTCATGATTTTTTTCTGTCGAGCGAAGTTAATCAAATCGTGTTTTCAAAAAGTCTTCGATCTGCGCTGATAGATGAAGTTTTACATATATGTATTAAAAACTGAATCTGTCAGGTAAGTAATATTGACGAAACACTTTTGAAATTCGAGTCAAACGCAGTCTCACATCACCTTAAATAGAAGCCGTTTATGTGAAACAAATATCGTTTGTGTAGGAGTTCTACCCTAACGCGAGCGGAGCTAGGTACGACTAATATATTCTTAGAGATAGTTGATGAGAGATGATTAGAGATAGCAGCTGTACAAATATCGTTTGTGTAGGAGTTCTACCCTAACGCGAGCGGAGCTAGGTACGACTAATATATTCTTAGAGATAGTTGATGAGAGATGATTAGAGATAGCAGCTGTACAAATATCGTTTGTGTAGGAGTTCTACCCTAACGCGAGCGGAGCTAGGTACGACTAATATATTCTTAGAGATAGTTGATGAGAGATGATTAGAGATAGCAGCTGTACAATAATTGCGTTTAAATGAATTGATTAAACTTTTACTTGGTTTTGTAAGAATAACACTGACATTGTATTGCAGCCCTAATATTAACACATCCTTAGACTAATATACACAATTATGCAGGTGTACAAAATACCATTCTACCTAGCCGTTTATAAATCTGTATATTAATATTGTCATACGCTCGATTAGTTACATTGAAATTTGGATTTGGAAATATATGTACGAATTGATTTAAATTAAAAAATAATAATATTGAAAATACGTGGCATGGAACATGTCTGCGAGACCTTGCGGATTTAGGACAGGAATAGCGACGCGTCGTCGCATCCCGTGACCACTTCGACTCGCTCCGCATGGAGCGACGCGACGCGACGACGCGACACCGAGCCACCAAATAAACTTGTCCGGTTAATTATTTGTTTTTCTGATCTCACACCTTATCTCTACAGTGCCCATACAATACAAGGCACCGAATCCCCTTAATGTCTTTATTCACGCCATCGCGTCGGCAGAGTTGACAGAGCGGGACCGCCTGCGCCGGCGCACTGCCGACCGGACCCTGCGCCCTGCGCGCAGCGCGCAGCCTCGCCGCGCAGCCAGCGCGCACATACGACCCTTACGAACTCAACAACAACGCGATGCTTTACTTATTTTGAAGCTACACATTTACCTTCTAAATATTTAGATGTGAAGTTGTCGGAAAATGGTCGTCGAATACGACATCGGTCACTTTTTCGATCTAAGAGAAACAATGGTTTGGTAAAAGCTTGTTAAGTGCGAGTTTTGCCGCAGTCATCATCATCAAGAATGCTATTTTTAAAAGTAATATAAAAACTTCTAAAAAAATACTTTAATACAAAAATACAACTATAACATATTTTTATTACCCTAACAATGCTTATCATAAAAAAGTAAAAAAAAATTACTTACATGAGGGGAACTCACGAACCTACGAACATGAGATCGAAAAATTGATACACTCTACCAATGAACCACCAAAGCTCAAAAGTGGCCAGACGAATAGCCGATTCAGTTAACAGACAGGCCTTGAATTGAACAACTGCGCGTTTCAAGCCAGTACTGCCTCCTATTGAACTCGCAAACTACCAACTTGTAAGATAAAGGGAAGGGACCTAAAGTTTTACGTGGAATCCGAACCATGGTCAGACAGACTCTACGGTCAAACGGTCACACATGCATGTTCTGAACGCGCTCGGGCATGGACCTGCCATGCGCCCCGGTGTGACCAATGTTCACGTTCGCACGTCGATCCATCGCACTAGCGAGCCACCGAGGCTGACTCGGTAGAGTATGGGAGCGAACCACTCCCGCCTCCTCCGCCGCCGCGGTGCGGATGTTATAACCGTTCCGTGTTATGACCACTCGTTCGATTTGTGTGCAGTAAATACCCGACGTTACGAGCGCGTAATGTCAACCGATGCCGATTGCTTTTGCGCAGGTTTTTATCGTGAAATTTGTGTGAAAATCACAAGTGGGGGCGAGCGGTGCGCATTCTCACGCGACGCGGCTCGTTAGCGAGCTGATCGTGATCGCTCGTAACTTAGACAATACGCGCAAAGATCGAGCCACGGATAAGAGAAGTGAGAGAAGTCGCTCTACTCAACCTGGTCACCTACGTCGCGTCGGTCGCCGCCAACTGGGCGCTTACTTACAAGTATAGACGTAGCATCGCTCAGTAACGTCCACGCAGCGGTCACAGCGTTCCAGCGAAGTGTCTTGCCAGTTCTTCTTCGCTGTGATAATCGAACTGACGGACATGATTATTTTTTACGTCGAGCAAGGAGGCACTTCGACGGACATTCGTGACTCGTTCGCTAATTATTTCACCATACCGGCAGCTGCAGCCGCCGAGAGACTGCGGAACGCGCCAGCAGCGGTAGCGGCTTCGGTGCCGCTCGCCCCTAGCCAGCAGTCGGTCACTGCGACCGCCCTAACCTAGGGCGGACAAAGTGACCGCTCTTCGCCGCCAGCCAGCCGAACACGGCGAGACTGTCCTATTTATATAGGGAAGACAAAGTGACGGCAGGCTTCGCGCGGATTACTGCCCAAAAAAGACCGGTTGCAGTATACAAGTATTGCGACTACCTCACTATTTCACCACCTCGCATCACCTCACCACACTGACCACGAGGTCAGTGCCTCACAACCTCACCACCGACCTACCTTGCCGGCGGTGGAGGCGTGGGCGTACCGAGCCCGTTGCCCAATGATTGTCATATGAAAATCTATAATGTTTGATTTTTTTTTTAAACTCCCTTCAGGTAAAATTCCGGTTTTGCTCGCCACTGATAATAACTTAATAACAAAGACAAGAACCACTTAAGGTATCCAATGCTTACGATTGCAATGCAACTGTGTAGGTAGTCTACATACCTGCCTAATTGAAATGCTTAACCAGTCGATGAAACTAATAGGCAATAAATAAATATGAAACACTCGACATCCTCCAGGCATATTATATTAAACGCTTACCTCGTCCACGAAACCATAAAAAATGTAAAGCACATTTTTAATCTATTTGTAAAGCGAAAGCCATCATTATAATTCCACGACAATAAAACCCAACTCGGATAAGTTGGAAGTGCAGCCTTCGCCATAAAACGGTTGATCCTTTAAAACAATTAAGGCACCTCATATTGTGACAGGAGGCTGTAAATCTTCTCGCACCGGGTCCGGTCCCGTCGTCGTCCGTGTTCGGCGAGCGCTGCTCCAGTTCATCCTGTCCGGTGTGTGTACGTGCGTGTGTGTGTGTGCAGTGATGTGATACTGCGCGGGCGCAGGCTACCTCACTCAACAAACTCATTCACTTTTATCTAACTCTTTCCCACACCATAACCAAAATGCATTAGTTCAATTCAAACTCAACTTTATTTAGTATCTGGAATAAGTCTACTTGAGT
Source organism: Nematopogon swammerdamellus (assembly GCA_946902875.1). NCBI lineage: Eukaryota > Metazoa > Arthropoda > Insecta > Lepidoptera > Adelidae > Nematopogon > Nematopogon swammerdamellus. Next base: position 27,601,941 of record OX336337.1, on the reverse strand, counting down.
TCGAACGTATAAGGGTGAGGAATCATGTGTGCTATTGTGTGGAATTTAAAGTCTAAATTGGCACGAGACGTTTGTCGGCGGCGAGTATATCGGAGAGAGGACGCTATCATTAACAAATTGCCGATCGGACGCTGAGCGCCGCGTCACGCCCGCGCCTCCGCCGCCGCCGCGCCGCCTCACCACGCGCTTCTATTCTGTGCTCCGTCGCCTAACTAACTAACTAACTAAGAGGAGAATTACTACGAGCGAGTTCCCTAAAGAGACATCTTAAAACAAGTCGATATTGAGCTAAATATATACAGACATTCTTAGAATTTTTATGGGCAATGTATTTCTACATTGGGTTAACTTTAAAACTTTTATTTAATATGCAGACAATTTAGAAAATATTTCAATAAGTAAGAACGAAATCTTAACATGTTGAAATGGCGTATGGTAATTTAATAAATAGTCAGTACGCAAAGAGACATCTTGCTATACTCCGATTTAGAAATAAATTTATAGTTCTGGAATTTTTTTTTAATGAGAGTTCTCCCTTCATAAATCTTATATTAGAGATAATCTCTCTATCGCAATAATATTTATAAAAGGAAACAAATTAAAATATCCATTTTTAAAAATTAGCCTTCCATTATAGCACATTTCCAGAATTAAATATCTTAAAATAGCTCATTTTAGAAATTTTCTTTCTATCGCTATATTTATAAAAATAACAACTTAAAATATCCTATTTTAAAAATTTGCTATCTAGGAAATGTTTAATATAAAATTAGGAAATGTTATGTATGAGACTATCAGTATTTTAAAAGCTATGAAAATCATAATAAGTCAAAGCAGTGTGTACAACATGTTTATTTTCATAAATAAAAAGGTCTTCAAAATAGGACATAATTGGTCACAAGAACTTAAACATTGATTATCTTAAAATTAATTTTTTAAGATGTCCATTTGGGGGACCCAGCCAGTGACATAGCCTACTGCAACCACAGACGCAACCCTCGAGCCCGTTTAAGTAAAATATTTTAGTTTAATAAAACGTTAATATTTCAATAAGAGTCAATTTTTTTATATTTTTTTTGGTTCTGAACCAATCGCTCTACCTGCGCTATAAATGCCGTCAGCATCTTGGAATTTTTATGCAATTTCACGAGAATTAGAATATATATGAAATGTTCCTCATTTTCTTCTTCTTGTTTTGTGAAAGCTTTCAGGACATGTAATGGTTCCAGTAGTTTCAAATTAAGAGCGTCAACACTGTTTGTAGGAACTCAGGGAATTAGATAGCAAGTTTATATATATATGTTACAAACTAACACCTTAATATGATATATAATTGAAGGTTGTAATCTCAAGTAGACACTTTATCGCTAAAAGATCTGCAACTAACTGATGGTGCGTCATATAACCTCGGTTAATCAATTTGTGAACCGACTTAATAAATGCTTGTTGTAAAAAAAGTATTGTGATTTATGGACGCTTCAGGGAATGCTGCTATAATTATAGTCTAATAAACGTAATAATTAATACTGAATTAGCAAAAGAATGAATATGATTAAGAAGTAAGTGGGTGAGCAGAATAGGAGGTCGGCCGGGATGAAGTTGTAGAGTGGTGATAGCGGTGAGTGTGGATACGTGTAGTGTCGCCCTCCAATAACAATAAATTAGCCAAGTCGTTTGTATCCGCTCCGGTCCGGCCGCGCGTCCGACCGCGCGGCGACACCGGACGACACGACGACGCGACGCTACGCACACACTAGTAGTAGATAAAGTTGTTCAAACTGTTGCCTCGAACGACAACTTAAAAGGGTGTTAATATGGATTTATCTGCGCTTCGACGTGTGGTTATAGTGCATCGGTTTTTAAATGGAAGTATGAGTGGACCACTCATCCATCCGGGTCGTGTCGTGCGTGACTTTGCTCTGTCAAATGACACATTAATCAGTTTTCTGGAGCTTTTAGGATTCCGAATACATACGGAAGGCTGTTACCACTGAATTGTGCATATTACTAAGCCTACACCCGCCGTCTGTGTGTCCGTCCGTGCGTCCGCCCGTCCGTCCGTCCGTCCGTCCTAGGGCTGTATCTTTTGAACAGTAGATAATGTAGGTAGCCGGTTGAAATTTTCACAGAATACCTAGTGTTATTATGGCCAATAAAAAAACACTAAAAGTAAAAAATAAGGGGTGCCCATACAAGCAACGTGCTAAGAATTAATTAGTACATATCACTCAATAATAGATGGCGCCACATATAGTTTGCATTGCAGACAGACAAAAGTATGCTGTGTAGGGTCGGTACTTAAAAAGAGTAGCCCCACTGCATCTCTGCCCGTGCATGTCGTAAAAGGCGACTGAGGGATAAGGACAAGATGCCGTGCTCAAGGGCGACAGGTAGCCACCTCTCACCTTGGAATGGTGGTCGGTGTTGTGCTGTAATTTACAAGAGTATTTGCAGCACAACTCCGATTACTCTGCTTACCCTGATTGTCGGAATAAAGCGTGCGTGATATGTATGTGTATATGTACAGACAAAAGATAGGCGGCTATGGTTTTTTGACAGGTATAGTGGATCTACGGAACCCTCCGTGCGCGAGTAAAACTCGCGCTTGACCAATAGCTCTAGACGACTTGTGCGCAATATTTATTTTCTAAATAAATATTGCGCTCTCCAATAATGAAAAGTTAGAATGTGTCGGCGGTCAGTCACCGTTTGATCTACAGAAAGCAAAAATATGGGCCATTCAATAAACACTCATAAAATAACATAGTTTTGTACATAAGTGAATCATTTTTATTTGTTTATAAACAAGACAATACAATGCATTTTCAGACTTACTGACCTACTCGGGCGGGCGGTAGCCGGTTATATTTTTAAATAAATAAACTTAGGTAGCAATCTAAGTTTATTTATTTAAAGACTAGCTTTTGCCCGCGGTTTCGCTCGCGTGAAATTCGTATTTAAAAAGAAGAAAGTACGTAAGCCCGCTACCGTACCTTCATTTCGGCGGGCGGAACAATTCTGTTTGTATAAGAGCCACATCTTAGTGTAACCGGAACTGAATTGTATTTAGCCTATCCTGTGTCCCGTATAATGAAATGTGCTTGTACTAGTTTTATCGAATTCGGATGATCGGTTTAGAGGTATGGAAGAATACACACATAATCTATATACAATATACAGAAAGATTTCTAAAAATCGTCAATTTCGTTTTAATATCATACATAGAGTCTACAGACGCAGTATCTTATAAAACAAAGTAACTTACTCCATGACCATCCCTTACAGATTTATTATTAGTATTGATGATACAGACTTAGATACATACTGAAAATGTACAGAGTTTGCTCAACGAGTTTGTTCACCAACTACAATTAGTAAGTATAAGTTAGTCAAATTATATTCATGAATAAGATAAGATTAATAATTAAGTTCTCAGTAATTAGTTCAAGCGGTAACTTCGGAACAACGTTAACAATTAAAATATAAACTCTAACTCAAGTATTTGTAATAAAATAAAGTGGAATGAACATAACGCACAACTACGATGTGCGTATCTACATAGTTAATAATTATTTAATTATATTTATTATATTAAACTGGTAAACTCTGGAACGCTCTGCCTGCCCATATATTTCCACCCAAGTACAGTCTCGGGTCCTTCAAGAGAGACGTGAATAGGCACCTGTCAGGCCGACATGGTATTCGCAACTCCCTCGTACGAACGAATGTCCGTAGTCGTCGTTAGACACCACATGGGTGGCCCGGAGCGCCATAAGTTGCGCTTTCAAAAAAATAAAAAAATAAAACTGTGATCGAAATAACACTTTCCTGCGTCTCTCTCTACCTCTATGAGAGATCTATCTATATCTCAAAAAAATAATAAGTACTAATAATGTTATTTACGTATTCCAATGAATAACAAGTTCCGCCTTCGTAGTTGAAAATATTTGATTTCACTTGAAAATAATTAATGATGGGGTGTCGCTAGTGCCGAATCAATACTGCGCGACGCAACCATCATCAGCGCTGCGTGGAGTGCGTTGTGGGAAGCCGCCTCGCACGACCACCGCATCTGCTCCAATATATCAACGCATAAAGCCGCTCAATATCTGCAGGGCCTCTAGTTATACAGATAGTTATAAAGATAACGGCGGCGACTCGCCTAAGCGAATAATGGAAAAAACCAATTCCACGTCGATGGAAGGCTTAAAAGAAAGGTTCAGATTTCCGTTATAAGATCTGCTTACTCAACGAGAAGAATAAGAGGTTTCGACCTGGAAGACGGGCGCCCCACCGGCGCGCGGCGCCTTCAAAACCGACGCAGATCCTATATATAGAAGCAGTACCCTTATCACGAGATTTAACCTACACCGCGTACTACGCTACGCCGTGTTCTCCGCATCATTTTGTATGGAGAAACGAAGATCGCAAATCTATCACTGAGACGCTACTCCGTTTCTCCATACAAAATGATGCGGAGAACACGGCGTAGCGTAGTACGCGGTGTAGGTTAAATCTCGTTGAGCTGGCTTCCTTTTCCTCCTAGCCCATGTGTATAATGTACCTACTGTATTACTGATGTGAAGAGGAAATAAACGCTATTCTATTCTATTCTATTCTTCTATAAGGGTACAGATCGCAGATCCTTTATAAAGCATTTCATTAATTCTGTTAAACTTTACATTTACAGTTGTATGTTTTATTGTATTGTATTGTATTACAAATTAATATTTGATAGCGCTAATGTAAATTGAGTAAAGTTTCCTTTCATAGCAAATTAAATGAATCAAGAATAATATAATATCATTCAATATCACTGTCATCACTACTGCGAGCGTGAAAAGCAAACCTTTTCACGCTCTCACTCTTCTACAAAATCACTGAATGGATTCAAATGGGATTTTCACTGTTGGATAACTTGATTCTGCTATTTATTCTACACACGAAGGCGTAACTCGGGTAGGACGAGAGGCTAGCTAGCTAGCACTACTGTTGTATGTATGTATATAGGTATTTAACCATTAGTATGTTCGACACCGGACAAACGAGACCTTAGAGCTGAAATAAATAATCTCAATCTAATCTGATCGTTCACCAAAATATTGAGCTGCCGTTCGACATGCGACATAATAATACCCTTTGTATAGTTACACTACATCCATCATTCAAATCTGCATTTACTAACCGTTTAACATTGTTTAGCGTATTATCAACTACCTCCACCATCAGCTGTCGACCAGCCCGGCGTCCTCCCGCCGCCTCCCCGCCCCGTGCGGTGCGGAGACGTCATCATCCATCATGCAACGCTACGGGTATCTTTAACTCCACATCGACAGGGACACAACGCGGCGCGCCGCCGCCACCGCCGCCGACCGACACCAGGATATGACACGGCTCTTTTGTAGTGCTTTTGTAATAGTCTAACAAACAAGTTAAAAGTGCCGATATGATCTCGGCGGAGGCGCGGCGGGGCGGGGCGGGGTGAAGGCGGTGGGGGCGAGGTGGAGAGATGGGTATCAGGCGAGCGGGTAACACGGTGCGGAGCTCGGTGCACGGGGGTCTTCAATTTAATGAGCCATTTGAATGTTCTAGGGTTCTGTTAATTACACGATTAATTTTGTGCACAACATTGTGAGAGTCCGCCCCTGCCATGAATGAATAAGATTCATCCATGGCCCCTGCACACAATTCACAAACACTCTACTACCTACTCTGCCCGCTGCTGGTGGTTCACTAACACGCGTCTGTAGTGCAATTAATTTATTTGTGTTCGTACGACATCATCACGCCATTGATACATATTAAGTACTACTTATTTGTCAACGTGTAAAAACACATTTCTGCCGCCGCGCGGTATCCGCCCTGAGGCGCCGCCGCATATAGGTCGAATATTCGATCACTTCCGGGCGCCACCGCCCCGCGCCCCGCGCCCCGCCCCCGGCGCCCCAGCACGCTCCACGCGGCACTCCTGCGCAGCGCCGCCTGATCGCCGATATCCGGGAAGTGAGGCAAATAATTACCTAAGAAAAACGGATAATAGTCGCAGTCGCCGCCGCGCCGCCGCCGCACCGCGCCGCATGCCCCATCAATATTCATTATTTACATCTGAAAGTTATATTGGGAACTGGGTTAAAGGAAATTGCACATTTCGGAAATAGCCACTTGAAACTTTCCAAGCTGATTTAATTTCTTGGGTCGAATTATGTTTTTTACGGAACATATCTGCTATGGTTTTCTCTTGGGTCCCGTACCTCAGAAGAGGAACAACTGAACCCTTATAGAAAAACTCTGTCTGTCTGTCTGTCTGTCCATCTGTCACAGCTTATCTTCTCCTAATCTACTTGACGAAATTGAAATTTGATACACATAATTATAGAGTTTGAAGACCCAATCACTGACGTACAGCGTAAATCAATGAATTTCGATTTAGGGGGAAAAATTAGAACGTTTTTAACATTGGAAATGTTTGTTTTCGTGATCGAGTATAGTGCCCCGATTTGTGAAATTGTGACATTTGCCTGTAGTTTCGCAGATATGAGAGGTAGACCATATGTCAAAATGTGCGTCTGCCGGAGGGCTACAAAGTGCAATCTGAATTCCCAAAATCGGTCGATAACTTTTTGAGATTTTCCAAAATTTCGGTCGGCTACACTGAACTAGACGGAAAACACGAACTATTTACATAGCCGTTTCGACCGACGACGTTTCATTCAGTGCGGTGGTACTAACCCGGGCGGGATAAACTCTACCACCATGTAAGGTAAGAAGGGAAGGAATCTACAGTTTTACGTGAAATCCGAACCACGGGCAGCCTCCAACGGTCATTCATCATTCATTTCTGACAAGATTCACTTCGTGATCCCTATCCCTTTCCTACATTTATTTATATCGAGAGCGCGACATGTGGCGCCTATCCACCCATAAGGTGTCTAGCGACGCCCAATGACATACGGGCGTATGCGGGAACACTTCATATTATAAAATCTAACGTATGCCGTTTGTATGTATATGTTCGTCGTATATGTAACGTTGACTAAAGGAAAAATAGCTCACTCAACCTATTTACTGGCGTAAAGGAAGGGACGTACCTACAGTTTTATACCGCTTCAGAACGGTGAAGCAGCAGGTGTAGATGCATGCACGTACCTAAACTTGGCCATAAAAGTGCAAATTAGAAAAACTCATTAGTGCATGTTTTCCGGATTCGAACGTCGCTCCTTGAGATCTAGATCAAATGTTTTACCTAGATAGGTACTGGAAATTAGAGCTAGCAGCAAATCCTCTCTACTCTTCCCTCTGGCCACTGATAAGCCCAATCCTGGGCGGCAGTATCATGAGTGCACTTGTTCCCTAGCCCCTACATATTATAACATCCAACGTCTGCAATCTGTGTTTAAGCATGTGTGTTTGTATGTTCACTTATTAATATATTTTTTTTTTATGGAAACTGACACGGTTGGCTACATCACCTACAACGTCCGTGATGTCAGCCCATAACACCGGGTGAACTAGGTGCCATGTCAGTGCTTCCCCCTTTGATCGTGCCGTTATAACTCAAGAACGGCTTAAAATACTTGCGGTTTTCGCCTATGCATTGCGACATATCTCCGCCAGGTTAAACAGGTTATAGTTGTTTCAGGATAGGCTTGAGATGAAGTTTCTCAAGCCTATCCTGAAACACCCATAGGAAGTATTCATTATTTGAAGAAAAAAATCCACTCAAATCGAAATTCCGTAATTTTTTTTTCATACAAAAATTGAAAATTGTAATAAAAACTCGATGGACAATGAGTACGGGGAGATTTGGCAACAGTCTAGGGAGTGCAATGGTCTAGTCCAGTGCCCTTTTCCTTTTGATGTCATTCAAATTTAAGTGTTTGGAATTTACCTACATGCAGTTTAATTTTACTAGTTAAATATGTAAGTTAGTCATTTTATTTATTTAATAAAGGCGGACGTTAACCGTCCACCAAAGCTCGATGAAACGATTTTCACCAAAAAGTACTATAAAATGACCGAATCTGGGAAAGAGTTTTTCGTCTTCAAATATGGGCCCCTTTCGAACCCTGAAGTTACGAAACCCTACCCTGAAACATCCTGTATAATAGATATCACGACATTATTTATATGAGCACGAGTAGTGGGGTCGACAGTGGGGTGAATCACCTTTTTCTTGTAACGTAAAAACCAGCTGCAAAGTCAAATAAAAAAAAAGTGTATTACAATTTATTACTTAGTTAAAAATCAATAAGTATAAAATACTTAGGTTATAGGCATTTGAAATAAAAGAACAGAACTATTCATAATAAAACATTAACCAAATTTTTAGGGGTGACCCAGGGGACAATTTTGTATGGAAAAAAGGGGTTGTCCCCAGGGTAACCAATATATTTTTTTTTATTACTAAAAATTCTTTGTGCATCTTCTTTCTTATTAATCAATTACTTATCTGAGAGTTGCTGTAACTATTAAAATAAGGTGAATTTATCAAGATAATATCCTGTTTTCAGACAGATACCAAAAACAAGAAAAAGTTGATTCACCCAACGCAGTACGAAACAAATCTCCCATAATTCGGTTAGCTTTCATGTGGTTTACTCGAGAACTACTCGGCCGTTTTTCATACAGAATAGAGATTTTAACCGATTTTACCGTGAGCGGAGTCTAGTTTCATATAAAACTGTAGTTCCATATTCGCTTACCTCACTAGCTGTAGGCTAAAGTCCGCTCGGGGTTGGCCCGAGTGAGTGGCAAGCGTTTAGTTCCCACACAACAGGGGACTGGGTGCGGTGAGGGAGGCACATAGATATAATTATAATATGTAGGCAACTTGTCACATTTTGTAACAATAACATAGGTCATAGATGCTTCGATAAATAAAAATGCAATGTTTAAATAATATTTTATTACCGAATTTTATAATATAATAAGAATAATTACTAATTAATAATTACATTATTTTAGCTAACTACGAAAATAACGTATTTACAAAATTCACTTCTACATATACATACAATACAATCATACATGTACCTATGTGGCTATGTACATGTAGCCACAGCGTTACATATTCACATTCGGCCGCGAGCCGCGCGCGAGCAGCCAGCGCCAATCACTCTACAATAGGATATTTACATTTTTACATTTGCTTTGATAATAATAATTAATTACATTGAGAATATTAGCAGAGAGTACTTTTTTTACAGTTTTAACAACGAACGGAGTTGTTCAACTCGTACTCTCCTCGCCAGCTCCACATAACACACAAACTCGTCTTTCTTGCGGTTTTTTTAACTTTCTTTATGAGCGATTTTGAACATATAAGCCAATTAATTAATGATAGGTGAAGTTTCTTAAGTTTCGTAGAATTGTGTGAAAGGAGGCAGACTTATAACCAGCCGCAATTACCTCCATGTTACAATTTACATTGTCCTGTGTCTGCTTCCTATCAGCTAGGAAATGTAAATTGTTTTATGTTATGTGTTGTAATTAATTTTGTCATAAATAATTTTGCTGAATAAAATATTTTTTTCTTTTTTCGTCCTTTTAATAATTGCTCCTCAACGTTGACCGGTAGTAGTGTTGGCGAGACAGAGCTCTCTCGAAGGCACATCTTGTCTTTATTTTCTCTATCCATTGTTTCTCGTACCTGCTCTAAAGTCGTCCGAGTGAACTTTCAAACATTGCATACAACTTATAAGCACTTTAATGTCCACTCACTCTTACACGATGAAAGCTTACAACGTACTGACTGAAGTCATCATACAGTTGTATTTACCTACTGAAGTGTCATTCGATGAACATTTTAAATTCCTGCTGGCATCTTTTTGACATCAAAAGATGCTCACGTATATTTTACAGACAAATAATTCAGTCTAATAATAATATAATTTTTGGGCGTTATTTCTAATGAGCTCTACATAGATAATTACTTTTTAAAGATCTTTAGGTAATCGTACGTATGTATGCAGATTAAGCTGCGAGATTAACGATTACTTACAAATAGTTAAGTATCGAGGAACTTGAAATGTGAACATTGCAAACCTGAATTGTTTTCCTGTATGGCGCGGTCACACGATTCTCTACAAATCCATTACATACTTACATAATTATGTATATATACAACCAACAAGCACTACAGTATGATGTGATCATTCTGTTACAAGTTGGAATACACCTGAACATCGCGACGATTTTCTAGCTAAGCTGCTACATACGCTATGTAAGTATCTACATACATACATCCCATCCACCGGTCGGTCGCGGTGACGAAGCCGAACTTCAAGTTGCTCCCACAGAACATAGAACAGCGCGGGGGCGCGATGCGGTAGCTTCTAGAGAGCGTTTCAACTAAAAGTTCCCTTCGCCGTTATGTTGGCTCCACTGTCTATCTGTCAAAACAGCGTTGAGGGTTGTTATGTGTACAAATTTACCCGTAATTATCGGTATTTACCGTATTTATTAGACGGTAAATACCGATTACATTATTAGATAATATAATCGTCACAATCTGGCAGCACGAATTTAAGCACTGACAGTGACACTGACAGTGGAGCCAACATAACGGCGAAGGGAACTTTTAGTTGAAACGCTCTGTACTTCATAACCTCTAGCTAGTACGTCAAACTGAAAGTGTAATTCCACATTTCGATAACAATTAAGAATTAGGCCATAAGTAAACTATTACTAATAATTTTGAGCTGAATTGAAGTTACGGTTAATGTAATACTAAAAACTCGACTTCGTCTCTCGCCGCCGCGCCGGGCTGACACTTCCGACAGGCTCATGCTGTTACACTTATGTACCTAAAATATGTATAGATAGTTTATAATGATATTATAATTCCTGAACAACTAAGCCGGTGTGTAGACAGCGGACAGATATCGTGCCAGGCGGCGGCGGCGCTGTCGCGCTAGCGGTCGTGCTTGGTGAGCTGTAGGGGGAGGTCCGGGGGCGGCGGGGGCGGCGCGCGGCGCGGCGCCGGCGCCGGCGAGGCGGCGCCCGTGTCCGACTCGTCGTCGTGCACGTTGATCTCCTCGTCGGAGTCGGTGTGCGAGTGCGAGTCGTAGAGGGCGGAGTGCGCCTGCGCGGCGAGCAGCGCGGCCGCCGTGTGCGCCGCGTGCGCGTGCGCCGCGTGAGCGTGCGGCGCGAACGCGCTCGCCTCGCGGAAGTGCGCGTGCGCGAGCGACTTGAAGGCGCTATTCTCGCCGCCCATGCGGGGCGGGGGCGGCGGCGGCGCGCGCGGCACGGGGGAGGGGCTCGCGGGCGGGGACGGGGAGGAGGAGTGCAGCGGGGGCAGCGGCGAGCCGCCGCCGCGCTTCAGGAGGTTCATGCGCTGGTGGCGGCGCCACTTGGCTCGCCTGTTGGAAAACCAAACCTGTCAGTGACGCGAAACAACACCATTAGTTCATCTGTTCTCAACTCGACTCGCGGGGGCGGGGCGGGGCGGCTTGTCAAATGGTACAAGGAACACTGAACAAATTTTTCAAAATCGATATAAATAAGTTATTGAAAATATGCACACTCGCGCGTCGCGCCCTCGCCCCGGGCGGAGCAGCGCGCGGCGGCGATGCAGGCAAGCTAGTCAGTACTTACATTAAGTAAATACGTGTAAGTACCTACGAAAGCTTTCTAGAAGGAAATATTCTGATATGAAAAGATTTTACATGTTGTGCAGAAAGGAATTTAATTAGTATTCAGGAAAAATAGAAATTTCTACAAGTACGTCGATTAACTCAAGGCCAATTATATTTAACCACAGATACTTATTAGAAAATGGCTACATGGGCGATCAAGCAATCGCTGACTTTATGCCCAGGGTTGGCTATAAGGCAGAGGATGTCAGCATATTTGCGCGCTCTCATTGGTTGTAGATTTCGACATACGATCGAGAGCGAGGTCTTGGTGGCGAGGCGCTCCCGCGTGGAGACGCAGGGGTAGTGAGAGGAAGTGTGAGTGAGCGTGGGCGGTGTACACACCTGGACGCGCACCTCGGAGAGCGAGGTCTTGGTATCGAGGCGCTCCCGCGTGGAGACGCAGGGGTAGTGAGAGGAAGTGTGAGTGAGCGTGGGCGGTGTACACACCTGGACGCGTGCCTCGGAGAGCGAGGTCTTGGTGGCGAGGCGCTCCCGCGTGGAGACGCAGGGGTAGTGAGAGGAAGTGTGAGTGAGCGTACGCGGTTTACACACCTGGACGCGCGCCTCGGAGAGCGAGGTCTTGGTGGCGAGGCGCTCCCGCGTGGAGACGCAGGGGTAGTGAGAGGAAGTGTGAGTGAGCGTGGGCGGTTTACACACCTGGACGCGCGCCTCGGAGAGCGAGGTCTTGGTGGCGAGGCGTTCCCGCGTGGAGACGCAGGGGTAGTGAGAGGAAGTGTGAGTGAGCGTGGGCGGTGTCACACCTGGACGTGCGCCTCGGAGAGCGAGGTCTTGGTGGCGAGGCGCTCCCGCGTGGAGACGCAGGGGTAGTGAGAGGAAGTGTGAGTGAGCGTGGATGGTGTACACACCTGGACTCGCGCCTCGGAGAGCGAGGTCTTGGTGGCGAGGCGCTCCCGCGTGGAGACGCAGGGGTAGTGCGACTTCTCGAACTCCTTCTCCAGCTCCTCGAGCTGCTCGGGGCTGAAGGTGGTGCGGTTGCGGCGGAACTTGGGCTGCTCGCCGTCCAGCGAGCCGGAGTCCTCGCCCTCCACGTCTGTACCCAGTACCACTCCGTTCATCCACTCTGATGACGCTAAACACGCCACTCATATGTTATGTTATGTATGAATACTATTTTACATGACTACCTTACAGTTGCTTCGCCACGGATGTAACATCCATATTATGAACATAAAAGATTTGCCTACATACATATAGGAAAGGTTATATTTTTTCTTTAGCATTAATTTTTTATAGACTGGCGTTGCGTTGGCTACATCACCGACTACACCCGTGATGTCGACTCATAACGCCTCGGTGAACTTTAGGTGGCATGTCAGTGCTTCTTTTCGAATTTGTCTGCTACGCTGAACTGGACGGCAAAGAAGAACTATTTTCTTAGCTCTATCGATCAACCTTCATTCAGTGTGGCGGTACTAATGCGGACGGGTTAAGCCGTACCACCTATTAAAGTTATAGACCCACAGTTTCACGTACAATGCGAATCAGGGCCAGTCTCAACGGTCGAACGTTATCCATCTAAATTCCTGCAGGTCAAATGAGATTGATTTTCATGAGTAGACAGTAGGTAGAAGAATTTAATTAATTTATTTTATATAATATGTAGTACAGTATAGTATTTTATTTATTATATACAGCGTGTCCCAAAATTCAACGTCAAGCGGGAACCAGGGAGTAGGTCAGTTTATGACTACCCAGGGAAAAATAAGAAAAAAAAATCTGAGTGATTTATTTTTTTAGAAAAAAATTAACTTTTTTTTTTTGTTAAAACTACAGGCATTCTGGTTTTATTTGGGATAGTTATCAATAGCAGAGTCATTTAGGCTTGCAATATAAAAAAAATAACAATTATATTTGCAAATTTGTAGTCGTAGTACCTAAAATGTTGTACTCAATTTTCAACGTTTTTCAAAAAATGCTCATATAATAAAAAACAAATGACTCAGATTTTTTTTTTTATTTTTCCATGGGTAAACTGGCCTACTCCCTGGTTTCCACTTGACGTTGAGTTTTGGGACACGTTGTATAATGAGATATAATGAGTAGTTACCGATGAGCCCGCGGGCCGGTGAGCCGAGGAAGCCGGCGACGTCGTGGTGCGCTGCGCCGCCGGGGCTGTGCGCGGCGCCGCCGGGCGCGTGGGCCAGCACGCCGGGCGGCAGCGCGCCGGGCCACAGCCCGCCCGCCCCCGCGCCCGCCCACGGGAAGGCGGCGTAGGGCGCGGGCGGCGCGTACAGCCCGTAGCCGGCGGCGCGCGCGAACTCAGCGGCGGCGCGCTCGGCGGCGCGGTTGCGCAGGATGCGGTTGATGGAGGAGACGCTCGGCGCGGTCGCGTTCGTGCACACCCCTGCAACACCGCGCGCGCGCACACATCACTACTCATCCTCCCTCGCCCTCCCACCTCTCTCTATTATTTATTTATTTATTAGGTATTATTAACTAACTACACGTGCGCATGCAGAGAGTAATGCAGTAAGCATTACTCTCTGCATGCGAGGTGAGGAGAAGCTAACAAACCAACTTGTTGTGTGGCCTCTGGTGGCCAGAGTTAGTGGTGCTCGCCCGAGCCGCTTGTTGCGATATTAATGCACTTTTAAGCTCCCGACACCTTTTTCTTTTCTTCTTTGTAATCCAAACAGGTGGCTGAGTCAGAGGGACAAGAGCACATGCTACGACCAGCCAGTATCACCTCCGAGGAGGTGCCTTACCGCGTAGGTTCCCATTTGAATTGCTGGCTCATTGGTGCATGTCAGCCGGATTCGAACCTCAGAGACCTTGAGATCAAGAACCTATCGGGGCAATCATCATACGTATTTAGTTTGGTCTCCACTGCCGGCGTGCCGTGGTCGCGCCGTTGTCGCCTAATGCGCAACCGCCCTTTCATATCAAGTAAACAATTACACGCGTTGTCGCCCTTGAGGTGACGGTACATTTAACTTCAATAATATATAAAAAATCGAGCTTTCCGTTTCATTCAGTGCGGTGGTATCAACCCGGGCGGGATAAACCCTGCCACCTAGTGAGGTAAGAAGGGAAGGGACCTACAGTAAGAATGCATACAGGAAGCTGGGCTGTGCCGGCTAGGCGTCTGTACCTAGCTATCTATTATTCAGCTTTTAAGCTCGCCAAGAGGAGTAACTTCGTACGTACCTACTTAAATGTTGAAAAAGTGAAATGTAGTATTATTTTATTAAAATATATTGTATTGTTAATATTAAATGCACCCAAATAAAAATATGGGTAAGTGATAACACTTGATGCCTCTAGGCAATTTCTATCAGAATACTGATAACTGCTAGGTGAATGTCGGAAATAAATATATGACATAATTTTATTATAGTAATACAAAACGACGCGTACTACGTGTAGGTATCTAATGGCATGGTATCATACAAAAATATTAATATTTACGTACCATATAAATATTAAAACTATATAATTATATACGACACCATTAACACATAACAAACAAGCAAACAATTTTATTGATACTTCCGTCTAAACTAACCTAAGCGGTTGTCATATAGACCAGATATAATATGCATTAAGTAGAGATATTAGCTAATTATTTGAATATAACTCTATTATGGTATTTTAATAATAATATATCAATTATATAAATAATATAGGTTTAGTTAGTTATGTAGAGCTGACTCGGTGGTTGAGATGAAAATGGATGAGAATTTGGAGGAGCTGGAAGTGGAATTGAGCAAGATAAGGTGGCACGTCTTGGGGCTATCGGAAGTCCGTAGACAGGGGGAGGACACGATAACCCTAGAATCTGGCCATATGCTCTATTTTCGAGAAGGAGACCAGCCTTCCCAAGGTGGTGTCGGGTTTCTCATCAACAAAGTCCTTATTAACAACGTCGTGGAAATCGTGGGTGTGTCAACGCGGGTAGCATACCTAATACTGAAACTCACAGAAAAGTACTCATTGAAGATTATACAGGTATATGCGCCCACGTCTACACACACTGACGAAGAGGTGGAAGCCGTGTATGATGACATCTCTAAGACGATTCATAACACGGCTAAAACTCAATTCACCGTTGTTATGGGGGACTTCAACGCTAAAGTGGGAGTACAAATATGCAACGAATCTAAGGTGGGACCAAATGGCTACGGAAACAGAAACCATCGTGGACAAATGTTGGCAAACTTCCTAGAAATGGAAGGGCTCTTCTTGATGAATTCTTTCTTCAAGAAGAGACCCCAACGGAAGTGGACCTGGGAAAGTCCCGATGGTGGGACGAAAAATGAGATTGACTTCATCCTGGCGGACAAAAAGCGAATATTTGGAGATGTCTCAGTGCTAAACCGGTTTAAGACTGGAAGCGATCACAGACTTGTACGAGGCACTCTAAATATTAACTACAAGCTTGAACGGTCCCGTCTGATGAAGTCAACTCTCCGCCCAAATCTGCTCCAAGTCTCACAGAGCTCTGACAGCTTCGAGCTAGAGCTTAAAAATAGATTCGATTTGCTGGAAACCACAGCGGACGTTGATGAGATGACCAACAATCTGGTGCAGGTCGTTCGAGAAGTGGGCTGCAAACATTTTAGAAATCAGCACAAGGGGAAACAGTCGAAACTTTCGAGTGAGACACTGGAAGCGATGAGACAGAGACGCGAGGCAATAGTTGATTCGTCAGGTCTTCGGGCTCAACATGCCAAAATAAAGAAGCTGATACGACGCGACCTTCGCCTGCACAATACACGCCGTGTGTATGAGGCGATAGAGCAGAATAAGGGCTCCAAAGTGTTCGTGCAGCAACTGGGCAGAAGCCACCTGACGAAACTTAAAACTGCAGATGGTCGAGCTGTCTCATCGAAGCCAGAACTACTCACAGAAGTCGAAAAGTTCTACGAACGGCTATATGACTCACGAGCTGCTGCTCCTACAGTCCCCGACAAAGACGACCGACGAGCCAGATTAACCCGCCACTACACGGAGGATATCCCAGACGTCAACATGGGCGAGATCAGGATTGCTCTAGAGCAGCTTAAAAATAACAAGGCTCCTGGTGAAGACGGAGTTACTACAGAGCTTCTCAGAGCCGGGGGGACAACGGTCCTCAAGGAACTACAGAGGCTCTTTAACTCTGTCATACACGGTGGCATTACGCCAGAGTCGTGGAACAGGAGTGTGGTCGTATTGTTCTTCAAGAAAGGAGACAAAGACTTGTTGACGAACTATAGGCCCATCTCGCTCCTGAGCCACGTATATAAGCTGTTCTCGAGAGTCCTCACCAATCGTCTCGCCCGAAGGTTCGACGACCACCAGCCGCCAGAGCAGGCCGGATTTCGGAGGGGTTACAGTACCGTAGACCACATCCACACCTTACGGCAGATTATACAGAAGTCCGAAGAGTATAATCGGCCACTGTGTCTCGCTTTTGTGGACTACGAGAAAGCCTTTGACTCTATCGAAACCTGGGCTGTTATGGAATCCTTACAGCGATGCCAAACCGATTGGCGATACATTGAGGTGCTGAAATGTCTCTATAGTGCCGCGACAATGACCGTGCAAATACAGGACCAGCAGACGAAACCTATCCAATTGCATCGTGGAGTCAGGCAGGGAGACGTTATATCTCCGAAACTGTTTACGAATGCATTGGAAGATATATTCAAGCTGCTGGATTGGGAAAAGCACGGCATTAATATTAACGGCGAGTACATTTCACACCTACGTTTCGCGGATGACATAGTCGTGATAGGCGAATCGCTGGAGGAGCTGAATCACATGCTGAACGGCCTCAATGTCGCCTCCCGCCGAGTCGGCCTCGGGATGAATTTGTACAAGACGAAAGTCATGTTCAACGAACACGTCGTCCCGGGGCACGTAACAGTTGGAGAGGCGACCCTCGAAGTTGTGCAGAACTATGTCTATCTTGGACAAACCATCCAACTAGGGAAGCACAACTTTGACAAGGAGGCCAACAGAAGGATTCAGCTAGGCTGGGCGGCATTTGGGAAACTCCGCCACATCTTTTCATCCTCCATCCCACAGTCATTGAAGACGAAGGTCTTCAATCAGTGCGTTCTGCCGGTAATGACGTACGGAGCGGAAACGTGGACCCTGACGATGGGCCTGGTCCACAAATTTAAAGTCGCTCAGCGAGCTATGGAAAGAGCAATGCTCGGCATTTCTTTGACCGATAAAATCCGTAACGACGTGATACGTCAAAGAACTAAGGTAGTCGACATTGCTAAGAAAATAAGCAAGCTGAAGTGGCAGTGGGCTGGGCACATCTGTCGTAGACCCGACAACCGATGGGGTAGACGGGTGCTCGAATGGAGGCCACGTACAAGCAAACGTAGCGTGGGACGCCCCCCGGCTAGGTGGACAGATGACCTAAAAAAGGTAGCCGGGAGTGGATGGATGAGAAGAGCGGAAGACCGCGTGTGGTGGCGTGCCTTGGGAGAGGCCTATGTCCAGCAGTGGACCGATACAGGCTGATGATGATGATGATGATGATGACTCGGTGGTGGTGAGGTGACTCCGTGTCGGCGAGTGGAGTATTGTAATGTATCGGCGCTCGTGATCGCCTCGCTAGGTAAATTCTGCTGTTCTGTAGTCATGCATCTACATAATTGGGTTCCTAGAACTCAGATGACAAGATAATGCGGCGCCGCGGCGGCGGCGAGCATGAAGCTGCTCGTTCCGGGCGTCACCTCGCTCGCTTTAAACGTGACACCCACAGATATACAGAAACAATGGCTAGATTGGCCAGCACGCATTTGCGGTGTCCTCGCGTTATGCGCTTATCGCAGAGAGAGGATGTCGACATGTTTGCGCGCTCTCATTGGCTGTAGATGGTCCCGCGATCACTACCTACTGTAATATGGTTGGTAGACATTTGGAGAGCGCTCCCGCTGATCTAGCCATTGTTCCATGTTCTGCGGTGACACCTCACTGTGCCCCCGTGTCGGTGTGCGTGTGAGCCGGTGTCGGCGTGTGCGTGCGCGCAGCTTGGAACGCAGGCAGGTATTGGATCGCGTGCGGGAGTAACCTTGCCACCGCTGCTGCTGTAACTGTAGCTACGTTGTATAGTGTGGCGTGGCTCTGCTCTGCGTGGATCCACTCATCGTTCTTCTCATCCATCCAGCCACTGACATTCCACCACTACGCGCTAATTACATAATTTTTTTTTTTTTGTGTTCCGTACCAACATTTGAACACCTATGGCCTCACTCCGGCTTCTGTCTGTCTGTCACAAGCTTCCAGAGTCAAACGTTTAAAGCTTGACTTTTTAACAAACGCTCTAAAAGCAGTGATTTAGACGTGAATAAATGATACAGATACATAAATAGATTATGAAAAAAATGTATAATTCATATTCACAAAATAAAGAAATAAGTCCCATTGAGTTTCATTGAGTTTAACGAAGGTTTCTGTTTAACCTAATAGAAAAAATTATATAATTTAATCTTTATTATTTGAGTTAGTTAAAAATATGGAAAAAATCATAAATACATTTGCAAGTGCATCGTAATGTCGATATAATATGTATAGGCGACATTGCGAAGTTTAATATTTCAAAGATCTCGACTCGCACTTGGTCGTTTTTTTGTTTTAATACTGAATCTATAACAGAGGTTTAATGAACCATAAATTAATGTGATTGATTTAGTTCGTGTGTATATTTATTTAGCTCTTTCGTAGACTCTTTTCGTTAGACATTTTAAATTCACAAAAATTTCGGATAAAAAGTTGAATTACAAATTTTAAAAACCCGCGACCTTTCAAAACCGCAAGTCAAAAATCATTTCTGTTTAGGTACTTACGAGTCGAGTGAGCAGCTCTATATTTTTATATTTTATTTACTTAGTAGCGGTACCCCGACTCCTTTAAGTAAGTAAACGGCAATTATTGTTTACTTTAAGGGTCGGTGTCTTGTTAAATTTGTAATTTATTTTATATCTCAAGCTTTTTAAAAAAAACCCTAATCCAAATCAGTCCATCCGTGAGACGTAATTTTTGATTACTTTATAATTAATCGA
This sequence comes from Nematopogon swammerdamellus, assembly GCA_946902875.1. Lineage (NCBI taxonomy): Eukaryota > Metazoa > Arthropoda > Insecta > Lepidoptera > Adelidae > Nematopogon > Nematopogon swammerdamellus. The sequence continues at coordinate 27,582,278 of OX336337.1, read as the reverse complement.
TTACTTGATTACTAACATAGCTAAGAACCATCCCGATTAAACCGCAGCTTTCTAATAAAAAAAACCGCATCCAAATCGGTCCATGCACAGACAGACACACAGATACATACACAGATACACACGTTAAACTTATAATATTATATATAACTTCTTTTGTTAATATTGTTTCTTTTACAATATTGTTCCTTATTTTGTATGTTATTTATTTTCAAAAATGTCTTAAGCTTTAATTTATAAAGCGGCCGATAACGGCCGCTCCGTCGGAGAAGGGTAAGCGTGTTTAATATGTTGAATATGTTGAGTTCTTTCAATTGATATTGTTAATTTTTTCTGTTTTGTTTTGTATAGTTTTTATTTTTTATTTTATGTTCTAAGTCCGATATTACGTAGGTAGTTATTATTTGAAAACGGGAGCCCCTGAAAATCAGCGCGCAGTCCTACTGCGCCTCAGCTGAGCGGTTTCAGTTTCACCGTCCTCGTGTATAATTTGTATAAAATTATTGTGTGTACTGCATCTTATGGTGAATAAATATATCTTCTTTATATATTTTATTTTGTAATTAGTATTACTTTATTAGAACAACACTTAAAAAAAATCTTTCTTTTTCTACTTTCTTTTTGCGTCGGGGGTTAAAAATAAAATGAAGTGATATTGAGGTCGCAGTCTCTGTGTAAGATGAGTCCACGGCGGGTAATTTATTGTGGAGGGAATGTTTGTAGTTGTTATAATGGAATCATCTCCTATCGGAGACGACTCTATTTTTAAAAATATTCAAAATATCACAGAATTTTTGGTCTTTGGGTAAAATATGTTAGTATAAAAAGTATATATTTTTTAGATTCTCGCAATACAAGAAGAAACAACGGACATTAGAAGTACAACAGAAAAGGCTGTATACGTTAATTAGTTTTGCCTGTCCCGAAAAGGGACGAATAAATATTTAAAAAAAGTAATGTAGAGTTGGGTCTATAATGACAAGTATTGGTTACTTATTTAATAACGACATTTGTATAAGCCTATCCTGGAATATGTAATTCGTATATTAATGTAATACCGCAATACCGCCGTTTTAGAAATATGTAAATGCATCCCACACCACACGCGGTCTTCCGCTCTTCTCATCCATCTACTCCCGGCTACCTTTTTTAGGTCGTCTGTCCACCTAGCGTGCCTTGGGAGAGACCTATGTCCAGCAGTGAACCGATACAGGATGATGATGATCCCACACCATGTATTGTAATATCTTACGTATACCTTGCACTGTATATTATGTACCTACCTACCTAGGTACATGCAGTGCAGCTACGTGTATGCAAGTAGTTAGAGTATACAGATGAGCTATACGTGTATCATCTGAATAACAAATATTCAAGTATTCTTCATATTATTTATTTTAAACATTAAATGTTGCAGTGCAAAGTACAAACGTATGCTGACAACTATATTATGTACTAGTATTAATAGCACCATCTATAGGTAGGTTAGGTGCACTACAAATACAATAATATACTACATTGCTATTCATCAAGCGAAGTGAAGTGAAGTAAAGTGAAGTGAAGTGAGGTGAAGTATCGCGACGGCCATCGAAATAATGAGTTCAATTATCGGCGCGAGGTGTGTATTTTACTGTAAATATGTAATTTTATAATAGTTATTGATTCCGCTTATTCATTGGTTAGAACCTATTAATAAGTGAGTAGGATGTATCGAAATGACCGTTGATGAGATAATGCTATAGCTGAGCGATACGTTTATGTAATTGTGACGGTCACGCTACTCCGCCGCGCCGCCGCCCCGCCGGCCGGGCGGCAGGACTCGCTGCGTCATCGTCATCGTCAGCAGTGACGAGTTAGGACAACAGCCCACTCGATCCTCAACAGTCATCGACTGCACTGGCCGAGGCCACCGCTACCTATAGTTTAATCGCTCCTCATCTTATTAATCAACTTTTTTGTGGGTTTTTAAATGACCGTTGTTCACATATATTTTTAAAATAAGAACAGCTTTACTCACGGTCTGACAGTTTTCTATCAACCGTTACGGGGCAGAGTGCTCAATATATTATGAGCCACACGTCTGGCCCTATCGTCGCGCCAGGCAGCTATTTCGTTTTTCATGACCACAGTGGAAGATCGATAGCCCTCGTGCAATGAAGTTAAGAAACGCGTTTGTCCATTATTAACTGACTATTTTTCTGTTATTATAACTTTCATTGTGTTCACAACACAGAACCGCGATAGGCGGCCGTGCCAGTCGGCCGCCCCTACAGAGCGCGGAGCGTTTTTTTTTCTCGGTGCTTCACCAAAATGTATCAAAGGGCTATCAAGGTTTACACATGCTGCAGTGTGTTCACATCTCAAGCCTTCCGACCCCGCCTCCTCCGCGCCGCCTCCTCCGCCGCGCCGCCGCCGCCGCCGCCGCGACGCTGCTCCAATTCTCATCCGTCACCGTAGTTAATGACTTCCATTATACAGTAACTCGTCGACGCTTGACGCCGCTTCAAGCGCCCGGTTATCATTTACCCAAAACACAAAGACTTTACCGTATAATGGTAATGATCGGGCGAGCGCTGGAGCATTGTTAGCACGTCCGAGGGACAAAAAGCTCATCGCTCGAGCCGGCGCGCGGCCGGCAGCGATTACCGCTCCCGGCCGTGTCATGTGAACCCTGCCTGCTCGCGTCTCTGTGTCCGCGATCGTGTTGCCATCGAGACCTCTCGAAGAAACATTCCAAACAGAATAGTGTGCTAGTCTGCGCCGCTGATAGTTCAGTGCCTAAATGTATACAATAAATTATTTGATTTGATTTGATTATTTTAATTTTGTATTCGCCCATTATATTAGCACGGCGAGTAAGAGCAGACAAGAAAACTCGCCCGCAGCCAACAGGTGTTTTATAAATATTGACAACATTAATTACAATTGAGTTGCTGCGATTTGGAATAATATATTTTAGTGTATTTGAAAAATTAATTTAACTTTCTACCAAGTTATATTCTGGTGTGAATTTCTAAATTTTGTCGGCAAAGACTTATCTGCCAGATATTTAACAGTCATTATTAGCATTTTTATCATCTTATAAAAATAATTAGTTAAAAAAATATTAATTTAATTACCGAAATACATTTACCGTACTCAGGTTTGTTGCCTCTCTGTTGACGTATGCGAGTACTTCGTCCATATCACAACCTCAATATAAATGTACGCAACTACAACTTTTTCAATGCAACATTAAGAACACCCTGTTAGTTCCCTGTATGTCCACAATGGTCTAAATTCAGGAACTGCTCACATCCTACCATATCGCGTCGAGTCGGCGGCGGCGGTAGACAGTTACCCAAAATGGCGCAGTATCATTACAGAGACATGCGCGCGCAAATAACAATTACCTTTGACAATTTACCATGTCGTGCTCGCCCCCCGGCGGCGGCGGCGGCGGCGCGGCGCCCGGTCCGCCATTGCGCCGACATTATCGCACATGGACAATGGACGCTGATAGTGAGCGAGCATTGAGCACACACGACACGATATACATCCCGCGCGCCACCACACATCCGTCCGCGTTCACAGCGACACCGATATTTGTTTAAAGCAGATCGTAATCAGCAGGTGCCGCCGCTGTACTGTTGGGAGGAGGGGGAGCGGGAGGGCGACATATGCCTAGTCATGCTCGTGCAATTTGTCTGAAGTTCGTTAAATCATGATTAGCCACAACGGCCTTAATGAGCGGAGCGGCTCCGAGCTGCGAGCGAGCCGGCGGCAGCGGCTCCTTCCTAATAAAATATCGCGTTATCTCTTTCAATAAATCAAAGAAAGCTAGTGGAGTATGCGGCGCGCGGCGCGTCCCACATCGCGCCGGTAAACGTTCACCGATCGCAGGAGATGAGGGGGCTGGCTGCCTACTGCGCGTGAGCCTCCGCCACGCCTCAGTAGCGAGCAAAGGCGAGCGATACTGGGAGCATGACTTGTGTGTGTTACCGTGGAACGGGGCACATACAGGCGGCGGCGGTGTGAGCCTACACGGCCGCCGTACGCCGGATTTGTCGTTGGCAACAAATCCGTGTGTAAATGTCGCACTGTGCGGCTCGGCGCGCGGCGCGAGGCGCGAGGCTCGGCGCCAGGCTCGAGTAGTGAATGTGGGGCTTTATACATTACCTTCTCCTAGGAAGAGAGAGATGCTTTTATTCTATAAATATTTAATAGTATATCACAGTGGTGCCCATACTTTTTTCAATGAAGATCTACCTACAAAAAATTAAAGGTTGTGAGATCGACACTTGTACCTAAGGTTTTCGTTGTTAAATAATTTGTAGTAATTTTTGAATGAATTGAAAGCTATGTTCATTACATCCTTTAGGTATATTAGTTACTATTGCGGTCCTTGTGGAAGACACCACCCGGAAAGTGTTAGTCACATCAAATATTATGAATTCTTTGATGTTTCTACTAGTAACTTCTTGCTCTACATATTTTCAGCGATCGACCGTTTGGGCACCACTGGTATATCATATTCATCAGCGTGCTAAATATTTATTTACATACTATGTATAGGTATGTAACAATCATTTACTTAAGGCCGCTGCATACGTAGCGGGGCGCCGGCGGGAGCGGAGCGGAGCGGGGAAATATTCTCCGAAAGAATATATTATATCCCGCCCCACTCCCGCTCCGCTCCGCGATTGTTTGTATAGGGGAACTGGTGCGGTATGTAGCTGTGGCCAGGAGTCCATCGAACAATCAGACACAACCAACAGCGCCACTCCTCGCGACTGCGACGCCCGCGCCGCGGCGCCGGCGCCGGCGACAAGACCAAGCCAGGCGGACAAATGGTTGTCATCTATTTTATTGACATAATAAAAACCCATTTGGACAGGAGTGGATTGAAGACGCCAACAAAAGAAGAAACGGAAATAGATATTAATCAAAACCGAAATTATTGTTTACTGTTTATTTAGCATCTATTGGCAGTACACTGCGCTCTGATTTGTCATATTTGCATTGTAACTTTTTTTTTTTTAATTTTTTTTTTTATTATATTTGGAAAACCCAACAGCTCTATAACTAAATTTAACAATTATATTATATTAACTTACGAACTACAGCCAATAATAGGTTTCCACAAATTACATTCTACAAGTTACCAAAGAAGTAAGTGAGGTGTGTGTGTGTGTGTGTGTGTGTGTAGGTGTGTAATGTGGGTGTACTAGGAAGGAGGGTGTGTAAAGGAGAGGGTGTGTGTGTGTGTGTGTGTGTGTACATACATAAATATTATATATACATATATATATATAATGTGTTAGGGAATATCTGCAATCGCTTTATTTATTTCAATTTTAAACAAATTTCTTGGATAGTGAAATGGATCAATATCGCTGAACTGGTTATTGTAAGTTTTGGCAATGCGGTTGAGAACAGAATTAGCTGCGTAGTTGGTCTTAGCCAGTGACGAGTGGAACAGGCGGTACGGTACAGGCTCAAGTAATTTTAATTCCGGTGCGTGTGCGTGTGTGTGTAGGTAGTCTAGATGTGTGCCTGTAGTGAGGTGGTGCGGCGCGGTGTATGTCGGGGCGCCTCATCGCACTCAATAATCAGTTTAATTAATCGATAATCAACAATCGAGTGTCGTTTTGTTCCCTTTGTAGCAGGAAATGGTCAAATTGTCACGCTTTTGAAGATTCAGTACGATTGTCGCTGGATAGAGTTGTCACCGCGCGGCGGAGCGGGGCGGGCGCGGGGCGGGCGCGGGGCGGGCGCGGGGCGGGCGCGGGGCGGGCGCGGGGCGGGCGCGGGGCGCGCGCGGGTAGTGACGCGACGCGCTATACAAATACTTTTTTATTTCTTTAATTAAGTACCTGTCTATTTGTTTGGATTGATTCGTTTTATTTAACTGTGGCGTAATGGTTGTTAATGTTGAAACTATTCAGTTTGTCGACTGTATTGAAACGAAATATTTATCTACTGCACCAGTTAACAATGCGTTTCGAAGATTAATGGAACTGTCTAAAACTTCTTATAGCATTGTACGATGTTGGCTAAACACAAATAGGTACGTAGATATGTTTTGTAGGGAGCGTGAAAAAAGTTAATGTTTTCGGATAGGAAGAATGAGATGATGAACTTCTTTGGCGCGAGGCTCGGATAGAACACGAGCGTGTAGGTACATTAAGGTATATTGACTAAAAAGTTACCCTGATAATATACTGCTAACCTACGCTAGTTAGGTCTCTTCGGTACGAGGACAAACAAATAGGGGTGTTACGCGACCGCAGCCTCCGCTGCGGCGGCGGCGGGGGCGGGTTCGTGAAAACAGCGCGCCGCGAGAAGAGGGAGCCACTACAACGACATGATAACGGATCCGGAATACATGAGCTCGCCCGCTGCGCCGGAGTGCCGGCCGGAGCCGGCCTGTGAAGTGCACGAATTACACCAATTCAAAAAAAAAAAACAATCGATTGTAAATCAGATTGTGTTGAGAAGCGCAGAGTGCAGTGACGCGAACTCGCGGCGGCGGCGGCGGCGCGGCACCGGGGCGGGCGGGGGCGAGCGGGGCGAGGCGGGGTGCGGGGCGCGGGGTAGGCATTGTGGAGTATTGCGGACGCGGACGGCACGGCGGCGGCTCTAAATGAATTATTCCCAGTAAGTATTATTAGGCGGACAAAACGACAAGGCGAGGCAATCAGGAGTCACCCGCGGTGCGGGGGCGGGCGTGCGGGGGCGCGGGGCGCGGCGCGGCGGGTGTCCGCTCGCGGATAGACCGCGCGCTCGGCGCCAACCTCTCTACACTCATAATATTATCTAGTCTAGTACATCCAAAGACACGATCTGACTTATGTTATATTATATCTACAATGTGAAAATGTAAGACATTGCTAAATCTAAAATACTTAAATTAGTGAACCGTTCATCGATTCAATTACTTTTTTTTATAATTATATTGCACGGTGCAATATAATTATTGTATACACGTATTGACGGGTGCTCTAATGGAGGCCACGTACAAGCAAACGTAGCGTGGGACGCCTCCCGGCTAGGTGGACAGATGACCTAAAAAAGGTAGCCGGGAGTGGATGGATGAGAAGAGCGGAAGACCGCGTGTGGTGGCGTGCCTTGGGAGAGGCCTATGTCCAGCAGTGGACCGATACAGGCTTATGATGATGATGATGATAATTATATAATTACTTTATTGATACTCTGGTAATTAATAAAAACCAATTAAAAATTGAAAAATAACAAGAGATTAAAATGAAAGGAAAACTAAATAACTCCTCCATTGGGAAGGTTTTAAAGCGGTCCCATGAACCGAAGCAGCGTTACTTATATTCAATTACAATTTTATTTTTTTCAAAATTTCGTGAAAATGTTGCGAAATCACATTTTTCTCTGCTTTGTCGAAAAGGTCCTAGATCTAACGGGTAAAATATTTATTGATATATTTATTGAGGCGCTGGCACCCGGGCTACTATAGGTGCTACGGATTGCGGGCGGGGCGGCAGGGCGGCGGGGAGGCGGGGGAGGCCGCCACACCTTACAACTCCTACTGAATGGCTCGCCGCGCCGCGGAGCTCGACAAAGCCGCGAATTAACAGTTCCGATCATTGAAAGAACAAATTAAACACGGCCGCGCCGCGCAGCGCCGAGCCACGGCCGCGGCGTAACGAGGCGGACGCGACGCGCCGCACACTTCACAGCTTGCAGGAAATGTGTGAAGTGTGCACCGCGCGCGTACGCCTCGTTACTGCGAGTCTATTTCCTCCAAGCTGCACACAAACACTCATCTCTCCGCCCTCGAGCGGAACACGCGGATTCGCGTGGAGGTGCAAGTTATCCGCGACGAAGATGCCTCTCTATTGAATCCGTCTAAACATTAAAATAGTTTTTTTGTTGTAAAAACCAGTATGGGTAGCTGTGCCGAGGGAGCAAGTTGCTCGACACGAATCAGCGAGTACTATATCCACAGACTTGCGGACTATTACACTGTAGAGCCGTCCAGCCTGTTGAGTATGGTGCGCATGCTCTCTACACCTGATTCACTTAATTAATAAGTCTTTGTAGTCAGAACTCTCAGCAAAATTGTTAATCTTGCTCTCAAGCTGTGTTTTAGATGGACTATGGGCCGTGTTATTATGTGGCTAGTCACTAAATACTTGTAAAAATATGTTTTAATAAAATACCCTGCGAAGTTTCTTGTCGGTTCTTCTTCGTGGGTGTAATCGAACCGGATAGAACAAATTGTGACAAGTTCGAGCGCAGTCTAACTGCCATAAGAATGATCAATAAACAATACAATACAATACATGGAGTAGAGTAGAGCATAGGCAAATACTCTCATATTATAGCAACTCCAGTAGCATCAATATGCTACCGTAATATGCTATACGAGTAGTTAGTTACTTTCTAATTAAATAAAAACAAAAAAGAACCTATAAACGGAGTGATTGTCAACAGTGAGCGGTGTCGGAAGCCCGCTCACTGCGCCGGACCGCGCAGGCGCGGACGCGCGCTCCGCCGCCGCCGCCGCGAGCCGATAGGAGTTGGGTGTCAGCTGTGTGAACCAATTTAACGCTGTAACAAATCAATATGGCATCCGAGTATGCTCCGCGGTCCCCTCCGCCCCTCCGCCCCTCCCTCCGCCGCCCCCGCGCGCGAGATGCGTGATTTATACGAAGCTAACAATGCGGCTGCCTCGTTAGTAATATGTCGAAAAAACCGTAAAACACGCAACTATAAAAGCGGTAAGTATTGGGCGAGTACGAGCCGCTGTTAAAAAGTAATTCGATGAAGGAATGCAGATTGTATGTGAGAATCTCCGGTAGGCGCGATAGCGTTTTACGATTCATTTTAACGTTCGACGTTTCGAGACAATGATTAAAGCGAACTCCCGCGCAGACGCGCGCGTTACTACCGCGGCGCCGCGGCGGAGACCTCTCGCTCGCTAGACGTGCGAGCCCTGCTGCCACCGGCTAGGAGTGACCACACCAACAAGAAGCCTTTGCAGTAAAATGCGATAAAAACTAAACGCAAAATCATCATGATTACACGCGCGCTTCACCGCTCGGCACCGGTGTAAAACTGTAGGTCCCTTCCCTTGTCCCTTACTAGATGGTAGGGTCTAATTGAAGCCGACTGGATAAGCACCACCGTACTGGATTTAAGATGGCCGCATAGCAACCTCGGTTGTGTTCTTCTCTAGTCCAGTATAGTTAGTCAGCAATCCAGGGAAGTCTGCGGTATGGCATCTACCTTCTCGGAGGTGATATTATTGGCTAGTCGGAGCATGTGCTTTGACCCCTCCGACTCATACCGTATTACATAAAAAAATAGATAAATAAATCGACTTTACAGCCTATAGTACGGGAGTGGATATAATAAGAAGGTATCATCATTGTATATACCGGTGAGTTCCCTTTGAATAGCTGCCCCTTTGCATTAAAATAAGCACTTGTCATAGATAAAATGTTTCAAAACATAAACAGCTGACAGGATTAAAGACAGTCTACTAGAAGCGATCGACAGCGGCGGACGGACGGGCGGCGCGGCGTGGCGCGCGGGGCGACGACGACGGTGTGAAAACAAATTTAATAGAACAGGCGAGCACAAATTAGAACACGTAGGGTTCCAACAAAACACCCAAAACATTCCGTGAGTCGGCGTCGTCGCGCCGGGGCGGAGCGGGGCGGGGGCGGGGCGGGGCGGGGCGGGGCGGGGCGGGGGCGCCTCTCTCGAAGCAGCCGTGTCGCCGCGCCGCCGCGCCGAGCGTCGACCCGGCCGCAGTCGCACGATCATCAAAACACTTGTCGAACCAATCCCAGTTTTAATAAGAATGGGCCTACTCGTGTTTAGAGCGGCGATGACTCGGCGATCCGGAACAATACGTTGCGTAACTTATAGACTAAATCGATCGAGCCTTACGAGCCGAAACCGAAACCGAACTGCCTCCTCGTTAATGTTGCTCGACGCAACCGAAGCACACACACACACAGAGAGAGAGATAGACACACAAACACACACACGACGAACACAATCCTGCCGCGTAATAATCAACCGAATGCTTTCAACGAGCTTGCACTGTGTGCGCCACAGATCAGATTAATAATGACTAGATGAGATCAATCAAGAATCCGATTAGGCGCTGCATGATGGGGAGAATTCCGCTTATGGCAGGGCATGTCGACATGTTTGTGCGCTCTCATTGGCTGTAGATATCGACATGTGATCGTGCGTGGCCGCGTATCACAGTATGCGCATTGCTGTGAGTTGATTCGTAGGAATGGTTCATCTAGCCGTTATATAAACTCATCTGTGTTGTGTTGTGTAGCTACGTAAGTACTTGTATTGATTGCGTTGAATCTCTTGTCTGTTTCCTCTCATTAAAAGATAACGATACGATATGGGCCATACGCAGGCTTGACGGTCCCTCGCCGCCGCAGCCTCCGCCCCGGTACAAATAGATGAATCAGTAATTGTTGAATGACTTCTCAGTGAATGTCGCTTGTCGTAATATTGTTGCGACTGATATTTCATTTTGCAGTTCTATATAAATGCTCTAGTCACATTCTTGCTGCGCTGTATCGGCGGAGTCGGTTCTGTTGTATCGGAATATTTTGTAATCTTTCGCATCGATTACTTGTGACATAACATAATATTATTTGATTGAACGCGCTCGGCGCATGCGGCGGAGGCGGCGGCGGCGGCGGCGGCGCGGTAATAGAAACTCGTCCCGTTATTATGAAATTAATATGAAACGTAATGAAGAGTTCGGTAATGCTATTGTTGTGCGCGACGTGTAGTGGAGTGTAGGTAGGCAGGCGGGCTGGCGGGCTAGCGGACGCGCTCGGACTCAACTCGCTCATTGTTACGCGGTTTAGATGAAAATGAATTAAAATTGAATTAATTTCCGTGGCGCTCTCTCCGACTGCTGCAGACGCAGCTCATCACTCTTGTTGTCTGTCGCTCTTACTAATTCATTCTGTTTTATAGCTCATAAAAAATAAAAACCGGTCAAGTGCGAGTCGAACTCGCGCACCGAGGGTTCCGTATCGCTATGTCATGGTTAGCGCCACTCACGCCGTCTATGGCGTGTTATGAAATGCTTCATATTAGTTTTTTTTTTTTTATGGAATCTGACACGGCTGGCTACATCACCTACAACATCCGTGATGTCAGCCCATAACACAGGGTGAACTAGGTGCCATGTCAGTGCTTTCCTTCATTTCATGTCGGCTACACTAAACTGGACGGAAAACACGAACTATTTACATAGCCGTTTCGACCGACGTTTCGTTCAGTGCGGTGGTACCAACCCGGCCGGGATAAACCTACCACCTAGTAAGGTAAGAAGGGAAGGGACCTATAGTTTAACGTGGAATCCGAACCACGGTCAGCCTCCAACGGTCGAGCGGTCACCCATCCAATCACTGACCGCGCTCAGCGTTGCTTAATAACAGTTGACTAACCAACCGCGCCACTGAGCTACCGAGGCTGACGAATTTTCTTCTTCTTATCCCTTAGTCGACTTTTACGACATGCGACGGGGAGAGATGCAGTGGGGCTATTCTTTTTAAGTACCGACCCCACACGGTACAGTTAAATGTCATGATTAGTTAAAATGCTTAACGCCCTATTCGGTAGATGGCGCGCGCGCATACACGTTTTCATTTCTTCTATGGGGACCCCCGTGAATTTTTTACTTTTTCTTATTTTTATTATTTGTTGTTATATCGGCCATAACAACACATAGGTATTCTGTGAAAATTTCAATGGGCTACCTATTACGGTTCAAGAGATACAGCCCTCGGACAGACAGACGGACGGACGGACAGACAGACGGCGTAGGCTTAGTAATAGGGTCCCGTACCGGATACGGAACCCTAAAAACAAAATGTTTGCGAATGTACGATCGGTTCTGGAGGACAACACAAAGATAAAGAAATGTGTTTCGAACTTTGCGGCGAAATCTTTCACGTGTTCGCAGTAATCGATCGTGCAGCTCATACCTACAGCGTAAACGTGCATTAAGCGTGCGACCTTTAAAAGGCCAAAATTGTTGAGACGAGTTGTACGAGCTGCGAGTATTTAAACGTTAAAAAATAAATAAATGCGGGTGCACTGAGCCACCGACTCCACTTAAGTCGTCAAAATAAAACATAAAACATGAGCCCGAGTTATTTTAATGCCACGAGCGGTAGTCGGGGCGAGGTGAGCTTTCAAATAAGTCGGGAATAGCTGACGCGTTCGTGCGAGCCTGCGCGGGATAGCGCTCCGGTCGACACGACGCATGCGCGCGCGAGGATGTCCCGCTCCTCGAACTTTGCCAAAAATCTGACCGACAGACTCGCTCGAGTAGAAACATCTAGACATGTCAGCCCGCGCCGTCAACTCAAATCCCATATTGTACTTCGGTGTAAAGAGTATATAACGTATATTGTATTTGTGCGCAGTAACTCAGTGTCACTATCAAACACATATTACACCAGCACTAACGCAAACGTAGAGAACAATAGTAAAAAGCGGTCAAGAGCGAGTCATTCCCGCACAAATTATGGTTCCGTACTAAAAAAAAAATGTTTTTTCCCCGAAAATATTACATTGTCGAAGAAACCTGCAGTTTTCCTTTAGGTAATCTATGGCTTAATATATTACTAACCCTCCGAAAGTAAAAAAATTGGCTATATAAAATTAGAAACTTTGGAGAACAGGGGGTGGGCGTTCATTTTTGTTTATGGATAGCGCGACATTTGGCATCGTTAGATACCTACAAATAGGTGTCTAACGATGCCCATGGACATTCTGAGTTGCACGTTTTTAGCTATATCATTAAGACCACTGAACTTCAAATTGTAAAAAAAAAATGTTTTTAGAATCCTTACAGTTAGCTCTTTCAAATGATACACGATAATGTTAGTTCAAACTTTTTTTATTGGTATCAAATTGGCACCCCATATTAATGTTACCGAATGTTAATGAATGTTTATAAATAAATATTTATAAATAAAGTTTTATGGCTTTGCGCCATGGCGCCGTGCGCAGATTCGCTTCCCTAAGCCATATAACTTTATTGCCCAACCGGACACGAGGTTTTGATAATACTATAGTTTTTGACGAGTGTGCGTGTCATCAAGATCTATCATTATACCAAATTTCAAGTTTCTACGTTACTTTCGAGAAAAACCTCCGTGACATACGGACGGACACCGGGGTGATCTTATAATGGTTCCGTTTCTCCTTTTAATGTACGGAACCATAAAAGCATAACAGAAATATCAAAGGCGTTGCATTTCATTAGTGTCAATATTTATAATAAACGAACGATGTTAAAGTCAACCGATATTGCTATACTTACTTGCTACTACTGACTGCTACGCGTACATATGTTACAGGCAAGCCTGCTGTCTCAAACATTTTATGACCCGACGTATATATTATGATTTAATGTGATTCTCTGACAAATTGATTATATTGAATAATAGATTTTAAACTTAAATCAGTTTTACGATATTGACATCTAATGTTCTTGAATGTTAATGTGAATTATTGATTGTATGAATGTATTTTTAACCGACTTCCAAAAAAGGAGGAGGTTCTCAATTCGTCTGTATGTTTTTTTTTATTTTTTTTTTTATTTTTTTTTTTATTATTTTTTTGTATGTTTGTAACACGATTTCTCCGTCAATTGAGGGCCGATTTAGAAAATTCTTTTTTTGTTAGTTAGGTCATACTTCCGAGGTGGTCCCATTTCAATTTTATCGAAATTGGTTCAGTGGTTTTCGAAAAATCAGCATAATACTATGGTGTGTGGTTACCTTCAGCAAAACTTGTGATGTGGTCGTTTTCGGCAATTTTCAGTTTGATAAATTAGTATGGTGTGTGGTTACCTTCAGCAAAACATTTGTGATGTGGACTTATTCAGCAATTTGCAGTCTGACACATATGGCGAATAATTCTGTACCACTTCAATCGATTTCGATTATTCGATTTCGATTATTCTTTTTTATGTAATATTACTAAAAAGAATGAAATAAAAACTGTTTTAAAAAATATTAAACCGATTTCCAAAAAACAAAAAAAAAAAAACTAAAAGTATTAAATACCTAATATTTTGAAATTTTCTCTGTCCTGTTGAAATACATGAATCGATATACTAGTGATACATATTCGGACCCTTGTTTCATGAATATTCTAAATTTGAAATTTTTTTATCTTTTCCGACCGGCGTTTAATTTATTATGGTACCTGGCCAGTACCTACTGTACCGAGTACCATCGAGCTGGTTTGATGATGGAGACAGAAGGTGGCCATAGGAACTCCTAAACTACACATGATAAACCCATCGTGTTTGGGCTCGTTGCATTTGTCTTCACGAGAAATTTACTTTAGACCTAAAAGATTCTCAATTCGACGGTATGTTTTCTTTTTTTGGATGTTTGTTACGCGATTACTCCGTCAATTGTGGGCCGATTTTGAAAATTCTTTTTTTTTTTATTTGAAAGGGGATAACCCTGAGGTTTTTGAAGTGAAAACTTCTTTAGCGGCTCTTGGCACTTTTTTAGGTGGGTAAAAATGTATAACTCGCGACATCGCGTCAGCGTCATTTTTAAAATGAAACCTTAAGTCATTGCGTTAAGGGTTAAGTTAGAGTGGCACGGGATCTGCCGGCACTCCCGGAGTGCAACTGTTAAGTAGGGTTCCGTAACACGTTTATGTCTGTCCATTCTACTAAGTTCTGCAAAATGAATGTAGGGTTCCGTAACATATGCATGTCTATCCGTTCTACTAAATTTTACAATTTTCAACCAAGGTCCTCCGACGGTTATTTTATAATAAAAGTAGGCTTCCGTAACACGTTTATGTCTGTCCATTCTACTAAGTTCTGCAACATCACCTACAACGTCTGTGATGTCAGCCCATAACACCAGTGCCATGTCAGTGCTTCCCCCTTTGATCGTGCTGACTACACTGAACTGGTCGGAAAACACAAACTATTTACATAGCCGTTTCGACCGACGTTTAATTCAGTGCGGTGGTACCAACCCGGGAAGGTTAAACCCTACCACCAAGTAAAATTACGAGGGAAGGGACTTACAGTTTTACGAGGAATCCGAACCTTGGTCAGCCTCCAACGGTCAGCGGTCACCCATCTAAGTACTGACCGCACCCAGCGTTGCTTAAAATTCAATAGCGACAGTTGACTGTCTGCACCACTGAGCTATCGAAGCTGACGTGGTCCTATTTTAATTGGGTCAAGATCGGATTGGAAAGCGAGGCGGAATCGCGAGGCCGAAGGCCGAGCGATTCCGCCGAGTACATTAATAGCAAAAAATTACTAAAAAAAACTGTGAAATAAAAAAAAAGTTTTAAAAAACATAAAACCGACTTCCTAAAAAAAGGAAAACTAAAAAACTATTCAAAATAAAAATATAAAAACCGCCTTCAAAAATATATGAAATAAAAACCTAAAAAAAAAAAAACGAACCCTAGAGTTGAAGGCGGTGCTAAAGCAAGCAAAAATTATGCATGAAAGAAAACATGAGTGGATGATAATATCCTTTGTGATTTGTAAAGCAAGCAAAAATGATGCATGAAAGAAAACATGAGTGGATGATAATATCCTTTGTGATTTGTGTAGCCTTTTTAGCACCGCCTTCAACTCTAGGGTTCGTTTTTTTTTTTTTAGGTTTTTATTTCATATATTTTTGAAGGCGGTTTTTATATTTTTATTTTGAATAGTTTTTTAGTTTTCCTTTTTTTAGGAAGTCGGTTTTATGTTTTTTAAAACTTTTTTTAATTAAACAGATTTATAATGTGACTGCATATTCAATTTCAGTTATGTTTGTAATAATGAAATCAATTTATACCTACTTATTTATTCAATTATTTTTTTCATAAGTCAATATTTTGTTGCAAATATGTGATATATACATAAGTAAGTAGTAAGTGTGGAGTAACCGTGTTCTACACTGGCGGCCGTGGACAGGAAAACGGAGTGTGTGAAGACCACCCGCCAGGTGGGACGACGACATCAAGTGCGTCGGCGGAAATCAGTGGTTCCGTACCGCTGAAGGTCGGGAGGACTGGAGGAAAATTGGAGAGGCGTATGTCCAGCAGTGGACGCTTACACGCTGACTGACTGACTGAAGTAGTAAGTAGAAATAAATAATAAGTTTGTGAACGTAAATATCAATGACACTAAAGTTACAAAAAGAACACATGTTTTTTTATTTTATTTTATATATTTCGGCGAATGGCGTCTTCAGAAATTAATAATAGATAATTAATTACTGAAGACGGCATTCGCCGAAATATATAAAATAAAATAAAAAAACATGTGTTCTTTTTAAATAAATATTAAGAAGCACTACAAAGTGATATATATATTTTCTTTTAATGTAAAAATATTATCATAAATTCATTAAAGTTACAAAAACAATACAAAATTTAACATTGACAAACGACAAAAGACTAACATGATTTCTTCCCGGCTTATTGTATTATTTATAGTATTATCTTGCTATAATATACCTACATTACATAGGTATAGTTGTAGGTACTTATACTAACAGCAAGAATAAAATCGGAAAACGAACAGGTAGCCTTATAATGTAATAGCAAAATGTTTTGAATACGTCGCATTTTCTTTTCATAGACAATTGCGCAATAAATGACGCTCGAACGTGCAAAGCATCCGTGTGTTGTGATTGGCTCATTTCGAATTCCTAAGTTCCGCAACAACCCCCGCCGGCTGTGATCGGTTCACGCAACATTTCTATGCACCCCGCCCGCTCCCGCTGCCCTTACCTCGCCCTCCCCGCTCCTATTATATTCTTGCGGTTAGTATTTATTTAAGATATATCTTGTAATTAGGGCGGTCAGAAAATATTGCATAAATATATGTAACTTTGTGGAATATGTTTTTCTTTAATAAAGAAACAATGTAGAATGTTTACGCCAAATTTAAATAGTTTGCGCAGTAGTTTCCAACGACCTGTAGACCTGTAGCGGCGTGCGGCTCTCGGTGTGCGTGCACAATTATATTAAATATATTTCAACGAGGAACATCGCGCATTATAACTGGTGCGATAATTATGAAAATATTATACTAATAGCAGTGCGCGGTGCGGTGCGGACCGCGCGCGGCGCGGTCGGGCGAGCGAGCCGCTCCGAGCAATAGACTTCAACGCGCAACTCCATAGAAAGAAACCCCGCGCTAGCCCTCCAACTACGAGTCCATAGTCCATATTTTCATATTTAATTTTTTATGTGTATTTTATTATTAATTAATAAATATATAGGTACTAGTCACTCTTAATTTTATTTTTAATACTGAGGTATTTCTATAATCTAAATAAATTATTGTATGTCTAATTATAATGATTTATTTGAACTTTATAATTATATGTTTTTTTATGTGACATAATTTCCATTCATTCATTATTTGATATAAATACCTAAGCGGCGGATGGCCGTGTGGTTTCGGCATCGGCTTCACATGCGAGAGGTCCGAGGTTCGAATTCGGTCGGCGTGTACCAATGAGTTTTTTCTGACGAAAACATTTACGTGCATACCTACACTTGCTGCTTCACCGTTCGGAACCGGTGTAAAACTGTAGGTCCCTTCCCTTTCCCCTTACTAGGTGGTAGCCGACTGGGTTGCTACCATCGTACTGAATGTAAGATGGACGCATAGCTGTGTTCTCCTCTAGATCAGTATAGCCAGCAATTCAGGGAAGTCTCCGGTATGGCACCTATCTTCTCGGAGGTGATATTGCCTTGTCAGAGTATGTGCCTTGGCCCCTCAGACTCAGCCCCCCCCCCCCCCATACCGGATAAAATAAAAAAATAAAAAGGTGATGTAGACAACCGTGTGAAACTGTTAAACGATTGTCTAAGCTACCTACATCATCTAACCACTACATGAAAAAAAGAACGATGAGCGGCCGCCCTGTCTCAAAACATACAGGCGCTTATATTGTAGGTACATCATCATATATTTAATTTCACTAATTAATTTGCATAACATTACTATAGAGTAATGTTATTTAAATACGCGTATATTAGTTACACAGTGCAGTGCAACCGAGCGGATCTCGGCCAAAAAACAGCTGAGCAGTTTGGTATAGTGACTAACCATTTGACGTAGCTAACAATATTACATATAAAGTCATTTTAAAATTAGTTTACATTGCGATTTAAAACCGTACTTAGGTACTTGTTTATGGCGGGTTTGTATGATTGTAATATTATTGTTAAGTTTAATTTTGACCGTTCTCATTAAACACTGAACATTTTTCCCGGAGTATTTTGGAGCTACGGCAGCTAGAACGCATAACCAATAAATTAATTAATTAATTCGCTATCGTGGCGTTGTATCTGTATGTAATTCATCACAAACACTCGGAAACCAGTAAATAGTTAAAAATAAAGCACTGAAGGATTTGTAACATAAAACAACTTCTGCCACACATAAAATGGCAAGCGCACTTATTCCCTGGTAATTAGAATGATATTCGCTTGTACGTGCTGTTGTGTGATAGGACGTTGTATTGCTGACGGGGCGGGCGGGCGGCGGCGGGCACGCATGTCCGCGAGAGGTGTCTCTGTTGCAATTATCGCAATTGGCTCGCCTTCACTCACTCCCTCCCCCGCCCCGCCCCGCCCACACACCCCCGCGCGACGCGAGTGGCCATCATGAACGCACGCACGAGCGACACCTACCGGCTTGGTGATCGCACAATGCGCACGCATCAACCGACCAACACTCCACACCGCCTGCAGTCTGCACTGCTGCGCGCTGTGAATGGATTCATTAGTTGCAGGCATTTTGTCAACCACCTCGGCACCTCTGTGGTGCTCTGCATCGGCGTTCGATGCTTGAAGTTAAGCACACCGAGCTCAGTGTTTAAAAAAAATTCACAGATCTCGTGCATTACACGACCTTCGAGGTACATTGAAAATGTACTCAACAAAATAAAAAATAAAGTATTACATTTACATATTTTTTATTATTTTTAAAAACACTAGCTTAAAAAATTTAAACTAAAATTTAGACAGAAAAAGAGATATCTAGGCTTGACATTACGTCTAACTAAAGTAACAAATTAATAAATATCAAATATAAAAATATTATTATTATTTTATCTTTATATTTTATTAATATTATATTTATATGTAAAAATCATAAACTTTAATGCTACTACTCAGATTAGACCGCGCGCCGCACATACCTCCCGCGGTATTCAAAATTCCGCCGCATAAAGGATAAGCTACAGCCTAGACCATGAGAGATAGCGAGGTCCCGTTTTACTGCAAATTGTAGCCCAACTCAATACCCCGAGGGTTTTTTTTCATTTTTTCGATATCGTTTTTCGTTTTCGAGAAATCGCCGATTCAATGAGAGAGACACCAAAAAATCACGTAATTTTTCGACATTTTTTAATTTTTTTTAAAAGTTTTTGACTTTTCGAAAAAACATTTACGCCATATTGTAGCCTTCGCCGAGCATCATCTTTTGACACCCCAATCATCTACGTAGCTGTAAAATTCACGACACCAGGGCGATGTCGCACTTTTCCTTGAAATGGGTGCCCTACCAACGCGATCGAAAAAACATTTTCAATGTTAAAATCAAAAAATCCCAACACATTAACAACCTATAAAAAGTAAAAAATAATTTCCGCTTAGTTAATTAATGGCGTCGGTCTGAGTTGAATTTGTTTACTTAGCGGTCCCCCAACGGTCTAAGGCCTAGTCCGTTTTTTGGTGTGTATTCATAATTTTCATTAATTATTATCTTTAAAAAGGCCAAACAATCAACGGCAAGTATTATTCCAACTTATTGCAGCGTTTGAGTGATAAAATAATGAAAAAGCGGCCACATTTGGGAAAAATAAAGTTTTGTTTCATGAAAAGAACGCACCTGTTCACACATCCGTAATTGCGATGACCAAAATCAATGAGTTAAAGTTCGCACAGCTTCCTCACGCACCGTATTCGCCAGATTTGCCCCCCTCGGATTTATTTTAGAACGCAACTAAATATAAAATCGCATTCAAGAACACGAACAAAGAGGAGCCTAATTGAATATAGCCTCCTGAAAAGACTCAAAACGAACCTTTAACAAACTGTCGAACCGTAGTAACAAGTTTAACCAAACCATATCTCATTTCATTACCGAACATCCGCCCGCTCACTCATCCGTGCCGCCCTCCCCGCCACCCGCCTCACCCCTCCCCTCCCCGCCCCGCCGCCTAACCTACTCCAGCCCCGAGAGCACTTGAGAGGCTTGCCTAGAGCCCGAGCCCCAGGTGGATAGGTGGAGAGGTGCTAAGTTTATTACTAAAACTGTCTGCGATTACTATTGATAAATTATCTTAATTCGAAAAAAAAACGCTCAAAATATTTTTTTTCAAATTCAAAATGACAAACGCAGTCAAATTGTCAATAATAATAAAATCGATTTCAAAATCCGTCGTTTAGGGTATCAAATTGAAGGAAATGGAAAGACGATACATAACACACTTATGAGCACAGAGTTTAGATACTTTTTTTATTTAAACCAACGTGGGTGACTGTGCCGAAGAACTCTCCTCGCGACACCACGCTCAGAGAGGCGCCATGCCAGCAGATCTGCGGACTGTTGCCTTAGTACATAGTACATAACGGTTGTCTCAGTACACAGGTGAGGTAATGAAGCGCGAATGTCGAACGCCGAGCACTTAGTGAAGTGGAGGGCGAGCCAAAACGCTTGCTCGTACACATTTTGGATAATCTGGTTAGAGTAAGCCGAGGGCGGGTCGGGGCGGGTCGAGCGATGACTGAGCCGGTAATGAGATTGTGTTGTCACAGCACAGTCGGTAGCTCGACACTCGACGCCCCGTCGCTCAATGTTTGTAAGGCGCTACTTGTTGGACTTCCACGAGTATTCTGTAAGAAACTGGGTACTGTAATATGCTACTGAACATAAGGTAGATCAAGGCTGCATTTTAGTTATGTGATTATTTTAATGTTGGTTATCGGCTTCGCTCGCTTCTAATTCAGTTATCAAAAATACTGAGTATTTTCTTGTGACATATTTGTGGAGAACTTAATACATTTTATATGTGTACATAATTACACCTGATTTCTCGAATAAATATCTATGCCGTGTGGGCGTTGTCATAGGTCGAGCTGGGTTCAAGTAATCGTTATATGTACTTTTCTGAAAAATTAAAAAAAATTGTGCGAGGCAAAAAGCCGAGTCATGTTGTGAAGAAACTTTCTCGAAAAAAAAAACAAAGTCGGCTGAAATGACTTGTGCGAGTTGGACTCGTACTTGACTAGGATAGATAGATAGATATAAATACTTTATTGCTCTAAAAACCATTTTACAGAAACAAACGATAAGTAATTTACACGAGCGGCAAAGTTTAAAAGTATGATATCCGTCATAACAACACATATTCTGTGAAAATATCGTCTGGCAACCTATTACCGTTCAAAACATATAGCGTTCGGACAGACGGACAGACGGGCAGATGGCGTGAAAATGTTATTGCTTTTTATATTTTTTTATAATCGGCACGTCACCTACATCCATGCAAACGCTTCAGAAGTTCCTTAGATGACGCTGTCAAGAAAAACCAACAGACAGAAAATCAGACACCATTTGAATTTTATAACAGTTAGGAATTGTAAATTTTTCGAAATTTTCAATAAATAAATGTTACTTATAATATCGAAATAAATGTGGATATATCATCGCATTTATAATACGGCATTGCTTTTTTATAAGAAAACTGGCTCGATAGCCGAGCCCAGCGAGCTGTCCATCGGACAATCACACAGCCAATAACACCGCCACTCGCGACATCACGCGCAGTGAGTCGTGTGTGCCAGCGACATGGCGGACTAAACGATTGTGAACGCATTTTAGCCTTTTCAGCGATTTCATGTTACAGTTCCCGGCAGCAAAAAATGCGCGATGATCTTTAGAAAGAGACCATCCGCTTGTAGAGCGTCGTCCCTGTCGCACGTCGCTGTGCGACAGGGACGACGCTCTACATTCCATGTAATTGTCTTTTTTAGGGTTTTTAAAGTTCGGCACGCATTATTTTGCTGGCGGAAACTGTACGTGCGGTGCGCTGCTCTTTGACCTTCAAATTTGTAAATCAAAATGTGGCCCGTTGGCCAGCTCCCGCGCAGTCGAGTCAGGTGGCGCGGAGTGCAAGTGTCGCGTGATGGGAGGAGCGCGGCCGTACAAGAAATAATAATTTATAAATAAATAACGAACTGGTCAGGTGCGCACTCGGTCTCAAACCCGCAGGTCCTCGCTCCTTCTATAGTTGTGTTAATCTTGCGCTTTCGTAACTAAACTGACATAACCTATTATACCTGAAAGTAAATTCTGAAATCTGTAATAAAAGCTTAGAAGTAGGTAAGTCATAGTTCTGGGGAAACTAACTGTATGATGAATGTGAGGGCTGAGCTTTTTAATTTATTCACGGAGATAGGTACAAACATTTTAAATAAATAGGAAATAAATAAAAATCCTAAAATTATATTGCAAACCAAATAGTTTAATTCCAATTTATGGGCAAACACAACATAATTATTTCATTTAATTTCATGGCTTCTAAAGTAAACTTGAATTTGTCAAATTGGTACATAAAAAGTAAACATTAAAAATAAAAATAATCAGCATTAAAATAGCCTACCTTACCTAGCTTTCATGTAAACGTCGCTAAGGGTGGATGGCCGAGTTGCGTTCAGGTTAACGATATACTTTCTCAAAAACAGTAAGTCACCAAAGGCTGAAGCACAGATTAAGTAATGCTGAAGACCGAATTTTGTTCAGGTAAATGATATATTCCTCGAACAGTGTCACTAAAAGCTCAAAGCGAGGCCGAGGGCCAAGCAAGTACTGTTAGTGCGCACGTTCGTGGCCTCTGCGAGCGGAGGCTGATAGATCTTTAAACGATTATCCCTGTTTTGTCTTCGTACTTCAACCACGCAATAAAATCTTATTAGATAAATAATTTTATGTCATAAATAAAAAAGAGGTTTCGTAAATGTCGTTACTTTCAGAGATTGATTCACAACACTATACATTTCATTCTCTCTTTCCTGCCGGAAGCCACGAACGTACGCGCTGACTGTAGTGACGTTTTTGCATTAATAATTGTTTTATTTCTTTCTGAAAGGTGGGCTGCTCCAAGTCTCTTTTTTTGACAATTTATTGAATAATATTAAACTAGTTCGAAGCTAACTTCTAAATTAGAATTTCTAACTTATCTTTATTTCTAGTGTCTTTGATTATGGGCAAATAAAGGGTTGAGGTGATGAAGGTTATATTTTGCATACAGTTAAATTATGTATTGTGTATTATTTAAATTTTATCTGAATGTGATTAATCTGAAATTTTATATTTTGTAACTGGTTTAGAACACCAGTACCTACTCTTTCTGACAAACGGCTCCTCTGCAGTGCGCAGAGGGAGAGGTTTTCTTCAGGTCGGAAGGGATAAGACGAGACCCTGCCGCGTCGGCCTGCGGCGAGACGTGCGTGCGCGGCGCGCGCGGCTGCGCCGTGCATCACGCAGGTTGCGTGCGCGGCTCGGTGCGCGGGGCGCAGGCGCGGGACGTGGGAGGCACCTCGCAGGCTTCTGTCACCATTGTCCTCCCTACGCTTTATATTGTTTAGTACGTACTCTAAAAAGCACATATTTTAGTTCTGTTTTATTACGTCAAGAGGAAATAAAATCTTTTCTCTATGCATTTAAACAAAGTATAATTAATGGATAAGTTTAAGTTAAGGTAATTACCTTAACTTAAACTTATCCATAATTAAGATAATTATCAATTTGCAAATTTTTATAAATGAAATGTATTATTAAATAAATGTATAATTTTTAGTTATGAGCTGTAAATATTTGTAATATATAAATAAGTTTATGCACATGACAAATTCACTATACCAGGAGCAAAAATGAAAATTCAATCATATCTTTTATTTAAATGTTGATTTTATAACTAATCTGTGATTGTCATGTAATATTTAATATTTTTAAAATTTGAGATTACTTGATATTTTGTTATTTATTATTTAGCTTAATTGGTCAATGATTTATTGGAATGATTAATTAATTTATTCGACTTGTTGATTTTATAATGCTTTTTGTGTTTTATGTTTAGTACAAGTTTAAAAGCAATTTTTTATTTTTAAGTGCTGTGTGTTACTTATTTCTGCTCTGCTTGTATTGTGTTTTTATTACGAATATTGTCATGCCTACAGGTGATATCACAATAAAGAAATTGAAAATTGAAATTAGACGTCGTTATAATTTTTGTATTATTTTTGATCTGGAAGTGTTGGAGCTGACAGACAGACATACAGACTAACGCAACTACCTTATAGCTAGAGATAAGATAGAGACAGTATATACAGTGTCAGCACGAGCGCGAGCGCCTGTCCCAGCTCTATGTGCAAACTAACTATTTTACTGTTTGGAGATATCTTCCCCTCGAGCGCGATCCGTCGTGCGTCGTGCGTCGTGTGTCGTGCGTCGTGCGTCGCGTCGTGCCTCCCCCGAGCTACGCCTCATTATACCCGTCCGTCCGCCTAGATACCTTGCCACCCGCTCCCTATACATACAACTACCACATAGTCCGGTACATGCACACTCCAATACATTGTAAAACTGTAAACATTGCCCGTCTGTACGTGACAAATATTTGCAAACAAAAATTATTCGAAATTGGAAAAAAATATATATAATGATTACGACCTTTTTTGGAATGTTTGCCTGTTTGTCAATTTGATTGTCTACGCATCACGTAGGTATTTTTTTTTTTTATGGAAACTGACACGGTTGGCTACATCACCTACAACGTCCGTGATGCCAGCGCATAACACCGGGTGAACTAGGTGCCATGTCAGTGCTTCCCCCTTTGATCGTGCCGGCTACACTGAACTGGTCGGAAAACACAAACTATTTTACACAGCCGTTTTGACCGACGTTTCATTCAGTGCGGTGGTACCAACCCGGGCGGGTTAAACCCTACCACCAAGTAAGATTAGGAGGGAAGGGACCTACAGTTTTACGAGGAATCCGAACCTCGGTCAGCCTCCAACGGTCAGCGGTCACCCATCCAAGTACTGACCGCACCCAGCGTTGCTTAACATTCAATAGCGACAGTTGACTGTCTGCACCACTGAGCTATCGAGGCTGACAATACTAATGAAGTTTCATAAAAATAAACGGTTTTTAAATAGAATGGCTATATATAATCTCACCGGTATGTGGGGTCAGAAGTGTACGCAGTGGGAGAAATTATAAATACTATTTTTTATTTCATTTCATGTAATCTCTTTACAATGTTTTAATTTTCTTTGAAGCGAAGTCTTTTAACGCAAGTTTGGGAATGGCGACCTAACTCAGAAAAAATTAAACGTCACGAACGCACGTCATTGGCTGGCACGAGTTTGGCTGGATTGTGCGTATTGTTGCCCATGTGAGTGAACGAGACAGAGTACTAGAGAAGCATATAGAATGCCTCATCCCCATTTATGAGAGTCTTTCGAAGTCGAACAATTTGTTAAACCAGTTTTCTAATAAAAAAAACACATTCAATCGATCGATCCGTTTGGGAGCTACGATGCCGCAGACAGACACACAGACAGACACACACACAGACAGACAGACGGATGCGTCAAACTTATAACACCCCTCATTTTGCGTCGGTGGTTAATAAAATGAAAGGATCGTCGCATACATGGTTCGAAATTATGATATAAAGCGTAAGAAGCTTCTTTGCTGTCGGATGTCCCGCGACACATCACTTTACCTTTTAGTTGAGGAATTAAATTATTTAAGCTGTCATTGTCGAATCAGGAAACAACGCGAGCGGAGCCACAGGCACGGCTAGTACATAGATACTATAATGTATACTGTTAAGCGTGGAGAGGTGCGCAGTGCTTATAAATATTAGCTTATTCTGCGGCGCGCAGTTATGTCTGTAATATCACTTATTATGCATTACCATAGACGAGTACACCCGCGGCGAAACACTCACGTCGTGCATGGTGCCTACATGCGACGGAACTTGTAGCCTACGCTCGTAGGTAGTGCCTAGTACCTACGAGCGTAGGCTACAAGTTCCGTACTCGGCTACGGAGCCAGTAACAGACTGCACTTATGCAATTAACTATTGCAATTGTATTGCTATATTTTAGTTTAGTTGTGTTCGCGTTCGTCTTCTTGTAATTTTTATAGCCGCCGACGCAAAAAGAGGGACGGTATAATTTTGACGCCGATACCTGTCTGTCTGTCGGTCTG
Organism: Nematopogon swammerdamellus; assembly: GCA_946902875.1. Lineage (NCBI taxonomy): Eukaryota > Metazoa > Arthropoda > Insecta > Lepidoptera > Adelidae > Nematopogon > Nematopogon swammerdamellus. The sequence goes on along the minus strand of OX336337.1, from coordinate 27,555,973 downwards.
TCTGTCTGTGTGTCTGCCTGTGGCATCGTAGCTCCCAAACAGATAGACCGATTCGGGTGAGGTTTTTTTAATAGAAAGCTGGTGTAACAGGGCTGGTTCTTATGTTCGATGAAAATCAGGTCATCCGATTTGAAAATTTAAATTTAAACAAAACAAAATTATTAAGTTATTATTTAAGTTATTGTTACCCGCTCCGTTGCCACTCGTCCGAAAAGGCGACGCGGATCTATGACGAAGCGCATCAGTAAAACGGTGGAGAAAACAACAATGGTATCCCCGCGCTTGGAACCGCGTCCCGACTGTCGGCAGGAGGCTGCACGTGACAAAGACGGGTTCGTACTCGTCGAGAGCAGGAAGAAGAGAAGGAAGAGGTGCAATAAGCGCGGATCTGCGCCCCCTGAAGAGAGCTGTTTGAAGGCAGCTCCCCGCACGGCTTTCATCTACGTGTCTCGCCTGCGAAAGGACATGAAGATCGAGGACCTCATCCGCCACGTCCAGCATAAGGGTGAGCGAGTTGAGAGTGTCGAGGCTCTTCCTTCTCACTGGGCTGACACGAACTTTTGCGCTTTCAAGCTGTGCATTCCTGCCGAGAAGGTGAAGACATTCCTTCGCAGTGAGTTTTGGCCCTCCGGTGTGGTGTTCCGGCGCTACAATCGCGACCTTCATCGTGAGGTCGCGCGCCATAAGTATGCTGAGCCCGCGCCGGAGCTGTCTACAACTGCCGTCCTGCACATTCAGGATACGCAACCCGCGCCGCCGCCGACGACGCCCGCGCCGCTGCCGACGTCCGCGCCGCTGCCGACGCCCGTGCCGCGGACGCAATCTGCGCCCACTCTACGCGCACCTGATCCACCGCGTCAGCAGACTAATATGACGCATACGGGTCTCTATTGGGACCCGTACAGACACAAGTGGAGAAAAAGTAATTTTAGTTCTTAGGTTAAGACATTTAATATGTATTTACAATATGGCCCTAGTTGGCTGAAATAAAGAGATAAATAAAAAATAAAAATAAATAAAAAATAAAAATAAATATATTAAGTTTAAATTAAGTCTCGTAAAAAGTTTGAAATAAAAGTTAAATTACAAATTAGAAAACCCCCGATACAAAAACAAAACTTAATAAGTAAAAAATAATTTCCGTTTAGTTACTTATAGGCGTCGGGGGACCGCTAAGTAATAAATACAATAAACTTGTTGTCAGCCTCGGTAGCTCAGTGGTGCGGTCGGTCGACTATTTTTAAGCAACCCTGAGTGCGGTCAGTACTTGGATGGGTGACCGCTTGACCGTTGGAGGCTGACCGTGGTTCCGATTCCACTTAAAACTGTAGGCCCCTTCCCTTCTTACCACTAGGTGGTAGGGTTAATCCCGCCCGGGTTAGTAACACCGCACTGAATGAAACGTCGGTCGAAACGGCTATGTAAATAGTTCTGTTCGTGTTTCCGTTCAGTTTAGTGTAGCTGACATGAAATGAAGGGAAGCACTGGCATGGCACCTATGGTGTTATGGGCATGACGGATGTTTGTAGGTAATGTAGGCAACCGTGTCAGTTTTCATAAAAAACAAAACAAAACATAAAAACTCAGAGCCGCGCGGTTTGGGGAACGCGACGCGACGTCAACGAGTGTGTGACCTGAACGAACTCTGCGTTTTACTTAGCTGTCCCCCGACCCCTTTAATTAGCTAAACGGACATTATTTTTGACCTTTTAAGGGTTGTTGATGTGTCGGGGGTTGTAATTTTTTTTTTTTTTTATGGAAACTGACACGGTTGGCTACATCACCTACAACATCCGTGATGTCAGCCCATAACACCGGGTGAACTAGGTGCTATGTCAGTGCTTCCCTTCATTTCGCGCCGGCTACACTGAACTGGACGGAAAACACGAACTATTTACATAGCCGTTTCGACCGACGTTTCGCTCAGTGCGGTGGTTCCAAGCCGGCCGGGATAAACCCTACCACCCAGTGAGGTAAGAAGGGAAGGGACCTACAGTTTAACGTGGAATCCGAACCACGGTCAGCCTCCAACGGTCGGGCGGTCACCCATCCAATAACTGACCGCACCACTGAGCTGCCGAGGCTGACGATCCCTTAGTCGACTTTTACGACATGCGACGGGGAGAGATGCAGTGGGGCTATTCTTTTTAAGTACCGACCCCACACGTTACAAGTACCGACCCCACACGGTACAAGTACCGACCCCACACGGTACAAGTACCGACCCCACACGGTACAAGTACCGACCCCACACGGTACAAGTACCGACCCCACACGGTACCAATTTTGTTGAATAAACCAATTTTGTTAGAAATGCGTACCTACATAGAAAATATTGAATTCATTATCAAATGTGAGAATAATTATATCGGACCTTCAACGGTACGCGCCAATAAATAATGTATATCGGCTTTAGAAAGAGACAATCCGGTTTTAGAGCGTATCGTCTCTTTCGCACAAACTCGCACGTTTTTACTAGGTCCCTACCATCTTTAACCCACCCGGATTGGTACCACCGCACTGAATGAAAGGTCGGTTGAAACGGCTATGTAAATAGTTCTAGTTCGTGTTTTCCGTCCAGTTCAGTGTAGCCGGCACGACCGAAGGGAAGCACGCTGGCATGGCACCTAGTTTTCCAAGGTCTTATGGGCTGACATCACGGATGTAGTACCTAGGTGATGTAGCCAACCGTTTTAGTTTACATAGAAAAAATTAAAAAAACGTCTCTGTGTGAATTAATGTAACCTGTAAAAATAATACGGATTTGATAAAACTAAAAACGCATACTACACCGTCGGGTAATTTATTTGGCACAGCGAATACTTTTTAGACATACATACACATCTGCATATACAGGTAATTATTTACTCGGATACGCTCGGATACTAAATATATTTTTTTAAGTTTCCTAAATTTGGAAAATTAAGAAAGGTTTTTTTTTATAATTTTCTGAAGTGGTCTCCGTTTTCTATACCTTCCTCTCGCAGTCTGCATATTGTTTTAATGAACTGCAAACGCATAACATACTCGTAGTAATAGTGTTGATTATAATGTAAAGAGAGAAGGTACAGACCTTCGGAGATGAGTCGCTCGCGGATCTCCCAGGCGAAGATGGTCGGGTTCTCGCGCTTGTACTGCTCGATCTTGGAGACGACCGCCGGCGTCGCCACCTTCGGCTTGCTGCCCCCGATCAGCCCCGGCGGCCGCAGCGTGCCTGCACACACACACATTCAAATACAACCAACCACAACAACATGCTATGTGTTTATAGTCCACACAACTACGTGCATTCCGCATTCCTTTCATGCATTAAATGTTATGTAAAAAACTATTTGCTAAATAAAATTACATCTTGAATTTTCTTTAAAAACATATATTTTACTAGGCTAGACAGCCTAGCAACAGTCCGCAAATCTGCTGGCATGCGCCTCACTAAGCGTGGCTTCGCGAGGAGAGGGGTTTTTGGCTCTGTCGACTGTACCATTGGTCTCTCGACACAGCCACCCATGTTGGTTTACATAAAAAAAACATATTTCAATTTTTATTAGTCAGTCAGTAGTCAGATAATAAAATTTTAAAATATATACAAGTTTATTGTGTCAAATGCTTGTCAAATGATCTGTGTCATTCATTTGGCACATTAAACTTGTAAGTATATTTTAAAATGTTATTCTGACGACGACTAATAAAAGTCGAAATATAGTGTAAAATGTGTTTTTTTTTTTAGTTTATTATGTACAAATTATTATAAAAATATTAAAACCAAATATTGGTCAAAATAAAACTATTAATTCTTATTAAATAAATTATCAATATTTTAATATGCGAGAATGTAGCAATTACAATCATTATTATTCTATACAAATTGAAACACATCACCGCATCGTAAATATTCGACAATAAAAGTAAGTAGCCATGTTGAATAATGCAGTGTGATGCGCGCGCAGCTCTCCACACTGCGCACCGCGCGCCCGCACCGCGCCTGCGCCGTGCCGCCACACACACGCGCACATAATACCCACTGCACGTCAATTATTATTTTCAAAATGTAGTCCAACTCACGAGGTCAATTGATCGAAGTTTTAAGAATTAAGAAACAGTGTTTAACTTTGTGCACACAAATTAATTTGTTTTAGGTGCTTAAAATTTAATGAATTACATTTTTTTTATATTTCACTTAATTTTTTTTTTTATTTTTAGTGTTGAAAACATCCGTGGTTCGAAAAATATTGTGGGTTAAACTGAAATAAACTTGATATTTTTCAGGTGCTTCTTCTTTATTATACATTTCCATTAGGCTATAGGCAGCTCAATTTAACCTGAGATGGAAATGAGGCTAAGTTTTATCGTATAATTTTTTTTTGAATTTTTATTGGAAGTACCAACAACGCAAATACACAGATTAACTAAAACGGTACAGGTACATGCGCCCCCATCACCGCGCTCCCCAAATATAGTTCAATGAAATTAATGAAATCATTAGCCACCGCTCACTGGTCACGGATAAGGCTCCGTCCGTTCAGTCAGTGATGATGTCAATGATTGCATATTCTGTTAGCACTCCACGCGCATGTGCAACAACAACTGACAAGAGCAGCGACTCGCGGACGCGACGCTCGGTCACAGCTCGGTGTTGTGTGCCGCGCACTGGATGCGGTCGGCCGGACGCGGACGGGTCAGGAATATCGAGCGCTTCTGTTTTTGCGCGCGTAATTGTCTCGACTCACGCACTCATCCATTATATAAATGGACTGGGAGCTGCTGCGCCCCGCACCCCGCCCCGCCCCGCACACCGCCCCGCGCCCCGCACTCCACGCGCGCGTCACTTGTGACGATAATCACTCGACTCGATCTGTCCGACGAGGGCAGCGCCGTCATTACGATGTTGTTTAGAGGGCTTTCAAGGTTGATTCAACTATCGGAAGTGTCAACTGATCTACATTACCGATCTGATTTGACTTTGCTCGTTGTAACTGCGTTAGAATTCGAGGTAATTATGTTCGATGCGTCACAGTCGGGTGAACGCGGTCGAATTGATATACCACGTGACAGCATGAACTGACGACCTTACAACATGCCAGCTTAATATCCACAGCTCAAACATTAGTTAGTAAAGAATGCAACTCATCTCTAAGCTCACCTAAATCGTTTCTTTGTCGCACCGCTAGAGTGTGGAACTGTCTTCCGGCGACTGTTTCCCGAATCCTTTAACCTGGATGTGTTCAAACGATGTATTAACAGGCTAGACAGCCTAGCAACAGTCCGCAAATCTGCTGACATGCCACCTAACTGAGCGTAGTTTCGCGAGGAGAGGTGATTTTGGATCTGTCGCCTGCACCATTGGTCTCTCGGCACAGCCACCCATGTTGGTTTACATAAAAAAAACCTTTGCATATGTTCTCAATCAATCGGCCATCACAGCAAATTAAATGTTTTTAAATAATATAGAATACAGAAATTAATTTTTCTAAACATTTTTTACTAAAACAATAACGACAGAAAATATCGGCGCGCCAAATCTGACAGGAAGCACGTCGTTGAAGTGCGCATGCGAAGTAGAACGCGCCTGGCCGTGCGTGGCTGCGCGGAGTTATGTCGGGTGCGGCGCGGCGCGCCTGAGCACTCGCTGTCGCGCAGGCTTGCGCGCGCGCAGCGATCGCTTCTAAGTAGAGGAGCTCCCGAAATGGAGGCTTCACCTGGCGACGCACGTCCCGGCGCGCGGCACGCGGTGCGCGACGCGGGCGTGCGTGTGCGCACCTCCGCGCACCATCCGCAGGGCTCCGGAAGCGGGGAGAGCCTTTTTTCAATAATTATAACATATTAGTAGGTACCTACTTCAATATTTACATAAAGCAATTTTTAGGGGGTGGAAGCATATAGGTAAAACGAATTAAAAAAATAATTATTAATCTTAACCATATGTTTAAGGAACATGCATGTTATGAAATAAATTGAACTTCTTTAAGCACGTTATGAAAATGGGAAGTAAACTCGGAAAAAACGTCACGTCACCGTCATCGTGCACTCACCACCGCGTATTTTTTTTTTCTTATGGAAACTGACACGGTTGGCTACATCACGTACAACATCCGTGATGTCAGCCCATAATACCTTGGTGAACTAGGTGCCATGTCAGTGCTTCCCTTCATTTCATGTCGACTACACTGAACTAGACGGAAAACACGAACTATTTACATAGCCGTTTCGACCGACGTTATAAATTATATGTATGTAGGTATTGAACGGTGCTGCCTTTGAGGAGGGAGAGGGGAGAGGGATCGGAGTGGGGAGGGGGGGGGGGGGGAGAGAGAGAAAGAAGTATAACTTCTAAAGTGCGCACATAAGTACACTTATCAATTTTTTTTTTCGCCTGCAGGCACCTCTAATAAAAATATTTACCCCTCCGTTTTCAGAAAATATATAGGTAGACTTCGGTACACTAATATTTAATCTCGAATCGGAATAAAATAAACACTTTGTAATGCCCATTATATTATACTCGCGTCACTTAGGACGCGACGCGCGACCGGCGCAGGAGTGTAACAAAAGTGATATCAGGTCACATGATTTTTTAAATTACGTTTAACCTGACAGAATCGTTTACGTACTAAAATAAAAATCTTAAAATATATGTAAAATGGCTTCAACGGTAAGCTAAAATTAAAACTGAAACTAAAACTAATAAAAGAACAAACATTACAGTTTTAAACAACACACATACAATATTTCAGTATGTTATGTATATAAAAAAAGTGCCAGTCGGATTCGCGCACCGAGGTTTCCGCACCACAAAAAAAAACATTGAAAATAAACACCTTTCTTGTATGGAACCCCCCCCCCTATTTTTTTATTATATGTTGTTATATCCGACATAATAACACATATTCTGTGAAAATTTCAACGGGCTACCTATTACGGTTCAAGAGATACAGCCCTCGGACGGACAGACGGACGGACAGACAGACGGAGTAGGCTTAGTAATAGGTTTCCGTACGGGATATGGAAACCTAAAAACGAAGAAAAATGTAACAAAAAGTACTATGTACTTTAAATACATTTTTGGAGAACATTTTTAAAAGAATGCAAGGAAGCAAGTGATGTGAGGTCAAGTGAATGGGCGTGGTAAATAAATAACATTGTAGTTGCCGCAAATTCGAGAGGGGGGGGGGGGGGGGGGAATTTTCCAAGATAATTTTTATGTTTAATTTTCCGAAGCTAAAATTGATTAAGGCGACACCGAATTGTCGTCGCCCTTAGCGCTTTGAGTTGATCACGAGCTGGTGTGAATGCTTCTCTAATTACTGCTAATTGCGAGCACAATCTGTTTTTATCGATCGTCGATTAGTTCGAGACAATGCATTGCATCGTAGAGCGTGCGCGAGTCCTGCAGGCGAGTCAGTTTGTATACTATTATATGGTTTACGTATTAGCACCGTCCGGCCTTTGGAATTAATGATGGTTCACAGAAAGCTGAATGTGCGAGCCTTATGTGGAGCTCGACTGCATGACGTCCATTCATAAGTCTTCTTGCGGTTACGATTCAATTCAAATTAATTTTAAAAGAGGCTTCAACGCAATGTGTGGTTATGATTTTTTTACAGAACCCTCTCTGCAGCGGGAGCACAAATGATCGATAAAGCGTCGATAAGGCTATATCGATCGATAAATATCTATTTGCTTCGTTTATCGTGACGACCGAGCACAAACAGTTCTTATCGCACGTCATCGATATAATTTAGCGATGCCATAGACAAAGATCGAGATGAAGGCTGTTTTATCGACATTTGTGAGCACAAACTATTTTTATCGTTGTCGTTTGACGTTTGACATCGGTTGTCTTATCGCTCCCAACATCAGTGGACGATAAACGATTTCAGTAATTATGGCTCAAGTTTTCGTGAATATGTAGATGGTGAGAAGGCTGCGACAAGTACAAATGCAGCATAGAAAGGTGCAGAGGAAGTTGATAAGGGATTTGGGACTTGATAAGGGATAACCCATGCGGGTTGCATAAATCGGAATTCCGCGATTTATACCGCATCTCACGGGAAATGGCTCGGAATATTTGTATGGAGTTTGAGGATGACCTCGCACCCAGAAAAACCATCGGTGTATTACATGTATAGGTACTTGCAGTAGACTATGGGAAAATTACGGCACCTCATTGAGGTGCTTGGCACCGTAGAGGCGCTACTTCTTACTTAAAACTAACAAAATGGCGGCGTGGTTTGACATTTCCGATCGATATAAACTAAAGTATTGCCATTATTTCGTCGTTGTTCTGCACTGTCGATATACATATCGACCTACATGTTTGTGCTCGCAATAATAGATAAATTTATCAATTTTCATATCGAGAACGATAGTTTATCTATTTGTTTGTGCTCCCGCTGCTGATAAGCTTATTCGACTTTTATATGACCTGACGATAAAATGTTTATCGTCCTCTGAATCATGACGTTAGCGGATTGCGTTAAAATAAACATATGTTTTACCCCAGCGCGTGCTTGTATTGTACGAGGATGGCTCGCTAGCCGCTACGCCGAGTGTGTTTCAGAATGTTGATGTGAAGTGTAAAGTTGTTGAACAACATTGAACCGCTAGAAATAAATCTTCATTATCTTATCGAGAATAATTTGATTGTAGCATCACCCAACCTCATAAATCACAATAGAATTAAGCTCATTACCCGCCTAAAGGTTAAGCTGCGGCTCCGCACGGACGGACAGCCTTATTATAGTCTCGTTACCTAGCGCACCCGCTCCGCCCCGCCCCGCTCCGCCCCGCCCCGCTCGGCCTCAGCGCGCAGTAAGTAAACAAACTACACCTATATATTTCACAGAGGGCCTATTCTGCTGTAATTCTTCTCGCTACTTGCTTTAATAACTTTTAATGTAGACTTCAATCAAACAAAAATATTATGTTTATTGCACTTTAAACAAAATTTGCAAAATAGCACTTAGTTCACCTGGTGTTATGGGCTGACATCACGGATGTAGTAGGTGATATAATAGCCAACCGTGTCAGTTTCCACATGCAAAGGCTATACGTAAACAAATGTTGAAATATTTACTCATAAATTGTTAAGTCAAATATTTATAAAACCGATACCCTGCGATACGATTAGAGTAGATACCTACTTATGTAATATTAATTTAAAGTTAATGTATGAGTACACTACTACCTATGCTCGTACATAAATAAAGTAAACATTTTGTTTAAAAGAAAGTAAAACTTGGTTGGGGGCGCTGCACGGCGCGCGTAGGGGGCGCTGCACGGCGCGCGTAGGGGGCGCGGCGGGTGGCTGGGAGCGCGTAGCGCGGAGGGTCAGTAGCAAAAGATTTGAACGAGCGCTGCCGAGGAAACCCTGCTATTCATAGAGAAATTCTCCAAATATAAGCTTCATTTCAAGTTATTTCTCTGATGTATGCATTTTGATTACGGAAATAGTTCTTGTTTCTATTAAATAAATGTTGTGATGTAAATAATTTCTTTGACCAAACTATTTAAAAATAAAATAAAATAAAATAAAAATTTAATGAAAATAAGAACAGAAGAACTATTCGACTTATAAATTAATTCGATTCCACCCCCCGCACTCCGTGCACTGGGCGGAGAATGCACTCTACGCAATCGACCTACCACGAATGTGCACCAACAGGTTCTGTAGGTCAATACTTTATTCGCAGAACAGGGAAAATGTGGAACGCACTCATCCTGCCCATCTGTTTCCCTTCAAGTACACCTGGCGTTTTTTTTTTCAAAAGGGGCGTAAAAAGACAGGCCGACATGGCATTCGCAATCCCCATGTATCACAGAATGTCCATGTGCATCGTTAGACACCTTCTCGCTAAAAAAATACATAAACAAGCCGTGAAAGGTGATATTAGTTAGAATTCCCCTCCACTCATTTAACAAGGTGCATTACCCAAGCATTTCTATATTGGTAATTCTCATCTTTTCTCGAACTGTGTCGGAGCGGCGGCGGTCACATCATCGTGTGGGTAGATTGTAGCCTGCGGCGGCGGCGGCGCGGCTGTCACGAGTCTAGCTCGTCAGTTGAGAGAGTCTAAGAAAACAGTTTAACTCGTTTACAGAAATGCGATCGACTCTTCATCGACACTTCTCTCAAATTAGAAATATCTCGAGCGATAATGCGGCGCGATCCAATTTCCGATATCGTTGTCGTAAAACATTTGCGAACCGGTCGCGCCGTCCAACATCTTAATGATAAATTATTGTTATGTTAAAATGTACGTATCGCTATTGACAGAGTAGTATCGTGTTATAATAACATTCTTATTGTGCTCCAAACTAAAATGGTGTCTCTTGCTCGTGTTGATGCCTCTAGCATGTTAAGTAAGTATAATAAACATAAGTGAACATGCTGTCGGCTCTCGCCGCTGAGTCGACCGAGTTATCAGTTCATAATCCGAATAAATCCGGCCGAAGCCGCATATTAATACTTATCGGCGAGATCTAGCATCTGTAAATTCGGTTTTCAAAAAACAGGCAGCGCCCTCTGTCAGCGCGGTCAGCGCACACCCGCCCAGCTGCCGCGCCGCGCCCCCGGGCCCCCGGCCGCGCGCGCTATCGCGCACATAATCTCGTCTCGTACTTTAAATTGTTAGGTATTTTTGAATTCGAGGAATATTATTAACTTGAAGTTCTACACAGTATTGATGTAAGATAGTTATGGAGCAAGTAACACAACTTCAAAAGTCAGTACGTGGGTATATAACGAACTCTAAAAGATTTGCTCAATTATATGTGGATATATCATTGTATGTAGAGTGTTCTTCGAGATCATGACATTACAAACATACTCCTGTAATATCTACTGATTTTTACGAACGATACTTAGAGGTGGGATAGTGTTTATTTATTCTGTCTATCTAAAGACACAGTTACAAGCTGGTTGCTCTGGAGAGCTCACCGCACCGACTGTCTGTATGTCTGTCTGTCTGTCTGTCTATCTGTCTGTCGAGTGTGTTGACAGCCTGTCCGAACAGCCTGAACTGACGCATACACTAATGTAGACGCAAACAATAATTAATTTTAAAATTTATTGAAAATTAACTGTACTCACTCGTATCTTCAAATAAACTCCAATATAATGAAACGAAATGAAACTTTATTGTCGACAGCATGCAAACAATAACAAATTACTAATAATTAATATATAAACCTTAAGTTATAATGTTGTCGACAAAGTAAGCGCAGTCATTATTGCTTATTTAAGTAGCAATCGCAGATTTTTAGCTTAACCGAAATTCTAATGAAAATTAAATAAGTAGAACGTGATTTTAATTTAATATAATCATTTTATATTACGATTGTTTGCAATTAAATTTTTCGCGGCCGCAACTATATCCTGCGTGTTTAGTCGCAACGAGGTGCGGGGGGCGGAGCGCTGGCGACAGACAATTTCATAATAATTTGGTTCAGTTCTCGGTCGGATGGTAATTCACTAGGTCTGCCGCTCTTGTACTTGCTATGCGTTGACCCATCACCTCCTAGCCTCCCACCGGAGCGACCGACGCTGAGCCTGAACCGCCCACCACCCCCGGCCGGGGGCGGCGGGGCGGCAGCTGGGCGGCATAAGATGGTGTGCCAATATGGAAATTGCGATAATTCTTCGTCGTATTCATTTTAAATTCGAATAACCGAAACCGGAATATTGCCGCTAACCTAACTAGTGTAGTAACATATTAAGACGGGGACTAATGAAGCGCACGTATTGCGCACATATTAGTGGGACTGCGGACATACTAGTAGGTAATTATTTATAATAATAACCTATATCAATATACCATTACTAGTTACTATGTACCTGCACACTCTTGAATCATCGCATTGATTGAAATCGGTTAACTGGCCTCCGCGGTTAACTCGTCGGCTTCAGTCCTCCGGAAGCGCGCAGAATAACCGCAGCGTTGCATCTACTCGCGAGCTTACGTCCCGGCGGGTACGTAGTGAGGTAGTGGTGAGGTAGTATGAGGTAGTGAGGTAGTGAAGTAGTGAGGTAGTGGTGAGGTAGTGTAGTAGTGGTGAAATAGTGAGGTAGTGAGGTAGTAGGAAGGTAATTAGGTAGTGAGGTAGTGATGAGGTAATGAGGTAGTGAGGCAGTGGCGAGGTAGTGAGGTAGAGGGGAGCCAGTTAGGTTGTGAGGTAGTGGGAAGGTATAGTTAGGTGGTGAGGTAGAGATGAGGTAGTGAGGAAGTGGTAGTGAGGTAGTGAGGTGGTGGTGAGGTAGCGGTAGTGAGGTCGTGAGGTAGTGAGGTAGTGAGGTAGTGAGATAGTGAGTTAGTGAGATAGTGAGGTAGTGGGGTAGTGGGTTAGTAAGGTAGTGAGGTAGTGAGTTAGTGGTAGTGAGGTATTAAGGTAGCGTGGTAGCGAGGTAGTGAGTTAGTTAGTTGTAGTTAGGTAGTGAGGTAGTGAGATAGTGAGGTAGTGAGGTAGTGAGGTAGTGAGGTAGTGAGATAGTGAGGTAGTGGGGTAGTGGGGTAGTAAGTAAGGTAGTGAGGTAGTGAGTTAGTTAGTGGTAGTTAGGTAGTGAGGTAGTGAGGTAGTGAGATAGTGAGTTAGTTAGTGGTAGTTAGGTAGTTAGGTAGTGAGGTAGTGAGGTAGTGAGGTAGTGAGGTAGTGAGATAGTGAGGTAGTGGGGTAGTGGGGTAGTAAGGTAGTGAGGTAGAGAGTTAGTGAGGCAGCGAGGTAGCGAGGTAGTGAGGTAGTGAGGTAGGTGGATGGAGACAAGAAGCGCGCTATGATAATTAATTTAGATAAATACTGAAATAAGTGTGCAGGCAGGCAACGCTTAATATCATTGTTCTTGTTGCGGCGCGGGCGGCGCGGGCGGCGGCAGCGGAGATGCGAGCACGAACCGTCGCTAATACGCGCTCATTAACTATTCTTTGCTGCAATAATCATAGAGTCATTAAAAAGGAACGAACATTGACTAGGCGCTCCCCGCCCGGCCGCCCGCCCGCCCGCGCCCCGCGTCCGACACCGATACTCCCGCAGAACCTTGCAGTGCGCTCACTGCTCACTATTTACTTGCAGATAATTACTGCTCGACGGACGAGCAATAAGTACGCACCGCCGCCGCTCTAGGTATCCACTGCGTACTCGCTGCACGTGAGGATAATGAGCCTGCGATGCTTAAACGCACTTTTAAATGTTAAGAGCTACGGTGCCAATTATTCTAATTAACTTTGTGCATACGGAATATGCTATCGTTTAAATTATTTCTTATCGCTCACTGAAGACCGATTTACATATCTAATGCGTATATATATATATATATATATAAACAAGTTAATAGAGGAAAAAATAATAACTTATATAAGTTGTCAGTTTAACTATTGCGAGCCGCGGTACTTACAGCTCGCCACATTAAAATAATCACCACAATTATTGGAGGCACGAAATTGAAATAAAGCTAGAATTCTCTCAACGCATGCGCACTGCAACGCGGAAGTTATTGTTGGTGGGTGAGCGCTACGAGAGGTAGGCAAGGTGCGAGGGGATAATAAAAACAAATAATTTTTAAAATATATTGGTTACGTCACAATACATTACTTACACTATAATATACTCTCTGCAGTAGTATTGATTTAACAATCGATAACTAATATAGGCATGTCTAAATTATCAATATTAATAAATGAATCTGTAAGAGATGGTCATGGATTAAGTTACTTTGTTTTATTGTGAGTAATTGCGTTTTTAGACTTAACGTATGATACTAAAACTAAATTTTGACGATTATTAGAAATCTTTTCTCTATGTATGTATGTTACTCCATAACTCTTAAACCGATCATCCTAATTCGATCAAACTTAGTACAAGCACATTTAACTATACGCGAGACAGGATAGGCTAAATAAAATTCAGTTCTGGGTACGCTAAGATGTGACTCTCATGTCATACATACATATACATATCACACACGCTAAATCCCGACAATCGGGGTAAGCAGAGTAATCGGTGTTGTGCTGCAAGAACTCTGGTCAATTACAGCACAACACCAACCACCACGTTTCGCAAAGTATTCGAACAAGATTCAATCGATCAAGCAGCAAGTAAGGCACGAAGACCCACCTGCTGCATGACTCGTTGGAAGTACCGTGCCAAGGTGAGAGGTGGCGAGCCTGTCGCCCTTTAGCACGGCATCTTGTCCTTATCCCTTAGTCGCCTTTTACGACATGCATGGGGAGAGATGCAGTGGGGATATTCTTTTTAAGTACCGGCCCCACACGGTCGGTGATCGATGTAGTTGTTTTTTTTTGTTTCTATGATTTCTAAATATCCGCGAGTGAGCGAGGTGTCAGCAGACACTGCACTGCGCACGCTCAGCGGTCGAGTGCGGCGCGGCGCGACGCGCGGGACGCGACGACGTCGTGTCCGTTGCCGCGGCGACATTGAGCCGCGCTAGTCGTGCACCACTTCTAATGTAACGCTTCCTCCTAGCTCGCGTGCGTGTGCGCGAGTGTGCTCGCTGTTTCCCCACTTTACTCCGCAATTTCTCCTCTCGGCCGCCCGGGGAGCCAGCGCCGCCGCCGCCGCCGGCCGATACTCGATACGCGCTCTCCGGCGCGAGGCGGCGCGCACGCGCGGCTCGCGCGCCGCTCCGCGCCGCACCGGCGGCGCGCCCGGAGCCGCGACCGCTGAGCGCGGAGGAGCTCTACGCGGCTCGATATTCCCGCGTTTGATTGATAGCTAAATTGCGGCAACCGCAACACCGATCATTTCTCAACAATTAAATCCGCAAGCTACGTGCATAATCGCATGACTCGAGCCAATTACTCGGGCGGTGCAAGCGCGGGGGCGGCGGCGGTGCGCGGGAGGGGTGCGGGGGCTAGACGCATGCGCGGCGCGGGCGAGCCGGCCTGCTCTCTAGAGGCTTTAGGGAAATCGCTCCGAATGTATGTGATTTGCGGAGAGCCAACTATGAGTGCAGGCTAATTTTCGCTATAAGTGTGTCGGAGGTAAACGGAGCGAGCTCAAAGCGCGGACCCCGCCCGCACAGCCGCACCGGCTTCGTGTTCCATCTCAGCCAATAATATCTGAGTCTACATTAGATGATCTCGTACTCGGGCTTCCTACTGCTTCACAATGCTTCGTGCTTCTGCACGGAACACTGGAGTTGGTCTCGCAGGGGTTGTGGTTTAGCGTTGATTCCCTGGTGCTTCCGTACTTGTATGTAAAGCATCAAACACGGGAATAAGTAGCGAAAGCTGCGAGTGGTGAGCCACTTAGAGCTCCGTAACCAATGTGGAGAATTGGTAGACATGCGAAGAATGTAGATCGGTATGTCGGTGCAACACACACTTAAATGTGGAAGTGGGATGGATTTCTCACGAGTTAATGACGCTGGACGAGAGTCAGTCATTCGAGACCGGTGGATCCCCGGTACACACTAGGTGGTGGTCATATGCACTTCCACGCATATACATAGCTGGCGAAAACAAAAGCCGTTAGGCTAGTACAAAACGCTGAGGCCCTGGGCACAGGTTGTGGTTGGATAGGGTGCGGACCCCAGTGGCAGTGAAGGCTTCACCCCCGGCTCTCGACATCGGTCGGGGGTTCCTTCGGGTGGACGGGTGGTGGCTCGGATCGGCTGGGGAAAGGTCAAAGCCTGTGTTTCCCATGGGATTTTTTTCGGAAGAACGGATGTTCGACAGAGCAGCTATGGGGCCTCGATCTGGCATACATGATCACTGTACTCGCAAGAGTGCAAGTGTAGACGTCTGGATTTTGTGATCGGAAAGTTGGTATCTCCGGACGTCTATAAACAAAACGTAAATCAATAATGATAGTAAAAAGGTGCTTCACAATATTCATAGTAGTCGAGTGAACGTGTTGTGTTGCTGTGCGAACCTTCGAGTAGCCATTGTGCATAAAACGCGTGGAGCGACCAAACAAAACGAATTATTTCACTGTCTCAATTTGTAAATACCTGT
Source organism: Nematopogon swammerdamellus (assembly GCA_946902875.1). Lineage (NCBI taxonomy): Eukaryota > Metazoa > Arthropoda > Insecta > Lepidoptera > Adelidae > Nematopogon > Nematopogon swammerdamellus. The sequence continues at coordinate 27,540,008 of OX336337.1, read as the reverse complement.
GAAGGACTATTGTGCGAAATAAGAAATATTTTCTGTATTTAGGAAAAACAAAGTAAAAATAGTGGAAATGGAAATGAAAGGTTTTGTTTAGTTGCTCCTCACGTGAAATTTTAATTTCATTATTAACAATGAAGAAAGTGAAAATTAAAAATAGAAGTAAAAATCTGCATTTTAATATAGCAGAACCCTCCTGCAAACAGGAGGGTAATATAATCAATGAGCGGTACCGCACCGTCTCCCCCGCCGCCGCCGCGTTGGTCGGCACAATATCGGGTGCGTCTTGCCGCTGTCATATCGCCCGCCCGCTCGCACCGCGTATAAACGCTCGACAATTAATCATCTCCGAATCAGTGTAAGAATACTAAACCGTTTAACGCCTTTGCGCCACTTATCGACTCTTTGAGGCACTTTGCTCGGCGGCGCCATTCACTCGCGGACAATGTGCCGGAGAAGTGTAACCGGCCGGATAATTAAATTTGAATTAAAAAAAGTTTTTGTGGCGCGTTCCGCCGAGTCACGAGGCAAATGGATCTGGATCTCGGCGGTGCGGCGGGGCGGGGCGGGGCGCGGCGCCACAGACTCTGAGCAATAGAGCGCGCCTATCACTGTATATAAACAGTAAGCACGGGTACGAACTGAACGCGTCACGAGTGCACAAAAAAAATTACCAGCCTTGCAAAAGTTGTTGATGAAGCGTCATATGTGTCATTATTTTCAAATAATTAGTACACAGTACACAACATTATTATTATTTTTTTATTTTTTTGACGTGATAACGTCACATAAATTGAAGAACACCGGCTGCACGCACGAAAAAATGTCACGTTCCATCTGAGCCTGTGTGTGCAAGCGAGAGCACGTAACAAGCGATAGAGAGGCACAATCGGCCCAAGCCAAAAGCGAACCAAGGGAATCCGATATTCGTTTGGTCGTTTATGTGATTTCGTGGCTCAGTGGTAAGTGTGTAGGATTTGTATTTTTTTACCATGTGTTCGAATCCCTCAAATTTTTTTTTGTTTTTTTTTTCTTTTTTAAGCAATGTTACGGTGTTTAAATTTTTTAGGGTGTTTAGTTTTTTTCATAACCACCTAAGAATTATTTTCGGAAATACAAACGTAACAAAAACGACATGCGTAGTCTTACCACTTTATGACGTTATCACATAAAACTATCATCCGTAAACCGACTTTACAGACAAACAATTTTTTTATAGTAGAGGCGATATGTGGCGCCGAGCCATAAGGTGTCTAGCGACGCCCATAGATATTCGGTCGCATGCGGGGGCTGCGAATGCAATGCCGGCCTGACAGGTGAATTTTTTGTTTGGAGAATTGCGACATTATCAAATTTATCGACATTTTGCATGCTGTTAAAAGAAATGTTGCGTTTTATTAGTGCAATAGTTGGTATGGGAGATGTGCTTACACTTCGCTGCCCGAAGAAGCCAGCACACACGCTCTCTATAGCTACTGATTCTGTGACGTCACCCCCCGCCGCCGCCGCCACCGCCGCCCCCGCCGCGCGCTCGTGACAGGCGCGAGGCTCTACCTACGACGCGTCGGAAGTATCACTTCCGGGGTAACTACCCCGTGCTGAGAATCTATTTAATATTATCTGATCAAATTGGAGAGCGGAATTTTCAGAAAATATTTCTTTTGTTTTCATTACTACACATGGCTCAGTAAAAAAGTTATTATTGAAAAACAGAAATCCTGCCTACCTACCTACCCACCGAGCCGCACCGAGGTCATCAATAATAGAGGATGCCTGGAAAAGGAAATCTCACTTTTTTAGCGTCGTCGAAGCTGTACTGGCGGGGAATTTTCTTCACTCACGTTTGAGAAAGCTATACCTATATCTTCGTAGGTGCCTACTTAATTCGGAACCGTATTACATTTTCGAAATTCAGCGCGAAATATCCTAAAACAATACCGTTAAGATCAGTCATGTGATATTAATTTATCCTCATATCCACTCTTGTAAAATTCAGTTTTGCGTAATAAAAAAAATCCACTGCAAATTAACACACCACAGACAAAACAATAGATTGTATAACGCTACCAAAACTTGTAGACCAATGGCATTAGTGTTAGTGATAACATGTACAAGTGTACGCGCTGAGTGCATCTATTAGTGTGCCGAGGACCGCAGTGGCGTTCACGCACACTAACTCACTAACTAACACTAATGCCATTGGTCTAAAAGTTTTGGTAGGGTAGTATCCAGAGTCAGCTGAAAATATTTCACTTAGACAATCAATTTTACAAGTTAAGTGAATGTTTTTCTTATTGTACATATAAATTCTGCTGACGGATTATTCAATTAGTTTTATATGTTTAAACTCAACTTATTAATGACTTGACAGAAACGTTGGTATTTTATATTATATTTAATTTAATTTTTTACTTTAACGTAATTAAAACTTGTATGTAAGTTATATTGAAAAAAAAGCTCTATAAGGTTTCTTACCCGGTTCTTCCTTATAGATTACACTGCTGAACGGGACATGACAAAAACAATCATGAACCATACTGAATATGCATATAGGTCTCAATGAAATATTGTTATTGTTGTGTGTTCTTTATGGCGAAATAAATATCTGAATATGAATCTGGATCCATTATTTTATGGCTTTCGTCGGATTAAAAAAATGTACTGTAATTAAACGAAAGTTGCAATGTTTCTTCCTTTGCTCTCATGAGTGTTGTGTTTATAGTAAGATGTTGCCAAGTGGCGGAGCGGGGCGGGGCGGCGAGCGAGGTGGGGTGTGCGGGGGGTGCGGTGTGCGTGCGTGCGGCCGCCCTCATTATGTGAGGTGACCACAAATTGCACTTCATTTTATTCTCACCCGCCAGCATTCCTCGCATTTGTTTTATTTGGATTCCGGACCGGCAGTTAGACATCCATCCTCGCACATCTCAACACGAGACTCTGACTTCTTAAAATAACTGCTGAGACGAGAATATATCGCTTCATCGAAGTAATCACTTTAAACGTTACAAACGTAACGGATACAAACAACTTTGAAGCGTGTTGGCTATCGATAATCACATACCTCGAGCACCTTGAGAGTGTCAATTTAGGTAAACTTTATATACACCAAGGTGAAACGAATGTTTTTTTATGTAATCTGGTATGGGTGGCTGAGTCGGAGGGGCCAAAGCGCATGCTTAGACCAGCCAACATAACCTCCGAGAAGGCAAGTTCCATACCGAATACTTCCCTGGATTGCTGGCTATACTGAACTAGAGGAGAACACAACCGAGGCTGCTATGCGGCCATCTTACATCCAGTACGGCAGTACCAACCCAGTCGGCTACAATTTGAGCCTACCACCTAGCATAAGGGGCAAGGGAAGGGACCTACAGTTTTACACCGGTTCCGAACGATGAAGCAGCAGGTAAATTGAACGTAAATTGTTTCGTCAGAAAAAACTCATTGGTACACACCGACCGGATTCGAACCTCGGAGATCTCGCATGAGAAACCGATAACCAAACCACTCGGCAACCCGCCGCGCCACTCAGCTGTGTACACTGATCTTTTCTATATTTCTTATAATATGCCCCGTAACGCCGTAACGTCGGCTGTGATATCTCGTAACAAGTCCAGACGCGCCTGTACATCGCATGCAACGACTACTCAAATACATCGGACATATCGCGAATACCATTGTATGGTTGGATACGTGGAAGGCAATAGGATTCGAAGCAGGTCGCACTCCCGATGATGGACGGACATAACATAACGGATAGAGAAGCGAATGCAGCGTGCAGGCAGCAACACGTCAGCCTGGAGACTGGGAGCGCTGGTCAAGAAAGTTCTGCTGCGCGGTGGTCACGACGCGCGACGCTCCGTCATGAGGAAACGACAAAGAAGAAGAACATAAATTTAAGTTGATACAAAGTAATACCGAAGATTAGACATTTGGGAATAGTAAGGAATTAATTTATCACGCCAGGTAGAGCTAGCGAGGAACATTGTTTTTTTTTGCCACGACCCGCTCATAAACGGCGTACTAAACATTTTTTCAAAGAAAATTCAGACCTAATGAATGAGAGAGTTTGAATGTACTTGTGGCGTCCACTGAAGGCGGATGTTGGCAGACGAGAACAATGGATAGTGAAATGTGATGAAGCGTGCAGGCGGCGCGGCGTCGGTAGAGACTAGAGTCCAGTTGGAACTTTGTAGCCACTGTTTTGAAACAAAGCACATTTGTAAATAAAACGTTGTTTTGGGTGAGAGGTGCGATTACGAATGGTTTCAGCCATGTAGGAAAGCGTAAAATAGTCTGATTATATAAGACTACAATGATATACGTGAACTTTCGAAGGATTTATATAACATTGCTTGCTTTTACAAAACATTAACGAGGAGCGATGGACTATTATGTACGTACACGATTGATGACGTAATCATATCTGCTGTGACAATAATTACTTTAGACTTTATTCATTATAATTATATAGTGACTATTTCCGAACACATTTTTCAACGCCACTCCTGCTCAACTAAATTCCTCGTTTAATTATCCCGACGCAAAAACAGGGGTGTTTTAAGTTTGTCTGTGACATAGTAGCTCTCAGGCGGACTTACAGGCGGATTAAATGTATAATTTAATTTGTTTTTAAATGCGCGATTATGTGAATATTGTGTGCCCAGCCACAACATCCTCTACATAGATATTTGTATTATCTATTTGTTAAAAATACAAATTAGGATGAGATTGTCTATATCTAACCAACGCTCTATTATTATATTGTATTTATTCTTCAACATGTAAAATTATGTAAAATTATGTTCAGATCAATTTAACTACCCAGTCTGACCACGGATACTGACCGACTTTTGCACAACCTGTCACTTTTAAAATGACCAAAAATAATCAATAATCAAGGTAGGGCATACTACCTAATTTAAAATAACCGAATTTAATGTAATGTACGAGTAACGTAAGAACTGCGTTTGAATTGAGAAGTAGGCGAATGATTATACGAAATGACAAAATACGGACCTCTCGGTATAGTTTCCTAGAAAATAGCGATTTACCGTTTTTACCTTAACGATAATGACTTCTGCCATTTATGTTCAAATACGCCTACATACTGATTTCCGAATCCGTCGTTCACAAAATAGTAATGACACGAGCACAATACGTGCGACCAAAATATCGGCCGCAACCAGAGCAGCGAGCGAGGAAAGAAGTCGCCCGAGATAATTCGGTTTTGATTACAAGGAGCGAGTCGGTAAGTGCGGCGGCGGCGGCGCGGGGCGGCCGCGCCGCGCGGCTGCGCACCGCACCGCGCGCGGCACTGTGTACGTACAGCTGTCATTACCGAAATATTCAAATTCAAATCTAATGAGCGGGTTAATGCTGACATTACGCGCTGTGTGATTTACCATCTAGAGTTAAGAAAAGGCAGAACACGGCACTACTAACTAACTTGTACGCACAGGGCCCCCGGCTATTTTATTATTACGTTAATCAGGAAACTAGACGTATATTACTTAAGTATTATTATATTTAGTAAACTGCGTTAAATCAAACATATAATAAATGCATAAATAAAAGCAGCCTCCCAGAGACTGAAGCTATTATATAAATAAACGACAGAAAGTGTAATACAGCTTCATTTAGAATCCTCTGACAGAGACATTCTTTAGTACGAGCGCGAGAGAGAGAGACGGTAGTAGTATTATAGTATGCGTAAAGTACTAACACAAAGTTGATACAAAATATGCATAATTTTTTTTATAAAGGCTCTGTACACCTGATACACTTAATTAATAAGTTTTGTTAGTCAGAAAGTAAAGTTATTTGTAAATTTGTTATTGTCAAACAAACGCGAAATATTAATCATTTATTTGAACACCAACAGAATATACACACACGGCATTAAACATAAAATAAATCGGGATAATGGTACATAGGGGTGTGGGTGGACCCCAGTGACAGGTGAGCACAGCGAGCCATTACTAATATAAAACTAAATAACTAATACTTAAAGGTTGAGAAACTGGCATTTTCAAACTCTATCACAAAATAAAATAAAAAAACTGCAATTGAAATATAAATACCAAAAGAAAAGAAATATATACAAAAACAGTGAGATAAAAACAATACAAATGTTTAAACTACAGATATACAAAAGAAAATATTGTTACGAAGCTTGAAAATGTCAGCTCGTCTTAAGTTTCTTATTAACTCTGTCCAGAAAAAAACGTTAAAATTGCAGGTTAGACGCAGACAATGAACGAGTCAAAATATTCGGAACTTGAATCGAGTGAGTTGATCATTTGTGGGTTTAATGAATTGTAATAATGTGACGGTGCGACGGGGGCGCGGGGGGTGGTGCGGGGGAAGGCGCGGGGGCGGAGGAGGCGGCGGCACGTCTCCGCCGGTGCAGTAAGTGCCGGGTCCGAGCCGTGTGTTCGTAAAGCGATACTTAACGCGTTCCGGACCTCTTCCTTTAGAGTTTTACTTGGGGGATTTCGGACGGAACGAGCGCAGTGAAGTCAATATGTGGGTCACGGGAGAAGTTTTAAAATAGTAGATTTGGTATTTTTCAGGCTTAACATCGCACATTATGAACAACACGCGTATGTCGACGAGCGGCGTTCAGAGTGCAGAATGTAGGAAATGAGGAGTATATAATAAACATAAAAGTAAACATTAATAACGAAAAAATAATAAACGATTTATTATTATAATAAGTTCGGGCGGTCGGTCGACTGTCGATCGTGATCATAAGCACACCTGGACGCGGTCGGTACTTACATGAGTGACCGTTTGACCGCTGGAGGGTGACCGTGGTTCGGCTTCCACATAAAATTGTAGATCACTTCATTTCTTACCTTACTACATGGTAAGGGTTTAACCCGCCCGGGTTGATACCACCGCATTGAATGAAAAGTCGGTCGAAACTGCTATGTAAATAGTTCGTGTTTTCTGTCCAGTTCAGTGTAGCCGGCACGACCGAAGGGAAGCACTGACATGGCATCTAATTCACCCAGATGTTCTGGGCTGTTGTAGGTGATGTAGCCGACCGTGTCAGTTTCCACAAAAGAAAAAAAGTGTGTATGCACTAAATATACATATTGTCGGATAAATGTACAGAGAATGTAGGAAATAGATCAGCAATAACGAGGAATAGACCGAGCTAGGGAATGCGACAGGCTCACTACGCACCGCCGCCAGGTCTCCGCGGGCCTCTGCGGAGCTGCAGAGCACACGCGTAGAGCTCGTGTCCATTTCCACGTTGGGAGTGTTCGAGTTGAAGCCATTACACGCAGCAGTAATGAGTCGTCGCTAGCGGCGCGGAGGAGGCGGCGGCGGTGGCGCGGCGTGTCGCCCCGAGGACGCCTCCGCCGCGTCACGTCGCGCTGCAGCGGCATCACGACGACGACGACGTGGGAAGCCCTCCACGTGACCGCCTTGTACAGAGCGACCGCGGGCCACAACCGATTGACAATGCGTAGGGAATGGAGTAGGTACCTACTTAAAATGATTAGGTACGCCTAGTGGTGGAGGAAGTCTAGTTATTATGGAAGGTAGTTCTAGAGTTTATTTTTTAATTTTTTTTATAGAAAGCGCGACATGTGGCGCTGAGCCACCCATAAGGTATCTAACGACATCCACGGACATTCGGTTGCACGCGGGGGTTACAAATGCCATGCCAGTCTGACAGGTGCCTATTCGCGCCTCTCTTGAAGGACTCGAGACTATATTTGGGGGAAATATATGGACAGGGAGAGCGTTCCAGAGTTTACCAGTTCTGTGGAGGAAAGATGTCCAGAACCGATTGGTACGCAACTGCGGTAAGTCCAGCGTATAGGGATGCAATCCCTGCGCGTTGTGCTGAAGTGGAAAGGGGATCATTAAAGGTTTAAGCTTTATTTAATGATGTTGAATCGTCTCTTGCTAGCCATACCCGAGGGATTCTTTTATTAAACGACCTACAGAAATATTCATTCCACTAACGATTATAATTCATTTAAAAAAAGAGTCCTCCATATCACGTATGAACAAAATAAAAATACAATTGGTGAGATGGAGAGTGCTGAGTTGTGTTTGTTTATTTTCATAAACACATTTTTATATTGTTTAAAAAAACAATTGTTTATAAATAAACTTCAAAATCGACAACATAATCTCCATCGAGGCCGCAGACGTGTATGATGTATGTATATGCAGTAAGTATATAGAGATATATTAGGACAACTATTCTTCGGAGTTCGAAGATTCGTTTGCATAGCGCTTATAAGGACCTTATAAGGCCAAGTCCAACGGATACGAGTATCCAGTTTATTCAAGACGGGCATCACGAACTTATAGGGGCGACTGATAGTTTACCTACGCAACCCTAATAAATAACACACGTCATATACAATTGTAATAACTACCAGTAAACTTACTCAAAACTAATAAGTTGGCGAGCGGAAGCGCGCACCGGTCGGGACTATCTTTTAAGGTCAATTGTTACCAGATTTCATTGTTCTGTCCTTCCTCGAAACTTTACAAAATTATAGATGTATCATTGAAGCACATTTAATTACAGTAAGAAGTACGGAATTATAAGGTACATAATCAGGGGACGTCGTCCGCCCGCCCCGCCGCGCCGCCCGCCCCGCAGTAACCGGCGCAGTGTTCGCCGCTTGCTCTGCTTTTGACTAGGCTTCGTGTAGTGCGGTTGGTTACATTGTTGCAAATTATTGTCGTGTTCTCGCGCGGAGCTGAGCTTGCGCAGCGAAGTATTCAGTCGTTTTGTTCTCTGTTATTAATTAAAGATAACGAGCGCCGACCACAATGTAGTGACTGTAGCGCATGCGTGGCGAGGTGAGCATGAATAAACGCAATTTTTTTAATTAACGTGAAATCGCAACTTCACTTCGATGGCTAAGTATTTGAGAAAAATAGCTTGAACTGAAACAGGACTCCAACAGCAGGGTCGCCAGCGATCGAGAGCTTAGCCGGACTTTTTGCGTATCGCGAGAGTTTTGCGACACTTCAAAAAGAGCGAGCGTGCGGCGCGACAACCCGGGACGGCGCGGCGGGGCGGCCGACGGCGACGCACATCGTGTTTGACACCGGCCAGGCCGGATTAATAACCGCCGTGCAAAGAAGAAGCTACCTAAGTACTGCTCAAGAAGGGTTGCTACTTTTTTTTTTATTCATTTCCTTACAAAACACAGAAACGTGACACCATTGTTAATGTGAACCTGAACTGTATAATTGTTAACCTGAACTGTATTGTAATAGTCAGAGGAGACATAATTATTTATAAACGTATATATTTACATAAATTTAATTATTTTTGTTCGATTTAGCCGGTGTCAACAAGTCACTTATTCTGTCTATGCTATGTATATTTGACGCTAAAAGGACATTCCAGGATTTTTATAATCACCCGGTCTCTCGGACAGATTCTGCGATTCACGGATTTGCCTTATCGTTTCCCAACGGATGGTAGCTCTATCCACCGGTGCGGTGGCGCGGGCGGCGGCGGCGCGGCGGGCGCGACGGCGCGCTGCTGAGTCCGCGGGCGACGCATTCGCTCACCGGTGGCTTATAATTAACACGCTGCGAGTTTTATGAATCGATTAGGATCTAAGCTTTCGTCGATGACAGCTTCCCTCGTGCGCTTATTAATAGCCGCCGAGATGTTCGCTCGCAACGTGTTATTAACTCCGCGGCTAACCGCAGCCTGCTGCCGAACCAACCGCGAGCTTGTCACGCCGTGTATTTAGTGCAAGTTTGCATTTTACACTTAATTATTGTACTCCTCTTTACACACCGCGCCACACCGCCACCGCTCCTCGTGTGTGAACGTGCGGACGAAGAACTATTCCAACTCTGTAGTCGCAACTGAAAAAAACTTGCCCGTGTAGATATGGAGCAGTACACTTGACAGTCAACTGTATCTATCTGCTCTATATAAACATGTAGCTTTGACAGCATACATGTTGAGCTGCCACAGCACAGCCAAAAGGTTTGTTGTCCCAAGTATATAACAAACAAATCAGCCAAACTCAGTTCGGCTAGAGTAGCGCAAATAAATTAGCCAAAATGAGCTTGCTGACACAGCTCAACGTTATGCAGTCACTCAGATAGCTCAACTTCTTGGCTGCCAGGAGCAAAATGTTGGCTCTGTACAGACAACTTTTTTCTCAGTGTGCGACGACAGGAGAGGAGATCGTTGACAAGCACATTATCTTTGTTGACAAGCAATATGATCATATCATGTCCTTTACACAGCACAGGCGCTCTGTCTATGTGAACATCGGAATGTGCGCGACGCAGTACAACGCAGCGACAACGCTGTGCATGTCCAGTGTAAACTTAGTTATCGGCTCATTTATTTCATTCTCGCATGCGCGGAACACATTGGCCCAACATAAAACTAATAAATCCGTCGATTATAATCACAGCCGCCCATAAACCGAACACATCACTAAAGTGTTGCGCTCCTCGCGCGAGTCAGCTGCAGCAGCACTGGGTTCCCGTACGCCCCGCGCGCGCACGCGCAGAGCGGCGCACGAAGACGCTTCAAGTACGAGACGAGCTTACTGGGGACAGTCACATTCAACCGCTCTGATGGAGCCGCGAGTACCGCCGGTGCGTAGGTGCAGTGTGGGTGTTGGTTGTTTTGCTTGTTAGGGTCAGTTTGAGAGGCGTGCGTGCGGACGTGAGTGTGTCTTCGTAGAATGAAGCGCCTGTACTCTGATACAAAGTGTGGCTGAATTGATCCCACGTAACTTACATAGTTGGGGGCAATAACGGTCTCCTTATTTCGCTTCGCGCGATGCAGAGCGGGCGAGCGAGGCCACATCTATAAATCAATAGTTCGCTCGGCGGTCGCCGGCCCTCAATAAATAATGCGTCGGCTAATTGCAATGGAAGCGATACCCAGTCAGCGGGCACATCTACCTACTCTTATCAATTATCTGCGTCCGTCGACGCGCGTCGCCGCGCGCCGCGCTCCACTCTAGACCTTCCGCCGAGGCGCCGACGGCCGCTTTCGATTGTACGATGAAACGACGATACGACGTTTCGTAGTCCAAATTGCCCGTATTCTGGCTAGGTCGCATTTATAGGGGGTTGTTAAGTAAAGCAATTGAGGCCGAGTTCGATTATCTAATTTGTAAAGCTTCTGTGTGCGGCGGCGCGGAGGCGGAGGTACGATCTAAACTTTGTACAGTAAGAAATGAAGCAGTTTGTCTATCGCTGCCGTTTTGAGGCGGGGCGCGGTGCGGAGGCTCTTGCAGCGTACAGTCGCGGAAAAGCTCCGGCGGATCAAAACAGTAGGTTCGGCTCGATGTGTGGGTGTTGTGTAAACCGCTTCGACTGCCTTGTTAAATATTAAATGAGCGCTCGCTGTGCGGTTAGAATGTAAGTGACGTAACTAGATAAGTGATACATTACGCGCTACGCGGCTCGGCGCCGAGTATACACCGGCCAATATAACAGAATTCCATTCACCGGCCACTTGGAGCTAATAACGACATATTGTCGAGCGCACAAGTTATCCTTTTGGGTAAACTACTAATTTTCTGATTGGAATGAGGAATAAAGGTATCGTTACGATATTCTACATAGGTGTACGTAAAGGTGTCTCAAAACCGGCTTTCATTTTGAATTTAGAATACCTAACTGTCGCTGTGCCAATTAAGGAAGCTAACATTTCATAGTGTTGTCGTTAACATGCTTGAAGTTACATTAATCATGGAGCATTTGGACATGGGCAATGGAGTAATGGATATAAATTTTTAAATTCACTACTGGAATGGTGACAATGTTGGTATGACAATAAGAAAATTCCGCACACATTCTTCACCGGGTGATGTGGCGATTTTAATCAATAAATTTGAGGCTGTATGTTCAGTTGAGGATATTAAACGTCTCTGTGAATTATCAACATTTCAATGCTGACTTCCAAAATTTTCTATTGCTATTTTGCGTGATTGTGAAATGTTCCATAATTTAACCTTCAAAGCTCGATGATGACAAATATGAATGTCAACGATTCATATTTGACACAACGAAAAGAATTCCAAATTCAAAATGAAAACCAGTATTGCATTTTGAGACATGTTTAGCTAAATAACAGAATGGAATAACATATGAATATCTGATAATATTTTCCATATAATTTATCAGATACAGCAATTCTCTTTTTATATTGAATAAGTTGTAGGAGAAGACATAGCGACGTGAAGTGTTTGTGCGGGGCACACGGCACACACACTGAGGTGAGGTGGCGGTGGGTAACGGTGAGTACAGACCGAGCAGCTTGGTGACGGCGCCTTGCTGGCTGAGCATGTGGTGCGCGAGTGTTTGTGCGGGGCACACGGCACACACACTGAGGTGAGGTGGTGGTGGGTAACGGTGAGTACAGACCGAGCAGCTTGGTGACGGCGCCTTGCTGGCTGAGCATGTGGTGCGCGAGTGTTTGTGCGGGGCACACGGCACACACACTGAGGTGAGGTGGTGGTGGGTAACGGTGAGTACAGACCGAGCAGCTTGGTGACGGCGCCTTGCTGGCTGAGCATGTGGTGCGCGAGTGTTTGTGCGGGGCACATGGCACACACACTGAGGTGAGGTGGTGGTGGGAAACGGTGAGTACAGACCGAGCAGCTTGGTGACGGCGCCTTGCTGGCTGAGCATGTGGTGCGCGAGTGTTTGTGCGGGGCACACGGCACACACACTGAGGTGAGGTGGTGGTGGGTAACGGTGAGTACAGACCGAGCAGCTTGGTGACGGCGCCTTGCTGGCTGAGCATGTGGTGCGCGAGGTCGTAGTGCCGCAGCCCGAAGCGCGACAGCTCCAGTAGCCGCTGTTGCGACAGCAGCGAGCCGAGCGGGTGCCCCGGCCCCGCGCCCGGCCCGCCGCCGCCCCCGCTCGCCGCCGCCGCCTCCGCCGCGCCCCCACCCGGGAACCCGCCTCCCGACGACGACGGAGACACAGCCACTGCAACACAAACCATCTTTACATTACTCATACGTCCAAACACTATGTTGCTGCCTTGATGTAATCTCCTACTTTGCCTGAAGAATTGGTTTTGCTCGCGTGAATTTCGTATTTAAAAAGGCTGAACATCGGTTTTTATGAGAACCACATCTTAGCGTAACCGGAACGGAATTTATTTTTATTTTAGCCTGGTCTAGCCTAGGTTTTAGCCTAGTCCTGTGTCACGTATAGTTAAATGTGCTTGTACTAAGTTTCATAGAAATCGGATGATCGGTTTAATAGTTATAGAAAAATACATACAAACAGAAAATATTTCTAAAAATCGTCAATTTCAAAGTAGGTATTTTACATAGAGTCTACAAACGCAGTATCTCATAAAACAAAGTACCTTACTCTATGACCATCTCTTACGATGTATTATTATTATTGATGATGATGTGAATCGTAAGTTGAAGATATTATAATACTAGCTGAGCCCGCGGCTCCGCTCGCGTGAAACTCGTATTTTAAAGAAGACAGTAAGTAACTATGGGCGAGGCCGGCGAAGGCCGAGCTGCGATAAGGTAAACCATAAACCTTCTCAAATAAAGTAAGTAGCTAACGGCGAGGCTGTACTGTAACGGCGTTACTTCAGGCTGAACTGCATTTTAAAAAGAAAATAAATCTTCTCGTAGAAAGTAAGTAACTGAGGGCGAGGCCGAAGGCCGAGCTGCGTTCAGGAAGACGATAAACCATATCTGAGAAAGTAAGTAATTAAGGGCGAAGTCGAAGGGCGAGCTGCGTTCAGGAAGACGATAAACCTTCTCGAAAAAGTAAGTAACTAAGGGCGAGGCCGAAGGCCGTGCTGCGTTCAGAAAGACCATGAACCTTCTCGAAGACAGTAAGTAACTGAGGGCGAGGCCAAAGGCCGAGCTGCGTTCAGGAAGGCGATAAACCTTATCTAAGAAAGTAAGTAAGTAAGGGCGAGGCCGAAGGCCGAGCTACGTTCAGGAAGACCATAAACCTTCTCGAAGAAAGTAAGTAACTGTGAGCGAGGCCGAAGGCCGAGCTACGTTCAGGAAGATCATAAACCTTTTCAAATAAAGTAAGTAACTAAGGGCAAGGCCGAAGGCCGAGCTGCGTTCAGGAAGACCATGAAACCTTCTCGAAGAAAGTAAGTAACTAAGGGCGAGGCCGAAGACCGAGCTGCGTTCAGAAAGACTATAAACCTTCTCAAAGAAAGTAAGTAACAAAGGGCGAGGCCGAAGGCCGAGCAGCGTTCAGGAAGACGATAAACCTTATCTAAGAAAGTAAGTAATTAAGGGCGAGGCCGAAGGCCAAGCTGCGTTCAGGAACACTATATAAACCTTCTTGAAGAAAGTAAGTAACTGAGGGCGAGGCCGAAGGCCAAGCTCCGTCCAGGAAGACTATAAACCTTCTCGAAGAAAGTAAGTAACTAAGGGCGAGGCCGAAGGCCGAGATGCGTTCAGAAAGACCATGAACCTTCTCGAAGACAGTAAGTAACTGAGGGCGAGGCCGAAGGCCGAGCTGCGTTCAGGAAGGCGATACACCTTATCTTAGAAAGTAAGTAATTAAGGGAGAGGCCGAAGGCCGAGCTACGTTCAGGAAGACCATAAACCTTCTCAAAGAAAGTAAGTAACTAAGGGCAAGGCCGACGGCCGAGCTGCGTTCAGGAAGACCATGGAATCTTCTCGAAGAAAGTAAGTAACAAAGGGCGAGGCCGAAGGCCGATCTGCGTTAAGGAAGACGATAAACCTTATCTAATAAAGTAAGTAATTAAGGGCGAGGCCGAAGGCCGAGCTACGTTCAGGAAGACCATAAACCTTCTCGAAGAAAGTAAGTAACTAAGGGCGAGGCCGAAGGCCGAGCTGCGTTCAGGAAGACTATAAACCTACTCGAAGAAAGTAAGTAACTGAAGGCGAGGCTGAAGGCCGAGCTGCATTCAGGAAGGAAGACCATAAACCTTCTCGAAGAAAGTAAGTAACTAAGGGCGAGGCCGAAGGCCGAGCTGCGTTCAGGAATGCTATAAAACTTCTCGAAGAAAGTAAGTAACTGAGAGTCAGGCCGAAGGCTATAAACCATCTCGGAGAAAGTGTATATACTATGGGTGAGGCCGAAGGCCGATCTGCGTTCAGGAAGAGGATAAACCTTCTCGATCAAAGTAAGTAACTATGGGCGAGGCCGAAGGCCGAGCTGCGTTTAGGTAAAAAACCTTCTTAAATAAATTAAGTAGCTAAAGGGGAGGTTTCAGGCTAAGCTACATTCCGGAATACAGTAAACCTTCTCGAAGAAAGTACGTAACTAATGGCGAGGCCACTGGCACCCCACCCCCCCCCCCCCCCCCCCCCGCTTTAAAATTCGAAAACCAAAAACCCTGAAACACATCTTCAGTGATTTATTCTCAGCAGCTGTAATTCAAATTTTCATGTTTCTAACTTCAAATAAAAAAGTCTTTCATACAAAGTCGTCGTCCCCATTTCCCCCCCTTAAAGTTGTAATTTCCAAAAATCCTTAACGGATGCTTACGTTATGAAATAAACCTATGTTCCAAATTTCAGCTTTCTAGACTTAGTAGTTTTGGCTGTGCGTTGATAGATCAGTCAGTCAGGACAAATAATTTTATAAGTATAGATATCTACTCTTTATTCTATTCGTCTCTTCTACCAAAAGCACCAACGCAACGCAACAGAACTGCCAACGCCATATATTACGACCATTCGACACTAAATTCCGTTTTCTTTGATACTGCTCAACCCTAAGGCTATTTAACTTTATGGTATATAGCCTATCTATAGTGAGCCTGAAGAACTACTCTTTACGTGGGTGTAAACCGCATCAAAATCTGTTAAGTGGTTCGGATTTTACCTCAAACATACATACATATAGTGCATACATAGGATACGCAACGCAACATGTTAGATAGTTTTTATGTCATTGATGTATCTTTATAATGTAAGTACTGAATAAATAATTTGGAATTTGGAATTTGAATACATGCAAACAGACGTTTCCTTTTCTTTGAAGTAGAGATAGAGAAAAGAAGATAGAGATTAAATTATCCTCCCTTCCCCTCTCCCCGCGGACCCTACCCCTTACCTCAACCCCCCTCTTCAAAGCCACCCCCAGTATGGATAAAATTATTAAAAATCCTAAAATCTAATTTTGAAATCATCCCCTATTTTAATTTAAGGGTTGATTTAGCAAAAACGCTGAAACACGTAATTCTTTATTTTATACCAAAAGCCTAAATATAAATTTTCATATGCCTAACTTGAGAAATGATCGGTTCCCCATACAATCTTTCATCCCCTATTTCACCCCGATAAGGGTTGTTTTTTGAGACAAAAGGTAGCCTATGTTCTTCCTCAGGATGCAATTCATCTCCGTACAAAATTTTATAAAATGCTAAAATCTAATTTTGAAATCAACCCCTATTTTAAATTAAGGGTTGATTTAACAAAAACGCTGAAACACGTATTTCCTTATTTCATACCAAAAACCCAAATATAAATTTTCATATGCCTAACTTAAGAAATGCTCAGTTCCTTATACAAACTTACATCCCCTATTTCACCCCCTTAAGGGTTTTTTTTTTAGACAAAAAATAGCCTATGTCCGTCCTCAGGATGCAGTTCATCTCCGTGCAATATTTTATCGAAATCTGTTCAGCGGTTTAGGCGTGAAAAGGTAACAGACAGACAGACAGACAGACAGACAGACAACAGAGTTACTTTCGAATTTATAATATTAGTATGGATGAAAGTGAGTGGATACAATGTATCCACCCCCACACCTTACCGAATATGTATCCGATACATATTCGGTACGGTGTGGGGTGGAGCCTCTGACTCTGCGTCCTGCGCTGATGTGATGACACAAGAATGTGAAGCTCCCGAGAAATATAATGAATTCTCAGCTGTGTCACCGAGGTGTCCCGCCCGCCCCCGCCCGACACTCTCATTACTCAGAAAATGTGAATGCGAAGCTGCGCGCAGGCGCAGTAATGAGAGGATACAGCCCCTCGGAATGTCCTCAGGTACAATTAGTTAAACATCTATTAAAATGGCATAAGGAGAAGTCGGGGTCCGTTCTGATTGCACACTTCTGGTGTGTGCAATCAGAACTGAAGCAATTGGAATAAATTGAAGGGTGTGACGACACAATACTTATTCTGGACTAGAGTTCATCGGCTCCAAATAAATAATGCTAATTCCTATTTAATTTACAGAATGCCTACTTTCTGTATAATTAGATGAAGGGCTTGTGAAGTTCAGACGCTAAATCGATTTCACCTGCGAGAACACAACAATGTGTCTTTATGGAATCTTTTTTTGAAAGAAAGAAAGAAAGAAAAACGTTTATTCAGCTAAAACTATAAAATAACAAAAGAAGATTATAAAAATAAAAATGTAAAAAACATTTTTCTAGCTGAAAGGTAGCAGACACAGCACGATGCAAAACCTAACAAGTAGGTAGTTGCGGCTGGTTTTAAGTCTGCCCCCTTACATTATTATTACACAACAAACAATTTAGATTTCATCAAATTATAAACTGAAAATCAAATTTAACAACCAAAAACAAAATATAAACACAAAAATATTTAAAAACATTATGGTAGGTAACTCAAAGACACATTACATAAAAAAGAAAATAATAACGAATTAACCATTTTGAACAAAAAAAAAACGTCTAATAAATTAATGATATATACCTATATAAAACACAAGGAAACAAAAAACAAACCCCTTAAAAATATATAGCATTTATTATATGAACACAACAACGATGTAGCTATAGCAATCGCTGTTGTGTCATCAACAACAGTTTATATTTAGATTTGAAAGCGACATTTTTAAGAGCTTTCAGCGGTGGTGGTATGTTGTTCCAACATTTAGTTGCTGCATAACGGAAAGATCCCTCAAATGCCGCCCCCTTGTGTTTGCTAAATCATCACCCGTTGCGTTGGCTAAATCATCAACATCCGTGATGTCAACCCTTCACACCTTGAGAACTAGGTGTCATGTCAGTGCTTCCATTTGCTCGTGTCGGTTACACTGTACTGGACATAAAAAAACTATTTGTACAGCCGCTTTCAGTAGTTCGAACCACGGCTCAACGTTCGAACGGTCACCCATTCAAGTTCTGACCGCTCGATCGGATGTCGGCAGTTAAGTGTAGCCGGCACAGCCAAAGAGAATCACTGATATGGCACCTTGTTCACCATTTATTATGCTCTGACTCACTAGAGTCATTTCAGCCCCTCACTTGATGTAGCTTATTAAATTGGCTTGTCACGTGACAGTATTGTAAGAAAAGATGAATCTAGGTACAATGGCGGAGACGTCACCTACGTCTCCGTACAATAAGTATAGCTCACGAGTACGCATAGCGGAGGTGAGCTGATGGTAATAACTCAGGCTGTGGGCAGGCTCGCTAGACTCCCTCTCCTCACCCCCCGCAGTGACTCGCGTAACACTGTACAGCAGAGTATGTACAGTCATTGGATCTGGATACAGCTAGTGCAGGGATAGAAGTGGTCAAGTGCGAGTCTGCCTCGCGCAATGAGTGGTCCGTGCCCGTACCGCATGTTTTAATGACTTTTTTTTTCGAAATACAAAACTTTGTAAAGTTTGTAAGCATTGCGCGCCAAGCGCCTTCTGTCTCTCTGCCGAGATCCGGAACGCCCCTGAACCCTCGATTACGGAAACTACCCGCACTGGCCGCAGCTACAATCTTCGTCAACGACGACGGACGGAGATCTGACAGTTCTCTGCCAACCGTCGCACCAGGCAGAGTGCTCATGAGAATTGGCCATACGCTTGGCCCGAAACGTCGAGCAACATAGCTCGGAACAACCGTGAGTAAAGCTGTTTTGTTATAAAAAATAATGTATGTATTGAGTCAAGGTAAACGTGTACATACAGAGCAGTAACATATTAATCATAACAAATTAACAAGTGCATGTATGAGTTCTTGCTGACTGGTGAAAATGGTGACGGCCGAGTGATTTTCGCAGTCTATATTGGTTAAAGAGGAGAAAGCCGTGTGCTATGGCATTTAATTTACAATAAGCAAAAGATGTATTGTGAGTGAACTAACATCGACATTCCAAAAAACAAAAAAATAATAATTTCCACAGAGAGCTGCCGGCGGCGAAGTGTCCTGAGACACTCATGAGTACAGTCGTCGTGAAGTTCATGATGATAATGCGGGTGCTTGTGCGGGTCGAGTGTCAAGCCGGGGTGTACGTGCGAGTGTACACTGCGCGAGTATTCGCACGCACTAACACGTGTCAGTAGGCGACAGGACAGTACCGCCCGGCAGGCTATGTTGACTGCTCTCGATGCGCTCCGCGCTGTCTGCGGATTTCCTTTTCAGCTGCCTGTCGACCTCTTTAACATTTATAGCTCTCTGAATTCCATACGAATTACTCTCTTTTTCCTGTGATTTCATTTATTCCAGATATTAGTCGAGCCGACTCCTCTAACTTCGTCATGTTTATGTGGAATTCCATAAACATATAAACGATCAATATTTTATCTCTTTAAACTGTTACACACTTATTGGAAATGTGTTTCATTATCACGATCGCCGCCGCCTTAACGTCGAGCTTTCATTAGTTGATTATGGAATGAACGAGCGCTGGACGGCGGCGGGAGATGGCGGCGCGCGCGCTCCGCTGCGCTAAAACGTCTCCATTACGTCGCCGCGATGTGACCTTACGAGCGGAACTCGACGCCTCCAATTATAAATTAAGCTATTTAACGTAATAGTCCATAATTTGTTTATCGGAGTGAGCATCGGAGGCGGCGCGGCGCGGCGGCGCGGCGGCCGAGTGGCTCCGAGTGAGGACCGCTTCATAACTCAACACTCTTTATTGCCGAGTCCTCACCTAATGCGCTCACACCGGCCGACCTCGTCTCGCGCGCCTCGCCCGCCGCCGCCGCTCCGAACTCGCTCTTATCTCTAAGATAACACGGTGCTAATTTATGCGGCCGTCGACGCGCTCCAAGCGCCCTTACGTCGTCGAGGCTCTCGTATAATTTCTCGTGTAATCGTTTTAATAATGGGAGAAAAAAAAGTCGATATTATCTGCCCACGGTCAATAAATTAACACCATTTAACGCGAGAATGTAGATATTCTGTGTCGCTACCTTTATAAATAAAATAAAGGCCGGCGCACACGAGACGCGATGTTCGTGTGCCGCGGTGGACTCCGCGAGCGTTATCCGTGGTATAGTGTTGCTAGCTGCTTGAGAAAGATAGTGACGAGGCCAAAACACAAAATTATGGCCAAGGGAAATACCGTTCAAGTAATTTTAATAATTGTTAAGATTAATTCGCTCTTCACCGACACCCAACTAACACAGCCTACCGTTCATTGTAGGCGCTGTACGCACGGGGTACCAACGTGCAATACAATCATACTAAAAATAAATAATGTGAAGAGGAGGTGGTTCACCAACCTGCTCTTAATTCAAAGATAATGCAGAAGATGGAATAATAAAATGCAAGTTCACGTTGAGGCATATCATCGTTTCTATTCAATGTTTAGTGTGAGCGTAACTAACGATGCAATTTAAAAACCGGTCAAGTGCGAGTCGAACTCGCGCACCGAGGGTTCCGTATCACCATGTCATTGTCAGCTCCACTCACGCCACGCCATCTATGGCGTGTTTATGAAATGCTTTATATTAGTAAAAATTCATGATTAGTTAAAATGCTTCATACTCTTTGCGATAGATGGTGTGGCGCGGATACACTTTTTAGTTTGTTCTATGGGAACCCCCGTGAATTTTTATTCTTTTTCTTATTTATATTATTTGTTGTTATATCGGCCATAATACCACATATTCTGTGAAAACAACGGGCTACCTATTACGGTTCAAGAGATACAGCCCTCGGACAGACGGACAGACAGACGACGTAGGCTTAGTAATAGGATCCCGTACCGGATACGGAACCCTAAAAATGTTTGATAACATTATTTTATTATGTATGAGCGTAAGCACTCTTCATTTCAAATTCATCTCCAAACATAATTTAAGCTTAATCGTGCTCCTTCCATCAGACGGCGGAGACTTCAGACGAACAAGTGAGTGTACACGGCTGCCTGCTCAGCTCACACCAGTTCAACAGTCACATGTTCACTTATCTCTCATCCATCACTAAACTTGATCAATTTATACTAAATAACAGCTGCAGATAGAGATTTGGTGATGAATGCCGGCGCATATACTTGGACATGACAGCTTATTAATTCAACATGAATAAAGAAATCAACGGAAGGACATTTCGATGACAGCGCAGAGGGTACAGGACTGTGGTACGGGACGAGTAGAGGCGAGCCGCGGGAAGAGTAGACGCGAGGTCGTACTGCGCAGACGCGCCACTGCTCACTGTGGACGGAGTGAAACTGGACTGTTAGCTACATTCATAATTAAATGTGTTTCGACATCTTCGTTGGACTGGAGAGCGGTAATAATGACAATTAGGCTCGCCGCGCTCTGCCTACAGAGAACTAACCCGATGTTATATTATTATCGGAAATCGATAAATAAAACCATTTATTTTTAAAGCGTGCAAGCTCCGAGCTAGAAGAGCTTATTAAGATGATTATACTGAAACAGGTAGAACCACTTAGAAGGTTCCACCGCGCACTAATAAATCCCAGACGGCCGCGCCGCCGCCGTTGTAGCGTCACGCTTCTCCACTCCTGGACGACTCATAATAGATTAGAATTGCTTGATGCTTTTAGGACCGTTTTTAGGGTTCCGTACCTTAAAAGAGAAAAAAAAAACAGAATCCTTATAGGAACACTCTTGTGTCTGTCTGTCTGTTTTTTACAGCTAATTTTTTCCGACGATGTGACAAAAGTTGTTTGGCACATGTACATAGAGTTAGATGACCCAATCACGGACGTATAGCCTAAATGAACTAATTTAGATTTTGAGGATCAAATGAGAATTTTTCAAGTGCCTCGTATGACATTTCAATGAAAAGGGCTCGTTATACGGAATATAATATTATGTCTTATACATTTTTAAATGCATACCTATTTTAAAACATATTAAAGAAAATATTGAAAATGGAGCATTCCCTTATCTCCGAAACTACTGAGTGTGAAAATTTCGAGAAAAAAAGTTCTCACGGAAAACGGAGTGGTACGGAACCCTTTCCACGCGAGTTCGACTCGCATTTGACCGCTTTTAAAAGTTGATGTATATATTTATTATACATCTTGTAAGTGACCTACTTATTATCACCCTTGCGTTTAAAAATGTAATCAGCCTGAAATAAAAAAATACCTGCCTGCTATATGCCTGCTATATAGCATATATAACCTTGCGGGGATATAGAAAGAAAGAAAGAAAAAACGTTTATTCAGCTAAAACTATAAAATAACAAAAACAAGATTATAAAAAGGTAAAAAAACATTTTTTAGCTGAAAGGTAGCAGACACAGCACGATGCAAAACCTAACAAGTAGGTAGTTGCGGCCGGTTTTAAGTCTGCCCCCTTATATTATTATTACACAACAAACAATTTAGATTAAATCAAATAGAAACTTACAAAATATAAACACAAAAATATTTAAAAACATTATGGTATGTAACAACAAAAACAACATTACTTAAAAAAGAAAATAATAACGAATTATTAACAATTTTGAACAAAAAAACGTCTAATAAATTAATGATATAATATACGACACAAGGAAACAAAAAAAAACCCTTAAAATATATAGCATTTATTATATTATAAACACAACAACGATGTAGCTATAGCAATCGCTGTTGTGTCATCAACAGTTTATATTTAGATTTGAAAGCGACATTTTTAAGACCTTTCAGCGGTGGCGGATATGCAGGTAGTAATTAAACAGTAAAACCACAAGTAAATTGATTGAGCTGTTCTTGAGTTATAAGCGAACATACATATATACATGGTGTTTGATGACTATAGGTCATAAAGCAAACCAGGTACTCCTGAGCCTATTTGGAGCAAAAAAGTTAAGATGACATTTTGTTCTACGGTGAACTTTTTTTTTTCATACTAAACTACAGGATCCGTCACTCGAACTGTTACCAATTAAAAATCATGTTATTTTGTTAATTTACGTACTATTTATTAAAATTGTGACAACATGCCAACAAAACCTACTATTACACGGTTAATTGATTATTTAGATAATCGTGGCTAGCGATATGTTGTGTGCAGTAGGTACTCAGTAGTCAGTAGGTGTTGCAACAGGACCGCGAATGCTGCCTCCGCTTACCGGCGTGTTGTACTTCACCCGCCTCCGCCCCTAAACCTGCTTACCGATAGGTATAGTTACCTTGTCCGAATACTTTGCTAAACGTGGTGGTCGGTGTTGTGCTGTAATTTAACAGAGTACTTGCAGCACAACATCGATTACTCTGCTTACCCCGATTGCCACGATACGGCGTGCGGTGTGTAAGTATTTTTATTATCCTATTTTATAAATATTAATTAGAGTGTATAAGTTGTATTCGCAATCCCCGTGCATCACAGAATGTCCATGGGCATCGTTAGACACCTACTTGTAGGTGAAACGATGCCACATGTCGCGCTAACCATAAAAAAATAGTCATAGGTAGTTACAATCTCAAACTGTGGACTAGATCATGCAATAAGAGAAAAGTTGTAAATAACAAAATTTATATTTTCTTCAGCAGCAGATGATAATATCAAACGATTGTTATGCAGACGGCGCGGGCGCGGGAGGGGGGAATAAAGCCCCTGCCGCTCCAAGAAACTGCAACACGACTCAACGGAGGCACGGACGGGCGCACGGACGCGTCGCTCGACTGCACGAAGAAGAGAGGTTGAGCTGGTTGATCTAACTGAAACTGAGTACTTTCGTCTCCAACAACTGGGGGCATACGTCATCGAAGTGGGCGTAGTACTGCATCAGTCGCGTCCACGAAGTGCTCGAGACCAGCGCGATTGATTGATGATTAGTGGACTAGGTAGATAGATAGAATCAGATAGAATATTCTTTATTGCTCCACAAATGCTTTACAAAAAATATAATACAATGAATCCAAATACATAGGTGCAAAGGTGGACTTATCCCTTAAATCGACTTCTTACAGCCAACCTTTAAGTGTGTGAAATTAGTAAATGAAGGAACGTAGGTAGAACCAAAGATAAGGTGTGAACATTTTCAATTAAACTTTAAAATATATACGTAGTATACTTTTTTTATTGAAAGCGCGAAATATGGTAAGGTGTCTAACGATGCCCATGAGAATTCGGACGTATGAGGGGGTTGCGAATGCCATGCCGCGGCCTGACAGGTCCCCATTCACATCCCTCTCGTTGGACCCGAGAATGTACTAGTAAACCTAAAACTAAGTAAACCTGCAAAATAAACAACAACTCCTCGGACCTCTCATCTCCTAGGACGACTCAGAATGTAGACGAGTTTTTATGCAAAAGCATGTTATTCTCCGGTGTGCGGCTGCGGTGCGCCCGCGCTGGTCGCTCCGGCTGCTATTAGTGCCACCGTGGAGCCGGAACATTACCACCTTTCATGTAAATTTCGATGCGGAATCGAAAGTGAATTAATTTCGCGTTTTGTCTACAGAATATAATTTGCCGGTCGGGTCGGGACTCGGGACTGACTCGGGCCGAGTGGAGTCGGCGGCGCGTGACCGCTCACCTCCACTTTCCAAGTTATACTCAATCTTCACATAAGTATCCGTCCGGGCATGTCCGGGCCAGCATGTCGAAACATCGACCATGCATGAAAATAATATTATTTCCGTCAAGCTTTTTAGCTTCACATTTTCTCAAAACTTTTTTTACGATTATTAAAATGATTTCACATTAACTAAATACGAGTACGTATGGCTAAAGCTATAGTAGTGGTTTTCTGTGCTGAATAACAACGTTACTTCAAAGTTCAATTACATGAAAGTTTTTTCGCCTGTCTTGTCTTGTTCGCCTGCGTGTACTTCTCCCACATCCCAAAGGTTAGTTAGAATAGAATGCCTCGCGGCATTAAGCTCGCCTGTTGTACCTAATTTTATAAATTGGTGTTCAATAAAGAATATATACATACATGAAATAATAAGAAACATTATCTAACCGGCTCGCTGCGCTGTCTCCGTAGACAACCTCCCTTTTAGTTTAATGATAAAGGAGTTTTATTTAGATTATTGTTTATTGAGCACTCATATGGCAGTTACGCTGCACTCGAACTTGTCGCAATTTTTTCTATTCGGTTCGATTACACCCACGATGAAGAACCGGCAAGAAACTTCGCACCGTGTTTTTTTTATATATAAATATTATTGCAAGTATTGTACTGACTACCTATCCACATAATAACATCGCTTACAGTTTATCGAAGATATACAGCTTGAGAGCAAGATTAACCATAATACCTGTGATAATACTGTGCTGTGAGTCGTGGTTCTGACTACAAATAATTTACAGTGTAGTAGGTTTTCTTTACAAGTGCAAATTTACGCGTTAAGAAAGTATCATTGACTGACAACACTGGGTAATGTCATGATTCCTACTTTATGAAATACATTTCTACAAGAGTCTTTCAGAGGGCTTTCATACTGAGTACACAACGCAATGCTTATCCTAGTCCAGTATTATTTATTGTATTAGATTATATTGTTTTATTTGTTAAGTTACTCGTTTTAGTTTTGATTTAGATATTAATGTTATGATTATGCGATTTTTAGTTTTCCTTTAGAAATAAATATATAGATATTCCTTTTAAGAAAACGTCTATTAAAGTCTTTTAACCTTCTTTAACCAACATGACAGTCTATCAGGTCAAGTTAGTATGGTATGGTCAAAATTCAATGACCGAGTAAGCAGGTACCAGAAACCAGCTTTCCAATTTCATTCATGATACTGCAACAGCGTGAAGTGCTCGGCCGGGTAGGTAGCCGGCTCGCTCGCGCTCAGTATTTAGCATAATTTAATAATACACTTGTTAAAACATCGGATCAGCGGCGGTAGACACGCAGATAATGTCATTTAGCTCGTATGCAATGATGTGCGCAGTCGCGGGCGCGCGTCGCCCGGCGGAGTGCGTGCGCGGCGCGTCGGCGCGCCGCCTCGCACTCCCGCCGCGCTCAACGCGCGAGGAGGGCGCGACAGTGCACCGCGGAGGGAGCGCACGCGGCTCGCTCGCCTGCATAATGAATGCGAGAAGATTTAGTAGCGGCGCGGACGACGGAGCGGGTCTGGCAACTCGAGCGGGGTTGAGGGAAGCGGAATTAGCAGGCGAACGGAAGTGAGCTTTTAATAAATAAAGCAAACAAGCCGCTCGTCCTGTGCACCCCGCGCCCCGCACCCGCCCCCGCACCACCCCCCGCGCAGCCGACTGCACCAAGTTTTTGTAAGGAAAGTCGAAAGCGCCGCCGCCCGCGTTGTTGGGGCGACTGGGGAACGTTGTACTTCCCTGTGGAAATGGAAGTAGGCGAGCTGAATTAATGCGACAGATAAGTATGCGAGCGCGACGGGCCGGGCGCGGGCCGCGGGCCGCGGACGCGCGCGCGGAGGCAGCATCGACACGGCCAGCCGGAATATAATTAACGAGCATCGTACTCGTAAGTTACCAGAGTTGAAGACGGTTGTAAAAATGTTGTGAGTACCCTTTGTTTCTGTTCAGGACAGTCTCGTCACCCGCCTGATAGGTGCTCAAAACCGAGGGTACCGGCGTCTTCCGTGTTGGGTCTACATTTATTCAAATTGATCTAGCCGCTAACAAACGATTCTAAATTTGCGCTTGGAATTACCGCTGAGAAGCGGCTCCCTTTACGGTCACTTTCAGGGGTACTTAAGTTAAGCATAGCTGCCAAATTAAGCATGTTTTCGAATAGTGGACACTCACTCACTGTAGGCGATGTAGCCAACCGTGTCAGTTTCCATAAAAAAAAACCTAGTGCTAAAGAGCGACAAGTTAGTCACCTCCCACGTCACTGCAGTCATTCCACCGAGTTGTGACCTTGGTAAATCTAGGAGTACGTCCCTTACTTGCTGCTCGACATTTATCTCGCTAATATTTATTTTTATTGTGTTGTAATTTACATACGGAAGCTCTTGCAGCACAACACCAATCATTATGCTCCCGCATGTCGAGATATGGCGGTAGGTGCGAGCTTGCCGACGCGACGCCGACTATGTACCACACTCACATACACTTGTTGTTTATTCAATCAGTTGATTGCTTCACACCGGCGCGGGCGGCGCGGGCGGCGCGGCCGGCGCGGTGCGGCGGTGCCTACTATTTATGGTTTTATGTTTGTAGCATTTAGCGAACGCGTCGCCGGCACTACATGACTCCGGCTGTGCCTTGAGCGAGCGCTAATACAATCGAACAATACTAATAATAAATATGTAAGGGATTCTCATAGAGTAAGTCTTTGTTTTATGAGATAATGAGTTTGTAGACTCTATGTATGATATAAAACTAAATTGGCGATTTTTAGAAATATTTTCTGTATGTATGTATGTTCCTCCATAAATCTTAAGCCGATCATCCGAATTCGATGATACTTAGTACAAGCACGTTAAATGTGCTTATACTAAATTTGCCTATCCTGTATCACGTATAGTTAAATTTTAGCTATACGTGATACAGGATAGGCTGTTCCGTTTACGCTAACATGTGGCTCTCATACAAACTGAATTATTCCGCGCGCGTAAATAAAGGACCGTATAGCGGACTTGCTTACTTTCTTCTTTTTAAATACGAATTTCACCCGAGCAAAGTCCCCTGGCAAATGCTAGTTAAACAATATGTAGGTATGTTTGCAATGTATGTGTGCAGAAACTACTATGAAGAATGTTCTTGTCTCCAGTAACCTGAAGCAGTTTCCGTTGATTTAGTAGTTTCGGCGCATTTCAATTTCAGAATTACACTTAGATTTTCATCCCTCTACTCCAACTGTGTACGTTAGTACCGACGAGTATTTGACGAGACAGGGGTTTTTATTAAGTGCTTTAACCGTTATTTAAGTGAGTATGCATAAATTCTTTGTAAAATTGTTCGTAACCAGAATGATAGTAGGTAAATAATATTATACGAGGGCAGGGGTATTACTATTTTAATAAACTTTATTATTTTAAAAATAATATCCATACCATTTTCACGCCTTCAAAATGATATGTTTTTAATTATATCTTTTTTTATATCACAGACTGAGAAAAGGAAAGTTCGTGTAAATAAGTTTTATTTGATTTGTTTTGCTATTTTGCTATAGATTGGTAGGTATATAAAGGCTATTGATATTTAAAAAAATGCCCAAAGATTTAATATCAATTTTATAATACTTTTTTTTTCTTTACTTATCTTGATTAGTTATTTTCTTGATAATCTTGATTAGATTAAATTTGTTTTCATCATCTGTAGTTTTATCCAGAGATATTTCCCTTCTAAATTTCTTGCTTTCTGTTTGTATGTGTCAAAACTATTATATACCTATTAATATAGCTATAGTGATAGTGAATTGACAAAACTGCTAGTTACTCCCACGTACAGCCTGGGGTTTTTCCAAAGGGGCGTTAAAAGGCTCCTCTCAGGCCGGAATGGCATTCGCAATTCCCGTGCATCACAGAATGTCCATGGGCATCGTTAGACACCTACTTGTAGGCGAAACGATGCCACATGTCGCACTATCCATAAAGAAATAATTTTTTTTTAAGTGTAAGTAATTGAACTAATAGTTTCGTGATGATTATATGTACTATGTATGTAGACAACGCTTCTATTATCTGCTTCGAATTATTGCTTAGTCATTCTAGGGTTGTCATTTTATCGTAACAATCGATATTGTATTCAAACAAACATTTCACATTGTTTAATGGCCTGTTGAAGTTTCATTTTACGTAATGAGACAAATTTTCCTCATTCTTATTATATGGTACACACACGGAAATATTAATTTATTTATAGTATGCTCACATCAACGAGGTACGTATTTATAGATAAGCCGAGAAGTTCAAGAAAACCTAATCTCAGATGATGGTTAGTTTTGAATAACACAATCCAGATAATATATTCATGTGGCGGCGGCGTGGCTGGAAGTCACTTATGTTGTTAAAGTCAAATTTATTCTTTCATTACGTCTCCTTAACGAAAAGCCTCGCCACGCCATGCCATCCCATGCCACGCCGTGTTACGCCATGTTGCCACACTAGACATTTTCATGATTTTAGAGACTGCAAAGGAATCAAAAACCAAATTAATCATAATATTATTACGTGCTCGTACATACGCGTATATTATTTAAAAGATGCTAACAGGTTTCATTAATTTTCAGAATAATTGACAAATGTTATGTGCATCTTCACTTCATCTGTCGTCACTTTGTAATGAACGAATGCATCTTCTAGTCTAGACTAGCTAGTGCATCTGCAACCTGCCCTCGCCCTGGCCCTCACCGCGCCTCGCCCCGCCGCGCCGCACCTCGCTCCCACGCACACGTCACACAGATAACAGCAACGACTGTGCCATCAAGAGTGCGCGGTGTCGCCAACTCGCCACTAGCCAACCAACATTCCTACCGACCAACGTACAACAAAGCACATTATACTACTGTGCACACACAGTGCTACCCTACCACTCGGCGAGCACGCAGTGAGGACGCACCAACATGTCAATCGATATCCTCTGTCGCCGTGAGCAGCGGTAACCTTCCGCATAATACACCGACACTATCTAGCCATTATTATCTGATCTCTGCTCCCACGTCACTGTCTCCGCGAGCGCACAGTGTGTATGCGTCCGGGGCGGGGTGGCGGCGCGCGGGGCGGCGGCGGGGAGAGAGTTTTTGTCAATTTAATGTTTTTGCTGCTCGTTTGTGATGGGAATCGGCGGAACGATCCGATCAGCCTAATCGGAGAGCGGAGCCGCGCGCGCCGGGACACAAGTTCAGTGAGACTGGAATAAGGAATGAGCCGATTTGGTAAAAAATCTCCATTTCTAATTTGTTCGGGAACGTTTCCTTCGTTGAATTGGTTCATATAGTTGTTTAGTGAGTAAACTAATTTTTAAGGCGCCTAGTAACGCCAACGGCGTCGCGCGTAGTAGTTTTCATAAGGGTTTTTTTCATAAATTGTGATCCATCGCATTATAACTTTGAAAAGCGCGTGTTCGATAGATACCTATAACAAATGGCGTCCTTTTGCTATAAAAATTTCATTCAAATTCTCTTTAGTTTCTGAAATCAAGTCTTCAAAGTTCCCGCGGAAGAAAAAATCGATATTTGGTTACCGTATAGTTTTTATAGAAAATGATAAAATTTTACAACCAATAACGTGTGATCAATTGATTGTTCTAAATTTTGCAGTAGTTTTTAACCTTTAGATTGGCCTAGTTATCACGGGCTACTTCTTCAAAAATTCACATGTGGCGTTACTAAGCGCCTTAATATAGAGTGGATCTTTACTCCCTTTGGGCCTAATAGAATTCACCAGAAGTCGGGCGAAATATTATTATGTATGTACTAGTTCAGAGTACGTGTTGCGTGTACTGATTTAAATATATTTAATCGTTTCAATGTTATGTAAAAACTATAGTAATGTTTTCGGTTACGCGATACATATAAGAACGACTTACTTTTGTCGAAGTTTCGTCCTCCACTCCGAAGACATCACGAGGACTCGCGGAACTGCATCGAACTGGATGACACCCGACCGACAGTTGACATCTGACTGGACAACGTGTCGGGTGTCCTCCAGGTCGTCGCACCTCCGCGAGTCCTCGTGATGTCTTCGGAGCGGGGGATGAAACTTCGACAAAAAGTAAGTCGTTCTTATATAGGTACGAGTATATATCGCATAACTGAAAATATTACTATTATGTGCAACAGCGGTAAAAGCCTAACTTGTGCATGGAGTGCACACTTCGCTTCTCTCAGGATATTGTTTTTTTTTTCACTCTCCCTATAATTGGTGGTGGCTAATCTATACGACTCCTTATATGTTAAGGGAATCAGGCTCCGATCTCCGCTCTCCGCTCCGACACAAAATATAGGCACATGCACATCTGTGATGTGATGTAGATGTAGGTTGCACCGCCTCAACATTAGGTTAGGGTTAATTTTTTTTTAAACCACCAAAACATCGTGGATATTTTGGTGGAGAGCCGAGATCGGAGCCTAATTCCCTCAACATTTAAGGAGTCGTCTAATCTATCGCCCTTTAGCATGGCAGATTGTCCCCGCCTCTGATTCGCCTTTTACGACATGCACAGAGATAGAGAGAGAGAGAGAGATACAGTAGGTACCGTTATAGATTTAAAAGAATATAAAATGAAAACACACACAATGTGAGAGTAAGTGATGTCTCCTCAGTGAGGATGCGTCACTGGGAGTAGCAGTGGTAGCAGGCAGTGTGCACAGGTGTGTGTGTGTGTGTGTATAGTGTATGTATGTGTGTACAGCAGTGTGTAGGTAGCTAAGTCTTTATGTTTCGCTCGGGAATATGTAAATGTATACAGCCGGCGAATAGTTGGCTTAATAGTTTGCAGAAGGAGCTGATTATTATGCGTGTTCACCATTTAAATGTTAATTACTGGAGCCGATACAACTGATTAAACAAACTGCTGAAGTCGATTCCAGGCGACGACGGCGACGTTGGCGCATATTGTGACATGTACTCGTTCGTAGATACATATCTAGCTAATATAATATACCTAACATTTACTGCACGTACGTCCTTTCTACTTAATGTTGTACGTAGTTATACGATCTGGTTTCTGATATCGCATGATGCCATCATCAGTAAACATCTCTTGCTTACTTACATCTCTAACACATATACCTACAATTGATTTCCATATACATTCTATGAGCATTTTAACGCGATTATTTTTTTTTTTTTTTTTTTTTTATGGAAACTGACACGGTTGGCTACATCACCTACAACATCCGTGATGTCAGCCCATAACACCGGGTGAACTTGGTGCCACGTCAGTGCTTCCCTTCGGTCGTGCCGGCTACACTGAACTGGACGGAAAACACAAACTATTTACATAGCCGTTTGGACCGACCTTTCATTCAGTGCGGTGGTACCAACGCGGGCGGGTTAAACCCTACCACCTAGTAATATAGAAGGGAATTATATCCCTTAGTCGCCTTTTACAACATACACGGGGAGATATGCAGTGGGGCTATTCTTTTAAAGTACCGGCCCCACACGGTACATAAAACAAAAAATTATGTGTCTAATAAAACAGAAATCATACTTTATTTTTATTTCTCGTGGTCAACATTGAAAGGTTATATGTATGTGTTGATAACGAGCGCGCGTGTGTGTGCGTGCGTGAGATTATTCATATCCTCCTGAACACATTTTAAAAAAATTGTACGGTTTAATAATTTTATGTTTTTATTTGTAAGATTTTCTGCCCCATAATCTAGCCCTCAGTGCTATAAGAGACAGTGTTTCCAATCTTACAGTGTACATAAGTAGGTAATAACAAAAATGAAGCATTATTTATATAAATATATTTATTTTTATTTTAAAATAGTATGATTTTGTACTAGATTTGCAATACTTTTAATTATCGTATTTTTATCGTATATCAACTTTTAATTAGTAATTATCGCATAGTCTTTAGTATACCGTACAGTATACCGTATAGTTTTCTGTACTGACATCAGCGGGTCTATTCTTGTAAATTCTGACAGCGGAATCAGCGCTGTTGTGGCGCTGAGAGCCACTTCCAAAAGTAGCTCTCAGCGCCACAACAGCGCTGAGTCCGCTGTCAGAATTTACAAGAATAGACCTGCTGCTCAGAGTTCGAAGTAGCCAGTATTGTTAGGTTGTCCATATTATAATATAGAACACGCGAAATATGGAGCGGCTCCCTCGCCGCAGCAGCTAGGCCGGTCCCGAATCCCCCAGAAGTGAACTGAGGCGAGCTCAGACTGACATCCTGTTAATATTTATTATTGTTCATTAATACTTCTTGAAATTAAATAATTTAGAAGCACAAATAGGTTAATAACGAGAGTAATACTTACTACAAAAACCGGCTAGTGCTACTCACGCCATCTAGATGGCATGTTATGAAATGCTTCATATTAGTTAATGTCATGCTTCATGATCTATTCGGTAGATGGCGCGCGCGCATAAACTTTTTGGTTTCTTCTATGGGAACCCCCGTGAATTTTTTACTTTTTCTTATTTTTATTATTTGTTGTTATATCGGCCATAATAACACATTTTTTGTGAAAATTTCAACGGGCTACCTATTACGGTTCAAGAGATACAGCCCTCGGACCGACGGACGGACGGGCAGACAGACGGACGGACGGACAGACAGACAGACAGACAGACAGACAGACGGCGTAGGCATAGTAATAGGGTTCCGTACTTGATAAGGAACCCTAAAAATCTGTTAAGTGCGAGTTTTTACTCGCGCACGGAGGTTTCCGTATCTATCGTTATTATTCGCCTATCTTGTGTCTTTCAACAATGCAATGTATAAAAGCCTATGGCGCCATCACTTCACATCATTCAACAGTGTGACTAATCTATTTTTCGGACGTTTGTTGTATGGGAGCCCCCCTTAATTTTTAACATTTTCTTTTTTTCTTATTTGTGGTTATATCCGCCATAGTAACACATATATTCTGTGAAAATTTCCAACGGGCTACCTATTACGGTTCAAGATATACAGCCCTCGGACAGACGGACGGACGGACGGACGGCGGAGGCTTAGTAATAGGCTTCCGTACGGGATACGGAAACCTAAAAAGTACGTAAAGAGCGGGCGACTGAGGCGAGCTGCAGGCACGCATGCGCAATGCGCATCTCTACGCGTGCGCTATATTCGCGATGATTGCTTCCACATACTCTGCTCATACTTTTTGTATCTACCCGCAATTGAAATATTAAATAGGCTCGCGAACGTGAGCGATTTGCGAAAGTATAAATTTGTCAAAGTAACCGGTGCCGCTCGCTCTATATGGACTCTATATTCATTTTCTTACAGAGAATTCTTCTAAAAGAAAGTGTTGAGTGAATTTCGATCGTGGCTTGTTCAAATACTGCAAATAGCAAAACAACTGCACCGATGACTCGACGGCATTTGCGATGGATTTTCTGAATAGCAGGTGACTTCAATCGTAACAATGCGCTGAGCTGAATAATAACGAACAATAAATGTGTACGAGTCTGTAGTGAGTAGATGTCAACAGCGAACGAGTACTAATATCACCATTCGCCAATAGTCGTAAGTACCAACAACGCATTTAATCATTAAAAGAATTCAAAATTTACCTGCAGTGATCTATGAAGAAAATTCAGTTCTTCAAAATGTCTAATAAATTGGTTTTATTTTTATACGTATTTATTGTACATATTTTTAATGATTCTTTGTTGAATACATTTTTAAAACTTCTTCAAACTAAACTTGTGCGCACATATACGCACAAAACACCTAAACAAACATTATTCACTAAATAAAAGCAATAACTTTATAATTATATAGAACGATCGAGATCTAAGGAATTTCTTAATTGATAAATTATTTTATAACCTGAAAGAATTTTTTGACGATTCAATAAATGAATATATTCTGTTTTCATGTTTTTATGTATTTATTTATTGGATCCTATTATTTAATTTCATCTTATGAATTTAATTTTATTATTTTGCTTTTTTTTATGGAAAGTGACACGGTTGGCTACCTCACCTACAACATCCGTGATGTCAGCCCATAAGACCGGGTGAACTAGGTGCCATATCAGTGCTTCCCTTAATTTTATGTCGGCTACACTACACTGAACAGGACGGAAAACACGAACTATTTACATAGGTAGCCGTTTCGACCGACGTTTCGCTCGACGATTAACTATTGTTATGTTACATTTTATAGCTGTCTGTACAAAGATCGATCTACAGTTAAACTGTGATAAATCAAGTGAGATATTTTAGTAAATAGTAATCAATCTTAATATATATATTTTTTTATTGTTTGTATAATTTTATAATATTTAACTGCATGTTTATGTTTTAGATGTGTTGCTGTGAAACTGTAATAGATACTCTAAATGTCAATTTACCTTATTAAACGTAATCTGTTGATTAAACCTGAAGGAATTTAAAAAAA
Source organism: Nematopogon swammerdamellus (assembly GCA_946902875.1). NCBI lineage: Eukaryota > Metazoa > Arthropoda > Insecta > Lepidoptera > Adelidae > Nematopogon > Nematopogon swammerdamellus. Next base: position 27,504,923 of record OX336337.1, on the reverse strand, counting down.
AAATAGGTAAATGTTGTATGTAATATTAACATAGATTAGGAAGTGTTTGTAACTATGAAAATGAGATAATGTATAAAATTAACTTTATATTTGACGGTGTTAAAAACGTAAATAAATAAATAAATAGTATTGAAAGACTTAGAAATATAATGTCATAAAATAATCATAAATCTTATTCAATAAAACCCTCGCTGCGCCCCGCGCGTTCAACTCTTCTGTACTCAGCGCGCGGCGCGTCCGAGCGACCGCTCGCCGTACATTCACTTCCACCCCGAAGTTTTGCAAAACTAAAAAAAATCTTTTCAAAGAACACCACCAGCATCTATAGAAAGTTTCATGCGTCTAAACAAATTTTCGAAACATCTTCCAGCCAGCCTCAAACACCTCTTCTACGGCCTTCTCAAACGCTGTTAGCGCATCTTCCGGCGATTAAAACTTTATCCCTTTGAGTAAATTGTTTATTTTAGGGAATAAAAAGAAGTCACACGGTGCCAAATTAAGTATGTAAAGAGGATGGCACAAAAGTTGAACAGGTGTGCTGTCCTGTGTGGACCTGCTCCTGAGCATCGGTGAGCTTGTGTGGCGCCCAGCGCGAAAAAATCCTCCTCACGCGAAAAAGTTTTTAGCAAAACTTTCTGAGTGGCTTGGTATGCACGATGCATGCTTACTTATATCGGCCTACTGGACACTGCAACTGGCGCGACGGAACGCGCGCACACCTCCTTTTACTTTACTTGGGCTATGGTGCATCTGAACAGTGGTGTAAGAGTTTACACTTAAGTATGTATTTATTGTTAGCAAATATCAATACTATAATAGACATGGTTTTGTATATTAATAACTTTTAAAATGAATAAATTTTTCCTATGAATGTTGTATACCTAGTTGGAAAAATAAGGTTTGGGTCTATGTACATACATTTATCATGTTAATTTAATATACAGGTATGTATTAGTTGAACAAAAATAAACCCATATCCGTAGGATTGTAATCATAGTGCATTTAATTATCCTACAATAAAGTTATAAATAAATGCAGGCAGTTTATTCCGGCAGTATTATCTACGGCAGAGGTTTTCAACCGTTGTGCCCCGAGTGATATCCAGGTGTACCGTGCATTCTAAGTAACTCATTCAAAATTTGCATGGAAAAAGAGGAAGAAAAGAGCAAGCATAATTTTTCGTCTATCTATATAGATAGATTATATATTATAGATTATCCACAATGTTATTTTCTGACTGATTTGCTTGAACACTCTCAACAAATTTAATGCGAGTTCGCAGGGAAGTGTTGAGAACATTTTGACATCCTCAGTTAAAATGAGAGTTTTCACTGATAAATTACGTACATTACGTAGGTACGAAGTCGCCAATAGTTTTTAGTGTAGTAAATTTCATATGCTTTCTGTGTGAATATAAACGGCACGCCAGTGCCGTGAAATTTTCGTAGATGAAAAAGTGTGTCAGTTGATAAAAAAGGTTGACAACCCCTGATCTACGGTGTTGGTTCATTCGGAAATTCCGAACATGGTTCTAGCTGCTTCATTAACGAATCTACATCGAGTCCGCCGCTTGACGAGACACGGCGACGACCACGACGCTTCACTTCCGCCCGCTCGCTGCTGCCGCCCGCTCTCATCTAGCTATCGATCGATATCACCGGACTTGATGCGACTGTATGTCCACTACCAGCACTCACGGCTAAACAAACCTTTTGTCTACACCATAAGACGCAAATTCATTCGACACAATCGTTAATTTTGCATAATATTAACCCAAACTCTGTTCGATCTCTAAAAGTCGACGTAAATCGCATTTTGCCGCAGGTAAATTTGCGATAATTTAATAAAATATTGATATCTAGTCGCTTCACATTAGCTAACTGGCCTCGACTAAAGTACGGAGCGGGTAAATATTAGCGGACGGCGAATGACCGTTCAGTCGCCGTAAATCAATGCGCTTACTTAGTGAAGTGGGTGCCGGGAAAGTGCGGCGGGGATATTAACTGCCGCGAGGCTGCAGTGCGAGCGGGTCGACAACCCTGTCCAGCGGGTCGACGACTCCTTGTATGTACCTACTTCTCTAGATACCCTCTCTCTCTCCCTCTCTCTACCGCACCCCCGCCCCACACTATAAGAACGTCCCTCGCTGAGTACATAGAAAGATCTCAGAGAGTACCTTCATACACATGGTGCTAATTTCTTTGCTAAATGAATATTGGAATAGTTAATATAGAGGTACTTATATTTATTCTACGTACTAGGTACTGGCCAATACTGCCCACGGCTCCGCCCGCATTCGAGTCGAACTTCGAACTTCGAACCACTCCGAAAAGAATGCAGAAGGAAGGCGATATTAAAGACGTATGCTACGCAGGATTCATATCTACCTACTTTTTTTAAATGACTTTACCAAATTTTTTTTTTTTGCTCCCTTGCTTTTTTTATTTGGATAGGTACTAGTATTGTTTGCATAAGATGTGGATGTTGTTGACGGAGAAGTGATCGAGCAGGTGAAGGGTACGTATATCTCGGTCTAATTCTGCGGCTTGGTAGACAAGGTCTTTCAACTGGGTTGGGCTGCTTTCGGAAAAATTCGACCTTCCGCAAAAACGTATATGACCTCCTCCTGGTGGGACCTCCTACGGGTGTGAAACGTACACTGTGACGGTCGCTGTTGTCCAAAGGTTGAAAGTTCCCCAGCGAGCCATGCTGGGAATATCGCTAAGTGATATGGTGCGTAACCAGGCAATTCGCCGCCTCACCAAAGTGGTCGATATTTGTAACCGGGTGGCTAAACTCAAGTGGCAGTGGGCTGGGCAGGTCAGATGAAAATACGAAGAGCGTTGAAGTAACCGTGTCCTAGACTGGCGGCCGTAGACGGGAAAACGGAGGACCAAGTAGGTCGGCGGTAAGCAGTGTTTCCGTACGGCTGCATGCCGCGAGCACTGGAGGAAAATTGAGGGAGGCGTATGTTCAGCAGTAGACACGTGTGGTGATTTTGTTTTGTTTTATTTTATTTTGACTAAATGACAAAATTAGAATTAAATTAACGATTTTAGGGGACTGATAATAAATTATTAAAATATTATACGAGTTGCATCAATAAGTTAGCACATATTCACCTACCGTTATATATAGTTATGTGAATATGTCAAAGCATATTTGTAAAACCTATGCAGATACAACGTACCCACGTTGATAGCTTTAGGTTCTTATAAACGATTATGGTTTTAATCACAGTGGCTAATAATGTTTTTACTTATACATGCTTATGTGACATTATTTACAAAGCTTTTTAAAAATGAGTGTGTTAATAAACAGATTACCTCTAGGCTAGGTACATATATTCAGAATAACATTTCTTTTGGAAGCTGACATTGGTTGAACTACGACTCCCGCGATGTTAGCATCACACTTCATGTAGAAACCAACTTCCACCTCAGTGCTTCCCTTTGCTTGTGCCGGCTACACTAAACCTTCCGAAAAAACCCTAATTATATTTTCATAGCCATTTCGACCGAATGTTCCATTCACCCGTTCTGATTGAGCACCAATACGAACGGGTTTAAACCGATCACCAAGTGAGGTGAGGGAGGGGGTGCGGTGCAGTTCATTACATTATTGTATTTAATTATTGTAATGTACAGCAGGAGGAGAATGCGATTTGAGTTTAAGTTAAGTGATTTTTTTTTTACTGTAAATAAAAATTCTGCTGACTTTGATAATTTATATGCATAAACTGAAATTTTATTAATAACTTGACTGAACCCCATGTTCTTTGTTTTGTATTTTATTATCAATTTTAATGGGTATATTTTGACTTAATATTTTTAATTTTTTGCTTACATATAGTATGTTATATTTAACATAATGAAATCTTAGTACCTAAGATATATTTAAAAAAAGCTCTGTACGGTTTCTTACCCGGTTCTTCCTTATAGATTGCATTGCTGAACGGCACATGACAATAAAAAATTATGACGAACCATACTGAATATGCATATAGGTCTCAATGAAATATTGTTAATGTTGTGTGTTCTCTATGGCGAAATAAATATCTGAATGTGCATCTGATTTCTTGCGGATACACGCACACCGCTCACTACCCGACGGCAGACGTTCATTAATACTTGCCCTCCTGTGAATAATGCTCTAACTCGAAAATGACAACTTTATACCAAAGCCAAAAAAAATCCGGGCTATTTTTATTGTTCTTGTCTTTTTATGTAATCCGGTATGGGTGGCTGAGTCGGAGGGGCCAAAGCACATGCTCCGACCAGACAATATCACCTCCGAGAAGATAGGTGCCATACCGGAGACTTCCCTGAAACAGACTTCCTTGTGCTTGCTGTTTAATATTTTATTAATCTATTGTATTTCATGTTTTCTTTTTTTTTTCTAAAATAGTATACGTATACCTAAGTGTTTCGTTTTTAGTGAGTTAGAGCTTATTGATAATAAACAATAGGTGTGAGGTGAAATTATTTTTAGACTTAGTACTTTTTAGAGAGGCCCGTGTATAAAATTTCTATGAAATTTTAATTACTGAAAATAATGCTCAAGAGCCTGCGACTAGCACTTATTGCAAATACTACAAAATATTCAGTACATCAAATTATAAGTTTTGTGAAAAAAGAAACAATTTAAATTCAGTCGCTTTTCACAAATGCATTTTGTTTTGTGTTCTTACTTAGTTTCAACGTAATTTGTGCCATGAAAAACAATAAGTATTTAGATAGGTATCTTATTACTAAGTAATACTTCTTTCCCTTTTTCTGCGATTATTCCTATTAGGGTTTTCGAGTTAAGCATGTGATAACATGCTCAACTCGAAAACCTAAAAAAATTGTTTTATAATTGAATGTCATCTTTATATATACGTGTACGCAGGCACCAGTCAGTAGATCTAAATGTAATTATTGCTTGCACAAATATTTTTTTATATTTCTACCTGATTAAGGATGTATGTATGTATATATTCTTTATTGAACACTAATTTATAAAAAATTTGAAAACAGGCGAGCTTAATGCCGCGAGGCATTCTATTCTAACTAACCTTTGGGATGTGGGAGAAATACATGCAGGCGAACAAGAATAGTTTGTGGCAATGTGTTAGATTGAAGAAATATGTATGATAAACTACGTACGAATACTACATAAATACTTTAATAAGCATATATATGTATATAATAAACTTACATTTACATTATTTTCAATCACAGTTTATTTTAAAAAGTTTTCTGGGAACTTTTTTGTAGCTTTCTCTTGAATACGTTACTTGTTTTCTTTTATATTAGCTTATACTGTATTGTATTGTATTGTATTGTTTATTGATCATTCTTATGGCAGTTATACTGCGCTCGAACTTGTCACAATTTGTTCTATCCGATTCGAGTACACCCACTGATTATGGACAATAAAAAGATTGTGTATGCTCGTTGTTTTGTTAGGTAAATTTAGTTTTTTTTTTTGCTTCAATTCATCTTTCTTTGGAAGCAGAAATTACCTATATGTTTATGATGGTTTAGGTAAGATAAGACATACATATGTTTAGATGCGAGGGCACATTTCATCTGATCTAGAGCAACATAGAGTGCACGGTAGGTATAGGTAGAGGTGGTGGTGGAAGGTACTAAGGTACCTACCTCTGTTCGGTGAGATGTTGAGGGCGGCGTGCCGCGGCGGAGGCGGCGCCGGGTCCATCTTCCAGGGCGCGTAGCACGAGGCGGGCGAGCCCGCCCCGCCCCCCGCCACCAGCATCCCTCGCCTCTCCACTGCACCACACCCTCACCCGCTCCTCCGCCCCCGCTCCTCTCCTCCGCTAGCCGCCTCGCTCGGCGCGGCGGACGGATCGCGACACCTCCTACCAGGCGAGGCAGGGGCCCATCGATGCTACCTTCAGCTAAAGCTGCTCATATATTTTCACGATGAGTTTTTATAGTTTATCGACGATGATAGTTCCCTTAACATACTCGTAGTCCCACTGGATTTAGTCCTTGCTTATTATATTCAGAGAGTTGACACATTTTCGAAAAAAAAAAAATTGTTTCGCTTTTAGATTACACTGAAAGCCGTCGTCTGTTGCGCTATGCTCTCGCAGCCTCTACTCGGCGGACGCGTGCGGCCAGCTAACACCGAGCTTTGTGGTGATGAGTTTAAGCGAATGGTGCGCGAGATTCGGCGGTGGAGGCGCGCGAGGCAGCTCGGAGCCGGCTCCGTTCGGGCTTGCGCTCGCCGGAAGCTCAGTGAGAACACTGAAGAGCGCGCGCGCTCGCACACACGCGCACCTGCACACACCTGCGCTACACCCACCCGCCGCCGCCTCCGCCGCCGCCGGCGCCCATTCGCACTCGCCGGGGGAAATCTCCGCTGAGCAATAACAATCAAACTCGAACACCTCCGCCTCCGTCCGCCCGGCGCACCGAGCGCGCGCTAAACCTCTCTCTCTAACCGCCTAATTAGATTTCCGAGCCGGACTGCGTCCCACTCTAGGCGGTGAGTGTTGCGGGCGGGCGCGCGATACGCGACTCTGCGCCCCGGCGCGCAGGGGCGGGAGTCGCTCGCCCGCGCGCCCGCCGGCGGAGTCGCTCGGACTCGCGCTCGCTCACGCGCGGCTGCGCTTGTAGCCTCGTAGGAGAGCAGGGCGCGGCGGCGCGGCGCGGCGGACAACGCGAGGGTGGCCGAGTCTCGGAGGTGAGCCGCGTTAGCCTTCGCTCTGAGCAGAAATACGTCTGACTCGCTCGCACAGGCGCGAGTCGCGCCGAGCGCCCGCGAGTACGATATACCTATATCCGAAATCATAATGATATGAGCAGTTACGGTTACCCACTGTTGGCTGCCGTTTAGAAAAAGTACTTAAACCTTTGGTAATTTTTTATTGAGCTCGCGGCTTTGATTGCCCACTAAGTTATTCATGCACCCGATATTTCCCAGTCGCCTAGACGCACGCCGGTAGCGGCGGGCGGGGCGGACGCCAGCTATTTCTTTTTTATGAGGCGGCGGAGACGGCGGAAGCGGCGCGGTAGTCGCGCAGCGGGGGCGGTAGCGGTGCGGTTCAACCAGTAGGTACTATAAAAAGGAGTTAGGCCCTAGGGCGGGTCGTGATTAATGAATTAGATTTGCATAATAACCTGCATAATGAGTTTACAGCGATCGATTGCAGGTGCGGCTACTAAAAGCTCGCGCTGTGCGGGGCGCGCGCGGCCTGTACCGCCGCGCTACTGTAGTTGTACCTACGTCTCTTACACTCGAGTTAAATCACTAAACGAACACAAATTTTCATCATCTCCGGTTATTAGTCGTCCTATAGTTATTATTCGATTACGGTACAGTGACATGTTTCACGCAGTTATTAGTCGGTTACGGTACAGTGACATGTCTCGCACAGTTATTAGTCGGTTGTTAGTCGGTTACGGTACAGTGACATGTTTCACACAGTTATTAGTCGGTTACGGTACAGTGACATGTTTCACACAGTTATTAGTCGGTTACGGTACAGTGACATGTCTCGCACAGTTATTAGTCGGTTGTTAGTCGGTTACGGTACAGTGACATGTTTCACACAGTTATTAGTCGGTTACGGTACAGTGACATGTTTCACACAGTTATTAGTCGGTTACGGTACAGTGACATGTCTCGCACAGTTATTAGTCGGTTGTTAGTCGGTTACGGTACAGTGACATGTTTCACACAGTTATTAGTCGGTTACGGTACAGTGACATGTCTCGCACAGTTATTAGTCGGTTGTTAGTCGGTTACGGTACAGTGACATGTTTCACACAGTTATTAGTCGGTTACGGTACAGTGACATGTTTCACACAGTTATTAGTCGGTTACGGTGCAGTGACATGTCTCGCATAGTTGACAGGAGTGAACTGGCAGCTATATTTCAGCCGAACGTGGTGAATCAGCCGACAGTCATCATTTTATGTACATATTTAGATTAGGTTAGTATCTATTAGTGAAGGTTGAACGTTTCCCTCTCTACCTAGTCATTGTATTAAGGCAGTCGAGCCCTTATTTTCACGGAAAACCTCTCAAATTAATTCGGTTTGTTATAAAAAAATTTAAACAATAAGTAAATAAAATAATAAGATAGTAGGTACCTACCTACTATCTTCTTCTTAAATAATTTCAACACAGGCAACATTCCTATCAAAATGTCCCCAGCTCTACATCTGAACTCTACCTACCCACACACTAAGTATACTTAGTGTGTGCCAGTATACTGGCTCACATTAGCAAGAGATATAGCGAGCGAGCGAACCCCTTCGTGCCGTGCGGTGCGCAGCTTCCCGTGCGCCCACGCACGCCTCCTCGCGCCCCCGCACGCCCTCACGCGTCCCCGCGCGCCCCCGCGCGACCCCGCATGGCACACGGCCGGCAGATCATAATCGGCGCGGCGGCGCGGTGTCAGGTGTGTCGCCGGCATAATGTGCAATAAGAAATAGACTGGAAAGTGGAAGGGCCATGGAACGGTCATATTATTGAATTGTACTGAAACAACGTCGTCGATCAGCATAGTTACGACATTTTAGTCCATAGTAAGGTGAAAGTAATCTATATTTTTTTATTTTTTATTGAAACTGACACGGTTGGCTACATCACCTACAACATCCGTGATGTCAGCCCATAACACCGGGTGAACTTGGTGCCACGTCAGTGCTTCCCTTCGGTCGTGCCGGCTACACTGAACTGGACGGAAAACACAAACTATTTACATAGCCGTTTCGACCGACATATACAGATATGTTCCTACAGCGGCCGATCATCTACACTGAGTGGTGCAATCTCGCGCCTAGTGTGAAATAAGCCAAGCGGTCCTTGCTTGCGGACGCGCTAAGCACTCCTCCGTCTCCCCTCTAACCTACTCGAATGCTCTATGGTCGCCGGCGGACAGGCTCCACGCACCACCACGGCAAGGCTGCAGTGTGGAATGAGCGCACTGATTAGAGCACGCCCGCCATCGCGTCGACCGTCGTGTCATCCGAGCCCGCGGCGCGCCACCGCCGCGCCGCGTATCTCTGCAGTAAATCCGGCGAGTGTCGGCCGAGACAGCCGCCGCCGCCGGAGCGACCGTATCGGCCGGCGCTCAGTATGTGCGAACACTTCACACCTGTATAATATGTACATATTATATGTATGTATGTATATATTCTTTATTGAACACCAATTTATTAAAATTAGGTACAACAGGCGAGCTTAATGCCGCGAGGCATTCTATTCTAACTAACCTTTGGGATGTGGGAGAAGTACATGCAGGCGAACAAGAATAGTTTGTGACAATGTGTTAGATTGAAGAAATATGTATGATAAACTACGTACGAATACTACATAGATACTTTAATAAGCATATATATGTATATAATAAACTTACATATTATATGTACATTAATCGGTGGTACCGTTGTGCAACACAATCAACTGAATGACAGGAGAGTAACAGAAGGCGAGTAAAGATATGTACTTATGTAATATAAATTGCATTTACTTCGGTAATGAAAGGAGAAGTTTGTTTAAATTTATCTTAAATACATTCATAGACGTAGAGGAGCGTAAATGCACAGGCAGATTATTCCAGAGGCGAGCTGTTTGTACTGTGAAAGAGTCCGTGTAGAACGAGCTTGAGTGAGCCAGTATTGCCAAGAGTAAGTTGTCAGCAGATCTTAAAGCCAGGCCGTGAGAAGAAAGAAATTCAAATCGTTCACTCAAGTATTTGGGAGCATCAGGATCATTAAGTGTGCGGGGAGATTCTGATTCTCCCTGTAGTTCCTCTTCAAATAATAGCTTTTTGGACGATTTCAAGATGTAATCAGGATCAGGATCAATATTCAAATACGATATAATTTTTGCGTCTCGGCCTAAACTGAAAACAATATTTTTCAAAGCTATATATAATTATAATGAGTATAACATAATTGCGGAACTAATTGTCATAAAATAAATACTTTCATCAAAATCGGCCGGATAATCATACTTTGTTATTTATACTCGTACAATTTAATTTCAAAAATTTGTATTACCAACTCCATGATTAAAAAAAAGGCCTCAGGTACACTCCGGGAGTGCCGGCAGAAGTGAAAACAACACCGTAACATTGCTTAAAAAAAAAATTAAGTTTTAAATTTATTTGTAAAGGTTTTTAAAAAAAAAAAAAATTTATAAAAAAAAAAATTAAAAAATATTTATTAAAAAAAAATATAAAAAAAAAAATAATGAAAAAAAAAATTATAAAATAAAAATTATGTTAAATTTTGTAGAACGGACAGACATGCATTTGTTACGGAACCCTACATTCATTTTACAGAACTTAGTAGAATGGACAGACATAAACATGTTACGGAACCCTACTTTTATTATAAAATAACCGTCGGAGGACCTTGGTTGAAAATTGTAAAATTTAGTAGAACGGACAGACATGCATTTGTCACGGAACCCTTCATTCATTTTGCAGAACTTAGTAGAATGGACAGACATAAACGTGTTACCGAACCCTACTTAACAGTTGCACTCCGGGAATGCCGGCAGATCCCGTGCCACTCTAACTTAACCCTTAATGCAATGACTTAAGGTTTAATTTTAAAAATGACGCTGACGCGACACCGCGACGGTGTCGCGAGTTATACATTTTTCCCCCATACAAAAAGTGCCCAGCACCGCTAAAGAAGTTTTCACTTCAAAAATTGGTTTACCGACTTTAGGTAGATATCTCCAGGATGAAGCAAAATGCTCTCAACCATAGACATATAAGCACCTATATCTCTATATACTACCAATTATCGCTTCCGTTAGTATTATCGTTCTCACAACACGTACATAGGTAGTAGTTTGTCAGTCTCGGTAGCTCAGTGGTGCGGTCGGTCGACTGTTGTTGCAACCCTGAGCGCGGTCGGTGCTTGGATGGGTGCCCGCGCGACCGTTGGAGGCTGACCGTGGTTCAGATTCCACGTAAAACTGTAGGTCCCTTCCCTTCTTACCTCACTAGGTGGTAGGGTTTATCCCGCCCAGGTTGGTACCACCGCACTGAAAAAAACGTCCGTCGAAACGGCTATGTAAATAGTTCGTGTTATCCGCCCAGTTCAGTGTAGCCGACATGAAATGAAGGGAAGCACTGACATGGCACCTAGTTCACCCGGTGTTATGAGCTGACATCACGGATGTTGTATGTGATATAGCCAACCGTGTCAGTTTTCATAAAAAAAAAACACTAACAACCTGTGGCATGGCTTAATATCTTTCAAAGTAATCGTGATATTTACACGAACAATTTAGATCGAATAAAAACTGAGCAATTCCGATACCCTCCCGATGTTCCGGTAGCTTATTACTTATTACTATATTCTTCTCAAAAGAAACGAAAGCAAAAAACTAGTTCAGCTGAGCGGTCACGTGACGCCACACGACACGCTCCGACCGGCCGCCGCCGGGTCCGCTCACATCCTTTTAATAATTCTCCTATTATTTTGATATTCCGTTTTTAACCGACTTCCAAAAAAGGAGGAGGTTCTCAATTCGTCTGTATGTTTTTTTTTGTTCGATATTATATAATTTTCGGTTAGATAAAAAAATACAGATCGACGTGGAATTATAGAGCCCTACCTGCCGCCGAGCGACCTCACGTAGCGTAACTCAGTAGTAGACCCACAGATCAGAGAAGGTTCAGGTCAGAAGAGGAGTTCTGTGAGTAGAGCGGTGCCTACCCTTCAGCTTACTTTAGTGCTGGGAATAACGTTATGTCGTGTATGGGAAATCTGTCACATCACTTCACCGTGTACCGTGTGTGTGCACTACACAATGTACCGTGCGGGGCCGGTACTTTAAAAGAATAGCCCCACTGCATCTCTCCCCGTGTATGTCGTAAAAGACGACTAAGGGATATGACTCCCTTCTTATATTACTAGGTGGTAGGGTTTAACCCGCCCGGGTTGGTACCACCGCACTGAATGAAAGGTCGGTCGAAACGGGTATGTAAATAGTTTGTGTTTTCCGTCCAGTTCAGTGTAGCCGGCACGACCGAAGGGAAACTGACGTGGCACCAAGTTCATCTGGTGTTATGGGCTGACATCACGGATGTTGTAGGTGATGTAGCCAACCGTGTCAGTTTCCATAAAAAAAAAAATCTCTTTTATTCTGACACTAAGAGTAGTTAAGATGCCGGCGACGACTCCAAATGGAAAGTGGTAGATAGAGATTTGAGAAGTGGTAGGTTAGGTTAGCATAATGTTTATTTGGCAACTGTCGTAGAGATAACATATTCAGGTAAAAAAATGTTTTATATGGTTCCGTCCGTACCATACTATGTATTACTAAACCTACGACGTCCGTCCGTCTGTCTGTACTACCTTTAAAGGGCTGTATCTTTTGAACCGTAATCGGTAGTCGGTTAAAATAAGTGAAACAGAGTAGATGTTATTATGGCGGATATCCTAGGAAATAATAAAACAAAATTACTGCTAACACTGATTATTGGGATACAGCGTATGTACATGTATGTACATAAATTATAACCAGATTCTAATAAATAGAGTTTAAACTGATTATATTTCATAAGCATAATTATAATTATTTTACTGACTAGCCACATAATAACATCGCCTACAGTCTATCGAAAACACAGGTTGAGAGCAAGATTAACTATTTCTTTCACTGAGAGTTCTGACTACAAACACTTATTTATTAAGTGTATCAGGTGTAAAGAACCTTTATAACATTTTGATACGTAATTTGTATCAACTTAATTATGTTAGTACATTACACATACTATGATAATAGATGAATATGAATATGAATAGAAGTGTGGGTGGACGAGCAGGGTGGTCCATCCTTACCAGCTACCTACACACACAGTACACCGTCCTCCTGTCCTGTTATCATGCTAATGTGAAGGCTGTCTTCACTATGATATTTCTTGCATCTTACGAAGACACATGAGATTTGCCCAGTACAATGACAAAAATAATATAATTATTATATTATATAATATATATAATAATATAATATATGTATGTACATATTATATCCCTCATTATGGACACTACCTACGTCGCCACTGGGCTCTATGTGAACTGTTCTATTTTGGAGACCTACATAATATGTTTAAAGCATTGGCTACTCATATTCTGACCTACACGCCTCAACCACGGAGCTCGTGTGCCTTCGTGAGATGAAATAACTATAGCAATAGATAGGTAGGAATGTCGGCGACGTGCTAGGATGTGATGGTGTCCCGTTGTGCTGCGAGGTTGTTCTGCTTGAGTATAGGTATTTGCTCAGATATTCTATTCTATCTGCTAAACATTAAATCCCTCTCAGCCACCCTCAGCGATGAGATGACCGTGGTTCGTATTCCATTTAAACCTGTAGGTTCATTCTTAGGCCATTTCCCTTTACCTTACTAGGTGGTAGAGTTTCATGGTAATTCTTACAAAGCAACTTTTAACTTTGACTAACAACTATATGAACGATACATATTACTTGGCAACTATGCTAATAACAAAACATGATAAATGAAAATATTATCAGAAAAAGTAAAAATAAATTTATTCACCATTTAATAAAGTAAAAAACTCTCAAGTGCGTAAACAAAACAGTGAATGTGCCGAAGAAATTCGATTGAGTTCACTTAGTTGCGTGTACCTACATAAATATAGGTACACAGGTACCTCATATTCACCTATTTATAGCTAATGCCTAACTCTGTCACTCTCGTATATTGACTATGTTACCACGTTTTGTATATGTTTGTTTTCGGTCGATTATTGTCTTCTGTGTCTTTTTTTTTTTAAAGGAAAACAGCTTCTCTATGTTGAATAGTGAATCGGCAAAGTGCTCCCTTTTCGTCACCAATTGTATGTTTATAGGTTAAGCAGCATTTGTTTTTTTTTTTGTAAAATACGTGACGAATAAATCCTTTTTCTTTCTCTCTTTCTAAATAATAAAACGAATGGTGGCATGAGATGTTCTCAAAGCGCTCCGCAGTGTAGAGTAGAAAGGTGCTACGCGGCGCGGAGAGCAGGCACGCCACACGCTACACGGCCGCCGCGCCGGCGAGTGCTACGTGCTACGCACCGCACCGACGCGACGCTACGCGCTACCGCCACCTACCGCTACGCGCGTCCGCAGCCAATGAGCGCGCGGGAGGAGCTAGTGGGGGCGGAGCCGACCGCGCCCCGCCCCCTGCACCTACACCCACACCGGGCCAGGCGCCTTCCATACTCTAGTACCTACAGCCACACCGCGCCAAGTACATTTTAATTTAAGTAATTATTTTTTTTAGACATTATATAAATATGTTTTATAATCTCCGTAACTTAAAATTAATTAAGTAGGTACTTATACAGGGTATTTCCATAGGGATCGAGTATATTTGAATTGAATATTTATTTTTTATTTTTAAGGCATTATTGTTTGCATACATAGAAATAACCTAATTGCATATCACAACCTTCAAATGACCACAACGGCTTAGTACATTTTTCATCACTTTTTGATACAATGGTGCGTCTATTTCATTGATGAGACGTGTTGTGTTAATCTTTTATAAGTCTTCGACAGTTTGTGGCTGGTTAATATAAACTAATGGTTTCACATAACTACAAAAAACAATAATAATCAAGGGACGTTAAATCACGTGATCCTGGAGGTCATGTCTTGTCCCCAGATCTTGAGATCAAGTAGCCGTTGAATTTCTCTTTCAATAAATTGACTATTTATCTGGCGGCGTGACAGGTGGTACCGTCCTGTTGAAACCAGATGTCGGTCAGATCCATTACTTCCAATTACGAATCATATTACGATCACCATTCACAGTTATGGCAGCACCCGCCTCATTCTCAAAAATATAAGGACCAATTATGCCACCAGTCCAAAATGCGTAGATATCAGACAGCCACTCTTTTAGAATGCAACGAGCCTTTCGTGAATATCTTTAGAATTTTCATTTACCAAAATGACCTTCATAGTTAAAGAGTTATTTTCTGCGAATAATTGGGGTCGACATGAAGTTGCTGTAAAGCCCAAATAGCGAAGTTTCGGCGTTGAGAATGTTCATTAACCTTTAGTTCTTGCTTCCAGCTGAATTTTGAAAGAGTGTAGACCCAAATCTATTCGAAAAATTGGCCAAGTTGAAGCCTCAGACAGGCCGACTTGTTGAGTACGCCGTGGAATTGACAAGTTCGGGGTTTCTCACACACTCTCAGCCACCGATTCGATATTCTCGGAGTTTTACACATTTCAACGACGGTTAGGAGCTTGTAACTTTGCAGAGCAGCTAATAACGTGTACTCAGCGCAGGGACAGAAGAAGAGAGGTAATTTGCTCACTCACCGGGCGAAGCAGATCTCCAGACTCCACGGAGACGGCCGGATGCGTACCACTGCCGGGGAAGCTGAGTTGGCGAGCTCAGCGGTGTCCGAGTCCACACTAATAATCTTACAAACTATACCTTTCCAAAAACGTCACTGTCGCAATCACTATCCACTCCTGTCTATCCTTCCTGACTTGTCCCCAACACGTATGAAAAATCCCTTTCTTTCTTCTTCTAGTTCGTAATGTGTCTCGCGCGCCCGTGGTTGTCTACTCACTACCCGACGACCGCTTTTTCCCTTCGTCTCGTATCATCTTTTGAAACTACCCCCCCCACGGCGAGCAAACTAGGGATGTGTCGGAACGATGGTATAGGAGAAGGGATGCGCTGAGTTCACTGTTATAAGCTGTATGATCCACTAGGGAGGCAGTGCTTTCAAATTGTTTCACTATGTGACGGATAGCATCCCCCTTAGGACTAATTTGTGGACCATAAGTTCTCTAGACTCAGGAAACCTTTGACGAATTGAACTACCGTTTTGATAATAAAGTTGAACCATTTCAACGCGCTGTTCAACTGTGTAACGACTCATTTTCACAAATGCCGATTGCCGGACATTTACTAACTCCTCTGTGAAAAATTCGCGCCAATCAATCGAACATCATGGCCGCCATCAGCTGTCAAATTGAGAAACCCGCTTTTGTTTCTTGTCTTAGCTTAGAGGAAATAAAAACATTAAAATTATTCTGTATGTAAGTAAGCATGTGTGTAGGTGTGTGCGGACGGCAGCGGAGGGCGGGCGGTCACGTGGTGGTAGTGCGGGGTGGACGGGGCGGGGGGGGGGGGGGGGGGGGGGCTGCCCGGTCGCCCGGGCGGGTGCGGCCGCGGCTGCCTCCGCGAGCACGGCCATTTCCTGCTTCCTGCCGCCCTGCAGAGGGTAAGCACCCCTCTGCACCTCGCCCGCCCCGCCACACACTATGTAACTAGGTACCTAATATTTTATTAGGTAATTTCATTGAATTCTCGAAGAAAATAGTAATTATGAAACGTCCATGTACCTAATGTCCATGGACGTCCTTAGACACCTTATGGCTGACTCGACAAACACTTACCCATAAACTAATCTTCCTAACTAGTGTATTGTTATTATGTATACATACATATAACAAGATAACCTATTTATCCCTCACACGTACATAGATGCCTACTTAGCTACTCGTAACTAATTACATTACTATCAAATACTTCACCCTTCAGGCAGATATGGGAGAAATAATGTTTCGGTACCCTGCATAATAATTGATAAATATTCTAGTCGAGTATAGCCGCGATCCAAAGGTAAGTCACTGGTATGACTCGCCTTCTCGGAGGCTGGTCGAAGCGTATACTCGGTCCCCTTTGACTCACCCACCCACACCGGATTCATTTACCTCTATGAACGCCCACGTACCCATAGGTACCCACGAAGATATTTGTATATGCACGTCGTATATGTATATAGGTATACGACATGCGTATATATGCATACTTAAAAACTTCTATTATAATATACCTGTCAGCTTTTTTAACAATTTTCTGCTTTTTTTTATGGTATCTGACACGGTTGGCTACATCACCTACAACGTCCGTGATGTCAGCCCATAACACCGGCTAAACTAGGTGCCATGTCAGTGTGCTTCCCCCTTTGAGCTTTTATGGTAGAAAATTATGACAATACATACCTACATTTATATTTAAGCTGTCGAAGCTTTATCCAAGACAA
The DNA here is from genome assembly GCA_946902875.1 of Nematopogon swammerdamellus. Lineage (NCBI taxonomy): Eukaryota > Metazoa > Arthropoda > Insecta > Lepidoptera > Adelidae > Nematopogon > Nematopogon swammerdamellus. The sequence continues at coordinate 27,487,857 of OX336337.1, read as the reverse complement.
AGATCCGACAAAATTCGGTTTGCCTCATTTTTTGATAGAATGCGCTACTTGTGGCGCCGAGCAACCAACGAAAGGTATTCGTCGCTCAGTAACGACATTCGGTCACTTGCAGGGCTACCATGCCGGCCTGTCAGGTGCCTATTCACGCCCCTCTCGAAGGACCCGAGACTGTACTTGGGTGGGGGAAAACATTATGTGGGCGGGGAGAGCGTTCCAGAATTTACCAGTTCTGTGGAGGAAAAATCTGCAGAACCGATTGAACCGCATCCGCATTAAGTCCAGCGTGTAGGGATGCAATCCAACGTGTTGGGAGGTGGAAAGGGGACGACGGGATCTCGTAAAACAGCTCCTCCGAGCACTCCCCACGGAATAAGTCGACATCGGTTCTTGATCGCGAAACACCTCGGGGTCGCCCACTAGTCGCACGGCTAGGCGCTGGATTGAGTCCAAAGGCACAAGCTGGTATTTAGCTGAACCATCCCACAAGTGTGAGCGTTACTCCAAGCAGGACCTAATCTGCGATTTATACAGAAGCAGCCTTTGGCCTGGCGGGGGCGGCGTGAAGTACCGTCGCACCTTATTGAGTTCGCATAGCTTTTTAGAAGCCAGCTTGGCCTTGCCCTCGATATGGCGCCGAAAGTGTTACGTCGCCATTGCAAAATAAGCGCGTACCTATTGTTCTTAATTTATTACTTGTAAGTATATTTTGTTTTTAACCCCCGACGAAAAAAGAGTGTTGTTATAAGTTTAACGTGTGTGTGTATATGTGTAAGGGTGTGTTTGTCTGTGGCATCGTAGCTCCCAAAAAAACTGATGGACCGATTTGCATGCGGTTTTTTTTTAAAGCTTGAAATAAAAGTTCAATTACAAATTTAAAAAAACCCCAACCCTTAAAAAGTCTAAAATAATTTCCGATTACTTAAAGGAGTCGGGGGAACGCTAAGTAAATACAATTTAAAAACTCAGAGCTGCGCGGGAATTTACTTAGCGGTCCACCAACTCCTTTAAATTCGTGGAGGTTTTCTAAATTTGTAATTTAACTTTTTCTTCTTGTTAAGTTTATTGGTTGGAAATTAAATTTAAAAGTCTATCAAAAGATCCGAATACTTATAGGTACCTACTACTACCTATACACACGACACATACTTATGTACTAGCGAGTACGCAAACTCTAATGTCCAGGAGCTTTTCCTTGTGAATAGCTTTATGTATCTAGCGTAACATTAACTCCACGCTACTGCCGCGCTGCGGGTCCGCGGTGCCGCGCGACATATGGCGAGGGGCGAACGTACCTCCGCGCCTACGCGCCGCGCCGCTCGCAACCCGTGTTTACCCACCCCCACGCCCCACCCCGGACAACCCCTCACTCTTTTACATTTACCTACATTTGTATGAAAAAAGCGGCCACAACTGACGCTCGCCTGCGCTCACCACTACTCGTTCATATTCGTAATCACGAGTCGCTACTTCTAGTCTCAACTGCAGTAAAAATCCCAGCCACATAGGTACGCCGCAGAAACACTAGTACTGCGCGTCGCTGTCCACGGAACCCTAATGCTTGTAAAATCCGTCGGGCGTCTGTCCATCCGTCCATCCATCTGTCTCTCAGAGCCTGTGGCTACTAAACGATCTAGCTATCTTCTTAAAACATGGAAAGTTTTTTACGACATGTAACAATGTCAGGGTTCCTCAAACTTAATTCATAATTCGCAAAATCTGAGTTGATTGAACCTAAAAACAATTTTACCACATCAATCATAATTTTGTTATTACGTTAATTGTAATATAAATCTTTATAGTAACAAATAAGTATATTTTGCTCTTTCCGAGGAGATTATTATAGAAAGTGAAGCTCAATAAATATAAAAAAATATTAACTACTCAATTTTGTCCTTACAGAATGAAAACTATTTTCAAGTATAACATATAATATGTTAACAAGTATAACATATAAAATATAATATGTTTACCTATATCTTCAGCAGATATAGAGAAAATAACATTCTTATGAGAAAAAGTCTCTCGTTTTACAAGCCGTACTGCGATATGGGGCACTTGTGCGGGGCACGAAGCCACCGCTCGCGCACTCGCCTTGCGTGCAACAACGTTCACACTTGAATAGATTGAAGGAAATATGTAGGTAATTGTTTCAATAAAGAAAATAACTAAACTTGTTTCCTCTCCCCGGTACAGCATGTGATGTCGACGCCGCCGCCAACCAGGTCAGGTTGAAATCAATCTTTCAACGAGCAGCAGATATGCGCGGAGGCGGTGGCGGCTTCACTTTAGAGTCACTTCAATCGCCTTCAAGATGTGACTCTACAGTAATGGCCGCTACTAGTACCTACATCGGTCGGCGTGCGACTGGAGCTACTAGTACTTACATCGGTCGGCGTGCGACTGGAGCTACTAGTACCTACATCGGTCGGCGTGCGACTGGAGCTACTAGTACCTACATCGGTCGGCGTGCGACTGGAGCTACTAGTACCTACATCGGTCGGCGTGCGACTGGAGCTACTAGTACCTACATCGGTCGGCGTGCGACTGGAGCTACTAGTACCTACATCGGTCGGCGTACGACTGGAGCTACTAGTACCTACATCGGTCGGCGTGCGACTGGAGCTACTAGTACCTACATCGGTCGGCGTGCGACTGGAGCTACTAGTACCTACATCGGTCGGCGTGCGACTGGAGCTACTAGTACCTACATCGGTCGGCGTGCGACTGGAGCTACTAGTACCTACATCGGTCGGCGTGCGACTGGAGCTACTAGTACCTACATCGGTCGGCGTGCGACTGGAGCTACTAGTACCTACATCGGTCGGCGTGCGACTGGAGCTTGCGTGATGCGGTGTGTAGTGGTGGGTGGTGGTGGGTGGTGGGACGGGGTGGGTGGGTGTGGGTAGGTAGCGTATGTAATTACATAATGTGCGGGTTGGACTCAAGTGAAGCGCGACAGTAGCGGAGCGGGCTCGCCGGGTGGGTAACTACTTACCTAATTACCTATTTACCTAAATCGTGTTACGCCCCATTTTTTACTGTTTCTTTGCGTTGAATGCCGGGCAGGGTCCCGCTGAAACCTTGGACATAAATAGCAGCACGCCAGTACCTACTAAAGCTCTAACTTACGTACGAGCTGTTCTTTATTTATTTAAATATAACAGTAGCAGTCACCTACAGTTTGAGCAACGTAGCAATTAGAACAATTAGGAGTTTAAATGAAAAGACTGCTGCGAGGCAACTGTGGCCAAAACAGTCCGTAATTAAATTTGTTACCTAAAAGTGTGCTCTATTTAATACTTCAGACATTATCTCTTTGTAAGAAATTTTTTTTTTTCTATATTTGATTATTGCTATGTTTAAAAGGTTTTTTTGTCATTCAAGCCACTTCACTAGGGGAATAGTAAATGTATATATGTGACCTATTCCAAAATTACTTAATTGATATTCTTACACTTTGCCGCTGACCATTATTGTATAATATAATGCAGTATTTTAGTTAACTTATGTTATAGTTAGCACATAGTTAACTTTTACACTTTTAGATGGGTTTTTTTTCACTTCTCTCGTGTACACTCTTAGTGTGCACTACATGTATAATTCCTACATCCCAAGACACAGCCAGAATAAAACGCTTTAATAATGGCATTAAGCTTGCCTTCTTTTATTTTTTTACTTTTCTTCTTTTATATCTGCCTTTTTTATTTAAAAAAAACACAACTTAGATAAAAATTATGTTGATCTTTATTGATATTTAAAGTCTGAAAAGAAGGTCTGCCATACATAACTGAAAAATAATACTCTTCAAATGCCCACTGCGACCTCGGCCTACACACATCCATTATTTTATCGTGGTGTCGTCGAAAATGCTCAATCGCATTTTGCCATAATTGAGACTCTATCTTACGAATTATACATTCAATGTTAGCTTTCAAGGTCATAATGATTTATGAATATCTGCATAAACTTAAACATAGTCATACATGATATAGTTCCACGTTGTTAAATCACACGATCTAGGCGGCCAATGCGAGTGGCATGTGGTTTCAACGGGACGACGACGCATGCCAAACCGCCCGAGAAACAATTCATTTATTATGAAACAAATTTTCAGATTGAGTAATTTCGCATAACTCTTTTGATTGAGTAATTTGGCGCCTTGATCGAACCTTCACGCAGTGCGGTGCGGTGGTACAATCGGGATGGTTTAAAAACCCTACCAACCAGTAACGTAAGGGAAGGAAACTACACGTTTACGTGGAATCCCAACGTAATAACTAAGCTTTATTTTTATGGAAACTGACACGGTTGGTTACATCACCTAGAACATCTGTGATGTTAGCACATAACACCGGGTGAACTTGGTGCCACGTCAGTGCTTCCCTTCGTTTGTGCCGCCTACACTGAACTGGACGGAAAACACTAACTATTTACATAGCCGTTTCGACCGACCTATCATTCAGTGCGGTGGTACCAACCCGGACGGGTTAAACCCTACCACCTAGTAATATAAGAAGGGAGTCATAACCCTCAGTCGCCTTTTACGACCTACACGGGGAGAGATGCAGTGCGGCTATTCTTTTAAAGTACCGGCCCCACACGGTACCTTCCACAGCGCTCTGCAGCCGGAGCACAAATGCGTCGATAAGCCTATATCGATCGATAAACATCTATTTGATTCGTTCGACGAAGAGAAGAAGACGAATAGATGTTTATCGATCGATATAGGCTTATCGACGCATTTCTGCTCCCGCTGCTGGTGTTCTTACGTCTAACATCGGCGATCGAACGCAAATGCCTGCCCCCACCGGGTTACCGAGGAGGCTGACAAAGTAGGTGTCTACCTGCAGATCAGTGCCACAAAGAAGATGTGTGAGTATCAGCGTTCCGGCGCAGCGGTCGGCTAAACTATACCTCGACGCAGAGACCAGAGTAACGGCGTCTCCGGAGCGGAACGAGAGAGGAGTATCGTGTACCTAACAGCCTTGCCCGAAATATTGTATGTACCTAACTAACGGCGCGGCCCGGTGGCGCACCTACAGGCGCGGGGGCGTGGGAGCGGAGGCGGGGCGGGGGCGGGGGCGGGGCGGGGAGCGCTATAGTAATCAATGAAACAATACTCGTGCAGGGAACTAGACACCGAGGCTGTTTGGACACGAACACTCTTACCCAACGCACATGTTCCCACTCTAAACAATGAGCTTGTCCGCAGTGTGTACCCAGCACGCAGCGCAGCGCTATAGCGGCCTGCCTACATGCCACGGTCCACTGCTTCCAAATGGGTTGCTAAACATACAGACAGAATTTTATATCTATTTACATATATTCCAAACTTCACCCTTAACCCTATCGCTGTCGATGGCGTTTTGTTCAGTAATAGTTTCTAGTCGTATGGCTAATAAAAGATAAAATAAAAAAAAACCAAGACCTTTAAAAAGTCAAAAATAATTTCTGTTTACTTACTTAAAGGAGTCGGTGGACCGCTAAGTAGGCAAATTAACTTTTTAAAGGTTGGGTTTTTTTTTATTTGTAATTTAACTTTTATTTAAAGTTTTTTTCTAAAAACCGTCATGCCAATTGGTCCACTTTTTAAGATAATAAATTTTTTGATTACTTAATTATTTGATTATTTGATTTCAAACCTAACGAACAACCATCCCGATTAAACCAGCTTTCCAATAAAAACCGCATCCGAATCGGTCCATCCGTTTGGGAGCTACGATGCCACAAACAGACACACCCATACACACATACACACCCTCATTAAACTTATAACACCCTCTTTTTTCGTCGGGGGTTCTAAAGAATAAAATTTACATCAATTATTTGAATGTACTATTTATGTTACAATACGCGTCGCAGGGCAGCATCAAGCAGTGCAGGTACGAGTTTTTATTAAATGATCGAAATGTATTATCGAGTTGCATCACTTTAAAAGTGATCACGTTTCGGCAAATAGTTTACTACAAAATTACCTAATAAATAAGTACATACAACACCCAAACAAAATTTAATAAAAAGAAAGCTAAACGCCAATTTCAAGTTGCAGTTGTCTATGTAAATTTGAACATTTTAAAGAATATTGTTTCAGGCTCGACTGCAGTGTCCGATCTGTCCATGGATGTCGCTATCCAATCTCCACCTAATTCTCAAATTTCCACGCCTTCGGGGCTTTTAACACGCCGAGAGTGTTAATTAGGTCCATTTGACAAGCTATTGTCAGCGTAAGCCGCCGTGACCGAAACTCAATAGGTGTTTCGAAACATCGCGCCACCCGCGTGAGTACCTGCCAGTAGTGGCACCTAGCGGCTAGCGGGTGCCGCTACTGATGTTTCAGGTCGCAATTATGAAATGCACCTTCATACTCTATGAGAAAACGTTAGAGGCGAACAATGCGTTGCCGGGGCGGGCAAGTGTACACACACACTACTGTACGCTGTGCGCTGCAGCCAACTTATCTCTCAGATCAAACAAAGACTAGTTGCACGTTCCTAATCGTCATTTCTTAAACGCATCGCCTACTGTGTGTGTGTGTATGTGTGTGTGTGCGCCTCACATCCGCATATATGCAGATTCTCCGCAGCACATTCATGTGAAATGATGTACAGTCGGCACAATAAGACGACAACAAATTACATTTATTTCCCATCTGTAACCACTTTGTAGGTACCTAATCATTTGTATTATTATGAGTAGTAATTTATCATGACGTGATAAATGTTGCGAATTTGTATTTTAATAAAAGCAATGTGGAAATGTTGAATTTATTCCTTTTTAAATTGTAAAATGTTTATTTTATTGTTTTAAGGTAGTTAAAAATTACGTTATGTGAGAATTGTTAATTTTATGTGTGATTAACAAGTGATATGGCAACCTGAGATGCCGACCTAAACGACAATGATAACCTGATTGTGATAATTTTTTATTTCTCCTTTTATGTTTTTCAGTGCGATCACTTTATGAAATGAAATGAAAATATACTTTATTGCACAATAAGAAGTGACAAAAGGCGGACTAAAAGCCTAAAGGCATTCTCTACCAGTCCGGTAAGGTAATAGGGCGAAATTAAATAAAAATTATAAAAACTAAAACAAAAAACGGACTATACGTAAAAAAATCTACTTTATGGAACCCCTGCACTGTTAGCTGGAGCAGTTGAGACCTTTATTGACTACATTTGAAATACTCTCTGACTGCACTCTGTGACTGAGTATACTTCCTATTTTATTTTGCCTAAAGCCTAAATATTAAAAAAAAGGATTTCATAAAATATAATTTGCTAGCTTGTTTTTAGGTTTCCATACCCTAGAAGGTAAAACGGAACTCTTATAAGATCACTACAGTCTCCGTCCGTCTGTCACAGAGGTTATTCTCGAAAATTTAATAACGTAGAAACTTGAAATTTTAAATACATGATAGATCTTGATGACGCGCACATATATCGCTCCTCAAAAACTAGATACGAACTTTAGATTAATGCGGGGTCAGTTTGGTAAAAATAAAAAAATGTTTAAATTAACATATCGTGTAGGGTATCATTTCTAAGAGCTAACTGCGGCTGTACCGCGAGCGAGGGAGGATGCGTGGCGTGGCGCGGCGACGGGCGCGGCACACAATGGGTTTCGGAACGGCGCGGCGCCGATATGAATGCTAAGTAGTTGCAGGATATGCAAATATATCTGCTGCCTGCCCGCAAGCCGCGAGCCGCAAGCCGCTGCCGTCAAGCTCCACGACCACGCGTCAGTCAGTACCTAATACATCGACACACTTGCTAAATTATTTTTTATAGCTGTGTCCTCGGCTCCACTCGCGTGAAAGTTCGTTTAATAGCAAATCTGTATTGTATTGTTGTTTTGTTTTTCTCACTTTGTATGGAACTTAATTTTTTTTGCAACTTTCGAAAACTGAATTAATTTAGATTATTATGAAATTGACTTTTGAGTTCCATGCAATAATATTTGAGAACAAAAATAATCATTATTGTACGACAAAGCTCTCCTGTCACCTCACCTTGCCGGATACAATTCTCAAAAACATAACACTATGAGCCGAAAAAAAAAACATTTTAATAAAACACTTTACTAGCTTATGTATGAGCTGAGGAACCGCGAGATGGAACACTGTGCGCTCGATCGGGGGCATCCTGTATAGTCAGTACTTTACATTATGTTTCTGGCAGTACTAAAGTTTAAATATATAGAGAGACATTCTTTATTGCACCGCGTACATTGCAGTGTTATCATATCAATAACAGTACCTGGGCGACCGAGCTTCGCTCGGCGTCTACACCTATCTAGATAAACTTGAAAAAAATTACATTATCTATACACGAAATTTCATCCAAATCGTTAGAGCCGTTTCCGAGAAACCAATATGCCGTGCAAAGGCGGACTTTTCCCTTACGGTATTTTTATGGAAAGCGCGACATATGGAATCGTTACACCTACAAGTAGGTATCTAATGATGCCAATGAACATTCTGTGATGCACGGGGATTGCGAATGCCATGCCGGCCTGACAGGAGCCTTTTCACTCACCTTATGAAGACACCCGATCGATATTATAGTTTATAAGAGCGCGACAGTTGGGCTGTGCCACCTATAAGGTGTCTAACGGCGCCCATGGACATTCGGTCGTACACGTGGGTTGCGAATGCCATGCCGGCCTGACAGGTGCCTATTCACGCCTCTCTTGAGAGACTATACTTGGCAGGAAATTGCACACTTCCCGCTTCTGTGAATAAATTTCCTCCAGTCAAGCTTTTAATGTTTGACATACATTTGACGTACTTACATTGAAAGATAATTAGCAAAGAACATACCCACTATAGGAAACTAAAATAATAAATACAGAGCCGACCTCGATGTACTCGACGAGCCACTAACCCCTGCGATACGACACCTGAAAGACTTTTTTAATCCCTCTAATCCTTCACTCCTACTCCTTCGCCCGGAGCGAACCAACAGAAGCCGATATTCGTTTGGTCGTTTATGTAATTTATTAGCTCAGTGGAAAGCGTGTAGGGTTTGTATTTTTGGACCATGGGTTCGAGTCCCACAAAATTCAAGTCAAAGTCAAGTCAAAGAGTTTTTATTTCAAATTGCCGATCTGATGTACAACAAAAATTATTAAACAATACCATCGTGTTGCAAAATATTACATAACAAGTATAAATAAAACAATCATACAAATAGTCCGACAAATGTGCAAAGGTTTGCGCCCAACTCCCTAAACTAGCCGATACGGCTGTGCTATAGGGAGCAGTGCTTTACTGGTCATAATATAGTTGTACGCGGTTTATTGAAATTTGAACACTTAAGTGCTTAAACTTAGGGTGTTTAAATTTTTTTAGGGTGTTCAGTTTTTTTATAACCACCTAAAAGCTTTATTTTCGGAAATACAAACGTAACAAAAACGACATGTACCGCCTCAACATTAGGTTAGGGTTAATATATAGAAGATGCGTCGCGTAGCGACCCATCATCTATATATTAACCCTGGTTATTTTTTTTTAAACCACCAAAACATCACTAATTTATCACTTGCCGAAGAACCAAACGAAGGTTTGCAGGATTAAGGATTCGAGGGATTGATAAAGTCTTTCAGGAGGCGGACCGCTAACCCCTGCCCTGCCCATTGTCTCAGCTCGTTCGCTCGGTCGCGAGCTAGTTGGCTGCACTGTCTCACTCAGCCTGCAGCGGTGCACGTTGCATCTCATCAACCTACCGTCACGTCGTGTCAGTACCGTACCGTACTGCGAGTAACGGACGCGCCCTGAGGGAAAGGCACTGAAGTATTGCAAACAGAGAACGAAGGGCAACTGAACTGAAAGGGCGGTGCGGTGAGAAGATCATGGAGCTTAAATACTGCTTCAGTCCTGTTCATTTTTCATTGCACTTTTTCAAAATTTCAGCAGCCGAATCAGTGAATTTTGGACACGTATCTGCTGATTACGTGATTCGATAGAATATGTAGAAAATAAACTCATTACGTGCTCGAGTTGACATCAAATAAATGAAACTATATGTAATATCTTTATATTGAGCTTTACAACTTTAATAGTAGTGCGAGTATGTTTCATTGTTAGTGCCTATTTATTAATCAAACTCGTCCATAAGCTTTGTGCAAGAACACTCGCCCTTAGTTAAGTTTTGTTTACTATCATTTCAGTAGGTACCTAAACCACATAAGTACCTAGGTACATTAAAATATATTATTATTCAAGCTTGAATTTTTTTAAATTTTTTTTATGGAATCTGACACGGTTGGCTACATCACCTACAACATCCGTGATGTCAGTCCATAACACCGGATGAACTTGGTGCCACGTCAGTGCTTCCCTTCGGTCGTGCCGGCTACACTGAACTGGACGGAAAACACAAACTATTTACATAGCCGTTTCGCCCGACCTTTCATTCAGTGCGGTGGTACTAACCCGGGCGGGTTAAACCCTACCACCTAGTAATATAAGAAGGGATCGATAACATTAAAAAAAAAAAAAAGAAGGGAGTCATATCCCTTAGTCGCCATTTACGACATACGAATATATGTCACCAAATAGTCATCACATCACTCATCAGTGACACATGATGAGTGCGGCAGATACTCCTTACGACCATGTTTAAGTTGAAATTGTAAAATCTCTCTCTTCTAATAATCTAGAAGAATTGGCATATGCCCACTAGTTTCCAGGTGCCTATTTTCCTCAAGCTCCACGTTCGGCCCCTCCGTCTCTCTACCCTGCTCCCCGCTCAACTCTCCCCGCATGCAAAGTAGACGTCTCGGCCGGAGTGAGTAATTGTGGCCGGGGCGCGCGTCGGACTCGCCTCCGACTCCGACTCCGACTACGCACCGAGTTATGTTTCCGGCGCGCGCGAGTCTACCGACTCGACCGCCCGGGCGGCGCGACTACCTACCTCATTGTTTCCCTGCGTGTATAGTAGGGGAATAAAGTAGAGAGATACACCTGTGCAAGCTTATTTGCAGTAGACATCCGAGTCAGAGAGGAACGTGACATAAGGTTCTATCTGTCGATATATTCCTCTACCTATACAGGTGTCCCAAAAGTCAACGTCAAGTGGGAACCAGGGAGTAGGTCAGTTTATGACTAGCCAGGGAAAAATAAGAAAAAAAAATCTGAGGCATTTATTTTTTTAGAAAAAAATTTAAATGAATGTTTGTTTTGCTGGTTTTATTTGGGATACTGATCAATAACAGAGTTATTTAGGCTACCAATAAAAAAAAATTAACAATTATACTTGCAAATTTTGTAGTCGTAGTACGTAAAAATGTTGATACGAGAAATTTTCAACGTTTTTCAAACAATGCTCATATCATAAAAAACAAATAATTCAAATAATTTTTTCTTATTTTTCCCTGGGTAGTCATAAACTGGCCTACTCCCTGGTTCTTGACGCTGAGTTTGGGATACGTTTTATACTCGTATATATGCAAGTTACTCTATCTTTCTACTCTGGAATAAGTTTTGGCAATTTTTTTGCCTGCCACTTTCTAATTTGAGTCAAAAAATATTAATAAAAAGATAATACATTCATTCAACATCCAAAATGTTTGCAATTAGAATCCCGTAGTACAGGTAGGTATATTACAGCTTCCCGAGCTTTCCACTTTCATTTTGATTAAATGCATGATAAATAAACCGCTGCCATACTATTCTATCGATTTTGAAACACGGTTAAACCGCACACACGCGCGGCGGGCGCGCCGCGCAAGAAAAACTACCGCCGGGAAATTGTAGGGCGGCGGCGGGGGCGGCGGGGGCGGCGGGGGCGGCGGCGGGGCGGGCGCGGAGTGACCGAGCATACGCCGCCGTTAGGACCCTAACTAGTTATGCAAATGAAGTGAAACACGAAGCGACCTCGCGCCGCCGACCCCGCCGCCGCCGCGCCGCCGCCCCCGCCGCGCCCCCACCCCCGCCGCCTCCGCCGCACCGCCGCACCGCGATAAGGAAAATGGACGGTTAGAGGCTTTATAGCTACACATTTCACCCATTTATATTTTCTATTAAATTTTATAAAGACGAATAAATTAATTAAGTATGCAAAACATTTCTTATATTTAAGCGTTGGACCGGAGCCGCCGCCCGCGCCGCCGCCTTGGCCTTTCACTCACTATAAATGAAAAGGTGTGCGTGAGCGGAATTCGGTGTTCGTTTAAGGATTTTCTTAGATTTTAGATTATTTAGATTAGTTTTTCGCTTATGTTTAATAGATTGGACATGCAGCAGCATTCAGCGCCGCTGGAACAAAATTCGCTGTGATAGTACGCTAGATTCGTTGTGATTTGTTAAAATAAATGTATAGAGACAAATATAAGCTTACATACGTCATCGACATTAATATTATAAAGAGGTAACGTTTGAAAGTTTGTAAGTTTGAATGTAGGAGGTAATCTCCGAAAATACTCATTCGATTTTTAAAATTATTGGACCAATATTTAGAATGAATCTTCAGGATGCACATTCCACCTCCGCACTACCCGTACCGGGCAGGGGATGCACCCCTATTCAATCGACCTACTACGGACGGTTGCGCAGAACCAACCGGCTCTGTAGGTCTTTTTCAAAGAATCGGGAAAATGTGGAACCACTCCCTGCTCATCTATTTTCTCCCAAGAACAGCATTGGGTTCTTGAAAAGTGGCGTGAAAAGGCTCCTGTCAGGCCGCCATGGCATTCAAAATCCCCGTGCATCACAGAATGTCCATGGGCATCGTTAGACACCTACTTGTGGCTGAAACGATGCCACATGTCGCGCTATCCATAAAAAATCATAGGCTATGAGAGCAAAGCCGCGGACAAAAGTTAGTAGTACCTACATGAGTGCATATAAGACAGGCCCACAGTGCGACCTCGCACTCGCGACATGTGTAGCAGGTACACTTTGTTGTTACTTTGTATAGCCGCTGGCGCGGGCGGTGCGTGGCGTGCGAACGAACAATGTCCGCAAACAAATCTCCACTATTCACAACACACACGTCCGGGTGAAGAGACCGCGCTCGTCTCCTGTCTGTCGACAGGCGTATTGACAAAGAATACGCTCTGGTTTGCGGTCTCGCCGCGGGACGCACTCCGCGGGGTCGCGGCGGAGCTCCAAGGACTCGTAATAAGCATCCCAGTCGCTATTGTTGAGCGCAAAATCAAATTCAGAAGTCGGAGCATTAAATATATGAAATTATCGGAACATATCGAAAGAGCCCTGCAACACAATGACTTCGATAAGTGGTTACTTGTAAATGAGTAAAATAATAATTGCATTTCACAAAATAAACGGCGCGTCCCGTCCCGCGCCGCCTCGCCCGCCCCGACCCGCTAAATTACCGTTCACCGCTTTGAAATGAATGCGAGCCGCGTATTCACCGCAACAAAATCGTCTAGGTGTAAAAGTCGTGGAATTTTTCTCAGTCTACAAAATCGAGAAAATTATTATGTGATGTGAATGCAAGGCTGTGATGTGAGACAGTTTAATCGGCGTATCGAAATAGAAGCGGAAACTAATCGCTCGTCAATCGATATAAAAGAACGAAACATTCGACCGTAGACTGACGGCGGCGGGTGAGATGCGTTCATACAATAAACTGACTCAATAATTGTATGAAATGAACAGACAGGTCAATCGCACGCAGTCTCGACCTGCCTCAACATGTCTGTATCTTACTAAATTGAAACCAGCAAATTACATGTCTGTCCTTCAACTTTGACTTGAGAAACAATGAGAATCGGTGTTGTACTGCAAGAACTGCAACACAATACCGACCACAACGTTTTGCAACAAGATAACTATCAATCAGCAAGTGAGGCACAAAGACCCACCTGCTGCATGACTCGGTGGAAGGTTCGTGCCGAGGGGAGAGGTGGCCATCCTATCGTCCTTTAGCACGTCATCTTGTCTTTATTCTTTAGTCACCTTTTACGATATATATGCACGGGGAGAGATGCAGTGGGGCAATTCATTTTAAGTACCGACTCCACACGGTACGTAAGAATATTAGAATGAATATAAAATTCAACATAAAAAAGTCAGGTGTCTTGGCACAAGTTACCCAGCCCAAATACAATCCAGCCGAAGGATGTAACTCGGTTCATAGCTGAAATCGGACTTGGGAATGAGCTACGCACTTTTGACAGAGAACAATTAGATCTATCTAGGTTGCAGTGAAAACCGGGCTCAGGACCCTCACTAACTCTCAATTTCAAATAATAATTATGCAAATAGCTAAAAATAAAAATATATGAATTAATAACATTTCACAATAATATAGGCTTATTATTCATTTCATTTCATATTCGAAAAATTCGAAAAAATCAAACCCATGATAACGCCATCTATCATTGGTCATCATCATTTGACACATTAAACTTGTAAATATATCAATTTTTGTTCTCTGACGATGACTTTTAAAAGTCGAAATATAAGATGCATAATATGTGTATTTTTAAATTTATTGTGTACAAAATATATATAGGCAGGTATTGATATCCACGCTTTACGCAAGTTTAGCTCTGCGCTCGGCGCGTCTCGCCTCAGCTGCCAATCATCCTATTACGGAAACACTTTATCTCTAGACCCCAAACATTCCCTCTATTGTGTCCGAGAGAACGAGCAGACACAGGCCTATTGCCGGCATTGTGTTGTATGCAGTCTCGTGTGATGTCGAACCCCGAACCGTCTCATTTGGAAACCGCTAATTGGCGGGCGCGCCACCCGCGCCGCGCTCGCGCGTCGATACTCCTCTGGATCTAATGACGAGAGGAGCCGTTGGATTTGCGGTCGAACCGCTTACATCAATTTGGAACCGAAAATACTGTTAATATAATTATACAATAACACGGTTATTACCTCGATTGGATTCTATTTTATTCTGATAATAACTGTTGATGCCGCTTTCAAAAGGAACAAGGTGGAAAAGGCCAAGTCCGCACCCTGAACCGGAACGTACATACATAGCGTCACGCCTGTTTCCCGGTGGGGCAGGCAGAGACAACGGATCTCCACATGCCACGATCCTGACACACCTCTGCCGCCTCTTCCACTCTCATAATGTTCTTCCTGCATGCTCGTCGGTTACGGCTACTACGCATTTGACCCTTTTTGAGCACATGCCCGATCTGTACCCTAATCACGAGATTTAACCTACTACGCTACGCTACGCCGTGTTCTCCGCATCATTTGGTATGGAGAAACGGAGCAGCGCCTCTAGTGATAGATTTGCGAACTTCGTTTCTCCATACAAAATGATGCGGAGAACACGGCGTAGCGTAGCGTAGCGTAATAGGTTAAATCTCATGATTAGGGTACAGGTCCAGGTACGTGCGTCCAGTGCGACCCTTCCCGACTCTTCCATTCATATTCGCTTCATAAATTTTTCTCGTTAGTTTTTTTTTTTTTTATGGAAACTGACACGGTTGCCTACATCACCTACAACGTCCGTGATGTCAGCCCCTAACACCGGGTGAACTAGGTGCCATGTCAGTGCTTCCCCCTTTGATCGTGCCGGCTACACTGAACTAGTCGGAAAACACAAACTATTTACATAGCCGTTTAGACCGACGTTTCATTCAGTGCGGTGGTACCAACCCGGGCGGGTTAAACCCTACCACCAAGTAAGATTAGGAGGGAAGGAACTACAGTTTTACGAGGAATCCGAACCTCGGTCAGCCTCCAACGGTCAGCGGTCACCCATCCAAGTACTGACCGCACCCAGCGTTGCTTAACATTCAATAGCGACAGTTGACTGTCTGCATCACTGAGCTATCGAGGCTGACAAGTCTCCTGTATTATGATATACCTAGGCACTATATTCAATCGACGATCCGAATGAATCGAAAATAAACTCAAAACTTCTTCGTGACCTAGGATTGAGCCCGAGACTTCAACCACAAGCAGTCTTACTCTAGAAACAACATCATGTTCAACCGCAGCACTTGTTATTACATATTATGTTTAAACGCAAAGATTTAAAAGGTGTTTAAACGTACATTTCAAACTGTGATAAAGTATCAAAAAATGGCTAAAAGCTCTTTGTCTAAGTAAAAGCTCCAAAAGCTATGCGCATTACTTGCACCGCACCGGGTGGAATGTAAGATCAATAAAAACGCCTTAAAATAATAAAAAAAAAACCGGCCTAATGCGAGTCGGACTCGCGCACCGAGGGTTCCGTACATCCACGTAATTGACCGGTTTTATTATTTATTTTTACGGTGTATAATCACACCAAGTTTGACGTTTGTATGTATTACCGTTTTTACATTATAGCCAAAACAAGAAAACGTTGAAAAAGCACGTTTCTTGTATGTAGAGTCCACAAATCTCCTTTCCGTAGTTCTTTTACTTTTAGTTTTCGTCCGTCTGTCTATCCGTCCGTCCTACCCTCTAAAAGACTGTATCTTTTGAACCGTATCAGGTAACCGGTTGAAATGTTAAAAAAATATGTGTTATTATGTCGGATCTCCTAACAAATAATTTAAAAAACAAAAAGCAAAAATTAAAGGCGTCCCCATACAAAAGATTTTCTGAAACGTTTTTTGTTTTTGCAATAAATACAAGCATCGTGATGATACGGAAACCTCGGTGCGCGAGTCCGACTCGCTCTTGGCCGGTTTTTTTGTTTGTAATTTTTTAATATATCCGCCATAATAACACTAGCGGTTAAAATTTCAACCAGCTACGTATTACGGTTCAAAATACGTACAAGACAGACGGACGGACAGATTGACAGACGGCGTGGGTTTAGTAATAGGGTGCCGTACGGATACGGAAACCTAAAAAGTAAAATTCATAAAGCGTGCCTCCCCCGCACCGCCGCCGCTGCCGCCGCCGCGGCCGCCAGCCAACCCCCGACGACGTTCCGCTTTCATATTGGTTTTTATGTCGTCACTGGTGGCGACTTTCTCATCTGTACGTCACGCAACCTACGAGCCGGTACCGTTCGCATAGACACTGCGGTTTTGTCGATTTTAATGAAGAGTTTAATTTCACTGCCTATATAACTTTATTTGTTATATGTACTTATATTTATAGAACTAGCAGACATCCAAGAGGATAACGTTAAAGCTTATTATATTAATTAATTATTGCAGCGCAACACTGATTACTCTGCTTACCCCCTATTTATTTCGCCATAAAGTAAAGAGCAAGCAACGTTAACAATATTTCATTGTCACAAATGCACATTTAATATGGTTCATCATCATTTTGTCGCTTTCAGCAATGCCATCTATAAAGAAGAGCCGGGCAAGAAACCTTATAAAGTTTTTTTTTATGTTTTCATGCCTACTATACCGGCTAATTTACGTTTTTTTTTTATGGAAACTGGCATGGTTGGCTACATCACCTACAACATTCCTGATGTCAGCCCATAACACCAGGTGAACTAGGTGCCATGTCAATGCTTCCCTTCATTTCACGATACTTATAATAACATAGTAAACTGCATCTAGGTAAAAAAATATTTTTAAATTGGTAAAGTATAATTTATCAAAAGGAAATAATAAAACACAGAAGAACATAATTATTCAGTCAAACATTTATAAAAAGTCTAATTTATATATGAGTAACTACAAGATTCCGAACTACGATTTCATAGCTTAAGAGAATTAATGTTTTATGTAATTTTTTATGTTTATTTTATTGGAACTTACATTCTTATCATGTCAAAAATCTGTAGAAGCTACAATAATAATTTATTCAAGGATAAAAGAATTACAAAAAATTACAATCATTGTATGCTTCTAAATGTCTTTAGGGTTCTAAAAATGTTTATTACTAACTCAAATTGCAATTTCAAACAACAAGTTCCAAAAAAAGTTATTTACAAACAATAATGATTAGTTTAGTGTTATTGTGGACGCTACACTAGACGACGCGACGGCAGCGCGACACAGCGGGTGGAAGGAAGTAGGCAGTCGGCGCAGGCTGGGTGCGACACGTCCCCGGGCGCCAGGACACAGGACAAAGGACACAGGACAATACCGGCCACATGATGTCAACCCACGCCATCACAACTGTCATCCTTGCTCAACTTTTACCTTACTTTATATTTGCACACGACACACTCCACACGCCCCGCTGCTGATACACGAAGGGGCACACCGAGCTAGTGGTTTGGAATCTGCTCACACTTTCGACTAATTCGTCACATATAATGTACTAATGTTTATTGTTTTTAGGGTTCCGTATCCGTCGTACGGGACCCTATTACTAAGCCTACGCCGTCTGTCTGTCTGTCTGTCCGTCTGTCCGAGGGCTGTACCTCTTGAACAGTAATAGGGCTACCGTTGAAATTTTCACACAATATGTGTTATTATAGCATATATAACAATAAATAAGAAAAAGTAAAAAAATCACGGGGGTTCCCATATAAGAAACTAAAAAGTGTATGCGCGCCATCAACCGAAAAGAGTATGAAGCAGTTTAACTAATCATGAATTTTAACTAATATGAAGCATTTCATGAAACACTCCATAGATGGGGTGAGTGGGGCTGACCATGACATGGCGATACGGAACCCTCGGTGCGCAGTTCGACTCGCACTTGGCCGGTTTTTTGTTTGTTTATTAATCTTACTGCACTAAGATTCGTCATATTTTTACATTCCGCCGGTTCGAATATCATAGCGAGAAAAACTGGCGAGAAACTTCGCTGGACATTTTTTCAACGTCCGCTAAGACTATGTTTACCACTGCCTACACGTGTACATACTATCATTATTCCCTCTTTACTCCTTTATTCATCATTCACAAACAGCACACTGAACAATTCATGGCAAATACAATAAATTCATGACAAAATGTGATCGTTTGTTTTCCAATGATACATAGAGTCTACAAACTCAGTATCTCATAAAACAAAGTAACTTATGTTCGTTTAAGCTTTTACCGCTATTACACATTGTATACGTTTTTCGGTTATGCGGTATTTAAAGCGACTCACTTTTAAAGTCGACGTTTCGTCCCTCGCTCCGGGGACATCATCACGACTCGCGGAACTGCGACGACCTGGAGGACACCCGACACGTCGTCGTCCAGTCAGATGTCAACTGCCGGTCGCCGCTGACGTAGATTGTAGCGATGCGAGGGTACTTCGGCCGATGCGGGTAGGTTCGACATCTCTTGCTGGAAAAGGTCGGTGCACACGTAGCTCACTGTGTCTATGGCTGCCAGAGCTTGATGCTGGTTACCATCCGAGCCATGCTTCGCCAGCAGAGGAGTCCACGACGAAGAGAGTACCATGCTGTCTTCCCAGTTGAAATTGGCATGTCTGGAAATTTCAATAGATTCTCGAACCAAAGTAACTTACTCCATGACACAGATTTATTATTAGTGTTGATACAATAAAGGATAGTGTGATGTGTGCATGTCGGCAATTGGTCCGGAGGGGCGTAGGTAGAGCGAGCTGTGGGGACGAGTAACAAAAGCATATTTGAGGAAACATGTTTCAATTCTCCGTGCACAAGTACACCGGTACACGCTCGGACTGTCTGTCGGCATATTTTGGTAATTAAAGACTAAAACATTTGCGACATTTTCATCAGACTTCGAATTCCCTTTGAAGCGATCACAAAGTGTGCGGAAAGAGAAATGTGGAATCTCACGCTCTATCATTTATATACGAGTAGCCGCCGAGGTTTGGCTTCACAGAGGTTTCTTTGATCTGGCCTATTTTAATATTTACCAAACTTGGATATATGTAATTTATTTAGTAAAATAGATACCCAACCTACTCATTTTGTCGGCTTCGGTAGTTCAGTGGTGCGATCAGTCGACTGCCGTTCGGGATCTTAAGTACACCTAGGCGCGGTCAGAACTTGGATGGATGACCGTTTGAGCGGTGAAGGCAGACCTTGGTTCGGATTCCACGTAAACTGTAGGTTGCTTCCCTTCTTACCACCGCACTGAGTGAAGGATCGGTCGAAGCGGCTAAGTAAATAGTTCGTGTTTTCCATCCAGTTCAGTGTAACCGGCACGACCAAAGAAAAGCATTGACATGGCACCTAGTTCACCGAGGTATTATAGGCTGATATGCTGAATATTGTAGCCAACCGTGACAGATTCCAAAGAAAGCACACCCACACAATGTTTTCTAAGGTAAATAAAACAACTTGACAATATAGCACGGTAGACGAAAATTGTTCATTATTTTAAAGTTGTTAAACAACGTTTAAGTATAACGGAAACGAAGAAGAAAATATAGAAACTAACTAAAGCTACAACAAAACTGCAAAGCGAAAACTTCCAAAGCGATAGATCAATCAATATTCACCACAGTCGAGCTGGAGTCACTGAATTTCAATGTATTTGCTGGAATAGCTAAAGACATCAATAATTTAGAGGGCGGCTGCTGGCACGCCAGTGAATGTGCGCTTCTATAGAGGCAGGACAATGGTCTAGCTAGACGTGACACTGTCTGTGTCCTACCAGCAACCGAGCGCAGGATATATCGAATTACTTCCTTTATTTCAACCTGCAATTTTGCTTATATTTAATCATAAATCCACGTCGATTATTGTTCATATATTATTTATTATTGTCATCTTCAGTAACTTCTTCGACTAAACTTTTTTTTTATTTTCAATACGGATAGTATTATCTTCTGTGTCTTTCTATTGAATAATACTTTTGATGAGTAAAAACGTTTACCATAGTATCCCATCAAATTTGTAGATAAAGATTATCGTGAATTTTTTTCATTGTAAAATGCTGTTGTTTTGGAGTCTCCGGTTGATCCGCTGAGTGTCGGTGCCTCTCGGAATGCAGGAATGTGCAGGACGCAGGTGCTGGCTCATCACTACTCACTCACCCCCCGTCCCCGCCCCCGCTCCCCGCTCGCTACACTAATGAAGACAATGACAATACATCCGACGACTGTCGCGACAGCTTTGATCGATCGTACCGAACGTCCTCATTTGCATTGCGCCTTCCGCTGCGCAGCGGTGCCGGCGGTGGTGCGGTGGGGTGGTGGCGCGGTGGTGGTATTTTGGGGACACCGACTGAGTGAGAGTGAATTGCGAGGGAGGTAGCTATTTATTCCGATGACGATAAATAGTCGAATCGACAAGAGATAAGGTTTGACGTGCAACGTTTAACGGAATAGAACAAAAAACAAAAACATTTTAAAGACATTGTAATATATTCGGATGGTGACGACCGAAACGAACATCTATAGGTAAGAATAAACTAATGACACAAGTCTGCTGCGGAATAATATAATCAAAATAATTTAACAAACTTTCAGATAAACCATCTGCTCGTGCGAGGTGCGGGGACAGAATCCATGAAAGTTATAATGCATATTTTTTCCTCGGAGAAGAATTTCCCGAAGAAAATATTTATTGTGAGCTGATGAAATATACAATAAATTCACCACAGTTAGTAGTAATATTTGAAAATTAATTAGGTATAATTAATTACATAAACTAAAATTTATATTCATTACACTGATTACACCATAACATTAGCCGCGTCGTAATTCTGAATCTCGAATTCGCTGGAGAAAGAAGGACTTCTAGAAAAGGATAGTACGGCCGTGTTTGCTCGACTTGACGGGGGCGCTACCGTGCCACCATATTACAGTCGCCCGAATTTTCGATTTCGACAGCTTGCCGAGCTGATCAGAAAAGCATTTTGTGTCGGACGACCACACGCCGAGAGTTTCCACGGCGTAGGATAGAAATTCATAGGAGCAACACAAGCTAGTAGGTATATTGGGCCCCGAAGGTAACTATTAAAGTAATCTGTGCCCGGAGGCCCAAACAGACAGTTTAGTTGACAGCACGTCGGCCTGGCGTTCAATCATGCATGACGACATCAGTAAGCAGGTGGAAATACACGCACATAGAGTTACTTCTTCTAAAATCGTTAAAATTCAGTCTGATGTAACTCTGTAACAATATAATAAACATAATTAAGTACAGTGAACGTTCACTGACATACTGATGACAAGTGGACACGGCAAATAAAATAAAAGCTGTCAAGTGCGAGTCGAACTCGCGCGGTGAGGGTTCCGCACCATTTCGCTTTTTGTCATTTCATTATGCACTTAATCTAAATACGCGCATTTACGCTATGCGTCCGTGATTGGGTCATTCATTAAACTCCATATAAGAACCAAATTTCAATTTATTTTTTCATCCAGTAGATTCGAAGAAAATAAGCTGTGAATAGACAGACAAGCACGAGTGTGATCCTATAAGGGTTCTGTTTTTTTTTTTTTACTCTTTTGAGATTCGGAACCCTAAAAAAATTAATAAATACGAGTATCTAAAGCCGGTCGATGCGACGTATTAAAACTGTTAACCATCTGGAGAAATAAAATAATTGGTGTTTGCTTTAGCCCTGTGGCAGACTTGCGTTAAAAAAGCCAGATATTCTTGTGTTCCTCAAGTCTTATTCGCCAATTTTTATTTTGTTGAATTCATACATTGAAAACTAAGAAAGGCCAATATTTTTTACATTATTTATATGAACGAACCAATACATACGTGCGCTACACAACGTAGATACAAGTCTGAGGCCACCCTAAACGTTTCTACAGACAGGGCTTGTAATTAGGCTCGATACTGCATATTAATGCCGCCTGCAATTTAAAACATTTTCACTAGTAAATTGAGGGGAACGGTTTTATCGAAACAATACAAACCGCAAACTATGCAGCGGGAATGCTCGGTAAAAAAAATTAAGAGCCGCCAAGGAGTGCGCGGTATCTGGTAATGATTGAGGTAATTATGTAAAGCGATGTAAAGAGATATGTAAATATATATGCCCAACGATTTAGCACCCCTCCGTCTCGGCGAGCACATGTCCTCGCGCCACCACCGCGCACCGGCGGCGCGCGCGCAGGAACGTAGCATATCTAGAGATCCGATCTCAACTCTTTTCTTGTTGTTTCTTGATGATTTCTGCTTTAGCAATAGCTATTAGCAACGGTCCTTCATAAATAGGTGCATACGTCAAAACTCTGTAGGTTTTATATTATTATATTATAATTCATGTTTGTAACCATAGTTGTGCCATAGTTCATATATACATACATTATAGTGATCATGTTAACAAATAATCTTTTTTATGGAAACTGACAGTGCTGGCTACATCACCTACAACATCAGTGATGTCAGCCCATAATTTACTACTACTTTTTACTAGGTGCCATGTCAGTGCTTCCCTTCATTTCTTGTCAGCTACACTGAACTGGACGGAAAACACGAAACTATTTACATAGCCGTTTCGACCGACGTTTCGTTCAGTGCGGTGGTACCAATCCGGGCGGGAGAAACCCTACTACCTAGTAAGGTAAGAAGGAAAGGGACCTACTGTTTTACATGGAATCCGAACCACGGTCAGCCTCCAACGGTCGAGCGGTCACCCATCCAAGTATTGACCGCGCTCAGGTGTGCTTAATAACAGTCGACCGACCGCACCACTGAGCTACCGAGGCTCCCTCATCTAAGATTGAACCATCACAATGAACACACTGATTACATTCTTCAATCACGGCACGATTTGTATAATAATTGCGAACCGTTTCGTCGAGTTTACTGTTCTACAGCAATAACTTACATAGGTGCAACGCATCAAAGTTTGACAAAGGCTCTTTACACCTGACACAGGTTGTCCCAAAACTCGACGTCCAAACGAAATGACGCGATAGCGGGGATCACTCTCAATCAGAATTCACTTTTCTGTAGTACATTTTTTTAAGTAAACTTCAATCAAAGTTACGGCTTCATTGATGAATTACTGATAAATTCAAATTGAAAAAATAGGCCTTACTATGGAATAAGAAAGTACATTTTATAAAAAACATATTTTACACGAAGGTACACTAATTTCAATAAAACTCCAAAAAATAAAATAAAAACCAAAAAAAAAATCGAAAGTTGGGGTTGAATATGGAAAAACTTAGAAAGAGAGATAACTTCTAAACGAATGAATTGGAGAACTACATATAAAGTGATTCTGATTGGAAATGATCCCCGCTATCACGTCATTTCTTTTGGACGTCGAGTTTTGGGACAACCTGTATAATAAGTCTTTGTAGTCAGAACTCTCAGTAAAATTGTTAATCTTGCTCTCAAGCTGTGTTTTATATAGACTGTGGGTGGTGTTATTATATTGTTAGTCAAATATTTGTATTAATATGTATGAAAAAAATACCCTGCGAAGTTTCTTGCCATGTTCTTCTTCGTGGGTGTAATCGAAGTGGATAGATCATATTGTAACAAGTTCGAGCGCAGTCTTACTGCCATATTTATATGAATGATCAATAAACAACAATACTTCTACCTATATAATTAATTATATCAACATAATGATCACTTTTCGTTGCGAGCTTGTGTAGATTTAGTAACGGTTTTAAGTTGTTTTATTGTTTATTATAATGAAATGACTATTAATAAAATAATGCTAATCCGAGTAGATCAGCGCAAGATGCGCCGGCTGGTCGTGGAGGTTGTTTTGGGTCGAGCTAACCCGTTGCTCGTTAAATTTGAATAAATAATTGGGGGTGAGAGAGATTATGACGAGACGTCGCTCATTTACATTCGGTGCTCCACCTTGCGCCTGCGCCCTCCGTCCGTCCGTCCGTCCGTCAGTGTGCCCATACAGCCTACATTAACTCTAGCTAGATAATGCATCACGCACCTTTACTTACTTGCTTTTATTATTTCACCCACATTTATACAAATTTAAATCAATTTTAGTATAACATCGTATTCCGTTTATACATTTTATTTTCGCAACATACAGACTATATAGGGTGTTACGTTGACCATGTCATTAACTTCGGGAGGGTTACATAGATACTCAAATAAACACGTTACGCAAAAAAAAAAATAAGTTTATAGTATTACTTTTCGAGAAATTTCACAAAACATGTTTGCTACCTAAACATTAACCAGTGTGTAACAGTAGGTAACTTGCATTGTACGGGGTCAATGACCGTACTATGTTCAAACGCAGAACAGCTGTTTGTTGTAAGTAAGTCACAAGGTCACTATGATTGGTTTTTACAGCTACTTATTTGATTTAATTTTTTTGTTAGGAGAAAAAATGCTCCTATAAACATATGTTTTTTTCTTACGTAAAGTGTTTATTTCAGTGTGCATGTAACCCTCCCGAAGTTAATGACATGGTCAGCGAAACACCTTATATATATTTTATAGTCTGCGCGGCCACTTCGAACTCCTGGCCTTTGCTGTGGAAACACTTGGCGTGTGGTCACCCGACGCAAGGACCTTCGGAAACGACCTAGGAGAGCTCCTTATCAATAAGTCTGGCGACCGACGCGCCAAGTATTTCTTCTTTCAGCGGATAGGGCTAGACATTCAAAGGGACAACGCAGCCAGCGTATTGGGTACTGTGGCGGAGTCGGCCGAGTTGAACGAAATATTTTACCTACCTACAATACTCGTAAGACTTATTTATTTAGTTGTTGAGTTTTTTATATTTTGAATAAAACTTTCATACATATTATTAGTACATAAATCATAATACATTTTACTATGACAGTGACAGTACGTTCTTAAGTTCATCTGTGCCATCGCGAGCCTATAAACTACATATTTTATAGACGTATGTACTCGTATAATCGATATTATGATATAATCGATAGATAAGATATAAAATAATAAACTTAATACATTTCAACATATGAGGCAATATGCGTATCATGGGGTGGGTTTTTGTATTTGTTTAATGGTGAAATAACAAATGGCGGCGGGTAGGTGTCCATTGTCAAATTTTAATTGTTTTTTTTTTACTTCTAACCCCATCGAGTGGGATATCGTTGCCAAGAGCTTCTCAACACCGAGGACACAGTGATTGGTGATGCGTTCATTTTGCGGACTTTAGTCCAGGGACATGCGGGAGCGAACCGCGCACGCGCGTGGCGTCTCGGCTCATATAAGGATACTTTATTATTCCTCTATAATATACTTTATACTTTTACTTATGTCATGTAAATATGTATTCAAATGGCAATAAAAACTAGAATTTGGATACTTTCTAGGATTTTTTTTTCATTTTCTTTCCAATAGTTTTATTTTTAATTTTCAAAGATAAGTGGGTAATGTTATTTGAATCAAACAAGTTAACTCCAACCACGACCCACCCGCACTGTTCGCTGAAACCCGAAGCACACATGAGCTGTGTGCTGTGTGCTGTGTGTTGTGTGCTGCCAACGACATTCTACTTAATTCGTTGTGCGCTGCGCTGGTGATCGCCACTATTACCGTCAAAGCCGATACTCGAGTAGTGGACTTGGTGGGTGGGTACTGGGTACTAACAACACACTCACCGCACTACGTCACCAACAGTAGCGACGTGAAGCAACTTAGCGTACACACCGAGATAGCGTTACACAAACCAACAGCGAGATACAGTCGAGAACAGTTTTTGTGCGCTAAATTAATTCAAGACGCAAAAAAACTTTAGATCGAGATCGCTTATTCAGTCGCGAGATGCTCCCGCCCCGCCCCGCCCCGGGCACACATCACCGTTACATACACGTACCGCACTCACCGCGCCACCAGGCACAGCCTCTATTCTGGAACCTTATTATTTGAACTTGATGATATTAATTTAAAATGGAATAAGTTAATTTTTTTTTTTTAGGTTTCGATTAGAAATTATTTTAGTTTAGTTTTTCATATTCTTAATTTTAGTTTAATTTTATTGTTATATTGTATGGTTGTGTCATGATTGTGATTATTAAACTTAAAAAAAATCAAAAATAAATTTGGTCATGTTGGCATTATTTAGTTACTCAACAGAAGTGCTCAGATGTCTCAATAATTTAGTGCTCGTTTAGTAACTCACATCATACACTAAGTTATTCTTAATTAGTAATGTATATAGTAGTCTTATTTTATATAAAAAGATCTGTCAATGTTGTTTGAATGTCCTAAAACTTATTTAAAGAATGTAAAGTGCGAAGCCGGAATAACAGATATTTAATCGCTGTACTTATTTATTACTTTAATTTAAGTTTTCTCTGTTATTTTGTTCGTGTTTCCTAAATAAATAAAAAAAAATACGGACACGTACGAGCACATCACCGTTTGGTAAAACATATTTAAAAAATGGTATCACCTCAGTCAGACTCACTTCAACCATTTATACCAGTCAATTTCAACTGTTATGGTCAGCACAGACTGAGGTTAAGTTGTGCCCAACATATAGCTGTGCCTATAGAAAGTTTCCATCCTGCCACTGTCAGTGTAGAGAGGCGAGCGACTTTACTTTACATGTTACCATGCTCGGGTCATTGCATTTTAGTTTTGCCTCGATAAATCAAACTTCTCATGAGTTAACAAAGTCGTTCAGAAGGAACCGCCGCCGTTGTTTCTCAATCTCTCATTATTATTTCTAATGAAAGGAAGGAACTGAGATAAGTGTGCATATCGCGGGCTAATTAAATGACGAACTTCCGTTAATGCCGATCATATAAATTGAACTATTCCAACTTGACAGACAATAATACAGTAGACGTGAGTGTTGCTACAGAGTAGAGCGGACACGAAAGTAAAATAAAACAAAGATATTATGCAAATGACGTCGCAACATAATTGCTACTAATTGTTTAATAGCCGGACGAGGAAGATGCTCCGTCGCGCCGCCGCGCCGCCGCCGTTATCAAAATAAAATGAACTCGATTTACATACAACTAATTGTCGAACCGTTAAGTTAATAAGTCGTTAAGTAACACTTAGCCGAACGGGCTGAGTGCGGGGGTGGTGCGGTGGAGGGGGGAGCGCGTCCCATTGTGACGGAGAGAGACGAGTTACAAGCAGACACGGACTCATTTGAATTAATAGACAAAGTGGAGATGCTATCTCACCTACACACGAATTATTTTTGAATATTATAACATTTAATTTGTTTTAATTTCTTTCCATAAAATTACATTATTCCCAACTAATACGTGAGTAAATAGTATTAAGTAATAGCAATAAGATAAGTAATTATTAATTCTAAAAAAATACAATCGCTTTATTGTAATTGTCTTTTATCTTTTCCATTTATTTTATTAAGCGTTTAGGCCTTGTAATAATACGAGTATCTACTCACGATTGCATGCACCTACTCAGTGCTTATACAAGGCGCGTGAGCTTCAGGCGAAGACTCACGCGCTCGTTGGGCGGGTGGGCAAAAATATGTATGTTTATTTTCATTGTGGTGTTTATCTGTGTTCCCTGTTTAATTAACTTGTCGCGTACCTACTAGCTAGGCCGATTCTTAACATGTTCCCATTGTGTGTCTGTGTGCGTGGGCAGTACGCGCGGGGTTAATTTCCGCTTTATTCCGTGAGCTTACCGAGCTTGCCGGCGCGAAGCGACTGTCGGGGCGGAGTGTTTGCACACCTACAATTAAAACCTCATCATCACTCATACACACACTCACACGCCCACGTATCCTCCGCACGCACACAGGCGCGCGCGCGTCTGTGAGCCGCGCACGATGCATGACCATCTACCGGAATATCTAACTCAACATTATGCATATCTTCAATGTTTCTCCTCGCGGCTCCGCATGTCCGTATGCTCGTACGAGCGTCTCGTCGGTGGATAGGTGTGTGTGTAGGTACTATAGGTAGGTAGGTAGGTATATGCGTGTAACTGTATGTACTGAGGGGGGCAATTAAAACAGAAGGTTCTTATGTAAGCGGAGCGGAGGAAGCGGCCCATTTGAATAATGTGCATGTGAACATTGACTCGGCGAGCCGGGCTCGAGCACCGGCCTCCGCCGCGCCGCCCCAGTGTACTGCTTCCGAGCTCTCTGATGTTTTAATTAAATTTTTTGTTAATAAGTTTGCAAAGTTATCTAATAATACGTGGCGCATAAGTTTAAAGGTATCCCTAGAAGGCACTAGCCAATCTACGGTAAATAAATACTATATAATACGGTCTAGAAATACTATTTTCGAAATCATCAACATTGTAGCAACAGATTGACCCAATATTGGGTATATAGTATATGTACCTATACCTACCTTTTTTATTGAAACTTCGTGATACAGATTCAGACATTATTAGGTATTCGTCAAAAAGTAAATATGTAGCATACGACGTTGAAAACATATCATTGATGGAAATGCACAAGCAGTGCAATCTATAAGGAAGAACCGGACACGAAACCTTACAGAGTTTGTTTTTAGATTATATATTAATATCAATAAATTAAACACTTGATTCAAATATTTCCACGTATGTCGTCTTCAGTGAAAATTAATATACAATATAATATAAATGGTGTATGGATATTTTTTTGACATGAGAGGTTGATATGGTGATTTATTATTTTTTTTTTTTTATGAACTAGTTATATTTAATCCTGGGGAATGATGCGCGCCTAGGTTCCATATATATCAAGATTCTATATTTAGATTATATCTTACCTTATCTTATAGCATCCTTGGACTCGATACAGCGCCGAGCCATCCGTCTTGTTGGTGACCCGAAACTTACAGATGGTCTGGAGTCCCTGAGTCACAGACGGTTTGTGGGTTCGCTTAGTCTGTTTTACAGATACTATTACGGACGCTGCTCTGCGGAACTAGCATCCCTTATTCCCTGCCACCCGTCCTATCTCCGCATGACTCGTCGCAGAGAGACCCAGCACCCTTATGTTGTTGACATTAGGCTTTTGAGAACCCATCGGTTCTCTAAATCGTTTCTTTGTCCCACCGCTAGGGTGTGGAACTGTCTTCCAGCGAGTGTATTTCCTGAATCCTTTAACCTGGGTGTCTTCAAGCGTCGTATTAACGGGCTAGACAGCCTAGCAACAGTCCGCAAATCTGCTGGCATGGCACCTAACTGAGCGTGGTTTCGCGAGGAGAGGTGATTTTGGCTCTGTCGACTGCACCATTGGTTCCTCGGCAGAGCTACCCATGCTGGTTTACATAAAAAAAAAAACCTATATACTAAACATCACATCTCCAACTACAACGATGATGTCAGCCCATGACACCTTATGAACTAACTACCATGTCTGATGGAAAACACAACTATCCTTCGGCCGGCTTTTCGTTCGGTGTGGTGGTGTTAATCGGGGCGCATTAAATCCTTTTTTTTTATGTAAACTGACACGGTTGGCTACATCACCTACAACATCCGTGATGTCAGCCCATAACACAGGGTGAACTTAGTGCCACGTCAGATATATACCACCTAGTAAGGTAAGAAGGAAAGGGAGCTTCAGTTTTACATATAATCCGAACCACGGTTAGCCTCAACGGTCGAACGGTCAACCATCCAAGTTCTGACGGCGACGCCCAGGTGCGACCGTCACATTTCATTATTTGTAGGTAGGTAAAATACCTACTGGTCAGTTAGAGTGGGTGATGTGATTTTCTTACTAAGCTAGAGAAAAACTCTACTTTAAATTAAACTGCTTATGTGGGCTATGTGACTGCTGCAACCAGTTATTTTTAAATAATTTTAATAATAACATGTAACACATTCTCATACAGAGCCTAGGCTAGATGCCATCTGTCTCGCAGAGGCAATTGTATGCAATTGTTGACGGTATCCTATTGAACCATAGACGTACCTACTCGTATAAGGGTTTTTAAATTACGTGGTTGTTAGCAGAGTGCTCATGAAGAAGGGCATCGACGTTTCGGGCCATACGCTTGGCTCGAGACGTCGAGCCACATAGTTCGGAGGGAAACCGTGAGTACTCGTATAATATATTTTTTTTATAGAAAGCGCGACATGTGGCGCCGTGCCACCCATAAGGTTTCTAACGACGCCCATGGACATTCGGTCGTACGCGGAGGTTGCGAATGCCATCTTCATGTATTGCGCCACAATAACTCTACCTAAATTACATACATATCTCAGGTGTAATAAATAATTATGTAAAAGTCGGTTTACCTGTCTCTACCTAATAATATACTAGTTAAACATCCATTCCAAGCGAAATCTATGTATATAACCTAAATGTAGGTAGGCAGCTAAAGTATTCATTTCACTGAATTTTATGTTATGTATGAGTAACACTTATGTTTAGTTCGTTTATAGTTTTCGCGAATTTATAAAACCTCTCGAACTCTAGAAAAATTTATTTTTTTTTTTTTTTAACCTAATAACCCATCTACAGGCTCCTTACTGCTCTTACATTTTCATACTTTCGCACTGAGCATGTACTAAGTGGGAACGCTTATATGTACATATAAATATCTACTCATGTACATATGTACTGATGTGCAAGCTTCAGTCGAGCTCGTGGGTAGTAGAGTATAGTAGAGCAGATTAAATAATAGCTAGTAAGGTAGGTATAGGTTGGTATAGGCAGTATTAAGCCAATGAGAGCTCGCAATAAACGTGTACGAGGTGGTAATTGCCCGGCGCCGGGCAAAGCGCGCCAATGAGTGAGCATTAGTCGGCTCGTGCAGCGAGCGAGGAGCGAGGGGACCGAGCCACATAGACATTACGTTAGGTACTACGTTAGTACATAGCTCGTGCGAGCGGCGCGGCGGTGGTAGGACTCCGCGCGCCGCCGCCTCCGCGCCACTGCCCTGCTGCTGTGTGCAGCACATAGGAAAAAATATATAAAAACCGCATTCAAAAATGTATGAAATAAAAAAAAACGAACCCTAGAGTTGAAGGCGGTCGGTAATTTTTGCTTGCTTTAGCACCACCGCCTTCTACTCTAGGGTTCGATTTTTTTTTATTTCATACATTTTTAAAGGCAGTTTTTATATTTTTTAAATAGTTTTTTAATTCACAGTTATTTTTTTGGAATTTTTTGCTATTAATGTACTCGGCGCAATCGGAATTCCGCCTCGCTTTCCAATCCGATCTTGGCCAAATTAAAATGGGACCACACAGGAAGCACTAGCTTTCAAATTAAAAAAGAATTTTCAAAATCGGTTCACCCAGTCGAAAGTTCTGAGGTAACAAACATAAAAAAAAACACAGTCGAATTGAGAACCTCCTCCTTTTTTGAAGTCAGTTAAAAAGTGTAATGCCTAGAGACGATTAATGTAGGAGCACAGAGCACAGACCGACATAAAATTTTAAATTATTAAATTTTTTTTAACTGACACGATTGGCTACGTTACCTACTACATCCGTGATGTCAGTTCATAACACCTTGGTGAACTAGGTGCCATGACAGTGCTTCCCTTCGGTCGTGCCGGCTACACTGAGGTCATCATCATCATCATCATCATCATCAGCCTGTATCGGTCCACTGCTGGACATAGGCCTCTCCCAAGGCACGCCACCACACGCGGTCTTCCGCTCTTCTCATCCATCCACTCCCGGCTACCTTTTTTAGGTCATCTTTCCACCTAGCCGGGGGGCGTCCCACGCTACGTTTGCTTGTACGTGGCCTCCATTCGAGCACCCGTCTACCCCATCGGTTGTCGGGTCTGCGACAGATGTGCCCAGCCCACTGCCACTTCAGCTTGCTTATTTTCTTAGCAATGTCGACTACCTTAGTTCTTTGACGTATCACGTCGTTACGGATTTTATCGGTCAAAGAAATGCCGAGCATTGCTCTTTCCATAGCTCGCTGAGCGACTTTAAATTTGTGGACCAGGCCCATCGTCAGGGTCCACGTTTCCGCTCCGTACGTCATTACCGGCAGAACGCACTGATTGAAGACCTTCGTCTTCAATGACTGTGGGATGGAGGATGAAAAGATGTGGCGGAGTTTCCCAAATGCCGCCCAGCCTAGCTGAACTGGACGGAAAACATGAACTATTTACATAGTCGTTTTAACCGAACTTTCATTCAGTGCGGTGGTACCAGCCCGGGCGGTTAAATCCTACCACCTAGTAAGGTAAGAAGGGAAGGGAGTAGGGACCTACAGTTTCGCGTGGAATCCTCCAACGGTCAGCCTCCAACGGTCAGCGGTCACCCATCCAAATACTGACCGCACCCGGCGTTGCTTAACATTCAATAGCGACAGTTAACTGTCTGCACCACTGAGCTATCGAGGCTGACATATTCCCTAGTGTAGATATAAGGATCAGCTGTCAGGAACAGGCGCAGAAGTAACAACTACGTTAGACAAAATGAATGACTCAGTATGTTGCTTATAGGTCAGCAAAGAAATTCAAAACAGAATTAAATGTACAATGCACGAACACTAAAAGTAGGCAGACGTAGGTAAGTAAGTATGTGTGTTATGGAAGCGAGTTAGTAGCGCGGGTACACAGCGGCACAGCTATCACTATGATGAGTTCGGACATAGTTGTTCAGGCGACGCGACAAGTCGGCGGCTCTGCAGAGAAGCGAACATCAATTTCTCTCGGTGCGAACAAAGAGAGCGGCGAGCTACAGAGGGCGGGACAAAAGGAAGAGTTAATTTGTAAATTATGCTAATTATTTACGGCTTCCATTCCGGCACTACCCGAACCTATTTGTACTCTACGCGCCGCCGCTGTACTACTAGACCAAAGAGCTAAGAAAGCGCTGCGCAACCCATTTCACAAATTGTAGTGGACAAAATCACTTTAATCTCTTTTAAAATTAGTTTTGTTGGGGTGTTATTGTAAAAGTCAAGCAGTTCTACCAACTGCTCTACAATAATTCTGCATGTCTACTCTACTGTAACAAAGTCTAAGAACGTGTGTTGCGCTTGCGCCGACCGCCATTGTCCGCGGCGACACCCGCTATAATCTTCTAAGCTCTACGCGGCACAGCAAGTATGCAGCGCGCATGAAGGAGCTCGCGTCACGGTGTCTCTACTGGTACTGCTACCGTGCGCTGCGCTTGCGCCGACCGCCATTGTCCGGGACGACACCCGCCACAATCACGCTCATCGCCGGCCGTTTGTCTCCTCTAACCCGCCTCGAGAGTATTTAAGGTTCTGAATCGCTCGCTACTGGTAATTGCAACTGCTGAAAAGAAGGCATACAAAA
Organism: Nematopogon swammerdamellus; assembly: GCA_946902875.1. Classification (NCBI taxonomy): domain Eukaryota; kingdom Metazoa; phylum Arthropoda; class Insecta; order Lepidoptera; family Adelidae; genus Nematopogon; species Nematopogon swammerdamellus. The sequence continues at coordinate 27,453,972 of OX336337.1, read as the reverse complement.
AGGTAAAGGGTTTCGCAAAATGTGTCGGTTGAAAATGTAATCGCTTTCCTACTATTGAAAACTTTTTCCCTATTAAACTGATTTTCAAAATCTTTATTATTACTGCAAAAATTCCCCTGAAATATTATCTTATTCCGGCAGCATGGCTTTTTCATGGGTACATCTCCTGTTCCAAACCTTGTTTTGTCCACCGACCTTTTGACTAGATAGACACATGGAAGACCACGTTCAAATAGACCTAATTTACACTGACTAAAGCAAGGCTTTGATACATAAAATAAATCAAAAAACACTCATTGGTACACGCCGGTTGGATTCGAACCTCGGACCTCTCGCAACAGATCCGACGCCCAGACCACTCGGCCAACCGCCGCCACGGGTCAAATACTTAAATACAACAATACAACACAATACATGACCTTTAATAATTGTACTTTGTTACATCAGTTGCGACTACCAGCAGCAAGTAGCCTTACATGGTGTAGAGACGTTGTCGGCTGGAGTCTTGGAGTATAGCGGCGGCGCAGGTAGCTATAGCGGCGGCGGTGTCTTGTTATTTTTCAGTTGTTGTGCATTGTGATGGTAATGGCGACAGTTGTCCCAGCTCACTTCGCCACGCTTGCTTCAGTTTTGGTGACACACACACACGCATCATTTATTGTCATCTACCTCATACTCATCTATTCCTGCTGTTTTCACTTCAAAATTAATCCCAATGAAAATAAGGCCCGATTCTATTCTAATGCTCGCTTTATTGTTTCCACGAACGTGTAGAGTCGCAGTGCGGGAAGAGCAGGTATCAACTGCTTCATTTTCTATACATTAAAAATTCTTACAGATTCTTTTCATAAACCCTTCTCATGTCACCGTCCCTGGTGATTGACACATTAAAGCGACCGGACTTCAGACTTCACATATCCTAACCTCAGATCCCAACAATAAACGGCACATAAAGCTTGATAGGGCATTCAGTGCAGTCGAGCCCAATAAATCACTGCCACGACACAATACTCGACCCCACGGCGAGATATTTGCCTAACCCGGCCGGCGCGTCAGGTGTATGATGTAAGGTCGCACAAAAAAATTCAAACAAAGCGACACGATATGTCAAAATATGGCCGCACAATGACATTTAACACCTCACAATGAGATCTCTACCTGTTCCGAGATCATCGAGACGCATAACAAATTATGAGGATGTCGGCCAATAACTCACGCGCACAATAGCGACTGCCTCACTCGCGGACTATATGAACTGGCGAGAAGTTAATGTTCTGACGCGTATTGTGGTGGTGTCGCCGCCGCACTCGGGAGCCGCATTGTCCGCGAGGAGGAGAGAATGTTTATGAAGTTCGGTGTAATCTTTTCGGATTAGAAAGATTTACGGCGTGCCTAATGAGACGGAACCCGGCGGGCGCGACAAAAGTCGCATCTCGAAGCTTATCAATGAAAGACGAAGCTTGAAAGATATTTGGGGCAATGATATATCGGTCGAAACAATAGTGGAAGCTTTTAAATCGGCCACAAATGCGGAACGCTATACTGAAACGATGAAGATATCAGAATTTAAAAACCGACAATAGCTTATTATATGATGAACTAGCTTTTGCCCGCGACTTTTCTCGCGTGAAATTCGTATTTAAAAAGAAGAAAGAAAGTAAGTAAGTAAGAAAGAAGGCCGAGCTGCGTTCCTGCGTTACCTTTATTTCGGCGCGCGGAACAATTCGGTTTGTATGAGAGCCACATCATAGCGCATCATAGCGTAACGGGAACTTAATTTTATTTAGCCTATCCTGTGTCACGTTTAGTTAAATGTGAAATTAAATGAAATTTTTATTTATTTAAATGTGCTTGTACTAAGTTTCATCGAATTCGAATGATAGATTTATGAGTTATGGAGGTACATACATACATACAGAATATATTTCTAAAAATCGTCAATTTAGTTTTATTATCTTAAACATAGTGTCTACAAACGGAGTATCTCATAAAACAAATGATCTAACTTACTCCATGACCATTCCTTACAGATTTAATATTAGTATATTGATATGTGTGACCTTTGCTTTGAAGAATTCGCTTCAGAGTATGAGCGTATATCATAAAACAAAGTACCTAACTTACTCCATGACCATCCCTTTCAGATTTATGATTAGTATTGATTGATATCTGTGACCTTTACTTTGAAGAATTCGCTTGAGAGTGTGAGCGTGGATAGTGCTCGCGGCGGCGTCGACACTCGACGTGTGACGAATGTGTCTCGTAAAGGGCAGCACGAACGAACGAGCAACATTGCACAACGCGCGCGCTCGCTCCGCAACAAAGGTTGTAGCATTAGCTGTAATGATATCTAGCATTACATTCGTATTCAAATGCGATGCAGCTCGAGTGTGGCGGGCGGCGGGATAGGGCGATGCACACTCACTCACTACACGTACGCGGGGCAGTGGCGGCGCTAGGCGTCGGCGACGTCGGCGACCGCTTACGGCCTCGCGCCTGAGGGGGCCTCGCAAATATTTTTTTTTTTTTTTATGGAATCTGACTCGGTTGGCTACATCACCTACAACATCCGTGATGTCAGCCCATAACACCGGGTGAACTTGGTGCCACGTTAGTGCTTCCCTTCGGTCGTGCCGGCTACACTGAACTGGACGGAAAACACAAACTATTTACATCAGCCGTTTTGACGGACCTTTCATTCAGTGCGGTGGTACCAACCCGGGCGGGTTAAACCCTACCACCTAGTAATATAAGAAGGGAGTCATATCCCTTAGTCGCCTTTTACGACATGCACGGGGAGAGATGCAGTGGGACTATTCTTTTAAAGTACCGGCGCCACACGTTACTAAATCTACTACTATTCGTTTACCCTAGCTGACTCCCTTTGGGATCGCGTGATCCCAAAAATTATCATCAAAGTATGTGCGCAAACTTTGGGCTATTCGTTTTTTTTATGGCTTCCGAACTGGGTGACTCTACCCGAGGTCGAAGCCTCAGGCGCAGCCAATTTCACCGCCGAGGAGGTGCCAGTCCGGCTTGGGGGTGGACTAATGTTGCTGGGGAAAGGCTATTAACCCGCCATTTGAAGATCCGTGGATTGTAGGAGTGGGGAAAGATATTACATGGGAGCCCGAGGTAGCCAAAGGTGGGCACCTTTGCAGTGCGGCACAAGAACGATTTAGAGAATCGTGCAGTTCGAAGGACTCTTCTGTCGACTACAAAGGGGTGTTCCGCTTGCTGGGTTATCTATTTCAATTTGTGATTGATCATGTAATTTTTTTTAAACATTTGATTAGCAAATAAACTCATATACTCATACATAAGTCTCATTTTATTTATCGTTTTCTTTCTGACTGGAAAATGAAAGGGGCCTCGCAAAGCTGATGTCGCTGACGTCTACATTTGGTCTAGCGCCGCCACTGACGCGGGGCCCGACGCGGGGCCCGACGCGACGCCCTTGCCTGCCTGCCTGCCGTCGGACATTGACGAATGCGCAGTGATCAGTAAAGCCTGCGCGCGCAAGCATACCCGCCAGTGCTCATTCACCTCTGAGCACTTTGTTGTTTGCGCTTGCGCACTAATTGCAGTGTTTATAGCTAGATTGTCAATGATGTCGGTCGAATAGCTCCACTCCACACGCCTTCGCAAGCTTCAGTAACCTAGAAAATGTATGTCCTAGGACCTGCGCAGCATTCTTATTAATTGTATACATTGTACAGAATTGCTTCACCATTTGTATGGTGAAAGTGAAGTCAGTGCATGCGATATTTTTTTATGTAAACTGACACGGTTAGCTACATCACCTACATCCGTGATGTCAGCCCATAACACCGGGAGAACTAGGTGCCATGTCAGTGCTTCCCTTCAGTCGTGCCGGCTACACTGAACTGGACGGAAAACACGAACTATTTACATAGCCGTTTCAACCGACCTTTCATTCAGTGCGGTGGTAGCAACCCCCTACCACCTAGTGAGGTAAGAAGTAAGGGACCTACAGTTTTACATGGAATCCGAACCACGAGCCTCCAACGGTCGTGCGGTCACCCATGCAACCACTGACTGTGCCCAGGTGTGCTTATGATCCGACCGACAACAGTCGCCGCCCGTACCACTGAGCTACCGAGGCTGACAAAAATTTAGAGCATGAATCCCAATCGGTTCCGCAGATCTTTCCTCCACAGAACTGGTAAACTCTGGAACGCTCTCCCCGCCTATTTCCACATATTTCCCCCCAAATATAGCCACGGGTCCTTCAAGAGAGGCGTGAATAGGCAGGCAGGCCGGCATGGCATTCGCAACACCCGCGTACGACCGAATGTCCATGGGCCTCGTTAGACACCTTATGGGTACCTCGGCGCCACATGTCGCGCTTTCTATAAAAAAATGTAGGTAGAGTGTTCTTATATCGAGATCGACAACGAGCCGCACGAGCGCGCGCATCATATTTGAGTCGCGCTCGAGCTTGTCGGCCGCAATGCCTGAATCGGTCCAGCTTTATTATTTATCCCATTGAGTCGTTGCTGCATTAGCCCACCCACCTGCTTTCAAATCAGAAAAACTAAAAAAAACCGGCCAAGTGCGAGCCGAACTCGCGCACCGAGGGTTCCGTATCGCCATGTCATGGTGAGCGCCACTCACTCCATCTATGGTGTGTTTTATGAAATGCTTCATTTTAGTTCAAATTCATGATTAGTTAAAATGCTTCATACTCTTTTCGGTAGAAGGCGCGCACACACTTTTTTAGTTTCTTGTATTCGGGGACTCCTATGAATGTTTTACTTTTTCTTATTTTTATTATTTGTTGTTATATCGGCCATAATCCTTATCCTTACCTTTAATAAATTAAAATCCAACGTAGCAGACGTTGGATTTCTGTCTGTATGTCTGTCTGTCTGTCCGCTTATAACTTGAGAACCACTGAACCGATTTTAATACAGTTTGCTTCTACGGATAGCTTGGTTCTTCCCATTAATTTATAGGCTACTTTTCATAACGTTAAATGGCTTATGAGGTTAGCAAAGAAGTCAAATATGAGAGCGGGCGGAGCCGCGGGCACAGCTATAACACATATTCTGTGAAAATTTCAACGGGCTACCTATTACGGTTCACCTATGGATTAGTTAAAATGCTTCATACTCTTTTCGGTAGATGGCGCGCATACACTTTTTAGGTTCTTGTATGGCGACCCCGTGGATTTTTTACTTTTTCTTATATTTATTATTTCAAATTCAAATTTCAAATTCAAAATTCAAATTCAAGATTTTTTTTTTTTTTATTTGTTATATCGGCCATAATAACACTATTACGTGAAAACTACCTATTACGGTTCAAGAGATACAGCCCTCGCACAGACAGACGGACGGACAGACAGACAGACGGCGTAGGCTTAGTAATAGGGTCCCGTACCGGATACGGAACCCTAAAAAATCAACGCTGAGCCATTCACTTGAGCGAGAGTGTAGCGCGCGGCGCGTGCCCGGCGTGTTGTTCTCGTGAGCACTGCTGCGTGCGGGCGGAGAGCTCACGACCGCCTCTTTTGTTCTGCTGAGCTTCGTAGCTCATCCATCAGCTCAGTACAAACAAGCTCACGGATTAGCCGAATAAACCTTTCACAATATTGATCTGTTGAACACTTAAAGCATTTAGTTTGAAGAGCTCGCATCGTGAATGCGGTCGCGTGAGTCAGTTCATAACTATAACGAATAGTAATGTTAACTTAGTTAGATGAATGTAAATAAATGTGAAGCGATATGTCCGTGTCTTCGCTTCGGCGAGGAGAGTGTGGATGTGCAATCCCAATATTAACTTATTGCATAACACTTCCTCCTAAAGTCTAATGTCAAAGTCGACAAATGCCTCTGCGAGAGAGATTTTTTTTTTGTGGCCTCTCTTTAATAAAAAACGGCCAAGTGCAAGTCGGACTCGCGCACCGAAGTCTCCGCACCACAAAAACAAAACATTGAAAAAAAAACACGTTTCTTGTATGGGAACCCTCCTTAATTTTTCTTTTTTTTTTTGTTATCAGCCATAATAACACATATTTTGTGAAAATTTCACCAGCTACCTATTACAGTTCCAAATATACAGCATTAGGACAGACAGACAGACGGCGGCGTAAACTTACTAATAGGTAATACTTATTAATAGGTACGGGATACGGAAACCTAAAAAGTGTGTTTTAATTAAATAAAAAAATTTCAATTTTAATTTGAAAGTCGGGCTTAGACAGTAAATTTTAATATTTTTTTAATTTAATTTGTATTTTTCTTGACATAAATGTTTGATTGATGTGGATATAAGTAATTGTAGCACGTGACCAGCCAAACTTACCAGTTCCAATATCACCACCACCACCCATTGGTTGATATGTTGTACACCAGTACCATTAATTACCTAATGTACGGTATTAGTATAGTAATATGTAAGTAATATTTTTAGTACCTGAAAAGAGAAAAGCGGAACTCTTTCGTGCCACTGTCGTGACTGTCTGTCCGTATGTTAAAGCTTATTTTCTCTGAATCTATACTCGACGAAAATAGTTGAAATTTGGTGCATAGCGTAAATGTGAAGTAAATGAACGAATTTCGATTTTGGGGCATAAATTAAAAAAGTAAAAAAAGTGAACCACGAAATATTCACTTTATTATATACGAGCTGCAGATTGCAGAAGAGTTTATACCTACTAATACATATCATGATCATGAAACTGGCTGTCTTCCCATAGTCATCTATAATGAATCTGTAATACTGTTACGCAACGGGCGTCCTCAATGCTTGTTGCTCATCCACACCATGATGGCGGGTCAGCGCGTGCGCCGCGAACAAGAACGCTAACAAGCGGCTCTGGGCCTAATTAATTATCGCTCACACCTCACCTCATCTCTCTACGCGCCTCTACTCTACACACTTTGCTATAGAACTCTAATATCACTATAGCTAAGCCCGTTGGAGCCTACAACATGTAAATATGTAGAGGCTCACTCAGTCGAAGTGGAGTTATGAATAGTGCCATTAGGCGCCGACTCGGTGGGTGCTCGGGTGCTCCAGCATCCACGAGCGGTGAGTGGTGGGTGCGTAGCACCAACGACGATAGATATAAAAACTGATCAGTAGGTAATTCCTTATTTCCTTCCTACAAGCATTTATTATATTATTAATTATTAATTATTTATTATTTATTATATTTATCAACGACTTTCCGAAGTACACTACAGTCATACCTTGTGGTGATCTATGCAGACGATGCAAATGTTATTGTTACTGACGAAAGTAGAAATAAACTAATAGAAAAAATTTACAGAGTTATAAAAGAAATCGGAGCATGGTTTTCGGCAAATGGTCTAATTTTAAATAGTGGAAAAACACACTGTGTAAATTTTTCAATAACAAGAAAAAACATAAAAGACAATGAAATGTTCAAACATAATGATGAAGTGATCGAATTTGCTGCTTCCACAGTATTTTTGGGCTTCAATGTAGACCAACACCTGCGATGGGTTGAGCATATAGATAAAGTGTGTGACAAGCTTAGCAAAGCATGTTACTGTCTGAGGACGCTGTCAAAGTGCTGCGACTTGGACACCCTCAAGAGTGCCTACTCTGGGTACTTCTACTCGATAATGTCATACGGATTAGAGTTCTGGGGCCACTCGGGGGAGGCTGTGAGGGTGTTCAGGTTCACGAACGCTGCATGGGATGCTCACTGTGAGCCCATATTTAAAAGGCTAAAATTCCTAACCATGTACGACGTTTATGTTTTGAAGACTGCGATGTACGTAAGAGACAGACCAAATGAATACCAGTGCCTGAACCACAGATACTCCACTAGGCACAGGTCAAACATTCAGCAAATAAAACATAAGACACAAAAACACAAAACTGGTGTACACTTCAACAGCATAAATATTTACAACAAACTTCCAGAAGAACTGTGCAATCTGGAAAACAAAAAATATTTCAAAATTGAATTAACGAAGTGGCTACACAAAAAGACTTTCTACAACTTAAATGTCTTTAAAATTTTAACATAATAAATACATTATTGTATGTATGTCTATACGGATATTATTTTAATTTAGAAATAAGAAACTGACGATTGTCTAATATTGAATTTAATTACTTTTGTACTATAATATGAAGACAAAATAAATATTATGACTTTGACTTTATTTGAGCGGCCGCATTTACACATTCGCACAAACGGCACGGCGAATAGCTAACGTTATATAGTACTCCTATATTATTCTATGCCATGCAATACTTAGAATATAGGAGCAATACATGCGTAGGTACATTCGTGAGAATGTGTAAATGCGGCGTGAAATGCAAATCGTTGTGCGAATGTTTTGCGAATCCATGCTGCCGGGTGCCGGGAGAAAAATAAAATTGGAGAAGCGTATGTCCAGCAGTGGACGGCAACACGCTGATGATGATTGTTCAATCTAGGATTGTATACTCATTTTCTTTTCTCTTCTATATCATTTAAAACAAGTGGCTAAAGTAAAAAAAAAATTTATTTATAGTATACACTAGCTGTGCCCGCGGCTCCGCCCGCTCTCATATTTCACTTCACTGCTAACCTCATAAGCCATTTAGCGTGATAGTAAGTAGCCTATAGTTGATGGTAAGAATCAAGCTATCCGTAGATTTTTTTTTTATTAAAATCGGCTCAGGGGTTCCCGAGTTATAAGCGGACAGACAGACAGACAGACAGAAAGCAGACGTTTGATTTTATTATAGGTAAGGATAAGGATTAGTAGCTCCCTCATTTGTCAGCCTCGATAACTCGGTGGTGCAGACAATCAAATGTCGCTATTGAATGTTAAGCAACGCTGGGTGCGGTCAGTACTTGGATGGGTGACCGCTGACCGTTGGAGGCTGACCGAGGTTCGGATTCCTCGTAAAACTGTAGGTCCCTTCCCTCCTAATCTTACGTGGTGGTAGGGTTTAACCCGTCCGGGTTGGTACCACCGCACTTAATGAAACGTCGGTCGAAACGGCTATGTAAATAGTTTGTGTTTTCCGACCAGTTCAGTGTAGTCGGCACGATCAAAGGGGGAAGCACTGACATGGCACCTAGTTCAGCCGGTGTTATGGGCTGACATCACGGACGTTGTAGGTGATGTAGCCAACCGTGTCAGTTTCCATAAAAAAAAACCCCACGAGAATTTCTAAAAGTCGGCGCCCCTGAATAGTGCATTAGACACCATCTACTCTCGGTACCGGAGTGAGGACTCTCGTCGGGTGAGCTAACGAGGTCGCTCGGCGAGCGGCGGAGCGGCGGCGCCGGCGCATGAAGACGTTCAAGTTGAAAGGTAAAGTTCGATGAGATATTACAGAATTAGTTGCAATAAATCGGGCGCGGTGAGAGCGTCCCCCCCCCCCCTGCCCCCGCCCCCGCGCCCCTGCCCCCGCCCTCACCGGGCACGGAGGTGGTGCGCTATGAACTTTCACCGCTGCTTCGTTAGGACCCGCTACACACGGAGATAAACTTCTCTCCATTATATTTATCCCATTTTTTTTTTCACGTATTTTTGTACCAAACTCAAAGATAGGTACTACTTAGTATATGCTGAGAGTATAATATGTACTTATAACTTTTGTCGCCTACAGTCTTTAATTTTCAGACGAAAAATGAGAAAGGAAGAAGTTTTTTTTTCAAAACAGAAAGCTGTAGAACAGAAGTTATCTATATATCGCATATATCTATACATTACTTTACAGAAATTGGTTGAATTGACAAAATATGCTTGATATGCACACATCGGGCTTGCGTAACATTCTCAACCTCCAACATGAAGCTCGAGGCAATGCTGAGGAGCACTTCCGGATGCGGCGTCAACTGCGCAGGAGGAACACAACGCAGACCACTAGCTTAGTTGGGTGTTTTGTTAGTGTTGTGTAGAACAAGGTCAAATACTTTGTTTGTACGTGTATGGCTTCTATTTAACTAGCATGAACTTATATGTATTGTTAATAAGTATTCTCCATTTATTTCCCCATTTCTTTTTATACAAATTTTACATTTTTTTTAAATTAAAACCTAAAATTAATATAAAAACAAACGGAGTTTCCACCACCGGCGGCGGAGCGAGCCCAGGCTACCGATGGTCGGGTCCCAAAGAGAGGAACCTCCGGACGATGCGTGCAGTGTCGAGCAGGGCTGCCTTCTGGATCTGGCCCTTGACCCAACCACTCAGCGAGAGCCTCTTAAGATGGTCATCGAGGCTCTTCGCTATCAGCCCATGCGCTGATACGACTATGGGCACAACAAGTATTCTTATTATTAATATATCTTCAATTCTCACACTCAACTCTTTTGCTACTACCTACTTACATTCCACTATATTATCGAATCTCAAACATCCAAAGGTTGACTGTAAGAAATCTCTGTAAGGGATAAGTCCGCCTTTGCACCTTATGTAAATTTTCTAATGTATTTGTTACTGTTTAATGTTTACTTGAGCAATAAAGCATTTTCTATCTATCTATCTATCTACTTTGGTATTAGAACTAAACTATTTAATTTTGTTATTATATCTGCGGTTAAAACACCGCAAGTACCTACCTAGTTATAAATCAACCAAATTAATATTATCTATATCCTAACACCCATTTTCACCACCAAAACAGCATTAATTATTTGTCGGCTCAAGTGACACCTCTCATACTTTTGACAGGAGTTAACCGAGAGCTACCTACACGCATTTTAGCCGCAGGTGATGATATCGGTCGTATATAAACAAAACACTCCCGCACGCCGCCGTGTGAACCGAGCGGACTGGCGCGGCAGCGGCGGCGCGCGGCGGTGTGACTACAGACCGGCTGGTAGGTATAATTCACGGATGTTCGTGCGCACGAGTGCTGAGTATCGACAGGGTAATGCACCTCTTCTCGATCGCTCTTGCGTCGTCGTTCGCAGCCGCCGCCGCCCGCCCGGCGGCCGGCCTCTCGCCCTAAGTCTAGAGACAAATTAATAGCGTTTGAACTCTAAAGTACTACCGATGTGTCTAGGTAGGTAGGGTGGTAGTCTTCTGGAACACTCTGGCACTTTCGGAGTTTCTTTGTCGAAGGCTCCAGCTCTGTGGTCGGAAGAGAATGTAAAAATGTTAAGATTGAACAATGTATTACAATAAGGTAATATGTTTAGCTTGAATATTTGTATGTATGAATTCTTCGTCCGTTTTTTTTAGACTCTCAGTATGGCACTGGGTTAACATCAGTCCCCGCCCAAGTGCATCTCGGGAGAAGGGATAGATGTGTAGTGATTTCATCATAATATACATATAATGTATAGTATATGTATGCATGTATGTACGTATGTGTGTATGTATTAGTGTTCCGGGCACTCTATCGCCTAAACAACTCGTCAGTTTTTGATATTTTTTGTGTCATTCGGTTTGTCTCAGTTGCGCGGGTAACACTGGGTACCACATTTTAAGAAAAATCAAAATGGCGGCCCCTGTTCGCCATATTATGGCCTAACTGTATTTTTTTTTTCAAACCCATCGAGTGGGGTATCATAGTATATGTAGAGCTTGAAACGGAGATTTCCAAAACATATCACACTTAATGGTTTACAACTGAAATAAACAAAATAATTTTTTTTTATACAAATTGTATAAAACCCGACTACGAAAAACGAATGAAATAAGTCGGGCGTGTAGAAGGATCCGAATAGACAAGGAGCCCGACTACACCATTTTCGATTAAGTTTCCTCGTTAATTCCTTCTTTTTTAGTCGGTTTTTATAAAAATAACTGGCTAGAGAAAATATGAGTCGCTTTGACAATGCAGACTGGAATAAAGAAAACGTCAAATTGTACAATTAATATAGCATTGAAAACTTATTGAAAATAAAAAACCTACTGCCTGCGTTTTAGGTTCAAAATTAAAAATTATTTCAGGCGACCCTCGTTCGGGTACCTTAAACAGAAGGTAAGTTACGGTAAGTTTGCGATAGAACACTCCGCTCAATGCCTAGTCCAAATTTTTGTGAGTTTTTTTATGTAGTTAAGTTTAAAAAAAACTTATAACGATTATTGTATAAGTGCTTAAACAATTTTTTCCACTTCTCATTTAGCGTTACCGTGTCCATCGTGTGTGCCAAGCGCAACATTGCCGAAATAAGAGCGTTATTGGTGTACGATTATATTGATTTATAGTACACAATGCCTGCCAGCTGCCAGGCTACAATCTCACCAACTAAATGGCGGAGGATGCGCTTCATTTTCCTAAATTGCAGCCTCGAGGCGAGCGCGACAGAGATTGATGGTTAACGAAATCTGTTCGTGCTTTCAGTCGAGCCGACGCGACGAAAGGTTGCGATTGAGCTGTTGTGAAACCTGCTATTTGCTTCGTGTTCTAAATACTGACATCGCACCTTTACAAGTTCCGGAGTTCAGGCCGCTTATTTATTCGGTAAATTTATTGCAAAGCAAACGCTTTTCGTATCATCGATATTATGTACCTGGCGGGCGGGTGTATAAACACGTAAGAGCAGCGGTACGGTCCCTTCACCGGGACATTCCACGCCAGGCTGGTGAAAAGTTCACTACACCTGTAGACCTACACTGTTATGTATCAATAGATATAATTAAATTGTAAAAAATAGGCATTTGTGTACATTTAAGATATAAAAAAAAAACTGTTAAGTGCGAGTTTTACTCGCGCACGGAGTTTTTTTTTTTTTATGGATACTGACACGGTTGGCTACATCACCTACAACATCCGTGATGTAAGCCCATAACACCGGGTGAACTTGGTGCCACGTCAGTGCTCACGTCAGGTTTCCGTATCTAAAAAAAATTGTAACTAAGGAAATAACAACGGTAACCAAGGAAGTAACAACGGTTAACAAGGAAGTAACCGTAACCCTCAACCCTCGAAATACGCGTATTCATGAGAGCTGTAAGGTGCAAAAAGAATTATTCGAGAAAGTAAAAAACGAAAAAAGTTATGGCCGAAATAGTGAAAAAAAAATTCAATTTTTTCCGATTTTTTTATTTTGGCGCTCGATATTTTGGAAACGAAGAATGATATCAAAAATTTGAGAAAACCTCTGGACAATTTAGTCAGCTACAATTTGAGCCTAAAACAAAGACGATAGGGTTAAGGGTTTGTCCTGTAGCTCAACCTTTTTGAAAAAATAAATTCACAGATTTCGTGCCTCACACGACTATCGAGCACATTGGAAATGAATCTACGGAATTCGAAAAAATATTGTCGCTGAGCGACACGACAAAGCCGGGATAAGGAAAAGGTTAGTTGGGGTCTGATGATGGAGCCGGAAGGAAGCCATAGGAACTCCTAAACTACGCATGATAAGCCCATCGTGTTTGGGCTCGTTGGATTTGCCTTCGCAAGTAATAGACGCTGGTCCGCGAACTTCTGGCAACTCATTACAAGATGTGACAGATCGTCTTCGGCATGGTTCCACTGCAAGTCTTGCTGCACTCACAAGCCTGAATGGCACCTCTTGCTTCGGTCATATAGCGGCGGTGTCGGTCGGAACACAAAACTTCAAGCCCACCCACCCACTCCGGAGATTATAAACAATGGTAACGTCGCGACGGAATACAGATGCCTAATTAGTCACTCTGAGGCGTGTTTAAGGCCAGACAATGGAGCTGAACTCGCACTGAACAACGCGGGATATTGATACAGCTGCCGCTGCATTCATTCACATTATGACAAATTAACATTCCGCGCTCTCTGTTAGCCGCGACCGATCGGCGGCGGCGGCGGCGGAGGCTCTACCAGCTCCAGCCGTGCTCCAGCCGTGTGCCAGTGGCGGCGCTAGACCAAATGTAGACGTCAGCGACATCAGCTTTATGAGGCCCCTTTCATTTCCCAGTCAGAAAGAAAACGATAAATAGAATGAGACTGATCTCTAAGATTTGAGTTTTATTGCTAATCAAATGTTGACAAACATTACATGAACAATCACAAATTAAAATAAATAACCCAACAAGCAATCGCCCAAAGTGTGCGACCATACTTTAATGAGAATTTTTAGGATCGCACGATCCCAAAGGGAGTCAGCTAGGGTTTTTTTTATGTAATCCGGTATGGGTGGCTGAGTCGGAGGGGCCAAAGCACATACTCGGAGTATCACCAGCCAATATCACCTCCGGATAGGTAGGTGCCATACCGGAGACTTCCCTGGATTGCTGGCTATGCTGGACTAGAGTAGAACACAACTGGGGCTGCTATGCGGCCATCTTACATCCAGTACGGTGGTATCCACCCAGCCGGCTACAATTTTAGCCTACCACCCAGTAAGAGGCAAGGGAATTGACCTGCAGTTTTACACCGGTTCCGAACAGTGACGCAGCAGGTGCTGGAAGCTGCACGTAATTTTTTTCGTCAGAAAACCCCCATTTGTACTCGCCGACCGGATTCGAACTTCGGACCTCTCGCATGAGAAGCCGATGGCCAAACCACTCGGTCACCCGCCACTCAAAGGGTAAACGAATATTTGCGAGGCCCCCTCAGGCGCGAGGCCGTCGGCGGCGGTCGCCGACGTCTCGCCGCCGACGCCTAGCGCCGCCGCCACTGTCCAGCACAAGCAATGTTGCTGTGTCGTTGTCGCCTTCACCATTCTGTTTGCTCACATTATAATGTACATCAGTGATGGTCTCGCCCGCATGACGCCTGGGTTTTTTTATTTTGTCGTGATGTTTGAGAGTGTTACATCATTTATTTATTTTATTTTATTTAACGATTGTCTTTTTAATATATTATGGCAAAGAAATATACTTTTAATAAGTCAATGCATTTTGGCCAGTGTCCAGTATAGTAAGGATTCATGGCCATGTGCGTGCGGTCAATAAAAAAAGTTCTGACTGAACGCAGAGTCTGGAAATACACAAACAAACCATTGCAACAACAAACTAAAAACATTCAACACATAACTGGGATATTTCAGAAATGTGAAATTAATTGTATGTATAATATAATATTGTCACTGGCTAATTTGACAACAAATTGCACTAAAATATATATTACTGGAGGGGTGTGGTAGGATACATTTCATATTAACTGGTATAGGAAATTTAATAGGTAATGTTATGAAAAGATCATACAAACGAGGTGTTCTGTTCTATAGAGGGATGTGTTACATCATTTGTATGCAATTCTGTCTTCTGTTTCACTCCTAGACCAACTACAGTAGCTGGAATGAGTTATTGTTTAACATTTTTCATTGCGAAAATTGTCCAAAGTAATATTATAATTCCATAATATTACTAAGTTTATGTATTAAATTAAGATTTAATTGCCATGAAGGGCTCAAGGGTCAATACTGCCACCCGTCCTAACTCCGCATGACTCGTCGCAGAGAGACTTAGCACCATTTTTGTTGACATTAGGCTTTTGAAAATCCATCGGTTCTCTAAATCGTTTCTTTGTCGAACCGCTAGGGTGTGGAACAGTCTTCCAGCGAGTGTGTTTTCCGAATCCTTTAATCTGGGTGTCTTCAAACGTCGTATAAACGGGCTGTTCAGCCCGGCAACAGTCCGCCAATCTGCTGGCATGGCACCTACCTGAGCGTGGTTTCGCGAGGAGAGGTGATTTTGGCTCTTGTCGACTGCGCCATTGGTATCTCGGCACAGTCACCCAACATGGGTGGTTCGGGTTTTTTTTTTATAGAAAGCGCGACATGTAGCGCCGAGCCACCCATAAGGTGGGTGGCTGGCCACGCGGGGGTTGCGAATGCCATGCCGGCCTGACAGGTGCATATTCACGCCTCTCTTGGAGGACCCGAGACTCTACTTGGGGGGAAACATGTGGGCAGGGAGAGCGTTCCAGAGTTTACCAGTTCTGTGGAGGAAAGATCTGCAGAATCGATTGGTACGCATCCGTGGTAAGCCAGCGTATAGGAATGCAATCCCTGCCCAGTGCGCGTTGTGCGGAGGTGAAAAGGGGACGGCGTGTTCGCGTTAAACAGCTCCTCCGAGCATTCCCCATGGAATAAGCGATAGAACACACTTAGGGCGCCGACATCCCTACGGTGTTGCAGTGGTTCTAGATCGCGGGACACGTCGTCGGGGGTTTACATAAAATAAAAAAAATACAAAAAAACTTTGTATATTTCAGTGGCTTTGTCAGGCAGGATTGCAGGCAAAGCAATAGACGAAGAGGGAGCAATCATATAAGTCTCTTTGTCACAGCAAATCCTTCCTTCCTTCCTTATCCTTCCTTACCTATAATAAAATCCAACGTCTGCTTTCTGTATGTCTGAGTGTCTGTCTGTCCGCTTATAACTCGAGAACCACTGAACCGATTTTAATAACACAAAATTCTACGGATAGCTTGATTCTTCCCATCAACTATAGGCTACTTACTATCACGCTAAATGGCTTATGAGGTTAGCAGTGAAGTGAAATATGAGAGCGGGCGGAGCCGCGGACACAGCTAGTAATAATATAAATAAAATAAGGATGGAATGCGTTACCTTCGAGAGAAGTCTCCGCTCCCGGCCGCGGCGCCGGCGGCGGCGGCGCGGGTGTCCGGCACATGAGTCGCCCGCTTCGAGCGACACCGCGTCGGACTTATGCGAATATAATGACGTGCCGGGAGGATATTCTTCGCTGCTGCCCCGAAATGCAGCTCGTTAATATCAATATGCGCAGGCGGCGCGTATTTACGAAGATTAACGGCTCCACGTCTCGCCGGCACCGACCCCGCCCACCGCGTCCGAGAACAAACACTTTAGCAGCACAGCCTACCTCCCGCCACCCCCGCGCCCCGCCGCCGACACTTCACGTATACCATAGACACTAGCACAGGATTCACTCTGTTTATGGAACATGACATGATTGGGTGCCGTCACCTGCTAGGCCCGTCTGATGTGAGCCCAATACAACTACTTATCGAATGGGAGCTAGGTGAAATGCTTATATTGTGTTCACAAATTTATCACTCCGCCTAAGCGCACTCCTGTATGCTCTTTTTTAGGGTTCCTTGTCCATACGCATTCCCTTGCCCCTTACGTGGTAGGCTCAAATTGTAGCCGACTGGATTGGTACCACCGTACTGGATGTAAGATGGCCGCATAGCAGCCTCGGCTGTGTTCTCCTCTAGCCCAGTATAGCCAGCTATCCAGGGAAGTCTCCGGTATGGCACTTACCTTTTCGGAGGTGATATTGTTTGGTCGGAGCATGCGCTTTGTCCCCTCCGACTCAGCCACCCATACCAGATTACATAAAAAAAACGGAAGCCTATTACTACGTTGTCTGTCTGTCTGTCCGTCGTCCTACTGCTGTATCTGTTGAACCGTAATGGGTAGCCGGTTGAAATTATCACAGAATTTGTGTTATTTATTATGTATATGTGTAAAGTAAAAAAATGAATGGATATCCCCATACAAGAAACGTGTGTATTGAACTTTTTTTTTTGGTTTTGCTCTATTGTATAAACGGCAATACATACAAGCGTCAAACTTGGTGTGATTATATTTCAAACTCCAAAGTATATCATCAAATAATATAAATAGGCCAATGACGTGGTGGTGCGGAAACCTCGGTGCGCGAGTCCGACTCGCACTTGGCAGGTTTTTTCTTTTCGGGTACTGTTTTTAATTAAATTGTCAAAGACTTTGTTTTCTATTGTTTCTATGTCTTTAAATCTGTCCTTGATCAGATTGTCCGTGGTTCAGATTCCACATATAAATCTGTAGGTCTCTTCCCTTATCACCTTAATACGTGGTAGGGTTTAACCCGCCAGGGTTGGTACCACCGCAGGTCGGTCGAAGTGACTATGTAAAAGTTTCGCGTTTTCCGTCCAGTTCAGAGTAGCGGGCACGACCAAGTGGAAGTACTGACATGAAACCTAGCTCACCAACGCTGAAATCACGAATGTTGTAGATGATGTAACCAACCGTGTCAGTTTCCACAGTAAAAAAATACTTTCAAATGTTTACAGAATACGTTGTCTCCAACACGTAGCTGGCTAGAGTTTGTAACCATGTGAGACACACATGGTTACAAACTCTAGCCAGCTACGTGAAAACGTAAATGAATGTTGTCTTGTCCGTCATTTTCCTAGCACTACAGTTAACTTTCTTAATCTCTCCCCGGAGGAAGCGCGCTCAGCTGCTCGCAGCTAATTCCCGGCTATCTGCTCGCTCTCCCAGCTCCTCGCACCTGTCGGCATTCCATGTTCACCTCCACCCGAGGCGTGCCGGTCCTAAATTACTCGATCGTGTAAAATCAGAGCGAAATAAAGATGATTGATACGAAGTGGATGCGAGGTCGTACGGGGAACAATGCTCTATATCCTGCGGTGGTCGCAACACAAGCGCGCCTGCGAACCCGACCTGTTTCCTCTGGCTAAACGTTATGTGACGATCAATCAGGAGCGCGCTGTGTGTGAGGCCGCGCCGCACCGCAACCGCACCGCAACCGCACCGCAACCGCACCGCAACCGCACCGCAAACGCTCCGCAGCCGCACCTAACCGCACGGCACCGCTACCGCACCGCTACCGCACCGCTACCGCACCGCAACCACCGCAGTATTCGCACCTCGCTTCTTTCATTCTGTTGTCGCATCGGCGACACTGGAAATGACACTCAACATTTTAAAAAGTTCTCGACCTTAAGATAAATTGCTGGTAAAGATGAACAATATTAAAACTAAATTATGTTATGCATTGTTCTTTAACTGACAAAGTCAGCTTTTTGAAACATGTTTCAATACGTGGGCTGTTCCGAAAATTGTTAGCCACAGAATAAATAAAAAAAAAATTTCCTGAAACTATTTTGATTTGACGAGTAATTTAAATACAAATCTCCTTGATGAAAATTATTGGCCAACTATATGTAGTTCTGTTTTTAAATATTTTTAACGGTTAGCCGTCACTCATATTTTATTTGCAACAATGGACGTCTCGCGAGAAGCATTTCGTGTTATGATTTTCTATGCTTATAAACTAGGGTTAACCTTCAAGGAATCTCACGAAAATTTGCAAGCTGCTTTTGGGGAGTCTGCTCCTGCGTTAGCAACAGTTACTTATTGGTTTCGTGAATTTAAACGTGGTCGAGAGAACCTAAACGATGAACCCAGACCCGGCCGACCATCAACTGCAGTCACTCATAAAAACGTCAACAGGGTAGAGTGGCTATTGCGGAAGAATAGACAAATTACACATCGGGAGATTCAGGCTGAACTGAAGATTGGTATTGCGAAGTTTGTCTGCCTCAAGCTTTCGGGGAGTTGAATAGCGAGCGCCCAAGGAGCGGCGTCCGGGGCATTCTTTTTCACCAAGATAACGCGCCCGCTCACACACCGGTAGAAACATGGACTATTTGACAACTTCGGGGGTACAAAGGTTATCCCATCCTGCGTACAGCCCAGATTTAGCTTCATGCGATTTTTTTTTATTTCCCACGGTAAAAAAAATTTCTCGCGGCCGAAAATTCAACACTGCAGACGAGGTCGCAAGATAAGTTTTTTAAATGTTTTGAAACCTGGTTCACCCGAATGCATAAGTGCATAGGGATTGGAGGGAAATATTTTAAAAAGCTGTAAATAATTTTTTTTCATATTCTAACTATTTTTCATTTCATTAATGGAGTGTATTTGACAGGTGGCAATACTGTATCGTCTATATAAGGAGGTTTTGTCTTTGGTTTATGTCAGCCATTAAAGTAATTTGCTTGTGACTGCTGTGTTCGTTATTATCCGTATCTACGTGCATCCTTAAGATAAAACCCATCGGAGCTCTCCAGGACATTACAATTTGGCGACGAGGAAAACTGGTTGTGCAGGCAAAGCGAATTTCAGACCACGGATGTATAATAGTTGTCACGGTGACAGCACTCGGGAAAATTGCGCAAGGGGCGTGCTTTTCCGTCTGTCGGGGAGAGCAGAGCGGCCAAGGAGGCGGCTTTTGACTCGAGCAAGGCGCTCGTACAGCTACGGCAGCGGTCAAGGAGATCGCAAGGATACTATACTACAGTGGCCACGGCGGTCGCGACTTGCACGCGTAGAAGACCAGTCACGGCGACCGACAGCCCCAGGGACCCGGCGGCGGCCAAGGCGATCACGAGGGTGCCCCTGGCGGTACAGCGGCGGCGGCAAGCCCACATTGGGAGTGAAGACAAGGGCCGGGAGGCAGCCGAGGAGGTTGCGTGCTCCGGATGTTACACATAAGTTAAGAGTATTTTATTCAATCACAATCACAAGTAGTCAAAATGGCAAATTTAGTATCAATAAAAAGTTACAAGGAAGGCGACGATCTAGATATATTTCTGGAGCGTTTGGAACAATTTTTCTCAGCAAATGAAGTAGAAAAGGACAGACAAATAGCAGTTTTATTGGTGTCACTTGATGAAGATGTTTATAAAATACTCAAAAACATATGTTTCCCAAAACTCCCCAAGGAAAGAACCTACAACGAGCTTGTAAACCTGTTGAAATTACAGTTCGCACCCCGGGTGTTACATTTCAGGCAACGCATCACATACGACAAGCTCACGCAAAGGGACTCTGAGACTATCGCACAGTGGTACGCTCGGGTACGCGAAGCGAGCAATTTTCGGCACAGCCTATGTATACTTGCCCGAGTACAGCGAAGCGAAGGAGGATACATATTGTGTTTGGTATGTCCGTATGTCGTAAAGACTGAACCGATTTCAACAAATGAAGTAGGTATCGTTGAATCCCTGGTGATGCTCCGGGTGATATAGGATAGATGACAAATTTGTTATCTTCAAACCCCTTCGAGTGGGGTATCGTAGTCAAGAGCAAAATCGATATCAAAAATATACCATACTTTAGAACAAAAAATTATTCAATAAAAAATATAAATATAAACTATAAAAAATCCCGAGTACAATAAAATAACAATTTGATCTTAAAGAAAAAAAAAATTATCATAGAATGTTGCAGTCGTCGAGTGTTTAAACTAATTAGAATGAACAGGAACCCGACTACAGCATTCTATGCTGATCTTTAAAAGAACAACTTAGCTTGTTACTTTATCGCACTCGTTTTTTTTTCTTTTAATTCTTATTTATATACATATTTTTAAAAGGTCGTAAATAAATGTCCAAAAAGCAACGAAAATTGAAGTTCATTTTAATTATCATGAAAATCATACATATTTTCACTTAAGACTTACGTAGACATATATATAACTTGTTTATCTGCAATTGGTTTTTAATGGTGTATTTTCCAACACATGAAAATGAATAAAATGCCAATTTTTCCCACAGCCTCCGCCGCGGCCGGCGGCTATCGCCGCGCGGCTTGCCCACACTCGGCCCCTCCGCGCCGTCGCGCCGCGCCGCCGCCGCATCCGGCGCGACGGCGAAGTATAATAATTATGACCATTTTATTTTATTACAGCGTTTTTATTAGATAATAAAACGCTTACTTTCATGTCTGTTTGTTTATTTGTCTGTTCGGTATATATTTTGCAATCGATTTTAAACTATTTTAAAATCGATTGCAAATCCGATTAGCTAGAGACTGGAAACTTTAAACCAGTAGGTAGCTCAGAACTGTTAACAACGGAAGTGTTGCTAACTGTTAACAGGTTTGCAACCGGTTTCAGATTAATTATTTTATTAAGATGTTTAAAATCGGTTGCAAAATTTCACACACACAAGACTAAAAAGCAGAAAATAATAATTGTAATAAACAAATTAAATACTTAAATTTTTTTAACAAAGATTTTAAAACAGACTAAAAAGTATAAAATAATAATGTCCCCTAGCCCCATACAGATTTAAACGGAAATAAATGGGGCGCATGTGCAGTAGATAATTCCCTCTACCTACACTCTTAAATAATCCACACTTATATCTATTGCATGCGTGTCACGTTCGAGTTTTAAATATGTAGGTGTATGTGGCTAGGAGACATTATTGTATACTTTTTATATACGAACTAAAAATAATGAAATATGTTTTATTGTGAAATTTCCAGCATGGTAGAGCTTAGGAAAAAGTATACTACACTGTCATTTCAGACTTCTTTTTTATCGAAACTGACACGGTTGGCTACATCCCCCACAATATCCGTCATGTCAGCCCATAACACCGGGTGAACTAGGTGCCATGTCAGTGCTTCCCTTCGGTCGTGCCGGCTACACTGAACTGGACGGAAAACACAAACTATTTACATAGCCGTTTCGACCGACGACGTTTCATTCAGTGCGGTAATACCAACTCGGGCGGGATAAACCCTACCACCTAGTAAGGTAGGAATGGAAGGGACCTACAGTTTTTAGGTATGTGGCTAGGAGAGATTATTGTATACTTTTTATATACGAACTAAAAATGTTTTTATTGTGAATTTTCCAGCATGGTAGAGCGTAGGAAAAGGTACACTCCGACTAAACCTGCTGGAACCAATAGTAAACACATTCTCGTACGTATACAGACATACTTAATAGTGTGTCATGTATTTATACGTACCTACCTATACACTACAGCCCTATTGTATGCAAGGAATTAACGATGAGGAAAATTAAAGTGCTGAGTATTGCAGACTTTCTAGCTGCTCTGCTTGTCTGATGATAATCTAGAGACGCAAGCCATTGTCAGTCTCGCGTTACGGAATATGTGCCATTCGCAGCGCGCCAACACTTTGTTCTAGCAGTGGTTCTCAACCGGTGGTCCGTGGACCACTGGTGGTCCCTGAAAGCACCAGAAGTGGTCCGCGAAGTCATCATACTCGAAATCATTTGGACGCCAGTGCCGATATGCGTTTTGCTTTGAGTAGCCCTGAACCAAATATTCAGCAATTGGTAAACCGTATGCAGTTACAAAAATCTAACTAAAATAGTAAGTATAAAGAATGTAAAATTTTCGCAAATAATTGTAATAACTCTTTGTTTCGAATAATTATATGGGGCCGTTACTTAATAAGAACGGCCCCACCGCATCTCTCCCCATGCAAGTCGTAAAAGGCGACTAAGGGATAAGGACAAGATGCCGTGCATAAGGGCGACAGGCTAGCCACCTCTCACCTTGACAGGTCTTTCCACCGAGTCATGCAGCAGGTGGGTCTTAGTGCCTTACTTGCTGCCTGATAGTTATCTTGTCCGAATACTTTGCTAAACGTGGTGGTCGGTGTTGTGCTGTAATTTACCAGAACACTTGAAGCACAACACCTATTACTCTGCTTACCCCGATTGTCGGGATACGGCGTGTGGTGTGTATTGTATTTATTATACGTGTCTTATTTATAGAACAACCTCATAATACCGCCAACTAGTTCGTGGTAATCGTGGTCCATGGCAAGACAAATATTTTGGTGGAATGGTCCCTCATCACTAAAAGGTTAAGAACCACTGTTCTAGCTAAACTAAAGAAACTGAATATCATATATTCATACTCTCTCATACGCGTAGTATGTATCGTAGGTATGTAGTATGAGCAACAAAAATATAGGCACAAAAATCATAATATGCAATTATGTTAATTTACAATCATATCATAGCTTAGAAAATAATTGATCTAGGATTATCCAAGAGGTCCGATCTGCGTGTTATCTGAAGGAGTCATAAATAGTCAATAGCTAGAGGTGACGCTCGGCGGAGGCGGCGGCGGCGGGATCATAAACATTGGTAGAAGTAAAGGATATCGATGTTATCAGTACCAGCGCGTGTTATTATTGTGTGAATATATTGGGCGAACGTGTCGGCGCCGGGGGCGGCGCGCGGGGGCGGCGCGCGGGGGCGGGGGGCGGGGGGCGGGGCGGAGACTACGCATCACGGAGGACAGGTGGAATCATCAAAACCTTTCTAACCCTTTGTTTTGGAGCGTTTTGTACCTTTCTATCTGTGTGTATTTATTTATACGGCGTGGTTTGTTATATATAGTTATATATAGTCTGATGCTGACTCACTAGATTCTCCATATTAAGCTAAACAAGTTTTGTTCTATGGTTTAGAAATCTCAAAAATGCACGTCTCCAATCTACATAGAAGGTGAAATAATTTCGTAAAAATGTTTCTTATACTTTTATCTAAAGAACAAAATGATTCTTGGTTCACTAAATTGTATTTCTCGTTTTGCAGGAATTTAGTACATAATATCAAAGAGTAGATAATTAAGTATAATGTATGTAACGAGACGAATGTAAAATTGTAACCTAGCCCAACTTGTGAACAGATGACCCCGTTATATTACAACATTGTACAACCTACGTCTCTGTCATAGTTTTCTCTGGCTGGCACAGCACAGCGCAGGTAGAAAGGTCTGTCTATAGCTATCTATTCACCCTACATTTGTTAACGCAATACCAATTAAATCGTGTTGTTTTTTTTTCTTTATTCCGTGCTAGGTGTGACGGCTCTCTGTTGTAAGGTGAGTGTAAAGTTTTTGTGGATGAGCAGTGAAGTGTTGGTAGATAAGGTCGGACTAACACCGGCAGTAATTAGAGGAGATTAATAATTCCTTATCTGATATCGGAGCGAATCTTGCTCACTCGCCGGTCGTTAGTAGCTCGGGGTCGTCTGTAGGTGCACCATACTTCTGGACAACATATACGGACAGGGCGGAAAATTAAATAAAAGTTTTACTGTCAGCTCTATGTTTGTAAATGGTTTTGTGGTGAATAATCTTAATAAAAACAAAATTTGTATTCATGTATGGAAAAAAATTATAATTTAATTTATTTTTTATTTAAATACAACTTAACAAAAACAAGCATTCTTAAATTACATTTTGTATAATAAATAATGCAAATATTTCATAATCTCGACACATATTTTTTTTATTTGACATAGGGCGATAGACGCTTTGTGAGTACGTCAATCCCTAAACATGACTTCTAATGACCTCATTTACTTGGCACAGTCCGTTTGCGCGTTTTGCTGACGTATCAAAGTATTGTATGCTATGTATGCTTGCATCTTCCATCTTCAGGACCAGTGCTAGTGTGTTTTTAGGTCAACAGCAACGGCTTAGAGAATACTAATGGTAAGTCGATTTCCCCCAAAAATGTATCCGGAATAAATTGAAACGTATGGAGAGCCTTCGCGCGACGCCGCGCCGCCTCCGCTGCTCCGCGCCTCCGCGCCGCCCCGGTATCCGCTGCGGTGCCACGGAAGCGATAATTGTCGCGATAGAAATCTGAGAAATATCGAAACTCTGTGTATTGAAATAGATGTGTGTTGTCGATCTGTGCCTCCGTTTCCTGTAATATCTCAGCATTCAGTTAATTGTACCTCTATGGAATCATACCAGTTGTTTTTTATCGTATTTTCACCACATTTCATCAGTGATCTTTTAACGATCAAGTTCAACGTGATCAACTCCGCACTCTCAATGACCTCTACGTTAGGAAATCTAAAGAGTCTCCTCGGGCGCTTCATCCGGTGAGTCACCTGGAAGAGCCGTACAAATGAATACGCACGAATATTGTATGGAAGAGAGATTAATCCAAATCAAATTTGACCTTTAATGTTAGTAAATACAAATTTTTCCATTCTCAGTCGCCGCTGGAGCCTCGGAGTCAGCGGGGAGGCATGAGGAATGTGACCTGCGCCTGCGCCGCTCGGCTCGTCGTCCAGCCAGAGACACTTCTAACAATCCTTCTCGGAAGGCTCCACCATGATGAGCGTTCGCCTCAAACAACTACCTCCGAGTGAGAGGTCACGCTCTGTTCGTGGTGCACAAAACCTGCATCAGTCACCTATTAAGTCGTGCGCTTTCAGCTAAATCAGTTAACAGCAGCGCGGGATCCAGAGTTAGACGTTGTTGTAGCCTGCAGCAGTAGAGGAGCAGTTAAAAAAAATATACATAAGTGTGTGTGTGTAAGTTATTTTATTTATGAAATGTTAGCTCAATTAAAGATAATCTTCTGATAAATTCCACTACATCTATTCTTTCTTCTTCAAAGAAGTCTTTGACAACAAATAAGTACTCGTAAGTCGTAATACTATTTTTCGTTGCTCTATTTGCAATGCGTTCAAATTGAATTATTTTCCGTAGGTAATACATAGATTAATATTAACTTAATTGACCGCTGCCGACCTCCATCACGATCCATTGTTCTTGAAATATATGCTAGATATTTAATAGGTTATCTTATAATTGTTGTTTCATTAAGCTTTCATACGGATCTGTATGTGGTTGGCGAGCGCGGAGACTGCAGCGCGGCGGCAACGAGGCACAGTACAAAGGCGCAGTGGCACAGTAGGGGCTACTGTCAAAAGCGGTCTGTCTATTCCGTTGAGCGTGGACTCCGGGCCGACATGCGCGCGCCGCTCGCGCCCGTCACCGCCGCGCCACACCAGTCCAGTCACGCCACCTCACGTCGGGTGGCGGCGCCACGCCGCGTCACGCCGCGCCACCACACGCGACATCTACTGTTGGCACAGGAACCATTTCAGTTATTTTATGGGAAGGTTAAACGCTAACTCTAAATTTTGAACCAATTTCAAGCAATTAAAGAAATTAAATTAGCAGATATTAATGCCAATGGCGTCCATATTTATTTCCATATGTATTGGCAATTGGAAACAGCAATTTGAAAATTTTGCTATCTTCGTCTGCTGAATGCGCACGACAGAGATAGAGCTGGAGTACACGGAGTTAATAGTACATGAACATACCAAAAATTAATTAATAGAGATTAGTTAAATGGATACCATTTTCTGTTGGTGCAACGTACATTTACATGATAATCAAATGTCATTTAACTAATTTTAAAATTAGCGGTAAATGGAGATTAAACGTGTGCGTTGGCGCAAGTGGCCCTAAGTTAGGTACCTATATAGTAGATTTAGCCAGTTGCTCCAAGAAGGAAGGGCCTGTTCGCTACAGTAACTCTACAGTTTTCGATACAATTTGCCCTATGGCAGTCGCCTCTATCCAGACGGAATTTCATATTAGATCACTACACCGCTAGGTGTATCCACCTACCCCGCCCCGCTAACTGTCATATTACATTTTAATTCATCTCTTGTAACTTCAAGTGAATAAATATTTTCATTATCTTCATCGGTTTCGTGATGTACCGTGTCTGTCTGTGCGCACTGCGCAGTCTCCGCTGCGTCCACGCACGCTCGAGCGCTGAATCCACGGAGATGATAGAGTCCGCCTTTTGCAGACATTTTAATCTCTTTTCAACATAGGTAGAGGGAATTCGGTCTAAGCAAACTGCGTACTACGTCGTCGCCGCCAAGTGGGGGCATATTATGGAAGTGGGCTTGGCGTCGCATCAGTCGCGTCCGCGGAGCCGTCGCAACCCGGCGCATGCGCACGTCGAGTTCAATGGTGTGCTATTGATGAACGAAGTGTGTAGGTAGTGTGTAGTACTAGGGTTGTAACGAATATCCGTATTCGCATTCGAATTTCGAATATTCGGTTCATTTTTAATATTCGTATCCGTATTCGTATTCGCTTGTAAGATACCGAATATTTATCGAATATTTTACTTCGCGTGTTTTACTAATGAAAGAGTGAGGCGCAACAATATTGATAGGTGTTAAGTTTAATTTATTAAATAAAATTATAAATCTTTTGTAACACACTAATTTCGTTTCATTTTTTTTTCAACATGCTGTGTCAATTAATCAAAAACAGAAACATTAAAACAAGTCCCTATTCATAATAATTTAAGGACTCAATGTAGGTAAATCTACATTTATAATAGAAAATTTAAGTGTTTTTTCATTTGGATATAAAATTTCATATAAAATTTTTCAATATTGGTTTTCGTATTCGTATTCGCGAATATCATTTTGGAATATTCGTATTCGCGAATGTGGAAAAATAGGCATTCGTTACAACACTATCTAGTACACAGCAGCTAGGGGCAACTCCTCTCTACTCTCACCTCCGTGGTTCGATCCCTCTCTTTGATCCGGGGGCGGCGGAGGTGGCGGAGGGAGCGGTGGTGCGGTGGTGCGCGCATGCTTCACATATTAGAAGCAGTCAGATCGGAAGATAACTTGGAGTTGAGATGAAGTGGATTGTTTTAGTGCGACCTCACCGCGCTCCGCTCACATCCACCTCCCCTCCGCCCCCCTCCGCCCCCCTCCACCCCCCGACTCTGGCACATACATAATTGATGCGGTGATCTCACTCATCTCGTGACACCTATATCTTTGCATCTCGATTCTCGACTGGAAGGTATTTGCCTTCGTGATCGGAATCTGATTCTGTGCGGGCGGAGTCGACCCCGGCGGTAATACCTACACCAACTCTACATACGTTTAGATAAGCGCGTAACCGTAACAATTGTTTGCAGTTGGAGATTGTAAAATCATGAAATCACAAATTAAATCACAATGTACATAAAATGATCATGAAAAATCGGCCAAGTGCGAGTCGAACTCGCGCACCGAGGGTTCCGTATCGCCATGTCATGGTCAACGCCACTCACAATAGTGTTTTATGAAATGCTTCATATCAGTTAAAATTCGTGATTAGTTAAAACGCTTCATACCCCTTTCGGTAGATGGCGCGCATACACTTTTTATTTTCTTATATTGGGACCCCCGTGGTTCTTTTACTTTTTCTTATTTGAATTATTTGTTGTTATATCGGTCATAATAATATAAATAAATAAATGAAAATAAATCATATTCTGTGAAAACTTCAACGGGCTACTTATTACGGTTCAAAAGATACAGCACTCGGACAGACGGCGCGGCGTAGGCTTAGTCCCGTACGACGGATACGGAACCCTAATAATGATTCTCGAGGTTAACTTTATTTCAAAGTGATGTTATTTAACATCAGGACAGCTGTAGAGGGTTGACGAGCACAAGTGATGTAGGAACCTCATTAGCAACACAACGCTCATAATGCTTCACACTCAACTAAGGATCTGTTTTGAGTATTTTTTGTCCCGCAGAAGGAATAGAGCGGGCGGTGTGTTGTCTTGTTACCTCGCGTCTCGGTCGCTAAAGGTGTTTGGAAATGAATTCATTACGACACGATTGTTATACAAACGCAACAACACCTACCGAGGGAGGGTTGTCCTGCGAGCTGTGTCTCCATTCACTACAAATCAAACTAACCTCAAGTTAAGGAGCAAACGATATGATAGACTTTGTACTTTATTTATTTATTTATTTGTTTATTTATTAATTTAATTTTTTTTTTACTTTTAGTTGCTGTCGGCAAGGTGCTCGTGTAGCATCTTCGGGGATTTCCCGTTAAGGTTTTTATATATTTATTTATTATTATTTCTTTTATAGTTTTAGTTTTAGGTAATTTTAATTTAGGTAGTTTTAGTTTATATTTCCAGTTATTGTATTGAAATACATTTGAACAAATGTGTAAATTTAAAAAACATAGAGTACATAGCATTTGCATCCTGCACTAGATAAATCTGTCTTGCAGGAGTGCGTTCTGATCAAAAAATCATTATCATGCGCTCATTAGAATTATCATGCAGTTGGTTATTTATTATATTAAAAAAAAAATAACGGAAAAAAATTATGTATTTACATTTTTTTTTTTGAGACTGCTCCGAATTTAAGTTAATTTCTTAACAGGAATGCCAACAGTTTGTAGCCTTCAATTGAAACAGCTAACTAAAGAATAATCGATGCCTACCAATCCTACACGTATGATGCCTACCTAACTACAATATGAATTACATGGATTTTTCGAGATACCTATTATAAATTAACAATTTCCAGAAATGTTAATTTAATAAGACATATTATGAGATGTATAAATGACAGTATAACTCGTACTAGAGCGGCGCGTCCGTCGTCCGGTGCCGGTGGGCCGTGCCGTGACCTATGTCCGGTACCGGAGAGTCGACCCGCTCTCATCGATCATAAAGAGTTATCATTTGATTACACCGCTCGATCCCACCGGATAACAATCGGTAGCCAACCACGCCGCGCCCTAACCCTCTACCAGACCTGCCGCCTGCCGGATTCAAATTATATTATACCCAGTGACATATGTTTTAGTTTTAAATATCGTTATTCAACACTTCTTTGTATTTTATTATGTCTTTTATGGATAAATCATCGACTTTCTTTGCTTAGACGTTGCATATTATATTAGCATTTCTGCACGGGACAAAAAAATAACGATGACAAACCATAGCTGAATGTGCATAGCGAAATAAATATATCAGTATTAATCTGAATCAATTGGAAAAAAAAATATTACTTACATCTTTATTATTAGTAACGTTTGTTTTAATTTTTTTTAATAACATTTTTATTTTTTAAATTTTAAATAAAAAAAAATCCACCCGGCAACCCCATAGGCCATAGGTAGATATTGCACTAACTTTTTCTGCTTAATTAATGTTCAATGGATTCTTCACAACGAAAAAACAATTTAAAATGAAATATGAATTCCGCCATGGACTGAACTGAACAAAGATCGCTGACTGGCTTAGCACCTAGGTACCACTGTAGACATACTTAATGGATATAGGATGCGGCATTGCTCTGCTTCACTGGTAGGTAGCGTTCTTTTACAGACAAGGAACGTCTACTTTTACACAAAGCTTAGCTTTAGGTAATTGAAGTTCACTGATTTTCGAAATCAAGCTTCTTGAGGTGCTTAAGTCTATGGTCAGCGCAGTGCAGTGCAGGGTCGGGGCGGGGCGGGGCGGGGACAAGCAGGTGCACATACAGTTTGGGGAGCCCCTAACCTAAACTCTATCGTTCATTTCTATACTGTACAGGGGCCCTACCGGCATTTCTCGCTTGAAATATGCGAGGGAGTTTACTCGTACTCCTTCTCACTTTTAGCGTCATTTGTATCGGTACCGGCGTTCAAGTGAGTGTCGACCTACCATAGATAAGACGGTCTAGATTACTTGCGATTACTTATTATTATCTTATGTTATCTAATTATTTATATGTTTTATGGAAATTCGTGAACATTTATGCCAAAAAAATTATCAATTATTACCTTTTAACCATTTTTAACCCCCGACGAAAAAAACGGAGGGGTGTTATAAGTTTGACGTGTGTGTGTGTGTGTGTGTGTGTGTGTGTGTGTGTCTGTCTGTGGCATCGTAGCTCCCAAACGGATGGACCGATTTGGATGCGGTTTTTTTTATTAGGAAGCTTATTTAATCGGGATGGTTCTTAGCTATGTTTGTAATCAAGTAATCAAGTAATTAAGTAATAAAAAAAGTTATTATCTTAAAAAGTGAACCGATTTTTATGCGGTTTCTTTTAAAAAGCTTGAAATAAAAGTTAAATTACAAATTTAAAAAACCCCCGACCCTTAAAAACCCCGACCCTTAAAAAGCCAAAAATAATTTCCGTTTACTTACTTAAAGGAGTCGGGGGACCGCTAAGTAAATAAAATATAAAAACTCAGAACTGCGCGGGAATTTACTTAGCGGTCTCCCGACTCCTTTAAGTAAGTAAACGGAAATTATTTTTGGCTTTTTACTGATACAAATGAGTGCTTAGCATAGACTATGTCGACCTAGACCATGTGCCAGTGTCAGTCAATCAACTGTCATGTTTATTAAAAAAAAAAAAGAAGAAGAATTTACCAATTTTTCTTCAATAAATATTATATGTAATGTACCGTACTTGAGTGTAAGTAACGCAACATGAGCCAAGTGCAGGCACCTCATCCACACTCCGCTCCCGGCCAACTGCGGTGCAAAGAGATATGATGTGATGGCGGAGTTCATGGAACAAAATCCGCAGTTGGCGCGGGGCCGGCTGTCGGGAGAGAATGCGATGCTCGCGCCTCTGGATGGGCCTAACGGAGCGCCTCAAAGCATCGGGGGGCTGCGCCATAACATGGCAACAGTAGCACAAGGTGTGTTATATTTATGTATTCACAAATT
Organism: Nematopogon swammerdamellus; assembly: GCA_946902875.1. Classification (NCBI taxonomy): domain Eukaryota; kingdom Metazoa; phylum Arthropoda; class Insecta; order Lepidoptera; family Adelidae; genus Nematopogon; species Nematopogon swammerdamellus. The sequence continues at coordinate 27,422,213 of OX336337.1, read as the reverse complement.
CCTTTCAAACATCAAACTTAATAAGTCGTATTACAATGGTCGTACTAATATAATATTTTACAAATATGTTCATCTGTTTTTTCAGTATTGGACGGACAATAAAGTTCACTTAAAAAACTTGGCCGGTAGAGCCAGGCGGCAGGCCCACGGAACGGGTGTGGGCCGGCGGCACCGGTAGCTCTGCTGGAGCAATAGGACGAGCGGATGCTGGCGGTGTTGGGACAGGGCTTCGGACTCGGGGACTCCGAGGTCATAGTGAACACTCTACCGGTAAGCATATTTTAAATCACATTGGTATTTATTTACTGTAGTATTATTTACATACTTCATTGTATGTATGTAACCAACGACTGTTTATGCACTATCTAGACGGTGACGTCACGGCAGCAGGGCAGGAAAAATGTACGCAATACCGTGACAATATGCTCGAAACCTGCTGCCGCGTCGCGGTCATATCACCGCTGCCGCGACGCTATCGTCTAGTATGCAAGCAGCCAATGTGTTTTAGGGAAGAAAACAAGGAAAACATTTCTTTTTAATCAATTTTATTTTCAACAACACTACTCTCTCTTGAATAAAAGTAAAGTAGGTAACATAGAAGCAAAATTTTTCACAATAAAGTACCGAGCTATAATTGCGACTGGCCAACGCACGTCTATATAATATATTATGTACCGTGTGGGGTCGGTACTTAAAAAGAATAGCCCCACTGCATCTCTCCCCGTCGCATGTCGTAAAAGTCGACTAAGGGATAAGAAAATTCGTCAGCCTCGGTAGCTCAGTGGCGCGGTTGGTTAGTCAACTGTTATTAAGCAACGCTGAGCGCGGTCAGTGTTTGGATGGGTGACCGCTCGACCGTTGGAGGCTGACCGTGGTTCGGATTCCACATTAAACTGTAGGTCCCTTCCCTTCTTACCTTACTAGGTGGTAGGGTTTATCCCGGCCGGGTTGGTACCACCGCACTGAACGAAACGTCGGTCGAAACGGCTATGTAAATAGTTCGTGTTTTCCGTCCAGTTTAGTGTGGCCGACATGAAATGAAGGGAAGCACTGACATGGCACCTAGTTCACCCTGTGTTATGGGCTGACATCACGGATGTTGTAGGTGATGTAGCCAACCGTGTCAGGATCCATAAAAAAAAAAAAATATGAATATCCTTATAACTCGAGAACCACTTTATTAATTTACATACTGTTTTCACTGTTACAATCTGTCATTTCTTAAGATGGTTTTACGTTTAATCATAAATATAAATCATAAAGATCTGCCTGATACTTTATCATCCAAAATTATGTCTTAAAGTTAAAAAAGATAGATGCCTAATTAAATTATTTTTTTCCATTAAGGTACGCCTGCTGGCCGCCCCCCTCGTGAGCTTCGTGCAAATCAACCCGCCTATGCGCGAGGTTATTGAGGAGTACGAGCGGGTACACGCTGAAGACAGGCGGCAGGACATGGCCCTCAGAGAGTGGTGCCTGGTGTCACAGGAGGAGTTTCGGCGGCAACAGTTGGAGCTTCTGCGGCAGTTTCTGCAGGTAAAAAAAAATGTTTTAATGTAAGTATTGCTATATAATATATACAGGCTGTTGCAGCAGTCACTACATTAAGTCCGGGAGCAGATTCATGGGATTAACAGAAATAATAAAGGTGTACGATGAATTCAGACTAAATAAAAACATTCAGTAACCATATAAACTAATTCCCATTTCAATACTAAACAAAAGGTTTTTGGAGGAAAAATCGGAACCCTTATAGGACATATCACCACAATTATTTTGGTAAATATACACGGTGTTAACTTAAATAGGCAACATTCCCGAAAGGGGGTTGTTTTGGGTCACATACTGATGCCGAAGAAGGGGGTAATTTTTTTTTTAGCTTTGGTTTTAAAATTTTCAATTTCTATATTTGGTATAAAAACATGGTATTTCATAATAGGAATCACACTGCATTACCAAAAAAATCGAAAGCTGAGTAATTTTTCAAATAAATAAAAAAAATCACATTCATATCGACACGATACAACAGCTAGCGCGCGACACGTGGTCAGTCAGCTGGGTACGCACGGTCGCAGGCGCGCGGCGCGCGGCGGCGCTCGCTACACCATTCCAAAGAGAAATTTTCGCTGAGGTAAAATTTTGAAGAAAATATGCAAATTTTTTTAAACTATTTTAGATTTTATTTTTTAGTACCACAAAATAATCAGTATACGAAATGGTTTAATATTCGGTATTAAAATTGAAATGTCGCGAAAAAAGTTAACACCGTGTATAACAAAATATATCTTGTGTGGTAGTACGGAACCCTCAGTGCGCGAGTTAAACTCGCACTTGGCTCCTGTTTTTAAATGTCCAAGCAATGTAATGGTCTAATGTGATCCAAATACATCTAAGTACCTACGCTAATCAAAACAATATAATTTAAAGATATTTTTTGTTTTAACTTGCAGGACAACCGAGGGCGTTTTCAACAAACCCCAGCAGTGGCTCACTTGGGACAATGAACACCCTCCCTACATAAACGGAGCACATCCTCGGGTTTGGTGCAGCACACTACCCATCTGCTGGTTGCAAGCACCAAGTCCTTCCACAACATCAATGCCAGCATGTGCTCAGCGTTTATTATTAAGATGCTCAATTAGTTCTTTAGTTTACCTAAATAGGTTTTTGTGTAAATTGTATGTGTAAATAAAAATATTTTATTCTTATTATTGTTTTGTTTACTTTTTTTACCAGAGATAAGAATACTTCATTTTGAGAGAAGCGTATATATGACCCTCCGTGCGTTGGTAAGTATCACTTGCATAAAATGGAAGGGCAGTCATTATCTAGCAAATACAATTTAAAATAATGCGCAATGTTCTTTGGTGATAAACTAGATAGTGCAGTTGTAGAGTGTCGTCTCTGTCGCACTGCAAGTATCTGTATGACCGAGACAATGCTTTACAACCAGAAAGTCATCAAAGCATGATGCACATTATTTACCGCCGCGTACTGTACACTAGAATTGGTTATTAATAATTAAGAGCAACATTTGATTCAGCATAGAAAGTAGAGGTTGATGCAAAGCTATTGTAGTTTTTCAACCTTCTGTCGCACAGATGACAAAGTACATACCTTGGAAGTGGGTGATATAGCGTCGGCTTTCTTTTGTGGGTGTCGGCCGCTTCGTAAAGTGGCGAAGCGCAGCTCCCTTGAGTGGATTCTTGTTCGCGCCGATGTTCTTGCTGTAAGCTCATCGACGCATGTCGGCCGGATTCCAGCAAAAGAGTCCAAGCCAAGACCGCGCCAACCGCCCGCCGCTTACGTAAATGTTTCGTAGAAAGAAAGAAACCACAAAATAAACATCGCGAAGCGAATGTCGTGTTTGCTTGTTTGTTTACGAACCGCTGTAATTTTTTTTTTTTAATAATTATTGGCTTGGATGCCGGGTCCTTCTGCCATTTCTTTAATTTTATTTCCTATAATTTCTATATTTTCTACAGTATTTATTATGTATTTGTAAAGACTTATAAAATATTTTTGTTCAGTTAATAAATTTATTTCGATGTTTTCGTCAGTTTTCTCATGAAGTGAACGCCAAAAAGTTGATCTTTAGCTAGCGAGTTTAGCGGCAAATATCGGGGAGTTTATCTGTCAAAGAAACGTCAAAAACCCCGGTGCCAATTGTTTGATAGATCGACTCCGTGTCGACTCATAGCCTTCTGTATTCCGTCCTTGTCGTCTTGAAAGGACATATAGAGAAGGCTATAATCGACTAGATCGACAGCTCTAGCGAGTAAAATGTGGGAGTGCGAGAATGACGTCACTCGCCTGTTTCACCGGTGCCAATAAAGCGTTCTCGCCACATTTCTCGCACTCACACGGGCGAGTGAGTGAACGCCGGTAGACCTACTGTACAGCGAGCGCTGACGACAACGAGCAAGGTAATCTTGCGAGTTTTGTGAGTATCGCGAGTCTGTTCTCAGGAATGGTCGTAATTGGTTAGAGATGGAACGTTACAAAGAGCTTATTAAGTACGAACGTTCGAAAAGGGTTCTGAGGCTGGCCGTGGTTCCGATTCCACGCAACACTGTTAGTAGCTTCCCTCATATGACTAGGTGCTGGAAAGGGAAGCACTGCCTTGGCACCAAGTTCACCAATGTGTGCTTCGTTTTGATCTTCCAAATTGTAATGGTTTGTGTCACAGCCTTTGAGGTCACAGCACAGTGGTTGTCGGAGCAAGTACAAAGTAAACGCAGCAGACATATTGCAATGTGACCACTGCATCACGGCCGCCAATCGCTGTTCTGTGACCACAAACAAGGCGCGGTGGCGTCACAACAATCGAAAATGTTTTAACCAACCTGTTATTTAACCGATCGAAAAATTCTTCGAAAATGCAATAGACCGCAACATTTCAGCTACAGCATGCTTCTTTCTTGTTGTATAAAAATAAGTTCAAAAACTAAAACCCGACTACTGAAAAATCACGCTCTAAAAAGTATGAAACAAGAAAATGTTCTCATCTGAAATTGTTATGTACAAACTATTCAATATTTTATCGTCTATTAAATAAACAACTTACACGTAATATATTTTAATGTATTTAATAAATATTCATAGTGTTGTTCAGAGGATAGCCATGGTCGTATGCCACTTTGCCCTATAGGGTAGGTGGCATACGACCACGGCTATCCTCTGAACAACACTATGAATATTTATTAAATACATTAAAATATATAACGTGTAAGTTGTTTATTTAATAGACGATAAAATATTGAATAGTTTGTACATAACAATTTCAGATGAGAACATTTTCTTGTTTCATACTTTTTAGAGCGTGATTTTTCAGTAGTCGGGTTTTAGTTTTTGAACTTATTTTTTATTTTAATTATTTTGGGGATATAACTTCGTGATAAAGTATTTGCAGAGCCATTTTACATGTTTTGTTTGTTTAGGTTTTACTGTTTTATAATTTTAACATGTGTACCATAGTCCATAAGGGCAAGCTGGGTTCAGGTAAACGATAAACCGACTCGAAGAAAGTAAGTAACAAAGGGCGAGGCCGAAGGCCGAGCTGCGTTCAGGAAGACGACAAACTTTCTCGAAGAAAGTAAGCAAATATGGGCGAGGCCGAAGGCCGAGCGGCGCTCAGGAAGAGGATGAACCATCTTTAAGAAAGTAAGTAACCGAGGGCGAGGCCGAAGGCCGAGCTGCGTTCGGGAAGACTATAAACCTTCCCGAAGACAGTAAGTAACCATGGGCGAGGCCGAAGGCCGAGCTGCGTTCAGGAAGAGGATAAACCATCTTTAAGAAAGTAAGTAACTGAGGGCCAGGCCGAAGGCCGAGCTGCGTTCGGGAAGACTATAAACCTTCTCGAAGAAAGTAAGTAACAAAGGGCGAGGCCGAAGGCCGAGCTGCGTTCAGGAAGACGATAAACTTTCCCGAAGACAGTAAGTAACTATGGGCGAGGCTGAAGGCCGAGCTGCGTTCAGGAAGAGGATAAACCATCTTTAAGAAAGTAAGTAACTGAGGGCGAGGCCGAAGGCCGAGCTGCGTTCGGGAAGACTATAAACCTTCTCGAAAAAAGTAAGTAACAAAGGGCGAGGCCGAAGGCCGAGCTCCGTTCAGGAAGACGATAAACTTTTTCGAAGACAGTAAGTAACTATGGGCGAGGCCGAAGGCCGAGCTGCGTTCAGGAAGAGGATAAACCATCTTTAAGAAAGTATGTAACTGAGGGCGAGGCCGAAGGCCGAGCTGCGTTCGGGAAGACTATAAACCTTCTCGAAGAAAGTAAGTAACAAAGGGCGAGGCCGAAGGCCGAGCTGCGTTCAGGAAGATGATAAACTTTCTCGAAGACAGTAAGTATATGGGAGAGGCCGAAGGCCGAGCTGCGTTCATGAAGAGGATAAACCATCTTTAAGAAAGTAATTAAAAAAGGGCGAGGCCGAAGACCGAGCTGCGTTCGGGAAGACTATAAACCTTCTCGTAAACAGTAAGTAACTAAGGGAGAGGCTGAAGGCCGAGCTGCGTTCGGGAAGACTATAAGCCTTCTCGTAGACAGTAAGTAACTATGGGCGAGGCTGAAGGGCGCGATGCGTTCAGGAAGAGGATAATCCTTTTCGAAATAAGTAGCTAAGAAGTTATTTTCTTCGAGATGATTATGGTCTTCCTGAACGCAGCTCGATCTTCTGACTCGCCCTCTGTTACTTACTTTCTTCGAAAAGGTTATCCTCTTCCTGAACGCAGCTCGGCCTTCGGCCTCGCCCTTTGTTGCTTACTTTCTTAAAGATGGTTTATCCTCTTCCTGAACGCATTTCGGCCTTCGGCCTCGCCCATAGTTACTTACTGTCTTCAAAAAAATTTATCCTCTTCCTGAACGCAGCTCGGCCTTCGGCCTCGCCTGTTGTTACTTACTTTCTTCGAGAATGTTTAGGCTTCCCGAACGCAGCTCGGCCTTCGGCCTCGCCCATAGTTACTTACTGTCTTCGAGAAAGTTTATCGTCTTCCTGAACGCAGCTCGGCCCTCGGCCTCGCCCTTTATTACTTACTTTCTTCGAGAAGGTTTATAGTCTTCCCGAACGCAGCTCGGCCTTCGGCCTCGCCCTCAGTTACTAACTGTCTTTAAGAAGGTTTATCTTCTTCCTGAACGCAGCTCGGCCTTCTGCCTCGCCCTTATCTTTGAGTAGGTTTATCGTCTTCCTGAACGCAACTCATTTACAAACTTTCGCGTTTATAATATTAAGATGGTTTTAAGTAGGATGTATTTGGGTAGGTTTGGAATGAGGCCGAGTACCGTGTGGGGTCGATACTTAAAAAGAATATCCCCACTGCATCTCTCCCCATGCATGTCGTAAAAGGCGACTAAGGGATAAGGACAAGATGCCGTGCTAAAGGGCGACAGGCTCGCCACCTCTCACCTTGGCACGGTACTTCCACCGAGTCATACAGCAGGTGGGTCTTCGTGCCATACTTGCTGCTTGATCGATTTAATCTTGTTCGAATCCTTTGCGAAACGTGGTGGTCGGTGTTGTGCTGTAATTGACAAGAGTTCTTGCAGCACAACACCGATTACTCTGCTTACCCCGATTGTCGGGATTCAGCGTGTGTGATATATACATATCACACACGCTGAAAAAATATATTCGTATATATGTATGGAATGAGGCCTGATTTTATTTTATTTAGAAATTATTCCCAATTATCGGGTGCATGCAAGCAATTCCGAAAGCAATAGCTAACAATATATATATTTTTGAAATGTGCTAATTAAGCCCTTTCATTTGATACCCAACACGGCATCATAAAAAAATTTTTTTTTTTTTGATCATGACTTTTTGTCATCTAGAGGGCGCCATAGTCAATGTTGTGTGACGTCACATAGCCTATAACCAGCGGACGATCAAGACGCTTTCAACGATACCTCATTTGTCAAATTGTGATAAGTAGTTTAGAAGTTATGAGGGAACAGATGAACATACATACATACATACATACATACATACATACATACATACATACCGGTCAAACACATAACCCTCCTTTTTGCTTCGCCGTAGTCGGGTAAAAAATTAAAAAATAATCGTTTCAGTTTAGTTACTTAAAACACTCGAGGAATCGCTAAGTAAATTTTTTTATGGAATCCGGTATCGGTGGCTGAGTCAGAGCAGCTAATATCTCCTTTATTCTTTATTTTTTATTCATCATCTATAGACTCCACTGCACTCGGATTCGTCATATTTTAACATTGAACATTTAACATTTTGCCAGTTCGATCATCACAGCGAAGAAGAACTGGCAAGAAACTTCGCTGTATACTTTTTTTACGTTCACTTAGTCTACATTTACAAAAATGTTTGCCACTGCCTACAAAGTACGAGTCATCACTATTTCTAATAAAAAATGTATCACTCCTAGAAGATGCCCTATCGGATCGCTTCGAGGCATGCAGTCATCTTACACCATCCAGTCTGAGAGTTTTTTTTTTTATGGAAACTGACACCTTTAGCTACATAACCTACAACATCCGTGATGTCAGCCCATAACACCGGGTGAACTTGGTGCCACGTGTGTGCTTCCCTTCGGTCGTGCCGGTTTCATTGAACTGCAGGTCTATTCTTGTAAATTCTGACAGCGGAATCAGCGCTGTTGTGGCGCTGAGAGCCACTTTGGTACATAAGTGGCTCTCAGCGCCACAACAGCGCTGATTCCGCTGTCAGAATTTACAAGAATAGACCTGCTGGACGGAAAACACAAACTATTTACATAGCCGTTTCGACCGACCTTTCATTCAGTGCGGTGGTACCAACCCGGGCGGGTTAAACCCTGCCACTTAGTAATATAAGAAGGGGGTAATATCCCTTAGTCGCCTTTTACGACATACACGGGGAGGGATGCAGTGGGGCTATTCTTTTAAAGTACCGGCCCTCGCTCCGTAGTGGATTAAATAATCTCGTATTGACGGAGTTTCAAAAATATGTTATTCACAAAGGTCGGAGCACCTTGTATGAGCAGGTAGCGCCGACTTTAAACTTTTTGCACCTTTGTATTAGCGAAAAGTCTCCCTCGCTGGCACGCGACGTGCGTGACACACACACATACACACGGACGGACGGACGGACGGGCTGATCGGACGACATACTCTCGGTTTGCGGCTTTTGAGCCATATTCACAAGTTATACAATGCGTAGGTAATTATGCAGCAAGCGGCGCGTGGTCGGCGCGATCTTGGCTCGGACCCTTGATCTAAGGGCTCGCGGTTCGAATCCCGTCGACATGCACAAATGATTTTTTTCTGTGTAACTACACCTACTGCTTCGTTGTTTGCAACCGGTGTCAAACAAACAAACGTCAGCCTCGATAGCTCAGTGGTGCACACAGTCAACTGTCGCTATTGAATGTTAAGCAACGCTGGGTGCGGTCAGTACTTGGATGGGTGACCGCTGACCGTTGGAGGCTGACCGAGGTTCGGATTCCTCGTAAAACTGTAGGTCCCTTCACTCCTAATCTTACTTGGTGGTAGGGTTTAACCCGCCCGGGTAGGTACCACCGCACTGAATGAAACGTCGGTCTAAACGGCTATGTAAATAGTTTGTGTTTTCCGACCAGTTCAGTGTAGCCGGCACTATCAAAGGGGGAAGCACTGACATGGCACCTAGTTCACCCGGTGTTATGGGCTGACATCGCGGACGTTGTAGGTGATGTAGCCAACCGTGTCAGTTTCCATAAAAAAAAAAAAAAAAAAAAAAAAAACTGTCCCTTACTAGGCGGTCGGCTCAAATTGTTGTCTACTATAAGTATTATCAAAACCTCGTGTCCGGTTGGGCAATAAAGTTATATGGCTTAGGGAAGCGAATCTGCACACGGCGCCATGGCGCAAAGCCACCGACCACCGACCACCGTAGACGTAAGATCTCCTCATAGCAGCTTCGGCTGTGTTGTCCCCTTGTCCAGTAATAGCCAGCAATGCAAAGGGAAGCGTCCGGTAGGGAGTTTAAAAAAAATAACAAAGTAAAATTATGAAAAATTAAGTAAAATTCACGGGGTTCCCATAGAAGAAACCAAAAAGTGTATGCGCGCGCGCCATCTACCGAATAGATTATGAAGCATTTTAACTTATATTGACATTTTAACTAATATGAAGCATTTCATAGAACACGTCCTAGATGGCGTGAGTGGCGCTAGCCATGACATGGCGATAAGGAACCCTCAGTGCGCGAGTTCGACTCGCACTTGGCCGGTTTTTTAGCAATAACGCATTTTCAGCTGGCATCTAAACCACTACTGCATTACTGCACTATTTGCACTATCTCTTGCCATTTTTCTTCCTCACTTTCTCTTATCGCCCAAAGGTTGACTCGAAGAAATCACTTAAGTGATAAATCAGCCTTTGCATGCTACCTTTTCTCTTGTTTCTGTGTGAAGTATTGTAAATTTCTGTTGCTCTTCTGCATGTTATCTTCTGTCTTCTGAATCTTTGTTAGTGTTTTTTGTGCAATTCCATACTTTCCAATGACTTTCATTTTACAAAATATGAAAAAAAAATTTTTATGTAATCCGGTATGGGTGGCTGAGTCGGAGGGGCCAAAACGCATGCTCCGACCAGCCAATATCACCTCCGAGAAGGTAGGTGCCATACCGGAGACTTCCCTGGATTGCTGGCTATACTGGACTAGAGGAGAACCCAACCGATAATAGATATTTTCAATAGGACACCAATCTGATACCGATAATCTCTAATCCATACACCGAACAGTTTTCACGAGCTCTCAACTATCTGGAGACATCGGTGTCTGGAGTCAGATTGTTGTTATTACGTAACCGACTTCCTGTACGACAACAGAACAGGTTTTATCCGCAAATAGAACGACGAGGATCAATGTTCTGAAGCAGAGTGACGCGGGCGCATCCTCGCACCCGCACCGCACTCCGCGCGCGACGCGCGACGCACTACCCCACCACCACCAGTCGTTGTTTATGACTTGGGCCTGCTGAATAATAATGAAAGCTCTCCGTCCATTCATCAGGTATAGTTTGAGTCCGCGAAATTCAGCCAAAGGTCATCAATCAATCAATACTAATAATAAATCTGTAAGGGATGGTCATGGAGTAAGTCACTTTGTTTTATGAGATACTGCGTTTATAGACTCTATGTATGATACTAAAACTAAATTGACGATTTTTAGAAATATGTTCTGTATGTATGTATGTTCCTCCATAAATTTTAAACAGATCATCACATTATAACGCCACGTCATCGGCGGCCTGAGCTGTGAGCAAAAAGTTAGGCTGTATGGCATTTGAAATTTTACGTATTTACTTCATCCAAAGGATTCTACTGTATTTCATTTCCTCCTCCCTCTTCCTTACCCTCTTCCTCCTCCCTCCCCTCCCTCCCTCCTCCCTTGCCTCACTCGCTCCTCCCTTCCTATCTCCCCTCTTCTTTCTGCCTCCTCGCTCTCCCTCCCTCCCTCCGCCACTTCTATCCCTCCCTATCTCAACCCACGTTCAACCATCTCTACCCCGCCGCTTCCCACTCACCCCTCACACCTCCCCCTTGTTCGTCGCCCCTCTCCTCACCTCCCCCTCCCCCATCTCATTGATCTTGTTCATATGCAGGCTCACTGTGGACATCGAGTACTGCAAGTCGTGTACATCAAAATAATACCAGTCAGATACTTTGACCTAAACAAAGACACGTAGGTACGTTTTTATCAGCCTGTGGGAACGACTGTGCCCGTCTCTCATCGAACACATTCATAGTTCCGAAACAATGTATTCTTTGTTGTTGTTCGTCGTCGCTCCTCCATCCAGAAAGAAGACTTGGAAAGAGCAGCGTTTACTGGAACCGGCAATTACGTCGTATCGACTCACTGACCCAGAAACTACACACGCGAGCGAGCCTTCCGTCCGAGTTTCGTCCTTGCCGTTTCGTCCTGCTGCGTCCGCCGACTCGACTCTGTTGATCTTTGTTATTGTATTATGAAGGTATAAATACCTTAGATCGTGGTCTAGTGTCAACGAAGTATCTTTATTAAAAAAACAATTTATAAAACTCGACTGCTAAAAAAATTAAGGAAACAAGGAAAGTTCAGTAGAAAATGCTGTAGTCGGACTATCTGTCTATTCGAATCCAACTACACGCATACACTACAGCATTTTCTGCTGATATTTCCTTGTTATCTTCATGTTTTTTTTTCACTATGATTTTATACTTTCTTATTTAATTCATTTTATACATATTATATGCATATTTTTTAAATCGCCCTTTTGAGCTCATGACACGATGGGGTTTGAAAAAAAAAATATTATTTTTAAAGTTCGACAATATGGCGCCTGACGGCCGCCATTTTGAGTTATCACATTTTGGTGCGGTCTGGTAAAAAGGTAAAAAAAATATTTATTCTTATAAAAATAAAAACATACATAAATAGGTAATATCTTAGTAAACATAATAAACAGTCATCAATCATTCAGTTTTATCCCTCATTCTCCGAAAAAAAATACGCAGTGATCCAATTTGTATTATTTATTCATTTATTCTTATGAAAAAACAGTTTAAACAATAAAAACAGATAATAATATAAATTTGAACACAACATAAAACCAATTAGAGGTTTCCCCATGACGTAACTAGAATTAAAATTATTACATCTCAGTTCTTCAATGTGTGAAGAATGTGTTGTGTAATATATAGTCGATTATAAACTTTCATTATCATCAGGAGCTCGCGACGTTGAAGAAGGAACGCACAGATACGTGGGGTCCGCAGGTCCCACACAACACAAAATCTCTATCGAATTAAAACGAATTATTCCGCCCGATTGCACGCCAGATTTGATCCGAAGGAATTCCGAACGAGACCGTTTACGCTTTACAATATAATCTCACAGATTTTTTGTTCAATAATATGTTGTTGGAGCTCAGCCGAAACGTCAAACCGCGGCGGTCGTCGCCGCAGCCCGCACGGTAGCCGCCCGCCGCCGCGCCGCCCGTCATCTGACCCCGCCCGGGCTCCGCGCTCGTGCGTGCGCTGTGTACGAACCAAATTAAAGATGTCTACAGTGATCTCGTCTATCTCTTCTGTGCCACTGAGCGCGACTCGCTCGCTCGCTATCCTTTACTTTTTATTATTTATTAAACAAAAGAGATGTTTAGTTATTCGGGTTAGTTTCCCCTTAAGGCCGTCGCGGCGCATGAAGTTTATTTCGGTCGAATTTGACTCCCCGCTGAGAGAGGATACCTGAAAGCACGCGGCGTTCTCAGAGCTTCTTTAGATTTAGCGATTTCGAATAAAAAAATTTCAATATAGTTTTTAATCAATACTGATAAACTCTTACAAAGTAGGAATATTAATATTGAATTTCAACGCGACTTTGTGGCTTTCTGAAATATTGAGAACAATGAGCCACATTTGACAAGCATCAAACACGCTTGTATTTAGATAGAACTGCTCTATTAGAGCAAAAACAACAAAAGTTTAATGGGAACACCCCCTTAATTTCAAACTTGTTTTTCTATTAATATTTGTTAGTACTTACATCCGCCAAAATATTACATATTCTAACCGGAGTAAGAAAATTTCAACCGGATAACTATCACAGTTCAAAATGTACAGCCCTTTAAAGGTATGACAGATAGACGGAGAGACGGACGGACAGACGGCGTAGGCTTAGTGATAATAGGGTCCCGTACGGATACGGAGTCCTAAAAACATTTCGTCAGCGACCGTTTACCAACTGAAGTAGATAGATATACATCCTTGTATATGGATGAGATTATTGTAATAACACAATGTGTTCGTGGTGTCATTATCCAATTGCCTCTACCTGCCCAGTCGTGATGTTAAAACTAAACTGTACACGAACGCTCGGCCCGTACAGAAAGAGAAGAGATGAGCGGAGCCAGTGAGTAGAGCCTCCGATGCGCCTGCGCCACGCACACCGCGCCGACCCCTTCTACTCGTGTTACGCAGGTTCGAGCCTCGTGCTCGCCCGCCTCCACAGGGTGGGATGTTTGCACGAGATCGACACTACTAGCTACTAGGTACATCAAACTAAGGACACAGATTACTTAATAGTTATGTACTTCGTAACAGATAAATCACTCCATAGAAAATGTTCCTACCTTCGGGCTTTAATAGCCTACTGTTTCACGTCGCCAATCGCTGCGTGCGAAAATGTACCTTAACGATCGAGTGTAAAGTGGTTATTGCTTTGCAGCTGCGCGCAGTTGCGTGGGCGAGCGTCTATGTATACTTCGCGCCGGCTGACGAATTTTCACTGAAATAGACCGCCGGCGGCCCGTTGGGCGGTAGGTAGTTAGCGCGCGCAAGTATGTACATAGAGTGCGTGAGTGCTAAGGATTAGAACTATACGATTCTGTATGCCGGCTCCCGCTTGTGTCCGCAACAGCAAATTTTGATTAAACCTGAAAGTGGACAGCCATCCTCTCAATCTACTCTCAAATATTTATTTCAATAATTATTTGTCGTGTGTTCGACACCTTCCCAGGTGTTGCCGTCGAGACACCTTCCCGTCCTCGGTTTGCTAGCTGGAAGTTCCAACAAAAACATTCTACCAGCGATGCCGAGGCCCGAGCAGTGAGTAGATAGAGCCTTCATAGTCAACCTCCACGAGGCCGACCAAACATATGATGCTATTCAAATATAATATGACTTGCAGAGCTCGGCGGGTATGGCGGGTCCAGTGCACACGGACCAGCGAGGCGGTCACAGATCCGCCGCGGCCGCGCCGCCGCTGAGCTTCCGACCATTAAAACAATTTCGATTCGTTCTTCCATTACCTTTTTTGTGAGAGGCACACACGATATCATATTTCCACGGAACCACCGAAGCGACTACCGTACGTCACCCAGTCGCTGAACGTCCTCGCTCCCTCTGCGGCAGCGAGCGAAACTGTACCTTGTCGTTTGGGGATACTGCACGTTATAGTGTGAGCAGTGGGGCGGGTTAGGACACTAGGTTCTAACTCTACAAAGTCCAGTAGCCTAGGTAACTCGATAGGCTGTATTCGGCAATGCTCTCGCCCGCGCCGCCGCCGCGGCGCTGCTGTCGCCGGTGACCGTTGCTTGGTGGCGATCGCCACATTCATCTCAAGACTCGATTAAGATGAAGACACTCACTCATCTTGCCTTCAGCCGATGATGTTACGACGTTCTGCGGTTTTGCTTCTGTGAGAATTTTCAAATTTGGATATATCTAGGCAGTCGCAACATATATCGGTGCACTGAGCGTCATATTTCTTATATTATGGGTACACGCAATAAATGACCATCGGCAAATAGGTAGTTGTGTAGTAATGTAATGTAATATTCAGTGGATAGGCATGTAGGTAGCTATGTATGCGCTCATTGCAGCATTAGAAGAGAAGGTATGTTATGTTATGTATGAGCTACGGAGGCGAGTGATCCGAGCGAGCGAGGAGCGAGCAGCGAGCAGGCCGTCTCATTGTCGCTCGTTGGTGGATCTGCGGTGGACTTACCTCGTGGCTTGACTTACGTCGACGACTCGTGCGTGAGTCATGCGCGTGCGCGGTTCGGTCGTGAACTTCTCTTCGGCCCGCTCATCTCACTTCGCTAATCTAAACACATTCTTCTCTAAATTCTTTATGAAGACCCGGACCCGGCGCATTCTTTCTAGCGTTTTCCCGCAAAGATTGAATGTATTTAAAAAAACTACGAACAGATGCTATCGAATGTCCTCCCATCTGTTCTGTTGCGCGTAGAAACAATATGGTAGCTCTTCCGAGCGATTAAACTTGATATAAGTTGTCGATTATTTCGGGTTTGGTTTTCGTCAAGCTCTGTCACAATTCGTTAAATAGTTTTTGCGTAGAGACGGTCCCGGACGGGTAACGGGTCCTCATGAGGCATTCGGGAGGTGTCGAATTATTTTTATACTTCTTTGTATCCTGAATCTTATAGGTAGTTTATATAAACGTTTAACCATTATCCTTTTATTTAGGACAACTTTTTGATCGTCTTTTAGTTGCCGTGTCAATTACATTAATAATATGAATTAAACTTATCTATTCTGTACCTAATTTCGGTCGGATTGGGTGTCGTGTGTGTGTGTGAGCCCGCTTGCAGTAGTCGCGTCTACCGCTCGAGGTATAATAGGACAAGGGGTATTTTTCTATTCACTTAATTATCAATAATTTGACTCGCGAGGAGCGGGCTCGTCCCGGAGGCTGCGTGTCTCGCGAGGCTCGTCCCTCCCCGCCCCCCGCTCCCCGCCTCCGCTCCACGCTCGCATCACTCGTCTCTACGCGTTTATTATAATTTGATTTGATCTGTCAGATAAAAACTTGAACCTGAGTATCGCGCGTCTCCCAGCTCCCTCCGCGTGTGTGTGTGTGTATGGGTGTGAACTGTGATTTAAATGATTCGCGAAATCGTGATTCGATGGTAGCCGCCGCTTGGCTACCAAGATTAGCTACGGACACACAGCAGGAATAACAATATCAACATCACAGTTCACACCATCGAGGTTTTAAAGTTAATTTTTTGGGAATGTAACAAAAATCATTATCAAGTAAGAACAACATGCATCAGTTGAATACTGTGAAGATGTAACTAAAAGCTCAAATTGACGCATCGGGTACCTCCCTCGCCTACCCAGCCAGATCAGGCTCTACCGGTCGAGACAGTCGCCTCGCCTGAGTCCGCGCTCCGTCCGGCTAGGATGCGATGCGATGCGACCGCGCAATTTCGCCGCAAGCGACCAAGCACCCGGGGCGACGCGACCAGTCTTGATCGATTAAAAGGCGGAGGTGTCACCTTGCGACCGCAGTCCGCCGCGCGACATGACTCTTGCAAGCCGCGCCGCCGCCAGGACATCGGATATTGTTCCCTGACGTCTCACTCGTTCGCGACAAGCCACCTCGTGTCGATGACCTAATGCGCAGATACAAGCCGACCTACTGCCTGTAGCGGGGCGGGCGGGAGTGTAGCCGCACCGCTGCGTACGTAGATTGAATAAGCCATAGCCATTAGAGGAGTTTGCGCTGCATTGCATCTTACAGCTTACCTACTTCCGGATTCTTGAAAGCTTTCGATTCGTGTAAGTACTCGTACTTGGACTTATACATATACATACATCACATTCTCAGATATGGTTTTATACATACATACACCTTCTCATATATGGTTTTATACATACATACACCTTCTCAGATTTGGTTTTATACATACATCCATACACTTACTCAGATATGGTTTTATACATACATACACATTCTCAGATATGGTTTTATACATACATACACCTTCTCAGATACCTATGGTTTTATACATACATACACCTTCTCAGATACCTATGGGCACTGGCGGCTGGTCCTAAAGTGCGCTCGTGCGCCGCACTACCGTACCACGAGAAGTCTTCACTTCACTCAAAATAAATAATATCTTACAACATACCTACATTAAAACCATAATGATCGTATTCCAAATAAATACGAATGTGAATTCGACCTTATTTTATAGATGACAAGGCCCTTTTTTTCCTTTAAACGCGCGCCCCGTGCGGAATCGAGCAACGCACGCGGGTCTCCCATACTGAATGTATGAGGATCGGCAAAACACCGCTAGCGCGTGAGACAAAAGATACTTCATAGAAACAGTATGGACCGAAATGGAGTTCTCGTGCGGCGCACGAGCGCCAAACAAGGACGCTATATCGTGAATAGCCGCGCGTGCGACACGTCGCGAGCGATTCGTTTTGCACGAGTCCGTCTGCCTAGCTAGAGTCAGCGCGCTGTCATGTGATGTCACATACCCGTTAGCGTGCGAATATTTAAAATGGGATATGGTTAGGTTTTGTGCTTTCTGTCACGTGATACTGGAATTAAGTTGTGCTGATATTTGCCTAAGCGTTGGTTAAAGGTAAGGCTTTACAATCAGGTGAACCCGGGTTCAATTCCTACTTTTCAAATGCTTTTATTATTATATATTTTTTTGAAGTATTTTTGGGACATTACTACTGTTTTCTTTTTGAAAGGTGCAGTTACTTAGTGTTGTGGTCAATGAGTGTGTTCATAAAGGTACTAAAAATGAGGTAAAAAACTTGTTTGGATTTTGTTTTGGTTTTTTGCAACTCATTGAGTGTCTTGAGAATATTCATATTTAATAAAACGCAGGCGTTTAAAAAATTCGGAAGTCTCGATCTTAAAATAACATGACGGGAATGTGTTGGGAAATTTGGTAATTAAGTATATCTAGGTAGGTACTTAGCGCACTACCGGTCACTGAAGTCACCAGCCGCCACTGCCTATGGGTTTATACATACATACACCTACAGAGATATGGTTTTATACATACATACACCTTCTCAGATATGGTTTTATACATACATACACCGTCTAAGATATGGTTTTATACATACATGCACATTCTCAGATATGGTTTTATACATACATACACCTTCTCAGATACCTATGGTTTTATACATACATACACCTTCTAAGATATGGTTTTATACATACATACACCTTCTCAGATATGGTTTTATACATACATACACCTTCTCAGATATGCTTTTATACATACATACACCTTCAGAAATTATCAGATTCAGAAAAATCGCAGAAGAGTTTGACTCAAGGCGGCCGCTCGGGTCCGTTAACACAATCACTACCTACTTACATAATTATGTTATGTTACCTTGTACACCATTAAATTCGTTGACTTTTGTCACTTGTCACAATATTCTGATATAAGTTATCCAGCGACCTATAATCATGTGTACTTAGATGCTGATAGGGTTTCATTTGGAAGAGCCTTCTACCTTTGCTAACAATCCTTATCGCCGAAATTTCGGATCGATCATGTGTTATTATACCCACAAACGATCAATTTAAGCCGATAATGAGAGGCTTTCACTTTTCATATAACTTTATCGACAAATAACCACCTCGCGCCCCCCATTACCGCCGGCGACGACCACGTGCAGTGCAGCGCAGAGTTGTAAGTGCAGCGCGGCCTCCGCCGCCGGGCCGCCGGGCCTTCGGAGCTAAGCATCAATAAAATTCCGGACATCAAGATCTGCGGCGGCTTTTAATTAAGTACATTCAAGTGCTAATACGGTACTAGTACCTACACAATTACACTTATAAAGTAAAATAATGTGTTTATGAAAGTAAAACACGCACGCGCAAGCGGCGCGGCGGGTGGCCGCGTGGTCTGCGCGTCTCGGCTTCTCTTTTTTTTTTTTTTATAGAAACTGACACGGTTTGCTACATCACCTACAACATCCGTGATGTCAGCCCATAACACCGGTTGAACTTGGTGCCACGTCAGTGCTTCCTTTCGGTCGTGCCGGCTACACTGATCTGGACGGAAAACACAAACTATTCACATAGCCGTTTCGACCGACCTTTCATTCAGTGCGGTGGTACCAACCCGGGCGGGATAAACCCTACCACCTAGTAATATAAGAAGGGAGTCATATCCCTTAGTCGCCTTTTACGACATACACGGGGAGAGATGCAGTGGGGCTATTCTTTTAAAGTACCGGCCCCACACGGTACGAGATCTTGCAAGAAGTTCGAGGTTCAATGAGTTTTTTCTGACGGAAAAATTTACGTGCATACCCACATATCAAAGTTTGACTAAGGCTCTTTACACCTGATATACTTAATTAATAATTCTTTGTAGTCAGAACTCTCAGCAAAATTGTTATTCTTGCTCTCAAGCTGTGTTTTCGATAGACTGTAAGCGGTGTTATTCAGTGTGGCTACTCAGTAAATACTTTTAACTAAGGCTCTTTACACCTGATATACTTAATTAATAATTCTTTGTAGTCAGAACTCTCAGCAAAACTGTTATTCTTGCTCTCAAGCTGTGTTTTCGATAGACTGTAAGCGGTGTTATTGTGGCTACTCAGTAAATACTTTTAACTAAGGCTCTTTACACCTGATATACTTAATTAATAATTCTTTGTAGTCAGAACTCTCAGCAAAACTGTTATTCGTGCTCTCAAGCTGTGTTTTCGATAGACTGTAAGCGGTGTTATTCAGTGTGGCTACTCAGTAAATACTTTTAACTAAGGCTCTTTACACCTGATATACTTAATTAATAATTCTTTGTAGTCAGAACTCTCAGCAAAACTGTTATTCTTGCTCTCAAGCTGTGTTTTCGATAGACTGTAAGCGGTGTTATTGTGGCTACTCAGTAAATACTTTTAACTAAGGCTCTTTACACCTGATATACTTAATTAATAATTCTTTGTAGTCAGAACTCTCAGCAAAACTGTTATTCTTGCTCTCAAGCTGTGTTTTCGATAGACTGTAAGCGGTGTTATTGTGGCTACTCAGTAAATACTTTTAACTAAGGCTCTTTACACCTGATATACTTAATTAATAATTCTTTGTAGTCAGAACTCTCAGCAAAACTGTTATTCTTGCTCTCAAGCTGTGTTTTCGATAGACTGTAAGCGGTGTTATTGTGGCTACTCAGTAAATACTTTTAACTAAGGCTCTTTACACCTGATATACTTAATTAATAATTCTTTGTAGTCAGAACTCTCAGCAAAACTGTTATTCTTGCTCTCAAGCTGTGTTTTCGATAGACTGTAAGCGGTGTTATTGTGGCTACTCAGTAAATACTTTTAACTAAGGCTCTTTACACCTGATATACTTAATTAATAATTCTTTGTAGTCAGAACTCTCAGCAAAACTGTTATTCGTGCTCTCAAGCTGTGTTTTCGATAGACTGTAAGCGGTGTTATTCAGTGTGGCTACTCAGTAAATACTTTTAACTAAGGCTCTTTACACCTGATATACTTAATTAATAATTCTTTGTAGTCAGAACTCTCAGCAAAATTGTTATTCTTGCTCTCAAGCTGTGTTTTCGATAGACTGTAAGCAGTGTTATTCAGTGTGGCTACTCAGTAAATACTTTTAACTAAGGCTCTTTACACCTGATATACTTAATTAATAATTCTTTGTAGTCAGAACTCTCAGCAAAATTGTTATTCTTGCTCTCAAGCTGTGTTTTCGATAGACTGTAAGCGGTGTTATTCAGTGTGGCTACTCAGTAAATACTTTTAACTAAGGCTCTTTACACCTGATATACTTAATTAATAATTCTTTGTAGTCAGAACTCTCAGCAAAATTGTTATTCTTGCTCTCAAGCTGTGTTTTCGATAGACTGTAAGCGGTGTTATTCAGTGTGGCTACTCAGTAAATACTTTTAACTAAGGCTCTTTACACCTGATATACTTAATTAATAATTCTTTGTAGTCAGAACTCTCAGCAAAATTGTTATTCTTGCTCTCAAGCTGTGTTTTCGATAGACTGTAAGCGGTGTTATTCAGTGTGGCTACTCAGTAAATACTTTTAACTAAGGCTCTTTACACCTGATATACTTAATTAATAATTCTTTGTAGTCAGAACTCTCAGCAAAACTGTTATTCGTGCTCTCAAGCTGTGTTTTCGATAGACTGTAAGCGGTGTTATTCAGTGTGGCTACTCAGTAAATACTTTTAACTAAGGCTCTTTACACCTGATATACTTAATTAATAATTCTTTGTAGTCAGAACTCTCAGCAAAATTGTTATTCTTGCTCTCAAGCTGTGTTTTCGATAGACTGTAAGCGGTGTTATTCAGTGTGGCTACTCAGTAAATACTTTTAACTAAGGCTCTTTACACCTGATATACTTAATTAATAATTCTTTGTAGTCAGAACTCTCAGCAAAACTGTTATTCGTGCTCTCAAGCTGTGTTTTCGATAGACTGTAAGCGGTGTTATTCAGTGTGGCTACTCAGTAAATACTTTTAACTAAGGCTCTTTACACCTGATATACTTAATTAATAATTCTTTGTAGTCAGAACTCTCAGCAAAATTGTTATTCTTGCTCTCAAGCTGTGTTTTCGATAGACTGTAAGCGGTGTTATTCAGTGTGGCTACTCAGTAAATACTTTTAACTAAGGCTCTTTACACCTGATATACTTAATTAATAATTCTTTGTAGTCAGAACTCTCAGCAAAACTGTTATTCTTGCTCTCAAGCTGTGTTTTCGATAGACTGTAAGCGGTGTTATTGTGGCTACTCAGTAAATACTTTTAACTAAGGCTCTTTACACCTGATATACTTAATTAATAATTCTTTGTAGTCAGAACTCTCAGCAAAACTGTTATTCGTGCTCTCAAGCTGTGTTTTCGATAGACTGTAAGCGGTGTTATTCAGTGTGGCTACTCAGTAAATACTTTTAACTAAGGCTCTTTACACCTGATATACTTAATTAATAATTCTTTGTAGTCAGAACTCTCAGCAAAACTGTTATTCTTGCTCTCAAGCTGTGTTTTCGATAGACTGTAAGCGGTGTTATTGTGGCTACTCAGTAAATACTTTTAACTAAAGCTCTTTACACCTGATATACTTAATTAATAATTCTTTGTAGTCAGAACTCTCAGCAAAACTGTTTTTCGTGCTCTCAAGCTGTGTTTTCGATAGACTGTAAGCGGTGTTATTCAGTGTGGCTACTCAGTAAATACTTTTAACTAAGGCTCTTTACACCTGATATACTTAATTAATAATTCTTTGTAGTCAGAACTCTCAGCAAAATTGTTATTCTTGCTCTCAAGCTGTGTTTTCGATAGACTGTAAGCGGTGTTATTCAGTGTGGCTACTCAGTAAATACTTTTAACTAAGGCTCTTTACACCTGATATACTTAATTAATAATTCTTTGTAGTCAGAACTCTCAGCAAAACTGTTATTCGTGCTCTCAAGCTGTGTTTTCGATAGACTGTAACCGGTGTTATTCAGTGTGGCTACTCAGTAAATACTTTTAAAAATTAAAAAAAAATAGCCTGTGAAGTTTCTTGCCGGTTCTTTTTCGTGGATGTAATCGAACCGGATAGAACAAATTATGACAAGGTCGAGTGCAGTCTAACTGCCATATAATCAATAAACAACAATACAATACAATATACCTGCTGCTTCACCGCTCGGAAGCGGCGTCAACTGTAGGTCAAATTGTAGCCGCACAGCAGCCTCGACTAATCTGTGTTCTCCTCGAACTCAGTGTAGCCAGCAATCCAAAGGAAAGTCTCCGGTATGTCACCTACCTTCTAAGAGGTGATATTGGTTGACCGTAGCATGTACTTTGGCCCCTCTGATTCAGTCACCCATGCCGGATTACATCAAAAACAAAAACCTGTACCTACTTTTCGATGCCAATGTTGTGGGGCTGTAGGTAGAGTATAGTGTAGTTCCTAATTGTCGCTAACTTACAACAGGTGTTTACAGAGAGAACGAAGAATGCCGTGTGCATCTTGCGCACGTGTACGCGCGCAGTGCTGTGGCTGAGTCGGAGGGGCCAAAGCGCATGCTCCGACCAGCCAATATCACCTCCGAGAAGGTAGGTGCCACACCGGAGACTTCCCTGGATTGCTGGCTATACTGAACTAGATGAGAACACAGCCGAGGCTGCTATGCGGCCATCTTACGTCCAGTACGGTGGTACCAACCCAGTCGGCTACAATTTGAGCCTACCACCTAGTAAGGGGCAAGGGAAGGGCCCTACAGTTTTACACCGGTTCGGAACGGTGAAGCAGCAGGTGTAGGTATGCACGTAAATTTTTTCGGCAGAAAATACTTATTGGTACACGCCGACCGGATTCGAACCACGGACCTCTCGCATGAGAAGCCGATGCGCAAACCAATCGGCCAAAGCGCGACATGTGGCGCCGAACCACCCATAACGTGTCTAACGACGCCCATGGACATTCGATCGTACGCGGGGGGTTGTGAATGTCATGCCGCCGCCGCGAGCCGTCTTGACTGGTGCCTATTCACGCCTCTCTTGAAAGGACTCGAGACTGTACTTGGGGTGCAGGGAGAGCGTTCCAGAGTTTACCAGTTCTGCTCAAATTTAAAAAACTTTGAATAAGTACAATAGATTTGTCTTTCTTGACCACAATTCTAAGCCGAGTCTGTTGTTGACCTATGGCGTTTCCATTTACAAAATCATATAATAAATAACTGAATTTAACTTTTCTTGAGCTAATGAAAGAAGGAACTATTCTAATCAAGCAATTAATATAATCAAAATTATGCAATCATAACTTTCTCTAAAATTGTCCTTCGTCTACTCCACGGGCACGGCGGCGGCGGCGCGCCCGCCGCGGCGGGGCTCGACTTTCCCATCACGCACGCTTCGCTGTCGGCGCTGTACAAAGAGGATATTAGCACTAGGTACGTTTGGCGCTGCGCGTGGGTGAGTCGGGTGGGGTGGTGAGCTGAGGAGTGAGTAGGCATGTAGAGGTAGCCTCGTGTCGTGACAGTTCATGCGCTCGGCGTGCAATTATTTACTGCGATATTTGAAAGCTAGTGACCGCTGCTGGCTAGCTAATAGGTCCGAGCGATTACTTCTTCGGCGGCGACGACCGGTGGGCGTCCCACACTTCAACAACTGTCGATTGGCGCAGTCACACATACAGCGCTACTTCGCACTCGGCGGGTTAGGAGCGGCCACGTTGCAGCGGACGCACCGCAGCGCTGTCGCCCGAGTTAAATTCAGTAAATTGCTGTAATTGAAGCGACATGAGCTGGTGAGCGCTTTTTCTGTAATTATCGGGTAAAGTGCACGATATTCGAGTCCGAGGCTCGCGCTTCCGAACGCGATGTCGTGCTGCGCTGCGTGTTGTCGTGGCGTGGCGTGGCGTCATAGCGCGATGTCGTGCGTGGCGTGGCGACTCGTTATATCGCTGGACACTAATTATGATGCAGGCGCGGACACAATATCTAGGTGCGGAGTAATGCTTAACTTAAACTATCTGATTCCTACCAAACTACATACATTATTTATATAGAAAGTAAAACAACCGTCAGTCTTATTGACTTTAAGATCAGTGAAGCATTTTTCGAATATTAGATGCATTTATAAAAAATGGCGAGCGAAAAAGCAAAGGTATTTTTGAACGATTTTACAACTTTTCAACCACATATTTTTGGGTATTTATAAGATTAAATGCAAAATAATGTATTCACATTACACCTTGAATCGCTCGTCGGTTACGGGTACTACGCACCTGACCCTTTTTGAGCACATGCCCTATCTGGTCCAGGTATGTGTTTCTAGGGCGACCCTTCCCGACTCTTCCACTAACATTCGCTCCATAGATTTCTTTCATTAGTCTCCTATCATCCATTCTACAGACACACATACTCCTCCTATTCCACACATACTCCTCTCAACGCGCGCATTTCGACATCATTTATCCTGCTCTCATGCTTCGCCTGCCATACCCAACTTTCACTCCCATAAGTACTCTGGTAAATTAAAGCACAACACCGACCACCACGTTTAGCACAGTATACGGACAAGATAACTATCAAGCAGCAAGTGAGGCACGAAGACCCACCTGCTGCATGACAAGGTGGAAGGACCACGCCAAGGTGAGAGGTGGCTAGCCTTTCGCCCTTTAGCGCGACATCTTGCCCTTATCCCTTAGTCGCCTTTTACGACATGCACGGGGAGATATGCAGTGAGGCTATTCTTTTCAAGTACCGGCCCCACACGGTATGTTAAACTCATTATGTTAAGATAAAATGGTAAAAAGCGGTTATTTACTACGGAATTTTTTATAACCGAATTAAAAGCGAGCGGAGTTGCGGGCAAAATGTAGTTTTGGTCCGTTTGTTCACTCGTGTAATACAGGCAGGTAGCTATGCCTGCATCATACATACATAGCGTTACGCCTGTTTCCCAGTGGGGTAGAGACAACGAATCTCCACGTGCCAAGAAGCCGACCACATCCTGACACACCGCTGCCGCCTCTTCCAGATTCACATTCAGACATTTATTTCGCCATAAAGAACACACAACATTAACAATATTTCATTGAGACATGCATATTATTCAGTATGGTTCGTCATAATTTTTTTTTCATGTCCCGTTCAGCAGTGCAATGAGCAATCTATGAGGAAGAACCGGGTATGTATATAGTTTTTTTTTTTCAGAATTTTCAAACAACCCTTAATAAGAAAAAGTTCGCCGACAAAACTGCAGTTTTTTGTCAACTTTTAAAAGAACACTCGTATTTTTTAGAGCAAACTTATTGATTACAACAAAGATATTTTATAGTATATTTTTGAGAATGACATGACACTTGATTTATAAGAATAAAAATAAACTATTTTTCGTTCACATTTTGGGGTACCTTTACTTTCCACAGTACTACCGTACGAGGTTCGGATTCCTCGTAAAACTGTAGGTCCCTTCCCTCCTAATCTTACTTGGTGGTAGGGTTCAACCCGCCCGGGTTGGTACCACCGCACTGAATGAAACGTCGGTCGAAACGGCTATGTAAATAGTTTGTGTTTTCCGACCAGTTCAGTGTAGCCGGCACGATCAAAGGGGGAAGCACTGACATGGCACCTAGTTCACCCGGTGTTATGGGCTGACATCACGGACGTTGTAGGTGATGTAGCCAACCGTGTCAGTTACCATAAAAAAAATTGGTTGTCTGTAAAGTCGGTTTACGGACGATAGTTTTACGTGATGACGTCATAAAGTGGTAAGACTACTGGGAACGGTTCTAAAGTACCAGGGCAGAAGAAATTGAAAGGATGAGTGTCTCGGGGCCAATTCTCTGTCTCTCAGTGACAGTTGTCCTCCTAAGAAAGCCGAAAACTATCCAAGGGAATCCGATATTCGTTTGGTCGTTTATATGATTTCGTGGCTCAGTGGTAAGAGTGTAGGATTTTTTTTTACCATGGGTTCGAATCCCTGAATTTTTTTTTTTATTTTCTTTTTTAAGCAATGTTAGACTACGCGGGACGGATCTCGGCGTGTCGTCGCCGCAGCGGGCGACCCGCCACGCGAATACACTATACAAGTACGGTGCGGGTGCGAGGGAGAACACCGACGAACCGCTGCGGCGGCGACACGCCGTGATCCGCCTCGCGCATTATACGGTGTTAAAATTTTTTTAGGGTGTTTATTTTTTTTTTATAACCACCTAAGAATTATTTTTGGAAATACAAACGTAACAAAAACGACATGCGCCGCCTCAACATTAGGTTAGATGCGTAAAGAAGATGCGTCGCGTAAAATATAAAAACTCAGAGCAGCGCGGGAATTTACTTAGCGGCCCCCGACCCCTTTAAGTAAGTAAATGGAAATTATATTTGACTTTTTAAGGGTCGGGATTTTTTTAATTTGTAATTAAACTTTTTATATACAAAACAGAAATTACCCGCACTACCCATCTACCATACTCACAATCCCAGGCATGACTGGCAGATATGCCTTTAGGCTTATGTTTGAATCACTATAATATAGATGAATGAATTTGTGTGATTTTACATATGTTAATTTATTTATATTTAAAGATGTGATAATAACTAATAAAAAATATGAGAAAATAACGACTATAATTTTTGTTTATTTTATATTAAAAAAACCTAAACAGCCAAAAAAGCCACTACATATCAAATATTGCAGTGCAAGTTTAGTTTACCCGAGCGAAGCCGGGTTCGCAGCTATCGTGCTTGGAAGTTGAATTCTTAAATCGCAAATGTGAGTACTTTAAAAACTAATAATATTAATTAATAATATCAATATAAACTTTAAATTTGTAAATTTCTACATAACACATAATTAAATCTACCCAATAATCCTACATAACGCCATCTACGTATTATTATCAAAGCGCATACTACAACGTTGCAACACTTACCTAACTGCGAAGCTGAAGTATTTCATTTACTATTGACGCTAGATGTTGACGCTAGATGTCGCTCCATGAAATCTTCACCTACTGGTGACCGAATTTCGCTTCACTCGTCTGGTCGGTCACACACAATATATTGGTGGCAGGGACCGCGGGTTCGAGGCTCGCAAAAGACGGACAAATATATTTTGTATTTCCTACTATTGTATATGCCTTTCTATCGCTTGTTACGCTCTCTGTTGCTTGTTGCGCTCTCGCTTGCACACACAAGTTTAGATGGAACTTGACACTTTTTCGTGAGTGCAGCCGGTGTTCATTAATTTATAAGATGTGACGTCATCACGTCAAAAAAAATAATAATTATTAAAAAAACTACCGTCTAGTTGGTGATCCCAAGCTCACGGAGGGACTTGAATCATTGGGCCACATGCGAACAATCGGTTCTCTTACCATACCATGGACCTACCGTGGACGTTGCTCTGATGAATTGGCTTCCCTCATCCCTCCAGCCCCCATCCGTCTCCGCCACACCCGCCGGACTCGCTCGGAACATCCATATGTTGTTGACACCCAACTACTAAGAACACATCGTTTTTCGTAATCGCTCCTGTGTTGAATTGCGAAAATATGGAACGGTCTTCCGGTGAGTGTGTTCCCCACCACCTATAACCTGGGAATCTTCAAAAGGCGTGTCAATAAATTAGACGACAACCTTTTTGTCCGCCTCATAGCCGGCACGGCGCCACTCTGAGCATGGTTTCGCGAGGAATGGCGTTATTGGCTGTGTCTGATCTTCCGTTGAAGTATTGGGCACAGACACCCACGCCGGCTGCACGCGCGACAAACTTATCTAGAATCCATCTAGCGGCAAAAATTATACGTAATTTGGCGTCAGTTTAATCGAAATCGGTTCAGTAGGTCCGGAGATATGTGCGTGTGACCGATAGGCAGACAGACAGGAGCGATCCCATAAGGTCCCTTTTTTTCGCAACAGCCACTTTTGCCGGTTGTCCATGCAAAATAACGTAGGTTACGATTTTGTTCGCTTTGCCATCAAAGCAAATTATTTATGATATTTTAAATCGCTTTCTTTATAGGTCACTTCATTAGTAGGAATTAGTAGTTATTCTGTTTTCAAGATAATATTAGTACAGCCATCTATTGGCACCCACGGCACACACCACAAAGTTTTGTATTGCTACTGTTCAATAGATGGCGCTATTACTTAGTGTCCCTAGTCAATACTAGATGTCGTTTAACAAACTCTGTCATCAAATCGTATTCGTAGCATCCGGTATTATTATGAAATATTGTTGAAGAGAAAACAAATTATTACTAGAAATATTGTACTATTTGAGAATTATTACTCACAAAGCTGAACCATTACCTATTTGTGTTCCTTTCCACCAGTTTCATCACCAAATAAGAGTATGTAAGAATCTCTCCTTCTCTCATGAATAAAAAGACAGAGACACGTCTATACTAGGTACATTGAAGCAATTGATGCATTTAAACGTATTTAAAACAAAGATATGTCATCGTCATGTCAGACAGACATCAAAACAAATCGTGAGAATGATCGAAAACATAGATTATTAAAAATTACCAAATGTTCAAAGCAATGTTGCAGTACACAGTAATCGAAGAAATACTATTATAATTACATATTAGTTGTAATTATGGGATAACTATGAGTTAGAAATGTGAGGTTATATGGTGAGACAAACATCTGGTCGGTTGGAGAGAGACCGAGAGACGGGTCAGCCAGCTGCGACTCTTGTCGGTCAGGAGAGAGGATGCGGTTGGTGCCGAGCGCGCCGGGCGCGGGCGCGGACGCTGGCGGACCGCGCACCGCCGCCGCTCTGCTGCACGACAAGATCGACGACGTAACGCGCTACATACACTCGCAAACGCACATCCAACATTCTGAAGTAAACTATTATTTTATTTTATATTACTAACTCTCCGATCAGCGTGATCCGTTAGAAAAACTGTTCCATTGTTACCAGGAAAAAGAGATGAAGTTCGTCTCGGAAACACCACCTGAGATTCACAACATAAGTCACCTCGGTGAAAAATTATGCCCCACTTTATTTCACTTTATGACTGCTCATAAAAGTGTCCGCTGGCAAGGGAGAGGGAGGAAGGGAAGGGAGTTGAGAGACGAGTGTCGGTGCAGGTGGGGGTGGGGCCGGGCTCGCTGGCGCTGGGCGTGCCGGAGGCGGAGGACCGCATCGTCACCGTCATGCATCCAGCCCCTGTGTCTGCGTCCGCACCCTACCCTTCACACATGTGCCGGTAAGCACTTTCACATATTTTTTTGTTTTTATTAACACGTTCAGCGGCGGTACTGCTATAGCAGTAATATTTTCATAATAAAATGTGACAGTACGGCTGGAACCGTGGGTAATGGATGCCTCATTATTAGAGACACTACGGTTATAACAGTCGCCTGTGTACCGGCGCTTTGTATATAAAACACTCTCTACTGTCACATAATGATCCTACATAGTTTGCTTACTGTCACACAGACAGTACATATTTGTGACCACTTCACTCACACATAGACAGATGTGTGCAAGCACGCATACTACGGTTATAGCCGGCGTGTTGCTATGGCGTGTAGCCGTACTGTCATATTACATATCGAAAAACATATGCAAGGGAACAGTACTGCTATGACCGTAGTCAAAATTTGTATAAAACTTTTAGTGTCGCAACACAATATACAACAATATACAATATACAACACACAAGGAAGGTGTGGATCTAAGCTTGCGATGGCTTCACCGAACATATCCGGGCCCATCGGCAGTAGAGGAGGGTATTAATCGAGGTCGGGACTAGCGAGTGGCCACTCTAAATTTCCCGCGCATGCTTAACGTTTCGGCTCGCATGAAGCCCTCGTCAGCTAGTCTGCGTTGACTAGGACGCGGGGAAACCACCAGTCCCGCTCTCGACCTCCCTCTCTACCTATCCATATTCTGTAGGATGCTTCCAGTGACATTTTCGAAGCTCTCTCCATATATGAGCTTAGCGTCGACCTTGGCAGCCCTAGATTCTTGAAGAGACTGTAGAGCGACTTCGCTGGTAGTGCTCTTGCTCCGACTTCCACAGCGAAGAGATCAGTCTTGAATCCGTTTCGCACAATCCGGTCTACTAAGTTGCAGTACTTGTTAAATTTGATGTTGTGGTCCTTCGGTATGTTACTTTTCCATGGAACTGTAAGTTCAACAAGTACTACATGCTTTGTCGCTTTTGAGAATATGAGTATATCCGGTCTTAATGCTGTGGTACAGATTTCCGAAAGCATTTGGTAATGCTTCTCATGTGTGTCCATCAACAATTCCCATTCCTTTGCTGCTCCCAATATTGAAGAAGGTTTAGTCCTATCTTTGGGCAGCTTATTGGCTCCAGGTTTCACAAAGTTGACCTTCTGGAAGCCGCTACTGGTTTGCCCTTTCCTGGTCCGTGCAATTGACAGGTTGATGGCCTCTCTGATGATTTGGAGGACTTTATCATGACGGTAGGAATACTGGCCTCGCTCAAGTAGTATTTTGCATCCGCATAACAAATGCGCAATAGTATTTTCTTACCGCCGCCGAATGTGTTAATACAGTAGAGTTGCCTAATTTGTTCCAGGCGGCTACGACCCGGTGCATCTTGAAAATGCTAACTGGGGTTGGTTCTATGCGTGGGCCATTTTAGTTTTGATGAGCGAGCCAAGTATGGTTTTTGAAAATACCTAAATCACTATCTTTAAAAGGGCCTTGCGTCAAATTGGGTTCAGTCACATATGAGAATATTGAGCTCAGTGGCCAACAGTGACAATCCATATATCATTGTAAAGGGCTCTGTTCGTACTTAAATTTTTACTTAAGGTACCGAGTTCAATTCCATTGCAGACAAAAGATGTACGTAGAGAGTACGTAGCAAGCAAGGAGAGAAACATATCTCCTTACATTTACGGTAGAACAAATATTTAATAACAAAATAACCCCATTGATTCTGCACAAAAAAAGATATCAATTATCTTTACATTTATGGTAGAACAAATATATTAACAGTTATCTCATCTCTGTTGGTGGGTGAGCCCAGTCTTCATACATTTTTGCCCATGGTCCTTTGCACTTTGAAAATAATTGTGTCATTGATAAATCTGTGGATGACACTCTTTTGAAAGTTCAAATTCTAAAAAGGGCAATTTTTATCAAAATCTTTTGATTGGCTCAACCTACCGCCTTAAGGCAAACATAATTATAATGAATTATAATAGAGTAATGTTGTGCGTGCAGAGAGGTGTCGCTGGAGGGTGCGTCGGTGCTGGCGGAGGGCGGCGCGGCGGGGGGCTGGCCGGTCGGTGAGGAGCTGATGGGGGCGGAGCTGATGGAGGAGGACGGGCGGCTGGAGGCGGCGCTGGTGGCGGTGCACCTCGCGCACGCCAAGCACTCCCACCCCGCCGCGCTCATGCACCACCACCACATCGACACCGTGCCCAAGGTCTGTCCGCTCACTCTTATACAGCGTGTCCCAAAACTCAACGTCAAGCGGGTATCAGGGAGTAAGCCAGTTTATGACTACCCAGGGAAAAATGAGAAAAAAAATCGGAGTCATTTCTTTTTTCCGAGAAAAATTGAACTGAATATTTTTTGTGATAAAACTATGGGCATTTTGGTTTTATTTGGGATACTGATCAACAGCAGTGTTATTTAGGCTACCGATAAAAAAAAATTTACAATTATATTTGCAAATTTGTAGCCGTAGTACCTAAAAATGTTGTACGAGAGTGTTTTTAGAAAAAATCCTCAAATCATAACGATTTTTTTTTCTTATTTTTCTCTGGGCTTTTTTAAACTGGCCTACTCCTTGGTTCCTGCTTGACGATGAGT
Source organism: Nematopogon swammerdamellus (assembly GCA_946902875.1). NCBI lineage: Eukaryota > Metazoa > Arthropoda > Insecta > Lepidoptera > Adelidae > Nematopogon > Nematopogon swammerdamellus. Next base: position 27,390,144 of record OX336337.1, on the reverse strand, counting down.
TTTGGGACACGTTGTATACATACATACATAGCGTCACACCTGTTGCCCAGCGGGTAGGCAGCGACATCGGATCTCCACGTGCCACGTTCCTGACACACCTCTGCCGCCTCTACCACTCTAACAATGTTCTTCATACATGCTCATCCTACCTATAAACATATTGTGTCTAAATATTATATTTTTTTAATGTTAGTATGTTAGTATTAAGCGTGTATACTAATATTTGTGTCTTATACATGTCTCACTTCATATTTCTCCATTAGATGCAAAGCCTACATAACATCCAATTTGGATTTGTGCAAGTTGACAGACAGAACGCAGGAGCTTCCGTGAAACTATGATTACGTTTTGAGAGTTAGGGTCCCTGAGCCCTGTTGTCACTGCGACGTAGGAACATCTATTGTGATCTCTCAAAAGTTTATAGCTCACCACCAAGTCCGATTTCCACTATGAACCGAGTTATATTCTTGGGGTTATATTTGGCATGGGTTCGAAATATAAATCCCAAGAATACGACTTCTATTGTGAATTTCACATTCACAAAGGATGTGTACGGGCGTTTCATCCTCTTGTATACAGAACCTGCCTACCGGTGTGTCGCTAAGGCCAATTCTGTGTAAGTGTTTGTTTAGTCGGCAGTGTCCTGTTAACGTCCTTATTATGATTCTTATGTCGTTCTGTTTTGGGTTTAATACCTCGGAAGTGAATTTATGCGAGTAGGTACCCAGAAAGTAGTGCCTTCGCGTGCTTCTGCCTGGGCAGTTGGTATTTCTTGCCGGTATGTGCTTTTTGGTACGTGAAGGGAAGGTGTGGATCTAAGCTTGCGATGGCTTCACCGAACATATCCGGGCCCATCGGCAGTAGAGGAGGGTATTAATCGAGGCCGGGACTAGCGAGTGGCCACTCTAAATTTCCCGCGCATGCTTCACGTTTCGGCTCGCTTCAAGCCCTCGTCGGCTAGTCTGTGTTGACTAGGAAGCGGGGAAACACCAGTCCCGCTCTCGACCTCCCTCTCTCTACCTATCCATATTCTGTAGGATGCTTCCAGTAACGTTTTCGAAGCTCTCTCCATATATGAGCTTAGCGTCGATCTTGGCAGCCCTAGATTCTTGAAGAGACTGTAGAGCGACTTCGCTGGTAGTCCTCTTATATAGTCCTCGTAGATATCGTTATAGAGTCCTCGTAGTATAGAAGATGCAAACTGTTCGAAATTTTGAGAGAATATGTTACGCACAACCTGCATTGTTGTTTTCGTGGCCCTTATTGAGCAGGCCCATTCTCCGCACTTGACTATAAATGTCATTTGTTTGAAATATCTTTATTACTAACTAATTAACAAAATAAATGCATAAAAAAGTATAAGCTTACCAGCATATGCGTTGTTGACATGAGACGCAAAAGAGGCAGGATAGAATATATACTACAGAGTAATGTAGTATACTTCTTGTAAAGTACCAAACTTGTAGCATTTAATTCAGTGATGATATTGGGAAAGGAATGAGATCGAGTCATACAGTCCACGATCATCCAGTTGAATGAGTATTGCTTGCAGGTGAGCAGCGGACGTCATTCTTCGGGGGTGGAGCAGACGGTACTCATGGACGTACCCATGAGGCTCTTCAACACCCAGAACATGGTTTGTACCTATGTACTTCTACTAGCTTTATATTCAAGTAAGTAATTAGGCAATCGAAATTCAAAATCGATAGTGACTGAAACCACTGCCAGTTTATTGTTTATTGTTTATTGATATTATATTGTATAAAAAAAACCTTGCATTAAATATTTAATATGAAAAAAATTGCAGAAATAAGTGAAAGATTCATCAAAGGCTTCGGAATAGATATTCCAAGTGATGATATAATGGTGTTGCTTTTGACAGGGTGGTGAGGGTGCCGACCCCATAGTGGTGGAGATGTCGGCGCTGCCCTCGCTGCCGCCGCTGCAGGACATTAAGTCTTCCACCTGGTACCACACCAAGTCCAACAAAGAACCCCGCAAGGTACTTGTCTAGGAACTTTTCTATTTTTTACCATCCATTCTTCTATCCTGTCTACGCTTACATTAACACTTTATGGGCCATGCCCTTACAAGACATGTTGTAAGGCTCAAGTTAGTTGCCAGCCAGATATCTAATACTTGTTATGTTCCTCAGTTCTTGCTACGCTCTACTTTACGAGGACTATACAAGAGATAGCGTGGAGAGTTACGCCCTCAGTGCAAAAAAATTTAACCTTCTCAAAAAATTATACCATGGAAATCAAGGGGGAAGTTCAAGAGAAACGTAAACTAAGGCGGAGATGGCAACTAAGCCGACATCCAGTGGACAAATCCAATCTCAATAAGGCCAAACGTGAACTGAAATCGCTGATCGCTGAACAGAATAATAAAACCCTACAGGACAAACTGGAAAAATGTGGCTGTGATAATAGGAGTGAATACAACCTGTGGAAAATGACAAAGTCTTTCAATCCACCTCAAAAGCCTGTACCTCCACTGAAACGCTCAAATGGAACATGGGTAAAGACTGACTTAGAGAAATGTGAACTGTTCGCAGATCATCTCGAAAATGTGTTCAAACCGAACGATTCCCAAAACGAAAACGAACACACAGAGCAAGAGATAGACGAATTACTGCAAAGCGACCAGCAGATGTCACCGCCTCTAAAAACAGTAACGCCAAGAGAGGTATTCAGAGAAATTAGAGGCATGCAAAACCTTAAAGCACCGGGATACGATCTGATCACTGCAGAACTGCTAAAAAGGCTACCGAGAAAAGGAATAGTAATGATAACAATTATCTTTAATGCTATCTTAAGAATACAATACTTTCCTTCTATGTGGAAAATATCGCAGATCATATTAACCCTTCGGCTCCTCAAAACCCCGCGCGGGGTTTGTTAGGCGCGCGTCCGTCGGCTCCTCCAAACCCCGCGCGGGGTTCGGCGCGGCGCGGCGGCGCGCGGCTCATTATTTAATTCATCACTAATTCTACCAATTTTCGACCAAAGAACTGATTACTGGTATCACTTCTTGGTTAAAAGTACTAGAACTATTATCAAACAGACTGGGGGCAACACTTCACCTTCACACAGAAAATATTTTTTGAAAATGTCAAAAAAAAAAAGGCTCCCAAGCCAACTGACATTTCCACAGACACTGGAATACACAGATCTTGTACCGTATTTCGTGTACCCGTATTCGAGAGTACGTCTTATTAGCTTTATTTAGAGGTATGACTCGTCTATGGAAATTATACAGTTTTGGTCAGAAAAAATCGGAAAAAAATGTCGAGTGTGTTTTGTTTTGCCTGGAGTTTAAAAAATCGGTCTGTGCTTCTAAATAAGTGAATCCTGAAGTGTTTGGTATCACTAAATGCGCAATTTTAGTACGCAGATTACAGATAACAGATTATTGATGGATCGTTCGATTGAGGCGGGATATTCGAATTTGTGCGGGAGCGCGCGCGCCAAAATTTTGCGTTTTTGCGCGCGGCGAAAACGCCTGGGAGTCAACGGTAGTCAACCGCGCGGGGTTTGCGGGAGCCGAAGGGTTAATACACAAAGCTGGTAAGCCGCCAACTGATGTCTCATCCTACAGGCCCATAAGTTTGCTGCCAGTATTATCCAAACTCTTTGAAAAAATCTTCCTCGGTAGACTCAAACCCCTACTAAAAGAAGAGAGTATCATACCGGATCATCAGTTTGGATTTCGATCAAGCCACTCAACCATAGAGCAGGTACATCGCATAGTCAGAAAGATACGACAGTCTCTCGAGAAGAAGGAATACTGCTCAGCGGTTTTCCTAGATATCCAACAGGCCTTTGATCGCGTATGGCACAAGGGACTTCTATACAAAATAAAAAAGACATTACCAAACACTGTGTTTATGCCATTGATTTTATAACCCTGTCGGGACAGATAGACCACTCCATATAAAAAATTTGGTAACGTTGTAAATCGTAAAACCAACAGGGGGCGTTAATAATTTTTCTTGATGTTGTCGTAAAACAAACAGGTGGCGTTAATGTTTGTTAATACTTCTATACTAAGGGCGCTATCTAGTTGAAATACAACATGTATCTAGGTACCTTTAATTGTCACTAGGCTGTAGAATTACTGCTACTAGACAAAAGATGGCGCTTTCATTTATATTTATAAAGAACATTATTTATGTAAATTCCAAAATTTTTAATTATATTTGAATAATAAAATTATGACAATTTACAATTAAACTAACACTTCTTATCAAATTAAATAAAATAAAAAAATGTTTTGAAAATAATTTGGTATACGGAACAAAATATTATTATGATTGTAATTTCCTGTTTGTGCGCTTTTAATAGATAGATCCACAGAGCACGGAATACACCCGGGCGCGCGCGCGCGGTATTCCGTGCTCTGTGGATAGAACGTATTTATTTAGTTGAACAGTTAAACAAATACTCGTCACTCTTCATTCTAATAATGTCAGCATTGTATGTAAAAAAAAAATATGAAAACTGCCTTAAAAAATTTATGAAATTAAAAAAATCTAACCCTAGAGTTGAAGGCGGTGCTAAAGAAGGCTACACAAATCACAAAGGATATCATCCACGCATGTTTTCTTTCATGTATCATTTTTGCTTGCTTTAGCACCGCCTTCAACTCTAGGGTTCGATTTTTTTTATTTCATACATTTTTGAAGGAGGTTTTTATATATTTTTTTAAATAGTTTTTTATTTCACAGTTTTTTTTGGAATTTTTTGCTATTAATGTACTCGGCGGAATCGCTCGACCTTCGGCCTCGCGATTCCGCCTCGCTTTCCAATCTGATCTCGACCAAATTAAAATGGAACCACGTCATGGTTATCCCCTTTCAAACAAAAAAAAAGAATTTTCAAAATCGGCCCACAATAATTGACGGAGTAATCGCGTAACAAACATCCAAAAAAAGAAAACATACCGTCAAATTGAGAATCTCCTAGGTCTAAAGTAAATTGCTCGTGAAGACAAATTCAACGAGCCCAAACACGATGGGTTTATCATGTGTAGTTTAGGAGTTCCTATGGCCACCTTCCGTCTCCATCATCAGACCAGCTCGATGGTACTCGTACTCGTATTATAATATATTAAGCGCATCTGGCCGGTCGGAAAAGATTTCAAATTTAGAATATTCATGAAACAAGGGTCCGAATATGAATGACAATATCGATTCATGTATTTCAATACAATGACAGAGAAAATTTCAAAATATTAGGTACCTATTTAATACTTTTTAGTTCTAGTTTATTTTTTTTTAAGTCGGTTTTATATTTTTAAAACAATATTACATAAAAAACAATAATCGAAATCGAATAATCGAAATCGGTTGAAGTGGTACAGAATTATTCGCCATGTGTCAAACTGCAAATTGCTGAAAAAGTCCACATCACAAAAGTTTTGCTGAAGGTAACCACACACCAATAGTATTTTGTTGCTTTTTCATAAACCGCTCAATCAATTTCAATAAAATTTCAATGGGAGCACCTCTGAAGTATGACCTACCAAACAAAAAAAGAATTTTCAAAATCAGCCCACAATTAACACGTTGAACGCCATACGACCCACCGGTGGGCCTAGCGTACTTTTCCGTTCGGGCCAAGCCAAACTCATTATATCCGTAATTTTCATTAACTTGAGATTTTCATCACAAAGTTTATAAAATGCGGTAATTTGTAAGGAAAATAAAAATTTGCGACTTTTACCGTCTAATTTTCGAGATATAGCAGAAGGCTCACGGGTGGATCGTGTGGCCTCATATGAAGGATTTGTATTTTTCTGTTGGCTGGGGCCGCGGGGTCACGCCGCGGCCCACCCGTTGCGCGCACGCCGCGGACGCAGCGATCAATCCCGGTCCGGCTGCGTCGACAATTGAGGATGTTTTACGCTTTTCTCGCCAAAAATGATTATTTTGAAGATTTCGAGTTAACACAAGAAGCGCTAACGCAGTTAGAAAACATCGAGATAGATCTTCTGAACCGTAGTTTCGGAATAGATTCTATGAAGACGTAGTTCAACCAACGAAAAGAAGATGCTGTCGAATTATTTTGTCGGAGAGTGAGGATAGCGACTATGAAATGCGTATAGAAAGACGGAAGAGAATGAAACACACTCTGGAAAGGAAAGAGGGATTGGCCAGAAAAGTGAGAAGAACATGTCACCAATGTTATGCAAAGAACGTACCAATAATGGGTAGCAAACAGGCTAAAACCAAGTCGAAAAAAGTATCCACTTATTGCCAAAGCAGCCCAACTAAACCATTCCTTTGTTTGCCTTGTTTTAACATGACTCACGGATAATTCTTTATTGTTTATGGTTAAGCCCTTTGGGGTTAAGATGATTGATTATTTTAAATAATGAAGTGTCATAATGTTGTGATTGTTCAATTTCATAAATATTTTCTTTTGTTCAATTTCATAAATTATTTTCGTAATAAATAATGTCTTCTTATTTGGCAATGAAGAAAATTTTATGTTCATTTTTATTTTGACGAATATTTTCTTATTATTTTCTGGTTTTATTAATTCTATTAATACAAATATTATTTTCTACCTTATCGTTAAGAGCAGCCCTAGCATCGTTACAATTAACTTAATAAAAAACTACAAGTTTCTATTGGATTTGAAAACCACGCCGTCCGCTTCGACTACAAGGCCATGCGGCTCACTTCCATATTGGCTTTGTAGCTGCGCTCTGTGGCTTGTAGGAAGCGTTTACGTAGGCCCTCTCACGCGGCTCACCGGTGACCCCCATGACCTGAATGGTTCAGTAAGGAAAGGCTCACCGGTGAGCGGTGAGCCCCGTGGCCCAAACGGAAATACTGGATTTTTCATGTGGCGTTGAACGTGTAAGATTGTAATTTCCTGTTTGCGGTTTTACTCCGGTCCAAAGAGTTTACAAACTCTTTGGTTGTACTTGGGTTGTACCTAGCTCCGCTTATTTGTTGTTATATCCGCTATAGTAACACATATTCTGTGAAAATTTCAACGGGCTACCTATTACGGTTCAAGAGATACAGCCCTCGGACAGACAAACGGACGGACGGACAGACAGACTGCGGAGGCTTAGTAATAAGCTTCCGTACAGGGATACGGAAACCTAAAAATAAGGGGTGAAATAGGGGTGAAAGTTTTTGTATGGGGAATCCATGATTTCTCTAGGTAAGGATATGAAAATTTATTATCTAGGCTTTTGGCCAAAGACATTAAACCCACCCTCTTCCATATAGACCGGACATCAAGAACAAAATCGTAATCTACTACTTAGATCCTAGTGGTACAAAGTCGTTCAGTCTAGCGCCACCAGTCCCTTCCCTTCTTACCTTACTAGGGTTGGTACCACCGCACTGAATAAAATGTATGTCGAAACGGCTATGTAAATTAAAGAGATTTGATGTAAATAGTTTTTTCGTTTTTTTCCGTCCAGTTCAGTATAGCCGGCACGACAGGTCCGACATCACGGATGTTGTAGGTGATGTATCCAACCATGTCAGTTTCCATAAAAAAAAGAAGAAGAGGAGGAGAGGTATGGAGGGAGGAAGGGGTAGTGAATGAGGGTAGGTGTGGGGGAGGAAGGTAGTAGAGGAATGGACATCGAGGGAGTCAGAGGTTGAAAGTGGGAAGGGGCGGGGTAAGAGGGGGTTGCGGACAGGATGAGGGGTAGTAGGGGAGGAATGGAATGCGAGGGTGATGGGAAGGAGGGGCGGCATGAGGGGAGGAAGGGAAGTAGGGAGAGAGGGAGGGAATGGACGAAAGGGAAGGTGGCAAAGAGGGGGTCCGTGAAGGGTGAGGGGAAGGAGGGGAGGAAGGCGGGATCGAGGAGAGAAGACCGGGAGAGAGGTGAGTGAGAGATGGGCGAGGAAGGAATCCCTTCCTTCCTCCCGAAAAAGATAGAGAATATAAGAGAAGCGATGGTTTATTATCAATTTTGCATTTAAATCAGATTTACTATTTTTTTATTTTATTCGTCGTCGTGTCGTCGTCGGTAAAATCTACAATTTTACAATTTTATATAAAATATCATTGACTTATATATTCTGTAAAGTTTATCACAAATACATTAAACCCACCCTCTTTTAATCTCTTTGGTATAACACCACCAGCAGCATCGTAGATGGAAAAAATAGCCCTGGACTCAACTTTTTTTAATTCGGTGCCTGGACTCCGTACTTCATACTCAAAGACATGTTGTTCATACTTCAACTATTACTCAAACGAGACACCGCGATTATGGTAGTGTGCGTATCGCGTGAATACAGAACCGACCGTCTCAAGAGATCGCATCGATATTGTGTCATCCTTTTTCCACGCGCAGTAACCCGTATCGCTTGCCTGCACGCTCCACGCAAACATTTGCGTGTTCCAAAACAAGCGAACGTCGCGCGTCGATCGATAAATTGCCGCAACGGCTAAAAACTATGGAGGTGGCTTTTTACTTTCGAGCGACTGTAAGGAGAAAGGAAGTATTGTGATCGTCCAAAATGTCGAAGTTGAGAATGCGACTAATTTTTTTATTTTTTTTATTGAAACTGACACGGTTGGCTACATCACCTACAACATCCGTGATGTCAGCCCATAACACCGGGTGAACTTGGTGCCACGTCAGTGCTTCCCTTCGGTCGTGCCGACTACACTGAACTGGACGGAAAACACAAACTATTTACATAGCCGTTTGGACCGACCTTTCATTCAGTGCGGTGGTACCAACCCGGGCGGGTTAAACCCTACCACCTAGTAATATAAGGGGGTCATATCCCTTAGTCGCCTTTTACGACATACACGGGGAGAGATGCAGTGGGGCTATTCTTTTAAAGTACCGGCCCGACACAGTACAGATTTGGGCTATATATCTGTCAACGATCCCAAAAAAGTGGTTTTGAGAAACATGTATGTGTGTGTGTGTGTGCGTGTGTGTCCGTCCAGCGACCTTGTGCCTAAACTGCTCAACCGATTTCGTTCAAAATTCGTATTTAGTAGTTTGAAATGATAATCTAGGGGTAAATTTTTTTACTTTTTCAAAATTCGAAAAAATAAGGGTAGCCGTCATACAAATTTGTCTATGGCAATGTGTCCAGCAACGTTGCGCCTCAACCGCTCAACCGATTTCGTTGAAAATTCATATTTAGTAGTTTGAAACGATTATCTAGGGGTACCTTTTTTAGTTTTTTTTAATTAAAAAAAATAAGGGTAGCTGTCATACAAATTATTTCGATGAGGTCGATTTTCTTATAAATGGCTAACGATTTTTATTATTATTATTATATTTAATCCATCGTGTTTGTTTCCGTTTTCAAAGGTGGTGAGGTAAAAAAATATAATTTTAAAGAAGGTATCTCCACTTTATCCTAACCGCACGCGCGTATTTGAATTGCACGCAGGTTTGGTTGGTGGCTATTTGGCAACTAAAAATATAATAAGAAATAGGCATGCCATCTATAGACAAATAGGACAACTTAACTTTGGTCTGACATCTATGATGCAGAAGCGGCGAAATTATACATTTTATCCGCCAAGCTCACGGACTGACAAAACATGAAAATATTTATTGGAAAAATTATGAAAACCTTAAAATACACTATTTTGAAATTTCTACTTAATATAAAATAATCTTTAAATTTAACTATGCTGTTCCCACTTAGCATCGTTCTATAATTAGCAGATTTAAAAATATAATAATTATTTAATTCAAATTCGATACTCCTGGCGCCATCTTAGGACATAATTGAAGACTAATTTCATGTTACCTTTAAAACATCGCTGACGGTACATCTGACTCCCCCTATAAAATCAATGGTTTATGCTGATTAAATCCTATCTGGAGAACCGGCTCTTCCAAGTCAAATATAATGAAAACCAATCCACTACTCGAAAGTGCCGAGCCGGAGTTCCACAGGGCTCTGTTCTTGGCCCTGTACTATACACCATCTTCACAGCTGATCTTCCCGAATCAGACCATGTACTCGGAGCAACATACGCAGATGACACAGCTTTTCTAACGAGCAGTTCAGATCCAGCAATGGCTTCAATAATACTACAAAACCATATTGAGAAAGTAGACCACTGGCTGGATATCTGGCATATACAAGTTAGCGCTACCAAATCGGTACATATTACATTCACGTTAAGACAAGGCGACTATCCACCGATCAGACTCAAAGGTAATATACTGCCGCATAAAACTAGTGTAAAGTACCTCGGATGTCACTTGGACCGACGACTGACCTGGAAGAACCACATCACAGCGAAGAAAGAGGAACTAAACCACAAATATAGAAATCTCCACTGGCTCCTGGATAGACAGTCCAAACTTTCGCTCACTAATAAACTCCTTGTGTACAAAACAATCCTCAAGCCGGTGTGGACGTATGGCATCAAACGTGGAAATTCTGCAACGATTCCAGAACAAGGTTCTACGCGGAATCTGCGGTGCCACATGGTTCACCAAAAATAGTGAAGTCCACGAGTACCTGGAAATGGTAACAGTGAAGGAGGAAGTGAAAAATCGGCTGGAAAGTTACAAATTGCGTCTGCAGCACCATGTGAACCCGCTGGCACTACAGCTCCTAAATACAAGAGACGACATCGCCCGACTCAAAAGGAACAACCTACTCCTGTTTAAATAGGAAGATGGAAGGAACATGGAGGCTGTTGTCAATGGATGGCAGCTTCCCCACGTCACTTAAACAATACCATCAAACCTGATAAAGGCTTAAAAAGGCTGATTGCAGGTAGAAGAGGAGAAAAAAAAAAAAAAACAAAAAAAGTTCTTGCTAGGAAAACGATGCAATCCATGCAGATATGGTGTCAACGGAATGAAGTCGATATATTTTTAACCGATCAGATAAATACATAAAAAGTACAACAACAAAAAAATATCAACAAATGAAAACAAACAAAAAAAACTAAAAATGGCAATATAATATAATCATATTTCTAAAAAAAAAAAAAATTATGTCAACACATCAGCTCGTTCATTGAAAATAAATAAATAATTAACATATTTGAGCACACAAACAAAATTTATACATGTGAGGCGATCGCTGCGCAGTTTTCGAGACGTATAGATCACCGGCGCGTATGCTACAAGTTTTTTTATAAAAAAAAATTGGGCTAGAGTTCTATTCAATAAGCAATGTTATATATTTAAATTATTGTATTATTCATAAAGAAATGACAAGGATATCAATCTATAACATAAAATTTAAAAAAATTATTACATATTTGTATACTGTTTTTTTTAATCCAAATATACCAAAAAACCCTAGCGGCGGCTGTTAGAGAGATTATGTTCAAACGGCTGGCTGGGAAAGTGTCAAACTGATGTGATGATTGTATGCAGGATGAGCAGATGCTGAGCGACACGGAGCACCAGCTGGAGATGTCGGAGTCGTCGCCGGCGCAGGCCAAGCACAGCCGCAAGTCCCTCCCGCACAAGAAGCGCATCTCCCGCAAGCTGCGGCGCCCCGGCGGCGGTGGCGGCGGCGGCCCCCGCCAGGACCTCGTGCTGCTCAGCTGCGCCGAGGACGTGCCGCAGGAGGAGATCCTGCCCGACAGTTTCGTCGCCTCTGTGCAGAGCCAGCCGACGCACATGCACGGGCAGGAGCATCACCTCACTCATGAGGTAAGCGGTACTCGTACTCGCTATTGAATGTTAAGCAACGCTGGGTGCGGTCAGTACTTGGATGGGTGACCGCTGACCGTTGGAGGCTGCCCGAGGTTCGGATTCCACGTAAAACTGTAGGTCCCTTCCCTCCTAATCTTACTTGGTGGTAGGGTTTAACCCGCCCGGGTTGGTACCACCGCACTGAATGAAACGTCGGTCGAAACGGCTATGTAAATAGTTTGTGTTTTCCGACCAGTTTAGTGTAGCCGGCACGACCGCACGAGCAAAGGGGGAAGCACTGATAGCATGGCACCTAGTCCACCCAGTGTTATGGGCTAACATCACGGACGTTGTAGGTGATGTAGCCAAACGTGTCAGATTCCATAAAAAAAAAACCACATCAATTCTGTAGTTCTGTAGTACATGCAGCGGCTGGGCCAGCTGGACACCGGGGGTTTTTGCACGAAGATGCAACCAACCAAGAAAGTTAGCTTGCAGGCAGCACCCCTTACAAACTTCAAAGTAAACTACATAATCTATTATATCAGATGTAAAACCATAGATGGTAGAATTTAACTTGTCCGCATTTGTACCAACATCCTTGAATGCAGGTCACGAATTGGCTATATAAATTGCACATGGTTTTAATTCAGTTCAGTGTTAATGAAAGAACCCTTTTGGATATTTATTACCAATATAATGGATATTTTGTGGCCTGTGGAGTACCGGCCGATGTTTTGACCTCGTGCTGGTTAAACACATAAACCCTCTCACTTTTACTTGAAACATATCAATAAACAGAAGTAGGTGAATTTAATAAAAACTAGAAGTAGGTGTTGGATTCTCTTTTTATTCCGGCCCGGCGTGCTCCGTCGAAACTTCTGACCGGGCCCGTCGCAGGTTGTAAGGCCGCGGATGGTGGCGCCTTTACTCCAGCAACTCCAGCCGAGAGCGCGCCCGCGCCGGTGAGTCGGTTTTAGTAAAAACTGAAATGAGAATGTTGGTTTGGGGCAGGTGCGTCCGATGCTGATCTGCCAGATCTGCGGAGACTTCTACGGGGAGGACCAGCTCAAGTTCTACCAGCATCTGAAGCAGCACTACGAGCCGCACGGCGCCACCATCATCATCGAGAACCCCGTCTCCCACGTGCACACCTCTAGCCATCTCTCCATGGACAAGGTACTATATACTTCTACGGGGAGGACCAGTTCAAGTTCTACCAGCACCTGAAGCAGCACTACGAGCCGCACGGCGCCACCATCATCATCGAGAACCCCGTCTCCCACGTGCACACCTCTAGCCATCTCTCCATGGACAAGGTACTATATACTTCTACGGGGAGGACCAGTTCAAGTTCTACCAGCACCTGAAGCAGCACTACGAGCCGCACGGCGCCACCATCATCATCGAGAACCCCGTCTCCCACGTGCACACCTCTAGCCATCTCTCCATGGACAAGGTACTATATACTTCTACGGGGAGGACCAGTTCAAGTTCTACCAGCACCAGAAGCAGCACTACGAGCCGCACGGCGCCACCATCATCATCGAGAACCCCGTCTCCCACGTGCACACCTCTAGCCATCTCACCATGGACATGGTATATACTTCAACTATTCTCAAATCAAAACAAACGTGCAGCTCGCACAACAAAATTGTATGGCTTAGTAAAGGAAGATTCCCTTCACTAAGGCATAAAACTTTATTATGCGAACTGCACGTTTGTTTTGATTTGAGTATAGACTTGTTTATTTTCCAGCTGGACCTTCTTCCAGCTGGACGAAGTGTCTGACAGGAAGTAATATAAAAAACTCAAATATATCGCAAATATTCTATGTAGGGGGTAGTGCATCACTTTAACGTCTTTGCCCTATGGTGGCACTTGGTCTGGATCGATTGGCCCTATAATATGAAGGAGCGTTTGGGGGATGGCTGGCCCCGGTGTGATGCTCGTAAAAGTATGCTGTTTGTGGAGACTGGCCCGCTTCAAGTGACAGCTTGGAGGGCACATGACATTTACAAATGATTGCATCTGTCATGAATTGTGCAGTGTACAGTTTGTGGATGGCGAATAAAGGAGAGAAGACAGAATAATGACAACATGTACACGTGCAGACAGTAACAAACATTTTGTAAACATAGTCTAATTGGATGTTAAAAAAAATTACCAATGAAACAAATTACCAACAAATTACTTCACTAACTTGGCTTGACTAGTCCTCATCCTTCAGTCACTTCAATTGCTTGCACAGTTGACTTGAATAACTGCTCTGTTCCAGAGGTGTCTGTCGTGTCGGTTTGCGGCACGAAATCGCGCACGACAGTTTCGGGTACAGCCCGAACACGGTGCGTGCAAGCCGAAATGTTCCGAGCACGATCGTGTTTCCGTGCTAGCTAGGCCAGCCCGACGCCCGGTCGACACGATAAGCACGAACCGTGTTGACGGCATGCTGATGTGATTATGCGCGCGATATACAAGAATTTAGGATTTCTTTATTTATTTCTTACTTATACAATGTCAGCCCAACGCAAAATTTTTCCTATAATTAGGAATAAGATGTCAAAGAAACAAAAGAAACTCTTTTGTTTTCTTGTTTCCTTATCCCTTAGTCGCCTTTTACGACATGCACGGGTAGAGATGCAGTGGGGTTATTCTTTTTAAGTACCGGCCCCACACAGTAATACAATATCATTGCTAAATCATGGCCCAGGCCCACTTGTGGCATAATAACTTCCGTCTCGTGTACAGCGGGCTGGCTCGTGTCGTGCGTGACACGAACACGAAACGGGCTAGCTAGGCTGAGCCGAGTTTAACCGAGCACGCGCGGCGTCGTACACGGGGCGCGCACGCTCGCTTGATTCCTGTGCACCGGGCTGCGTTCGTGTCCAACTCGACACGATACGACAGGTCTGCTCTGTTCTCCATCACAGAGCCTAAACTACTTAATTTTTATTTTTTATTTTTTTAAGGACAACACAACAGCTTTATACATGATAGATAACGCAAATAAGAAACAAGAAATAATGATAACAAATCTAAAGCTTACCTCTGTTGCCACAATGTAAAAACTATTATTTAAGTATGGCTTATTTATTAGTTATTACTAAATTATGTAAAAAAAAATTTTTTTTTTTTTATAATATTACAAAATAACAAAAACAAATTACAGACTATGCTGCAATTGATTTCAGCATGAGCCATTATTGAATTTGTGTCCGCGTGTCATAGTTTTTTTTATTAATAAGTGTAAATGGCGGGCGCCAGGCGCCATATTGTTAAACTTGGAAAATGTTTTTCATCAAACCCCAAACGATATCCCATATCGTTGCCAAGAGCTTAAGGCAATTCTACACTTAATGGTTTAGAACTGAAAGGAATTATATAAAAAATATTATGCAGATTTTATAAAACCCAATTACGAAAAAACTAAGAAAATAACAAGGAAAGTTGATTCGTCAGGTTTTATAACATTTTTATTTTATTTTTTATAAAAAAAAATATGTTTCAATAGATATAAGAGTCTAGACCTCTGTAGAAATTATAATGTAACCTCTCTTCCAGATGAACACGTGCATAGTGGATAATGTAGCTCCATTACCCGAGGCGTTAGTGGAACTGTCGTTGGAGAATACCGTCCCGAACAAAATGTCCCTGTACCACAATGCAGAGAAACACATACTGTACACGTCGGGCGATAAGACGCTTTCCTACATAAGCAATAAGTGCACTTATTCAACGGCAATAATGGAAAAGGAGGACCAGGTGTACCAGCACGAGGCGGTGCAGAAGGAGATATACGAAGAGATGGACAAGGAGGTGTACACGTGCACCAAGTGTAACAAAAGCTTTAGAAAGCAGAAGCAGTGTGAGGCGCATATAAAGGAGGCGCACACTTCTAAGGTGAGTTTTACAAGACACGGCGGGGGGCGAGTGGTTTGGGCATCGGCTTCTCATGCGAGAGGTACGTGGTTCGAATCCGGTCGGCGTGTACCAATGAGTTTTTTCTGACGAAAAAATTTACTTGCATACCTACACCTGCTGCTTCACCGTTCGGAACCGGTCTAAAACTGTAGGTCCCTTCCCTTGCCCCTTACTAGGTGGTAGTAGCCGACTGGGTTTATACCACCGTACTGTATGTAAGATGACCGCATAGCAGCCTCGGTTGTGTTCTCCTCTAGTCCATTATAGCCAGCAATCCAGGGAAGTCTCCGGTATGGCACCTACCTTCTCGGAGGTGAATATTCTCTGTATGAAATGGTACAATGTAGACCGTACTACGCGGCAGCGGCGCTGCGCGGCGCGGCTAGCAGTTATAATGGGAAGTGTTGTGCCGAGCCACTCTGCTGCCGCATAGTGCGGACTCACCTTATATTTCGCTTCACCAAAGCCAATAATGCTGTGGCTGACCAGGTTTTGGGCGGAATTTGAACTGAATTGACAAACTTTTATTAAAATAGGCCCATCTCATAAAAGGTCATGTCAAATAGGCCCTTGTTATAAATTATTTCGTGTTAGCGCAGACTGTTACGATGTGTGCATGTGTGGTGGTCGGTGCAGGTGGACGAGATGAGCGAGTTCTCTGAGCCGGAGGACCTGATGGAGGGCATCCACGTGCTGGTGGAGGGGGGCGAGGGCGGCGAGGTGGGCGGCGAGGCGGCGCACGCGCCCGGCGGCTTCCTCACCGTCGACAACGGCCACGTGCACCAGGACCACATGAAGCACTGGTGAGCGATGTGCCACCGTCGTCCTGTCCCCCAATGTGTCACTTAGCTTGCCGCTATGTGCACTTCAATTCAATTTCTTTATTGTGATATCACCCGTAGGCATGACAATATTCGTAATAAAAACACAATACAAGCAGAGCAGAAATAAGCAATACACAGCACTTAAAAATAAAAAATTCCTTTTAAACTTGTACTAAATATAAAACACAAGAAGCATTATAAAATCAACAAGTCGACTAAATTAATTAATCATTCAAATAAATCATTGACAGATTAAACTAAATAATAAATAGAAATATATCGAGTAATCTAAAATTATAAAAATATTAAATATTACATGACATTTACAGATTAGTTATAAAATCAACATTTAAATAATAGATATGATTAAAATTTCATTTTTGCTCTTGGTATAGAGAATTTGTCATGTGCATAAAATTATTTATTTATTACAAATATTTACAGCTCATAACTAAAAACTTCTGCCCTATGCTTTCAATATTAACAATTTGTTTATAGTCAGGTCAACTAAAGAATATCGCAGCGCAGGTCGTTAAGCGCCATCTCGCGGCGCTGGAGCGAACCTCGTTGTCTCTGCAATATGAAGCGTCGTACTCTGTTATCGTTGTCGAGTGCTGTAGCTACAAGTCGCTACACTCTGACCACCTTCTACACTTTTACCTTCGTCACCTACAAGGCCCCTCCTCGAGGGTGTAATTGACTGTGCCTGCGACACTATGTCGTATTCAGCTGCTCAATCCGGTTACTATAAAAAAACGCCCAAAGAATGAATAACTACTGTCTGGGTGCCGTCCTGCGTAAGTTCATTGTGCTCTTCAGGTTACTCAGATCTCTCAGCTCCACAGAATGTAACATTCTCTCGTGCGAATTTGATGTTTCAAGAAATGTATACTAACTATATTCAATATTAGATAGGTTAGGATAGGTCACCTCATAATCAGGGCCATCTCAAGGGTGGGGCGAGCGGGGCGGGCGCTCCGGGAGCCCTGCGTTAGAGGAGCGTCGCAGGCGCCCCGATTGTTAGGCCGCACAGGCTTTCCGCCGCCTCCGCCGCCTAAGCTTTCTCTAAAATTACACGACGCAAAAAAGACACAGGATCACGCAGCGCAAGTGCGCTCGCGCGCTCGCGTTTTTCAGTATTGGCCATAAGTATATTGCGCGGTCTGGCCTAAATTTGGGTGACTCCGACAAATGTTAGTGGGATTTTGGGCTACTTCAGAAATTGATTTGCGCGGGGAGCGACCAGCGGCTCCACGCGCGGCGAGCGGCAGCAGCGAGCGAGGCTTGTTTGCCCCGGGCACCTATTACTCCAGAGACTCCCCTTTTTGTCACTTTGCTATAAAAAATTCTATTGCTTCCTTTCGCTATTGTTGTGTGCCTACGAGTGTTGATGTGTTGCGGCAGGTACTTGCGGAGCGTGATGTCGGACGAGCTGGCGCCGCCGCCGCCGCACGTGGAGGCGGGCGCCGGCGGCGGCGCGGTGGAGCCGGGGGCGGCGGAGGAGGCGGAGGGCGGCGGGGGCGACGCGAGCGACATGTGCGCCGTCTGCTCCACACCGCTCCCCAACAGGGATGCTCTCGCGCATCACATGCAGCACTGCCCCATGCATCTCAAAGGTACTTAACAGATTTAAAAAGATTTGAACTCAGCTCGAGTGCGTCGCATCAGGCGAATACAGATCGGTGGTAGTGGGGGCCCCATCTTTAATGTTTCATCATGTTTCAAGCGGCGGGTGACCGAGTGGTTTGGGCATCGGCTTCTCATGCGAGAGGTCCGCGGTTCGAATCCCGTCGGCGTGTACCAATGAGTTTTTTCTGACGAAAAAATTTAAGTACATCCTACACCTGCTGCTTCACCGCTCGGAACCGGTGTAAAACTGTAGGTCCCTTCCCTTGCCCCTTACTAGGTGGTAGGCTCAAATTGTAGCCGACTGGGTTAGTACCACCGTGCTGGATGTCAGATGGCCGCATAGCAGCCTCGGTTGTGTTTTCCTCTAGTCCAGTATAGCCAGCAATCCAGGGAAGTCTCCGGTATGGCACCTACCTTCTCGGAGGTGATATTGGCTGGTCGGAGCATGCGCTTTGGCCCTTCTGACTCAGCCACCCATAACGGATTACATAAAAAAAAAAATCACTTTCAGCACAATATTCACAATTTCTCATTGAAAGCTTGCCGTTCAGGGCTGCGATAATCTGTGGCTTGTTCACATAGACCACTGACTTTAATTAAATACAAAGAAATAATTCTGGAAGGGTCAGATCAGGTGATCTTGCGGGCCAATGTAAATCGCAGACCAGACAAACTGGAGGTCACCATTTGAACGATATCATCTACAGTACTTAATGAAACAAATTTGCAATAATATGTTAATAAAGCTACCCATAAGGTATCGCCGGGACGAAATAGTCCCAGCGCTGAAGGGTGTCTGAAGTGTCACGAGGATAAAATTGTCCCGGCGGCGCGCCCGACTTTCGGCATTGAAATACACGCTGTTTGAATATGGTGATAAGGCTCATTATACCTCTACATAAAGGGGAAGATATGCCCTACTTGATCTGATTCACTTTGGGCCAATATTTGCGACATCTTATGCCGGCACTTCACTTGGCTTAGCGTATTCGTGTTTGTTGCAAACATTTTAGTTTTATCTCGCTCTAATCAAGCCATTAAAGGGAGACGAAACGGAAATTTTTCCCAAATACACGAATACGCTAAGCCAAGTGAAGTGCCGGCATTACGGAGATTAGCGTACGCTGGCGCCGACACCGGAGCGGTTAAAAAAATAAATAAAATTATTTAATACAAGTTAGAGCTACATATATCAAAATCGATGATTCGTTTTGCGCCACGTAGAATGGGTGGATACAAAATTATATCTGACTTGACTTGACCAAGTGTATCAAGATATGTTTATTGCACTTAAAAATTTTGCTAAAGGTACAGCTTCTCCTCAAGTCAACTTTTGGTTATCAGGCAGGTATTACACGGCTGCATCAGATAAAGAAACTGAAACTGAACATACTTTAAAGCTGTAAAAATAGTCTAATCATCGCGGTACAACAATTTTAGATCCAAGCTGATAAAAGAGGCTGTGCAAGTTACCGGGAAAACAATTAAAGAACTGCAATGATAATTCTTTGCTTTGAAAGACGAGAGAAGCCCATCGACAGTTATGAAGTAAATTGTAATTTATCAGTGGATCCACATGATTAATAAAAATAAATTGTATTTGCTTTGTCTGCTTCATGCCTAGCGGGAGATATTGGACGAAATCGCGCGTGATGTCGACCACGTTGGGTTCCATAAAATTAAATGCATAAGTTTCCACATAATTAAATTTTTGACTGCTATTATCAAAATGGAGCTGCCCACTTGCTCACTCATTTCTACAAATTTTGTACACATGTGTTGCAGAGGAAGTTCTTCAACGTATCCTTGAGTCGGAGGTGGGGTCTCCGGACACCCCGCTCACATCCAGCATGATGCTCGAGGGTGCGGGGGAGCCGCACACCGACGACTCCCCGCGTCCCTTCTCCGCCCCGCGTCCCGCCACCTTCGCTCCGCAACCTGCCGTCTCGCGCCCCTGCCCCGTCTCGCGTCCCTTCCCCGCCCCGCGTCCCGTCACCTTCGCGCCGCAAGCCACCGTCGCAGCGCCCAGACAGACTGCAGACAAGAAGGTCAAGGTGTTCGAGTGCCAGGAGTGCAGCAAAATGTTCAAGCACAGGAACAGTCTGCTCTACCACATCATGTCGCACAACGGCAAGCGGCCGCACAAGTGTCTCGATTGTGAGAAGGCCTTTTACACGTCCGGCGCTTTGAAGGTACATTTCAACATTCTTGGGGACAATTAATTTTTTTAACCTTTGGGCTTCCGGAATGGCCGACCGGCCCTCAAAACGCTTACATCCGTTTATTTCCGGAAGGGCCACCAGACCCCAAAAAAATCTCTAATCTAATCTAAAAATGAGAGGACTGGCTGTACCGATAAAAACCTTTGCCTTTTCTATAGATCACACTTTAAAAATATTCCCAGGTTTTGAAAAAACCAATTATTTTGACAGCTTTCATAATTATTTTTTTTCACACTTACATACGTAATCTCTGGCAGGATGGTAAATTGGTTTTTAGTTTAACATTAACTGGGTATGTTTGTGCGCAGGTACACATGCGCGTGCACAGCGGGGACAAGCCCTACAAGTGTACCGAGTGCGACCGCGACTTCCGGCAGTGGGGCGACCTCAAGTACCACGTCGTCTCCATACATTCCACCAAGGTACTCCCTCTCTCACTCATTGTTATATTTGTAGTTATATCGTTTTCCTATGCTTCATAAACCCAATAATTACTTGTACACTTTTATGAGATCAAGGAATTTGTATGAAGAAAAACACCTTGAATTTTTGAGAGTTTTTCTGCGTCCGATTATTATGCGCCTGATTAACCCAAAACGTGCTGTCATTAAAAAATATTCTAATTGTATAATTTATTGCAGAAAAACTACAAGTGCGACTACTGTGCGAAGGAGTTTGCTCGCAAGTACTCCCTCAACATCCACATAAAGATACACACGGGCGAGCGCAACTACAAGTGCGAGTTCTGCACCAAGACCTTCCGCGCCAGCTCCTACAGGCTCGTGCACATGCGCACGCACACCGGTAACTATACTGTCTGTTCGCCCACCTCCACGTACAAACTGCAAGTGTGATTACTGTGCTAAGGAGTTTGCTCGCAAGTACTCCCTCAACATCCACATAAAGATACACACGGGCGAGCGCAACTACAAGTGCGAGTTCTGCACCAAGACCTTCCGCGCCAGCTCCTACAGGCTCGTGCACATGCGCACGCACACCGGTAACTATACTGTCTGTTCGCCCA
Source organism: Nematopogon swammerdamellus (assembly GCA_946902875.1). NCBI lineage: Eukaryota > Metazoa > Arthropoda > Insecta > Lepidoptera > Adelidae > Nematopogon > Nematopogon swammerdamellus. The sequence continues at coordinate 27,368,902 of OX336337.1, read as the reverse complement.
CCTCCACGTACAAACTGCAAGTGTGATTACTGTGCTAAGGAGTTTGCTCGCAAGTACTCCCTCAACATCCACATAAAGATACACACGGGCGAGCGCAACTACAAGTGCGAGGTCTGCACCAAGACCTTCCGCGCCAGCTCCTACAGGCTCGTGCACATGCGCATGTGCATGCGCACGCACACCGGTAACTATACTGTCTGTTCGCCCACCTCCACGTACAAACTGCAAGTGTGATTACTGTGCTAAGGAGTTTGCTCGCAAGTACTCCCTCAACATCCACATAAAGATACACACGGGCGAGCGCAACTACAAGTGCGAGTTCTGCACCAAGACCTTCCGCGCCAGCTCCTACAGGCTCGTGCACATGCGCACGCACACCGGTAACTATACTGTCTGTTCGCTCACCTCCTTGTACATACTACAAGTGTGACTACTGTGCGAAGGAGTTTGCTCGCAAGTACTCCCAAAACATCCACATAAAGATACACACGGGCGAGCGCAACTACAAGTGCGAGTTCTGCACCAAGACCTTCCGCGCCAGCTCCTACAGGCTCGTGCACATGCGCACGCACACCGGTAACTATACTGTCTGTTCGCCCACCTCCACGTACAAACTGCAAGTGTGATTACTGTGCTAAGGAGTTTGCTCGCAAGTACTCCCTCAACATCCACATAAAGATACACACGGGCGAGCGCAACTACAAGTGCGAGTTCTGCACCAAGACCTTCCGCGCCAGCTCCTACAGGCTCGTTGTGCACATGCGCACGCACACCGGTAACTATACTGTCTGTTCGCCCACCTCCACGTACAAACTGCAAGTGTGATTACTGTGCTAAGGAGTTTGCTCGCAAGTACTCCCTCAACATCCACATAAAGATACACACGGGCGACGCACACCGGTAACTTTACTGTCTGTTGGTGCACCACTAAATAAGAGCATGTGCCTATGTGAGTAGCAGAATCACCTAACCGCACCTTGTGAGGACGAGTAGAGACCTACTACAAGTAATATTAGATGTAGTTGGAACCCTGCCTTGAGTGGATTGATACAAGATTTAGGTCCGACAGACTGAATATATTTTTAAAGTTTCATGAAGTGCTGCGTGCCCATAAATATTTTAAAGCAATTGTTAATGAGGCTGGCATAGCCAAAATGTGGCTAGAAGCCATAACAGTTGGTCGATCTTTGTCACCCTAGATGGTGCCTGCTCGGCCGACTACTCAATCAATGATGGTGTTCCACAAGGATGTGTGCTGTCCTACGCTGTTTCTATTGTTCAACGACATGCTCTCGCTCGGCGAAATACATTGTTATGCGGACGACAGCACGGTGCACGAAGGGTTCATCAAGGACTGGAAGGGTAGAGAGGCCTCAGCAGCAAACGCGAGACGCGAAACTGTTTCTCGGGTTCACTAAGTTCTCGAAAAAGTATCCTCTTGGGGGAAGAAGAACTTGGTCAACTTCAATGTAGCCAAGACGCAAGCTCGTGCCTTCTCTACTAAGGCTGATCCGTTTCCTCTCCAAGCCGCTTTTCAGGGCAGCCAAGTCCCCAACGATGGTAGTCTGGGTATCCTGGGTATGGAGGTGTCCAGTTACGTTGGGTTTCGATCGTTAAACAGTCCAAGGCGAAACTAGCGTCTCGAAAATTAGGGATCCTTTACTGATGTCGGCGATTTTTCACGCCGGTCCAACTGCTTACACTCTACAAAGCACAAGTAAGACCGGTGATAGAATATTGCAGTCATCTTTGGGAGGGTTCCCCTGAGTACCTTCTTTCAGCCTTGGATTCTATTCAACGACGAGCCATTCGCCTCATTGGTGACTCTGTACTCACAAAGGACCTTCAACCTCTAAAGCACAGACGTATCGTTGGGTCATTGAGCCTGTTTTATTGGTACTACTATGGCCGCTGTTCTGACGAACTTGCTTCCCTTATCCCTCCTCTTTCTGTTCGCCTTCGCCAAACCCTCCATACTCTCGCGGAACACCCCTTTGTAGTCGACAGTTCTTCGAACTGCACAATTCTCTAAATCGTTCTTGTGCCGCACTGCAAAGGTATGGAACGGGTTCCCAGGGGATATCTTTCCCCACTCCTACAATCCACTGATCTTCAAATCGCGGGTTAATAGCCTTTCCCCAGCAACATTAGTCCATCTCCAAGCCGGACTGGCACCTCCTCGGGGGTGAAATTGGCTGCGCCTGAGTTTGCGACCTCGGGCAAAGCCACCCAGTGCGGTAGCAATAAAAAAATAAATAAAAACAAAAAATGTATCAATGTATGATTAATAAATGATGTAATGATGTCCCTGCAGGCGAGCGGCCCTTCAAGTGTGAGGAGTGCGGCAAGAGGTTCCGGGTGGTGGGCGACCTCAAGCGACACATCATCACCCACACCAAGCTGCGCAAGCACAACAAGAGAGCGCAACCCAAGGAGCCGCTCGTCAAGTTCGTCAACATCAAGATCTGCAAGCAGTCGCCGCCGCGAGTCCTCCACGGCGACGCCGACGAGCCGCCCCCGCCTCCCGGCTATCCTTCCGAGGACGAACTCCTTCAGGAGCAATTCCACGACGATGAATGGCCTAAGCCGAATAGAAACGAGAAGGCGAACATAGAAATGCCGTACCTGACCAAGCACCTCGAGAGGAAGGAGCAGGTGCACAACAACGAGCTGCTGCGACAGAGGCTCGAGCTGAAGATGGGCACCGACCGCGTCGCCTTCTTCAACTTCACCACCTACACGCACCGCTCGGCGGACGCGGCCGCCGAGCTCGCCGCCCCCCGCAACGTCACGCCCTACGAGCACCTGCAGCGCAAGGAGCCGCCGCACAGCCACCTGCACATCAGCAACGTGCGCTCGTACGCGACCAAGCCCGACTCCGCCCCCGCACCCGCGCCCGTCGCCGCCCCCGAGCCCGAGCTCGCGCCCGCACCGCAGACTGACGCCGTCGAGAGCAACGGCTTCCTTGAGAAACTGACAGCGCTCTACTCCATAGCACACATTACTTAACTGTCACTTTTATTTAACTCAAATCATGTTGCATAATTCAGTCAGTGTGTATGCGTCCACCGCTGGACATATGTCTATACAATTTTCCTCCCGGCCTTCAGCAGTACGGAACACACTGCTTTCCGCCGATGTACTTGGTTTTGTCGGCCTACACTTGGTTTTCCTGTCCACAGCCGCCGGTGTAGGACACGGCTGCATACGTACCTGGAGCAACTCGGACTCTCACGCCGCTCTTTTCTTCTATCTACCTCATCATTCACAGTACCTACTGACAGTTTTCACTAATTACAATGTTATAGAAGCTGGGAAAATGTACTCGCCTTGTTAATACACAACACTTAACCGTTCAGGAGTCGGGCCCAGCACGACTTCCGATTACGTAAAACGTCAGAAATATTCGCGTCCGCCATTCGTTATGCAAGGAGAGAAAAAACAATTATTCAGAAAAAACCTATGGCAAATTTTGCATGGTCGTAATGGTTACAAAATTTCCTACAAAGTTGAATATTGCACAAACAAATATAATGAGGTTTTTTTTAACACATTCCCGAATGGATAAAAACCTCCAATAATGACAAACTCAATTCAGGAATGTTGTATTCTTTCGAATTTATACACAAACACAACAAACTAATGACCACCAGAAATAATTTTTATTTGGGGCGGGGTTGCGTGCATCACCATTCCTCGAAAACAACTGAAACGCTTGTTCATTTTTTGCTCTAGGCTGGCGCCAAAGTGAATCAGATCAATTAGGGCATATCTTCACCTTTTTTTAGAGGTATAATGAGCCTTATCCCCATATTCAAAGAGCGTGTATTTTAAAGCCGAAAGTCGGTCGCGCCGCCGTTCCATACGGGTGGAACGCTGCATTTCAGTCACTTTTCGGTGACATTCCATATGTAGGGAACACTTGAGCGGTTAAGATTTGTTCAGTTTTTCTAGGCTCACTTATTTTTGTAAAATAAAATTTCATTACATAGTCTATTTAGTTTTGTCAGTTTATAATTTAAAATCTCATAAAGTCTCTGAAAGCGGGTATCGTAACAATAATTTTTTTTTACTTTTATTGCAGAAATTCACTTTTGAGTCCAATTTGTATTTTGAAATGACCATGGTCAGATGATCGTTATCTCAGCCAGGATTGTGTCAAATAATGTGCGTGTATATTTAGCAATGTATTGTGAAGTGTTATTCTGAAGAGCGGAACACTACATCAACTGCATAATGCCTCCTAATTGAAATAATGAATGTTTGTGCATGAATATATTGTGTATTTGGTGCTACTCGCTGGAGACATGTTGGATGTACCTATTCGCTCGCGCACTGCAGCCACTTTCTGCAATGTGAGGTCAATCATGAAACAGCTATCATAATAACACCGATATTGAAATGAATAGAATTACGTTGAAATGTGTATATTTTACAATTTGTAATTAATTATAAGTAATAATAAATCAATGTCTGCAACCATTTTGTTTCAATTAAATGGAATATGTAATAAAAACCTCTGATTAAATATATTAATTTATTATTATCAATAAATTACAGTCCTTATCAACTTAAAATGCTGCAAAGTAAAATCAAATGCAAGTATTAATACACCTATCTACTATGTAGTTACAATATATTATCACACTTTACACTTCTAATAAAAATGCAGCGACAGGTAAGGTGAACTGAAAATCCGATGTTTATAGTCGAGAGTACTTATCTATGACATCAGCGAAACTTAAACATAATATCCTACTGCCATTAGTTATGATAGCAATGAAAATACATACTTTACTTATATCTGCGTCTCGTTCAGACGGTTCAGTCCAACATTATTCCACTTATGAAACAAAATCTATCTTAATATAACAAAATCTAACCAAATCAACAAAGCATACATCAATTGAGAAAAATAAACGTTAGTTTCTATACAAGAAAAACTTTGTTCAACGACGACGCAGCGAGCTTTGGTGTCAATAAAAAACTAAAATATAGGTGCGTGACAAAAGTAGATTGATCTCACTCTTCCTAATGTCCTGTGTACTCTGCAGGACCGCGCATTGAACATTTTGTTCAAAGTAAGTAATTACACAAAACATTTAAATTTAAAAATCTCGCATTTCTGAAAATTTGACAGAGCCAATACAAGTTGAGGGGACTAAACATCACATAATACAAAATACACCCACGTATTACACAGAATATTGCTGTTTATATGTACGTCACTCCCGAGCGGCTCAGAGGGATCGGGGGGTGTGTGGATAGCTCGCCCGGAGCGGTCGAAGCTCACTGGCTAGGCGGTGGCTCGATGGCTCGGGGGGGGCTCGCTCGGTGGCGCGAGCGAGTTGGTCCGAGAGCCACCGCGAGTAATAAGTCTCCGCGCGGACGTCTATTCCTTGCGAGGTTTCCTCTTCCGCTGCCCGTCTCCAGCCCCTTCACTCTCCACTCCACTCTCCTGCTGAATTAAACCAATGAAGGCGACATTAGCTCACAGCACTTGACTTTGACGGGTTCATCAGACTAAAACAACACTTGCGACCAAAAGCACTTCTGGAACGATAGTCTGCCCACAATAGACACCTGTTGGATGATATTTTACATGAGTGCATGGTCCAACTGACGGAATACCGTTAATAGTGGAAAAGACAAAAGCGAATGTTTGACTGGATGGAAGGATGGGTGACCGTTCGACCTTTGGAGGCTGACCGTGGTTCGGATTCCACGTTAAACTGTAGGTCCCTTCCCTTCTTACCTTACTAGGTGGTAGGGTTTATCTCAGCCGGATTGGTACCACCGCATTGAACGAAACGTTTCCATTAAAAAAAAATGTTTTTACAATTGAGTGCCATGTCCTGTTGCGGAAGTTACAACAACGCGTGAGTGAGTATTAAGTACTCACCTGCGTGGAGTCTGGCTCCGGCTGCTCGAGCTGCGCCTTGCCGCTGGGCTTCCTCTCTTCGCCCTCCACCTCCTCGCCGCCCTCCTGCGCGCCCTCCTGCGCGCCCTCTTCCTCGCCTTCCTCCCCGGCCTCGTCGCCGTCGGACGCGTGCGGGTCGTCCGCAGTCGCCGCGTCGGTCTTCTTCGGGTCCAACTCGTCCTCCAGCGATGCATCCTGACAGTTGTGATGTAAGGATTTGTCAAGTTTTTATGCTAAAATTCAGACTCACGTTTCTCGATCCCTGCTATAAACAATTAACGCTATTCAAACCAGAATATTTGTCTTCAAAATAACAATGTCGTAGATATGTCTAGTTAGGCCTTTGTACATGACTGCAAAGAGATGATTGAAGATAGATTTTACATGAAATTAAGAAAATCACTGACATGTCACCTAGTTCACCCGGTGTTATGGGCTGACATCACGGATGTTGTAGGTGATGAAGCCAACCGTGTCAGTTTCCATAAAAAAAATAAAAAAGTAGGACTCGATCATTGTATTTCGGACGTCCATTGATTCTGCTTGCAAGTAGACCAACACACATGTGAGTATACATTCAGAAGCAGCCTCTGTCTTAACAGCGCTTACTCTCTCACTGTCTTCGTTAATGCTTGAGAAATCACACATCCAGCAATAGTTGCCGATGTTTGTAACCAAGAACGTTCAACAGGTAAGGACGTCGGACCTTCCCCGCGACATCGTCGCCACGATATTTGTAAAAACGTACAAATAACATTCGTTACCACTCAATCAGAGCGCGCGCCGTCCCCTCCGCTACTCGCGGAGCTCGGCGACGCTGGTTCTCATATAAGCATTAGACAGTCTGACGTCCAACCTATTCAACGTTCTTGTTTGTAACCATAACTGTACAAGGCGTTACCTTCGCTGGGCTGCTGCAGCAGAGGTAAGCGAAGAGGGCGATGATCGTGATGATGACTATGACGAATACGGCCCACAGCCACGGGTTCTCGTTGGTCACGCGCAGGAACCAGGTCACCAGCGAATCCTGCCCACACAACACACCGTCTAGCCGCTCTACCACACCACACACTAGCTCGTCTGCTCTCTACATACTTACTTCCATTAAATACCATGCCAGAGTACGTAGCAACGCAAAACTAGCAGTAACTAGTATATCATGATGTCCGTGTTCAAAGTGTCGTATTTGTGTTAAAAGGACAAATATCTGGGAGACTCGCGCACCGAGGTTTCCGTACAACCACATAATTGGTCTGTTTTTAATATTTAGTTTCTAATTATTATTTGTTGTTTTACTATTTGCACTATAATCACACCAAGTTTGACGCTTGTATGTATAACCGTTTTAACAATAGAGCAAACAATTCTTTTTCTATTATTTGTTAGTATATATCCAGAATTATAACACATATTCTGTAAAAATTTCAATTGTCTACCTTTGTTGAAATTTTCACAGAATATGGTACAGAATTTATTACAGGTTCAAAAGATACAGTCCTTTAAAGGTAGAACAGGCAGACAGACAGACAGACGAACGGACGGCGTAGGCTTAGTCATAGGTTTCCGTACAGGTACGAAGAGAACCTAAGAAGGATCGGTTCAACATCCTTACGGCTAAGGAACAAGTTCATCTTGACATTTTATTATTTGTCTAGCAACATACCTACTATTGATGAACTGAATGAACTGAGCCAATTACCAAATAAATACACTACTCATGTAAACTATTATTATTGTCTCTGCAAAATATGTTTGTAGTAACAAAGTGTTTCTGTATAACTGCTGGCACGTTTTAACATTCCAATGCAGCGTGTGGATGACTACGCACACGGGGTACAAGTGGGTACGAGGACCTTGTTGACGTGTCGCAAGAGATAGTAGACATAGCAGAGTATCGGGATGGAGCAGTAGACGAAGTAGGCGCCCCACCAGCCCGGCCGGTAGTTCATCGCTTTCATCGCGCGGCCCCACAGTGTCACCTGACCCACATCTACTATTACACATTCTCTCCTCATTCATCACTCCAAATGAAGGCTCAAACACTGAATTACAAAAATACAATACACAAAACATCCCGACCTATTGGCGCGTGACAAGGTACTCGCGCACCATGGAAGACTTGATCACCTTCAAGAAGATAGTAATATACATAAATATGGAAAGTATTATGCTATAGTGCCACCAGGAAGTTATGATGCGTGGGAAATATGCGAAACTGTTTGCATTCCTAAGAAGGGACGTGAACTTTCGACCGAAAGTTAACGTCCCTTCTTAGGAATGTAGACAGTTTCGCATATTTCCCACGCATCATAACTTCCTGGTGGCACTATATATCACCTATTTCTGTAGGTACGTCTCATGGGCCAGTCAGAACATGGTCCCGGAATGATCTGTGTAAGGTTAGTAAACAAGCAAAATTATCCTAGAACGCACACCTTATAGGAATATTGCACTTATAAAACTCCTATAACGATTCTGGTATTTACTACTGCACTTTTAATAGCATGGTAAGAGGCTGTTTTGACTACAAGTACATTTACTCTTATATTTAGACTTTTAAGCGCTTACAAGATTATTTTTACCTGTCACTATGAGTTCAAGTCTCTTATAATAGCAAATAACAAGATTAAACACATTGATTAGTAGTCACACTGGTAAGTTAAACTTGTAAGCGCTTATAAGGCAATATTTTAAGGCTATTATAAGTAAAGGTCTCCTATAAGAGCATATGTAAGAGTCAAATTGCTTATAACTATTTACACTTGTTACTTGGTGTTATAAGCGCTCGTAAGTTGATTATTCGATTCTATTATAAGTATAAGAGTTTTATAACGGCATGTTGCGAGGATGAAGCTACTTACACCTACTAAAGACTTATCGTATGCTTTTATAAGTTTGACGCATTTATAAGAGTAATTAAATAATATTAATGAATGCTAAATTAACTTCGTCAAATCCCTTATAAGTCTAGTTACACTTGAAAATAACGTTATAGGCAAAAATATATTTCTTATCGTTTTGAAAATGCTTCTCAGTAAAACTCGCGCACCGAGGGTTCCGTATTGCCACGTCATGGTCAGCGCCACTCACGCCATCTATGGAATAGTTAAAATGCTTCATACTGTTTTCGGTAGATAGCGCGCATACACTTTTTAGTGTCTTGTATGGGGACCTCCGTGAATGTTTTACTTTTTCTTATTTTTCTTATTTGTTATATCGGCCATAATAACACATATTCTGTGAAAATTTCAACTGGCTACCTATTGCGGTACAAGAGATATAGCCCTAGGACGGAAGGACGGACAGACGGACAGATGACAGATAGACGACGTAGGCTTAGTAATACGCTGCCCTATTTCTTATTTGTTCAAACAGCCATTTAGCAAATTTTACAGTAGACAGTTTAAAGTGTTTTTAAGGATGTTCGAAAATATTTAGGGTTGCAATTCTTTTTGTGAATAAACTAGGGTGGATTACCTATGCCATAAATAAATAAAAAAACATATTTTTTATGTCGTATCTAAGTTATGGAGAAAACAAAATGTCAGTTGAACAAATTGTCATAGCGCGGAGTGCGGTTTTGGCGGGTTGAACAACGTAATATACGTTTGAACAAATAAGAAATCAATTGTCTCTCACAAAATATAACAAATTCCTTGAACAGGATGTCCTTTTTTGGAAATGCAAAGAACAATTTTATTATGGTTTTCAAACAAATTTCAAAAGTGTATTGATGTAAGTTTATTGATGTAGGTCTTTGATTAATCGGGGAACATTGTACCGTGTGGGGCCGGTACTTTAAAAGAATAGACCCACTGCATCTCTCCCCGTGCATGTCGTAAAAGGTGACTAAGGGATATGACTCCCTTCTTATATTACTAGGTGGTAGGGTTTATCCCGCCCGGGTTGGTACCACCGCACTGAATGAAAGGTCGGTCGAAACGGCTATGTAAATAGTTTGTGTTTTCCGTCCAGTTCAGTGTAGCCGGAACGACCGAAGGGAAGCACTGACGTGGCACCAAGTTCACCCGGTGTTATGAGCTGACATCACGGATGTTGTAGGTGATGTAGCCAACCGTGTCAGTTTCAATAAAAAAAAAACATAAAAAAAAAGATTTCGATGAATTGAGAACCTCCTACTTTTTTCTAAGTCGGTTAAAAACATTGAACCGACTTCAAAAAACAACTAGAACTAAAAAGTATTAAATAAAATTTTTATTCGGACCCTTGAGTTGACGGCGGTACAAAGTACAAAAGGGGTCCATTTATAAATGTTCAGTGTGCTTTTGTACCGCCTTCAACTCAAGGGTCCGAATAAAAATTTTATTTAATACTTTTTAGTTCTAGTTGTTTTTTGAAGAAGGTTCAATGTTTTTTAAAACAGGTTTTTTATTTAACTCTTACTGTATAGAATTATTCGCCCATTTGTCTTACACATATGCAAATTTAATTATGATTTTCGAATGGATGCTATCGAACTTTACCAAATTGAGGTTGACCACCCTTGAGGTACCCCCTTTCTAAAAAAAAAAGAATTATCGAAATCGGTTCGCAATTGTCGAAATTATCGTTGAACATACATAAAAAAAAAACATACAGCCGAACATAGAACCTCCTCCTTTTTTGAAGTCGGTTAAAAAGTAGTTCATTATGACAATTTTCTGTACATAAAAAAAATCTAGTACCTACCAGCTTTTCATTATTGCATTACCGTACCGCTAGACAAGCGTAAATTGTCGTCGACATAATATGTATTATAAAAAATTGTAAAACTTTTTATTTTAGTATTTTAGATTTTCTTCTTAAATAACACAAAATGATCAGTAGGTATACAAAATGGTATTACAATAATACAACAATAAACGCCGTGTACTGTACTGTTATCATGGTCCGATCCAACAATGACCGCCGTGTACTGTATCAAGGCGCCCGTCGCGCGATGCGCGATAAATACACACAAACACACACACACACTATCGAGTCCAGTGACTCGCGCGAGATTTTGCGGCATAATAAAAATGGAACACTCCATACATCGAAGTGTAGCAAAACCGTTAGAATGATTGAACAAGAATATATCAATAATAAATCGTTCCACGTTGCTTTATTTATAATTACAATCGTGGGAAAACACAATGAAATGGAAGTTTAATGAAATTTTTCATAAAAACTAATAGATAACTGAGAAAACACGTCCTCACCTCAAAAATTCATAAATGAACCACAGATTACCAAGAACGAACTGTCGTTCCAAAATGGCCTCCTACGCTGACGTCACACGATCGCTGCGTTGCAATTGGTTCTTCGAGTCGTTTGAACATATAAGAATGCGCGCTCGGTTATGATGTTGTATGAAGTAGCACAATAGCGACCGTTAAATTTGAATATTCGAATCTTATTGAACAAACAAGAAGTGAAGATTGTTTGTGGGAAAGTTTAATTGAACAAGAGAAAAGCTGTTACAGTGAGTTTTCATGAAAAATTTTTTGCTGGAAAAATGCGGATATTTTTTTTAAAACGGACTGCATTCATAAGTCAATTTCGCTAAAAATGGTCGTTTGAACAAATAAGAAATAGGGCAGCGAATAGAGTTCCGTACGGAACCCGATTTTATACGAAACCCTATAAAATAACATGCCTGATCTTAATAATATAAGTAATGCATGTAATGCAAAAAATATGCTATCCTTTTAACAATAGTAAAATAAATAAATAAAAAATAAATATTTCATTTATATGTATAAATGCAATACAACTTATTATATATTTATTTTCAATATTATTTTGTTGTTATTTAACTTATCTTTTCTAATATATTTGTAAAATGTAGGTATTAGTTAAGAAATTGTAACTGATTTTATTCTCCTTTAAGTCTCCATAGGAGGGGAAAACAGCAGCAGAGGCTCGTTAAAAGTTAACCACTGATTCAAATTTTCCCGAGATTACATTGTTTTGGTTTCCTTATAGGCAATACGAAACCCTAATTGATAACAACATGGCGTATGATGGTGCCATCTTTGAGATTGACGCGTGCCGTAATAGAATCAAGAGTACCTATAATGGCATTATAACGTACTTCACAATGCTAGGATTGAAAAATGGCTGTCGCCCTCAACAGTGGATAATATTTTTTAAAATACAAAATACGTAAATAAGCTTCATTCAAAAGGGGCGTTAAAATTTTAACATCAAACATAATATACTTCACGACAAATATACCTTGCCTTGCGAAAAATGCCATACAATAAGTTTGTAACATATAAAATAAGCCACACTATGACAGCTACAATAAAATAAATTGAATATGTATGCCTTTCCTTTCCTTAGCTTTTCACACGAGACGCAACATACGAGAATTGCGTTCCAAGTTCCACAACAAAAAATGAAACTCTTAAGGAGTCGCGAAGCGTGTAATAGTCGTGGTTAGTTCTGTTAGCTACTTACGCAGGAGCCATGCGGGAGCAGGTAGTTTTGCATAATGCTATTACAAGGTTACTATAGGTGTAGGTGGCAGTCAGCCAGTGCACCTATAAGTGTGATACAAGTGCAAATACACCTATAAAATGGGCCCTTTTCCGGGCTAGTAACAGCTTATAAGTTCGTTACAAGTATGGCAAAATAGTGCTCCTGGGATGATTATAAAACCGCTTTTTGCTTGTTGGGAGAAGTGGATGACGTTGTATAGGTTTGTAGTTGTGTAGTCACAGCGTGCACACATACCGCATCCTTGTTGAGTTTGTCTCGCTTGAGCGCGAAGCTCTGCGCGGCCCACTGCCTCGCCACCTCGGGGTCGTCCGTCACGATCAGGTTGTCGAACAGTAGCGCGGGCGACATCGACCACAGCTCGAACCCTACCGCGTACTGCAACAACACTATACTCAATACCTGCACAAACACCTATACAGAATGGGCCTTAGCGACACACCCGTGTGCAGGTTCTGTATAAAAAGAGGATGAAACGCCCGTACACATCCTTTGTGAATGTGAAGGGCTCATTCACAGTAGAAGTCGTATTCTTGGGGGTTATATTTTTACCGCATGCCAAATACAGGCACTCAACCCCAAGAAAAATATTTGGCTCATAGTAGAAATCGAACTTGGGGATGAGCTATAAACTTTGGAGAGATCACAATAGGTCTTCTTAGGTCGCGGTGATAACAGGGTTCAGGGACCCTAACTCTTACACTTTAAATCTTAATCAGAATACATACATTTACTCACTTCTCCAACACCCACACACACCTGATCACATGAACTGAGAAATATAACTTTAATTTTAATTTTATACACTGCTTAAACTTACATTGTCATCTTTTTTATGTAAGTACAAACTGTTGGTTCTCTTAAGAATAAATAAATAAACCACTACTGTCATGATTGCTGTAATTTAACACATAACATCACTTTTCAACTGTCACCATTCAGAAAGTCATGTCACCAACACTTATTACAGCACACAACAGAAGTGTCGACGTGTGGTAGTGTGGTACTCACAATAGGTGTCATCTTGAAGGGGTGGTCGTCGCGGAAGTAGTGCGGGTTGACGATGCGGCGCGGCGTCCACTTGCCGCGGTAGTTGGGGTTGGGAATGAGCGGCGCGCGCCACACACCCTGCACCAGGTGCACAACAATTACATTTTCTTTTTTGTGACGTGTTCATATAAAGTTTTACAGTATCACAAATTTTACTTCTAGTCCTGCGTCGTCTCGGAGAGCTCCGTAGCAACGGCCTACACCCGCCAGCGCGCTTGGAGGTTTGTCTCCCGCCGCCGGCAGTATTACCGCTTTTATTAAATTTTTTTATTAATTTTGTATATATATATAATAAAGGATATATAATAATAAATTTATCTTAAAGATATTTTGAAAATGTTTGCTTCATCTTGCTCACTGACCTTACAGTAATGATTTGGTCATTAACCAACCTTACATATTAAACTGAACTATGGATAAACCTGGCACCTGGTACAAGGCATCGTGCAGGGCATCATTGTTGGCTGAACATATTCATTCAGAGCGGTGAAGCAAAGGATGGACTCTCAGAAGTGCCATGTCGACAACAAAATGGCATAGCGTAAGTAAAGTAAGTAGACAATGAATGCGGCGGATATACACGGTGTTGCAACCCTAACCGTAAAACCCGAAAGGGGGTGATTCTGTACGTGAAATAGAACAACTTTTGTTCTACGACTTTTTAATTTGAAGAAAAAAATTGTTTTTCTCCATACTGTTTGAGAATAGGCATTTAAAATGTGTATGGAAAAAAAAAATTTTTTTTTTCAAAAAAAATTTTTTCCCCACTGAAGTTGTTTAGTTTCACATATAGAATATCCCCTATCACCCCTTATGTCAGTTAAAAATATTACGGGGGCAACTGCAACACCGTGTATAATATAAGAAATGCTTGTCCTTAGAGCTTGCTGAAGTAACAGAACGCCAGCGAGCAGGTGAGCGGGTGATACCTTGTAGGCGGGGTTGGGTATCATGGGCGCGGTCCAGAGGCCGCAGCCGGCGGCGCCGGCGCAGGCGGGGTTGTCGATGAGCGGCGCCTCCCACTCGCCGTCCATGTCGTTGTCCCAGTCCTCGGGTTTCTGGGCCTCCGCGTCTACAACAATGCACAATCACCATGAACAAAAAAAAAAAACCAACACCCAGGTACAGGCTTCGATAATACTATGCACATTACAAATTGTATTGTATTGTTGTTTATTGTTTATTGATCATTCATACGGCAGTTAGACTGCACTCGAACTTGTCACAATTTGCTCTTCCGGTTCGATTACACCCACGAAGAAGAACCGACAAGAAACTTCGCAGGGTATTTTATTTTATAATATTACCATAATACCATTGGCAGATTATGTCCCATCTCTCTGACAATTTCTGAAAGAAAGAGATCTATGTGTTGGAAGACTTTTTTGTTCCTGGCATGAAACTGAAACGACTAAGAAAATTTTTTTTTACATTTACTGAATTTTTTTGCATAAATAACGAAGCACCTTATATATTTCACTACACAAAACTCTCAAACATTCAAAGGTTAACTGGAAAAAATCCCCGCAAAGGATAATTCCACCTTTTTCCTCATGTAAATTCCCTCGTGAGCTTGTCTCTATAAAATATGTTTAGAGCATTAAAGTATATATATATCTAGGGAAGGTGTGGATCTAAGCTTGCGATGGCTTCACCGAACATATCCGGGCCCATCGGCAGTAGAGGAGGGTATTAATCGAGGCCGGGACTAGCGAGTGGCCACTCTAAATTTCCCGCGCATGCTTCACGTTTCGGCTCGCTTCAAGCCCTCGTCAGCTAGTCTGCGTTGACTAGGACGCGGGAAAACCACCAGTCCCGCTCTCGACCTCCCTCTCTCTACCTATCCATATTCTGTAGGATGCTTCCAGTGACGATTTCGAAGCTCTCTCCATGCTTAAAGCTTAGCGTTGATCTTGGAAGCCCTAGATTCTTGAAGAGACTGTAGAGCGACTTTGCTGGTAGTCCTCTTGCTTCGACTTCCACAGCAAAGAGATCAGTCTTGAATCTGTTTCTCACAATCCGGTCTTCCGAAGGCACCTGGTAATGCTTCTCATGTGTGTCCATCAACAATTCCCAATCCTTTGCTGCTCCCAAAATTGAAGAAGGTTTAGTCCTATCTTTGGGCAGCTTATTGGCTCCAGGTTTCACAAAGTTGACCTTCTGGAAGCCGCTACTGGTTTGCCCTTTCCTGTTGAAGGTGTGGACCTGAGCTTGCGATGTCTTCACCGAACATATCCGGGCCCATCGGCAGTAGAGGAGGGTGTGAATCGAGGTCGGGACTAGCGAGTGGCCACTCTAAGTTTCCCGCGCTATCTACCTAGTAAGTATTAGCGTATTTACAAGTAGAATCAGATTTCCGTATAACTGAATACACACAATAAGCCACAAAGAAGATAACAGAAAAGAAGCTAACAAATCCAAGTCTCTACAAAAAAGTAGTTG
This sequence comes from Nematopogon swammerdamellus, assembly GCA_946902875.1. NCBI lineage: Eukaryota > Metazoa > Arthropoda > Insecta > Lepidoptera > Adelidae > Nematopogon > Nematopogon swammerdamellus. The sequence goes on along the minus strand of OX336337.1, from coordinate 27,353,007 downwards.
AGAACACAAATATGTATGCCTACAGGGTGTTTCAGGATAGGGTTTCGTAACTTCAGGGTTCGAAAGGGGTTCATATTGGAAGACGAAAAACTCTAAAACTTTTTTCCAGATTCGGTCATTTTATAGTATTTTTTGTTGAAAATCGTTTCATCGAAATTTGGTCGACGGTTAACGTCCGTCTTTATTAAATAAAAATAAAATTACTAACTTGCATGCTGAACTAATAGAGTTGAACTGCATTTAGGTAAATCCCAAACACTTAAATTTGAATGGCATCAAAAGAAAAAGGGGACTGGACTGGGTCATTGCACTCCCTAGACCTAGACCAGCACTGTTGTCAAATCTCACTGTCCATCAAGTTATTATTACAATTAAAAATTTTTGTATGAAAAAAAAATACGGAATTTCGATTTGAGCCATAAGGATTTTTTCTTCTAATAATGAGTACTTTCTATTCCTGAACTAAAGCCTATCCCTACTATGAAGTTTCACACCCTGTATATAGAACAACAGACAAGATGAGATGGTTCCCTTTCATGTGAGAAGAATAACTCGAGAACAGGCGACTAAAGAACAAATAGTGCAGTAAGTAAGTAGTGTGTGTGTGTGTGTGCGTGCTCACCGGGCACCATCTCAGGTTCGTTGTCGAGCCAGTTGTCGGGCTTGAACGCGTTCGAGTCCACGATCTGCGCAGGAGCGTCCTCGTCCCAGTCCTCGGGCTTCGAGGCCGACGGGTCCACCACCTGCGCGCACACATACACGCGTGAAGGAACCCGCTCGAATACCACATTACCTCTCATTAGCAGCAGCCCGCGGCGGATTGGTCAAAGAATTAAAAAAATCTGATGAATATTTACAGAGATTAACCTCCTACATTCAAACTTACAAACTTTACCTCTTTATAGTATTAGTGTTGATACCGGGTTGGTACCACCGCACTGAATGAAACGTCGGTCGAAATGGCTATGTAAATAGTTTGTGTTTTCCGTCCAGTTTTTTTTTTTTTATGGAAATTGACATGGTTTGCTACATCACCTACAACGTCCGTGATGTCAGCCCATAACACCGGGTGAACTCGGTGCCATGTCAATGCTTCCCCATTTGATCGTGCCGGCTGCACTGAACTGGTCGGAAAACACAAACTATTTACATAGCCGTTTCGACCGACGTTTCATTCAGTGCGGTGGTACCCGTCACGACCGAAGGGAAGCACTGACATGGCACCCGGTGTTATGGGCTGACATCAGGGATGTTGCGGATGCGATTTATTTGACATCTGCGGATACGGATGCAGATGCGGATTTTTGGACGCTCACATTCGCGGATGCGGATGCGGATGTTAACAAGATTGCTTGAAGAGCCGGTTACTTTAAGTCCTTGAATAAAAGAGATTATGCTTTTAATATCTTTTATTGATCAATCAATTTTTAGTAAGAAAATTTCAAGATTGGGTTATTGTATTTAATGAACTTATGAATAACTTTATGAATAACATTCACTTCTGGGACACTATACTTCGCCGCACTATATACAGTGGAAGTGGAATACTCGAGTCGGAAATTCAAATTAGAAGACGCGTCGTCGCGCGTGTTTAGACACGCATGCATACACGAAATGTGACGGAATGAAATGACGCAATAATAATGGAAAACAAAGTCGTCAGCACTGCACTGCACCGTCGCACAGCATATTCCCTTCCTATTGGTCAATTGCAGCGCGCGCCACTCGCGGACTCCGCCCAATTTCATTCAAGTCTCAACCTGCACTACATCCGCATCCGCATGAGTTCCGCATCGATTTAATGCGGATGCGAATGCAGATGCGGATGGCAAAATCAATGCGGATGCTCCGCATTTACGGATGCGGACGCGAATATCCGCAACATCCCTGGCTGACATCACGGATGTTGTAGGTAATGTAGCCAACCAAGTAAGTTTCCACAAAAAAAAAGATATAGATTACTAAACTGACTTTAGTAAAGTCCTGAGCTTGTTTGAGTAACAAATAGAAAAATAGTGGTTAAGTAAATTACTCACACGCCATATTTTCCATTAACAACATAATCATGACTGGCGCGGTAGCCCCCTTCAAGAGGGACGTGAATGGGCATCTGTCAGGCTGGCACGGCATTCGCAACCCCCGCATACGACCGAATGTCCATGGGCGCCGTTAGACACCTTATTTATTTATTGAAAGCGCGACCCATGGCGCCTGGGCTATCCCCAGGCGCCATGGGTCGCGCTTTCAATAAATACATAAAAAAGCAGTAGTGTGAAAAGGTGGGCCTATCACTAGCAGTTCTTTCTTCCAGTCAACCTGGAGAGCTAAACGGAGAGCCCACCTTCTCCCTCTCGTCCCAGTCCTGTGGCTTGGAGTCGTTGGGGTCGTCGATCTCCTGCTCCGGGTTGACCGGCGGGGCGAAGTCCTCGAGCAGCGAGCCAGAGTTCACCTCCTTGTCGTCCACGAGCAGCTGGAACGTGTTGTCGGGCCGCACCACCAGCGTGTACAGGTGTGGTTGTTTGTCCTTGTAGAACTCATCCAGCCGCTGTCTGTTCGTCAAAGCATTCGTTACCACACTCATCTAACGTGTAGACACAAAGTTAATGTTATTTTTGTGAAACAAGTATGGGTAGCTGTGCCAAGGGACCGAGGGCACTCGGCAACCAACTTCACCTCCCCTCGCTCCCTTTCAATATCCATTCGAACATAGTGCAAGCCTGATCTAAAATACTTGTAATTAAATTAAAACATTTATTTCACAATCAAGAGGTTGATCAATGAAGAGATTGACATATAGGTATCGTACCCACCTCCAGGACAGGAAAAGGATGTGGCACAGCATGTGACTCCATATAGCTAACGAGCTTCATACATGGAGTTGCTGGTTTTAAGCCATACGCAATAAAATTCAAAATAATTCATACCAAAAAGTTACTTACTCTAACTCCAAAAACCCAAGCAATGTAGTCATTACATAAATCCTATCTACATAATATTATATGTAAAAATATTTATAATAAAAACATTGCAAAGTTAAATTGCAAAGTTCCTTGCCTGTTCGTCTTCGCGGATGTAATTGAAAAGGATAAATTGTGACAAGTTCAAGAGTAGTTTTACTACCTTAAAGATTTCTCAATAAGCAGTAATCAGTCACCCAGTCTGGCAAGGCATAGGAAATTAATTACTTGATAAATATTTTGGTAGTATTTTATGTGTGTAAAAAAAGTGTTAATACTGTAGAAGATTAGTTAATTCCTCATATACTGACTGCAGACCAAACAACAATGGAGTTGTTTATTTACCGCTGCAAGTGTACACAGACACAGGTCGCGGAACGGCATGCGATGCAAGCAATCAGCTTTATCTGGGTCACTACTATCCAACTACCAGTGAGGGGAGCACCTCCACCACTAACTACTACACAATATTTCCTGCCTTCACTTATTCATTGAGATTTATTATCTATCTATAGGTTATTTGCATAGCAACATCAAATTATATGAAAGTCACCTTTTAGGTAGGGAATAACAATTTTACACCTACAGTTTTTGTATTTTATTGAAACCGTGAAATATGGCAGCGAACCATCCATAAGGTGTCTAACGACGCCCATGGACATTCAGACGATGCCCACATTCGGAATGTAACTTGATCTTAGTGTGGTGGTACCAATCTAAGCGGTACTGTGTGGGGTCGGTACTTAATAAGAATAGTCCCACTGCATCTCTCCCCGTGCATGTCGTAAAAGGCGACTAAGGGATAAGCGGCCTGCAGACACCCCGGTCGACTTGTGGCTTTCATGGAAGACATAGGCTGACTGGGGTAGCTGGAGACTGCGGGGTTTTGCACGAAGGTCCCCAACCAAGCGGGATTAGTTTGCAGGCCTAGAGCCAACCGCAAACCACAACAACAACAACCAATCTGAGCGAGTTTTGTTTTATGGAGCTTGACACAGTTGGTTACATCACCTACTACACCCATGACGTCAGCTCATCACAGCTTGGCGAACTATGTAGTTGCCATGTCAGTGTCGTTGTCAGCCCTTTGGAACACCAAACTGAACGGAAAACAGGTTTCGTCCTTAACAATTGTTCCTGTCTAGGTAGATAGGTAATTGGGACTCACGTAGGCTTCTTGCTGTGCTTCTCCTCGATGGAGCCGTTCTTGGGGTTCTTGTGTCGGAAGATGAAGTGCAGCTTGTTGTCGTTGCCGCACTTGTCCGGCCCGAACATGATGGTGTAGGCCGTCTGGTCGTGGAACTTCTTCAGGTCGCTCTGCGTCGACACGCCCTGCGATAGCAGCTTGAGGTACGCCCCGCCGCAGTTCTGCCCCTCCTGATTATAATGCCGAAAAGTAATTTAACGTTTTGCTGCAATTTCAGTTGTTTATTTCGAAATTTGCCAATATACAGCCCAAGTGGCAGTGGGCTGAGAGCATGTGTCGCAGACCAAGCGACCACTCTGAAATAGACGGGTCCTCGAATGGAGGCCATACCCTACCAATTAGCCAGTTTAAATATTGGCTACATCAACTAACATCTACATATACCAGGTTACATATACCTTGAGAAATGACATCTGCCCTCCTGTCAAGCTTGGCAACCAAGATCTCCCGCACACTGACGGTGCAAAATACCTTGGAGTTCTCCTAGATCGTAGGCTTACATGGAACAAACATATCAAAGCCAAGAGAGACCAAGCATATCACCGCTTCAGAACCCTGACCTGGCTCCTGCGCAGACAGTCCAGGTTATCCCTAAAGAACAAGCTCCTGGTCTTCAAGGCAATCATAAGACCAATATGGACATATGGGTTACAGTACAGCTATGGTGTTGTGCAAGCAACACAAATGTGAATATCCTGCAAAGCGGTGTGGTGCTATTCTTGAAATGCTAACAATCAAATCATTTTCTAATAATAATTGAAGAGAACGTCAGTTCACATAGTAATAATTAATATATGTACCAAAATAGAGAAAATCATAAACGTAGTGTTTTAAATTACTAACTTTTTTCTGTCTATGGCCCAAGGGGGTCGCGAGAATTTTCAAACCTGTAAAGGGGTCGCGTATTCAAAAAGATTGAAAAACAATGTCTTAGTCGACTTTTACGACATGCGACGGGGAGAGATGCAGTGGGGCTATTCTTTTTAAGAACCGACCCCACACGGTACCATTCTCCGCACTATTAGCAACGCTCCTTGGTTTATGACTAATAAACCAAGGAGAACCAAGAAATCCACAACCTCCTCGAGGTTCCTACAATCAGTGAGGAAGCCAAATGTGTCATAACAAGGTATAAAACCCGGCTCTCACTCCATCCCAACATCCTAGCTTCAACACTGACCGAACCCGCAAAGAAGAGGTGCCTGTGGCGAAAACACATGTTGGACCTAAAGAACTAGGAATCTGGGGCAGCAGCAAGGCAAGAAATGGGACTCGCTGGAGACCGAAAAAACAAAAAACCTGCTTATAGTAAAAGAACTGATTGCAGGTAGCAAAAGAACTGATTGCAGGTAGCAAAAGAACTGATTGCAGGTAGCAAAAGAACTGATTGCAGGTAGCAAAAGAGGAACAAAAAAAAATCAACTAAAAAAACTAAACATGAAAATCTTTGAGCCAACACCAGGGACTACAGGCAATCCCGGGACGCTATTCCCAAACTGGACCTGCGACTCAGGAAGCGCCTGCTAAAGTTTCACAGGCTTGACAGTCTTTATGTTAAGATCGAGGTATATATATTTGTTGCTGATGCATTGTGGGATATTGAAGATAGTTCTCAAGGTTTTGCTCTGGAATCTCTCAAGTATTTCGATGTTGCTGGAGCTGGCTGAGCCCCATAGTTGGAAATAGCCCAGTACAGCGTACAATACTAAAGAGACTATCACAACACGTGAACGAACTTGCACTGGCGTTGAGCGGAGAGGGTGGCCTTCAACATGTGCGACTGAAACGGAACGATATCTCGAGATTGAGCAACAGATTTTCCACAAGTTAATGGAAGTATTCCGTCTGAATCTTTCAAATTAGGAACTCCCAAAAAAATACAACAAATACAGATTGACTTAAATCAAACAAATAAGTGGCTTATTGTTTTTGAAACAGATTGCCATGTTGCTGAAAGGAACAACATAAAAAAAAAAGTTTCACAGGGGTCAACTCCGAATAGCGGTGGGACTGCCTACTGAACAGACACTGCCCACTCAACAGACACTTGTTCATCATAGGTGTCAGCGACAGCCCCCTATGTAGAGTTTGCATGGCGGAGGACGAAACAGCCGCCCACGTGTTCCTGAAGTGCCCGGTGGTAGCGGAAGAACGACTGCAGTTTCTTGGGAACGTGGGAACTGCCCATGGAGTGTGGAAGCGACCAAGAAGAGTGCTCCACTTCATGAAAGAGCTCGGATTGCTGGAGTAGCACTACCCAGCCATCCGAGGACCGCCTTGAGGTCTTAGTGCGGAGAATGGCCCACACGCCTTAGTAAGAGGCATGGCAGTAAACAAACAAACAAACAATGGAGGCCATACTTGTACTAGCAACCCATGGGGGTGAAACACCAAAACAACCTAAAAAGATAGACGGGAGTGGATGGATGAGAAGAGCTGAAGAGTGCGTGTGGTGGTGCGTCTAGGGCAGTGGTGCCCATACTTTATTCTATGAAGATCTACCTACAAATAATTAAAGGTTGCGAGATCGACACTTGTACCAAAAGTTTTCGTTGTTCAATAATGTATAGTAATGTTTGTTCTTTAAACTTATTATAATAATGATGCAAAGTCAAGTATGGGTACTATTTATTTTTGTTATTTTACGATAAATAAATCGTACGTACTTACGTATTGTTTCTAAATTACAATTAAAATAATTGTATAAATGAAACTTCTTTGGGTGTAATTTATTCTTTTAATTAATAAAATTGAGCCAATCTTGCTGAAATTGAGAGCTATGTTCATTACATACTTTATATTTGTTATGATTGCTTTCCTTGCGAAGGCAACACTGCCCGGAAAATGTTAAGTCACTTATGAATTCTTAGATGTTTCTACGCGTCACATCTTGTTCTACATATTTTCAGCGATCGACCTAAAAGGCTCTTGGGATCGACGGGTCGATCGCGATCGACCGTTTGGGCACCACTGGTCTAGCGAGATGTCTATGTACAGCATTAGACCGATACGGGCTGGTGATGATTGTGTATAACTAATACGAGTGGATTTAGATTCATCAGCCAAGGCTACCTGTCTCAAATAAATACTGTAAAAGCACACAGAGTGTAATAGAATAGAATAGAAACTCTTTATTGCACACAATGGAAAGAAGAACAGTACACGACTAGAAATGAAAAAATACAGAATTCCGGACGTGCAAAGGCGGACTTATCACTGCAAGTGATTTCTTCCAGTCAACCTTTGTAAATGGCACTATTTTTTTATTATTATTATTATAGCCTAATGCGCTTCGTTTATAATTTTTTTAATTTTGTAATTTAAAACGCTACAGCGCACCCTATGCTGGGCTTCGGCCTCTCGCGCTCGCGAGGTGCGGTCTACTCTCCCTGGCTGACCAGGCCTGTCTGGGAAAGGTTTCTGTCAATATGTGGCACTATACTTGAACGCTAAAGTGAAAGTTGTCGTAACTTTGTTCCAGAGTCTATTTATAAAGATGCGTGTTGAAGCCGCAGCAGACTTGGGAATGTGCCAGTTATGATCACTAATACGTTTTTAAAAACACATCTTCTTGTCTACTCACGCATGTTTGCAATAAACAGGAAAACAAATTCACAACAAAGACGTCTGTGAGACATTTGCAAATCAATCAATCGGATACCAGATTGTTTAAACACTAGAAGAGCGGTACATCCTGACACGCCGAGAAGCGCAGATGGGTCAATTTTGTGCCAAATTTTTATTTGCTACAGTAATATGAATGTTTACAAATAAAACTCGTAATTATAATAGTATTCTTTATTATAAATTACACATATTTTTTGTTAAAATAGAAATCAAAATCACAAATAATTCAAATTAAAAAGCCGCACCGCCTAAGCGGTGGGAGTGGGGAGGGGGATATGGTGCGCGAGTACCTACATATATTTACTTATTTTATTTGTTTTTATTTTATTTATTGGGCCAAAAACAAACAGACAAGAAAAGACAGAAAGATCCAAACAATAATTAAGTTTGCCTCCAGCATCGTTAGGCACCGATTACACATAAAGAAAAAGTGGCAAAAATGCATAAAAGGAATAAGAAATTAAAAAAACAAATGACCAATACTAATAAATAATGTTGGGCATTTATTTACCCCATACAGACTACTAGGTTTTGGCAATGTTCCAAATTTAATCCAAATGTTATTCACTTTATTGTTAAAATTACTTCCTACGTTCAACTGGGCTTTGATAGAGTGTATCTATGCTGATTTGTCACTCTGACACTAACTAGGTAAACTACCTGAGTCCTAGTTGACATAGGCATTAACTGGACCAGTCTTTTTTAATCAAACCTGACGTGGTTGGCTAGATCACCTACACGAGTGTTGTCGGCCAATCCTGCCCGTTTCAGAACTTTGGTCATGTCGGCTACATTATTCTTTATTCTTTATTCATCATTCGTATGGTAGTACACTACGCTTGAATTTGTCCCGTTTAGTTTTTACAATCCGGTTCGATGACACCCACAAAGAAGAGCCGGCAAGAAACTTCGCAGGATTCTTTTTTTAACGTCTTCAATTACAATACATTGTGACTAGCTACACAATAGACACCGCTTACAGTGTTAAGATACAGTTTGAGAGCTAGAATAACTATAATTTAAGCTTGATAATTCTGACCACATAAAATCAAAAGTAAAAGTATAAATAAAATCAGGTGTATAGAGCCTTTGTCAGAAATTGTTGATACATATCGTATCAAGTCATGTCAATTTATAAATATTCATACCACATTGTAGTACAATGTCAAAAAATAAATAAAAATAAATTAATTAATTAATTTGATACTTAATGTATCAATTAGTCAAATTAATATTTTAGTATGCGTGCTAAATAAACTTTATACTTAATATATCAATTAGTCTAAATAATATTTAACATGCGTCAGCAGTATAAATTAAGGTACAGGTTGTACCCTGTCAAAATTCAAAATTTTTATGCAGTCAGAATCTCAAGTGAACATGTTTGTAGCATTTTCAGTTTATACCAGTGATAATACGAGGTAGTACAAGTCTCAAAGACCAAGTAGTAATACATATAATGAAAAATATAAATCTGCGACATTATATTGATAGGGTTTTAAAATTGCCGCAGTTGACAAGAAGGCGTGCCATTTTTTAAATAATAGTTACAGTAATGTGGTGTTACCTGCATAGTGACCTCGTACTGCACGATGAGTGGTTTGTCCTTGAAGTGGAACGGCTTGTTAAGGAGTGCAGAGACGGCCGCGTGCTTGGCCTCCGTCGTGAGCACCAGACCCAGATCGTCCTTCAGGATCTTACGCGAGGGGCTCCGGATCTGCACAACATGCACGCACACCATGTAGCTTTGCTATACTACATACATTTTGCTATACTAGAGGGTTGATTATCGGTTGGATAAAAACATCTCTTCATTCTGAAATTAATCATCTAATGCACGCTGTTCCATTGAGGTACCAGCACAGTAGGCAGTGCTGCACTGGCAGTAGAGTGGCGCGACACAATGTGACCTAATATTGTTTGCATAGAACTGTATGAGCTAGGTCATTGTATGAGCGCCGTGCAGTTCCGCTTAGTGCAAACTCACGTTTACATTGATTCAACATGAATTTGCAAGACGACGGAAACGTCAAGGTGTCATCCATTCTATATCTTCATACACTTCCACACACATACACATACACTTACATGCACATACACTCCGTGCTCTATCATCAAACTAAATAATGTTGAAAACAATGTTCACCTCCCACTTGCCGTCGTACTTGGAGATGTCCTCGTCGACGCCCTGCTTCTTGGCCTCAGACTTGACCCACTTCTTGCGGAAGGCCTTCTCGTCGTCGAAGTGCTCCGAGAAGTAGACATGCTTCTGGTCCACCACCGGACTGTGGTAGTCCGGTAGTTCATCCTCGTACACCGTCTGCGACACAATCCATTATTTCATTAACACACTCACTGCGATGCTAAATTCTGCTTACTATCGTGTAGTGCTATAGGAGGTCTTTAAACCTTCAACGTAACATTTTACCCATGCGATTAGGGGCTGATCGACCTTTCACGGGGCCAGATACTTCAAATGAATTTTTTTCGGCTAAAATTTAAAAAATAGAAATCAGACTGAGATCATACTATTGCAAAAGGGTCATTCTGTGTTATTTTGCGCTGTCTTATACTGTCTTATTCTCGCACATTTTTAGGTACCCACTAGTGCTACGTGAAAATAGAAACCCAATCGTATATTTATCACTTTTATACGTGTAAAAATCTAGTAGTTACGAGTTCCGCACCAGAGCTGGACGAATGCATTTTCTCCCGCACAGCGCGCGAGTACACACAGGTGGTCCTTAGACCTCTTATCGCAGTGAGCGTGTTAATCTGATTTACTCTTATGTAGACGACTACAAGCCAACCGTGCGTGTAATAATTTAAGCAAAGACTTAAGGCGCTAGGGTCAGTGAAATAAAGATATATAGCATTGATCTAAATAAAAAAAACACAATTTTATAGCAAAATCCATATTGGGCCAGCCCCATCGCGTCAACCTCGGTACAGAAGAGAATGGCGGCAATGGATAAAAGTTTTTAACCTGTTTTGTTCCGAAGGTCTCGGGTGGAACCCCATGCTTTTAACGCTCGCTTCCGTTGGGCCCGTGCCAGACCCAATGGGCGGCATCGAAAGTATTAGTCTATTGCTATTACAGTGATTTTTTCTTATCAGAACGAGAGAGCACTTTAAATAGATGATTAAAAAGCTTTTCCATTAACATCCACACCTACAAACAATTCTGCACTCAAACAGAAAAAAATATATTCTGACGTCTTGTTATTCTTGACTGAAGGTTCCTTGGTTTTCTTTATTTAGGCAGCATTCTTCACCTACACCTTATAAGATGTATATAGGGGAATTCAAAATTTTAGGTTAGGTGAGTATTCACTGTGTTTTTTTTTTATTCTTGTAAAATATTTATGCAGCAATAAATCATTTTCTACCTAACTAATAAACAGGTAATGTTTTTGCAAAAAAAAATACTAAAACCTCAATTCGGAGCTCAGATTCTTAGGCCTCTGTCTTGCACCAGCTGATAAGATAAGGGGTAATGTCGATAGGAGGGACTAACCTCCACGTGCACGCCGTCGTCGTCGTCCTGAGCCGCGACCGGCCTCCACGCCACCGCGCACAGCGCCGCCGCAGCCACCACCGCTAGCGAGACCCTCATCTGTAACCGCCTACAAGTTACGTCCTGTAATGCGACCACGCCGGCACTGCCGCCGATGGCCGGTCGAACTAAGCCGCCGACGCAACGCTCTAGCTTCCTGCGTCAGCTAATTAGATTACACCTGATCTCCTGAATGATGTCAATACACGTAAAAATTAAGTCATAAAGTATCGGCCGGATGCGGTTAATTATCCGTACCCCAGTCCATTACGGCGCAACCACGTAGCGCTTCGCACCGGCTAAATATGAACGGTGATATAGCCCTTCCGATCACGGGACATCAGTCAAAAAACGCGGTAAAGGACTTACCGAAGCCTCGTGAATAAAATCCGACAACAGAGTTCACCGACTCCCACCAAATAATTCACATCAATTTCTTCACGTTACTTCCAGAAATTTCAGCCAATCATCAACAAACAGTTGTCACTGAGGCGTGCTGAATGAATGAACATGCCGAAGTTTTACGAATTGATTGACACCATAGACAACGCCGTTCACACGTATCCAGTCATTAAGCCGGGACTTCACGTGGCGGTAGGTATGCAAACATTTTAGTTTTATCTCCCTTTAATGACTTAGATAAAGCAAGACCAAACTAAAACGTTTGTCCAATATAACTATAACGCCTAGTGTTGTTAATTAATGCGAAAAAGCATTAATTTAATTCACTTGCGAATCTTACGCCCTTAACATGCTAACGTTAAATGCTAAATGCGAATGCGAAAAATATCGCTCGACAGTTCATGATGGAATGAACACACACAATGAATGTCTTATACACGGTGTTGCAACCCCAACCGTAAAACCCGAAAGGGGGTGATTCTTTACGTGAAATAGAACAACTTTTGTTGTACGACTTTTTAATTTGAAGAAAAAAAATTTTTTTCTTCATACATTTTGAGAATAGGCATTTAAAATTTGTATGGAAAAAATATTTTTTTTTGTTAAAAAAACTGTTTTCGCCACATAAGTTATTTAGTATCTATAGAATAACCCCCTTATGTCAGTTAGAAATATTACGGGGGCAACGGCAACACCGTGTAAATGAAGTGCGAATTCACTCAAGCGTGTGAATAAACCAAAACAAAAGTTCATGTGACAGATGGATAGATCTCACCGAGAACTGAAGTTTGAGTACCAACACGACGGGTCTAGCACCAGTGGTTCTCGAGTTATGACCAAAACAAAAGTTCATGTGACAGATGGATAGATCTCACCGAGACCTGAAGTTTGAGTAACAACACGATGGGTCTAAGACCAGTGGTTCTCGAGTTATGACCAACACAAAAGTTCATGTGACAGATGGATAGACCTCACCGAGACCTGAAGTTTGAGTACCAGCACGATGGGTATAGCACCAGTGGTTCTCGAGTTATGACCAAAACAAAATTTAATGTGACAGATGGATAGGTCTCACCGAGACCTGAAGTTTGAGTACCAACACGATGGGTCTGGCACCAGTGGTTCTCGAGTTATGACAAAAACAAAAGTGCATGTGACAGATGGATAGATCTCACCGAGACCTGAAGTTTGAGTACCAACACGATGGGTCTAGCACCAATGGTTCTGGAGATATGACCAAAACAAATGATCACGTGACAGATGGGTAGATCTCATCGAGACGTTCAGTTTGAGTACCAACACGATGGGTCTAAGTCCAGTGGTTCTCGAGATATGACCAAAACAAATTATCACGTGACAGATGGGTAGATCTCACCGAGACGTTCAGTTTGAGTACCAACACGATGGGTCTAAGTCCAGTGGTTCTGTAGATATGACCAAAACTAATGATCACGTGACAGATGATAATTCCGATCCCTCACTCGCATGATCGCATCGCATTTCGCGTTTAGATGCTAGCTAGCAGCGGAGCGCAGGCGCTATATAGCATTTAGCATTTAGCAGTACCACAGATAAATAGCACATACTTTATTGCTTTGTGCGTTCCAAAACAAACGAACCAACAAAGTGTTACGAACGAAACAGCAATGCTAACTAAAATGAAATGTGATTATTGCTTAGCATTTAGCATTTAGCATTTATTCATCAGGGCGCTTAGCAGTGCTAAATGCTAACGGGGTATTCATTATGAATTAATTTTGTTAATGCTAAGCATAACAAGACTAATAACGCCATGTGAAATACGAGGTTTACACTCAGCCCAATTGGGCAGGGAAATGGGCAGCGCGAGAATGTAAACACGGCCCTCGCGCTTTGCCCTACGCTCCCTCAATTTGTCGGTTTTTTCGTGCGGAAGTAAAAGATCTGGCTGCGCGAGCGCGAGTGAGGCTAAGCGTATGCTGGCGCGCAGGCGGCACAGGCACAGACAACGCAGACATCGTAGCTACAGATGTTGCGTGAGGCAGGTGATGCAGACGCAGCACTCTGCGTATGCTGCGGCAGCGTGTTTTCGTCTGTTGATGTAGCAAGTGGCAAGAAATACAAGAAAACAACACGAAGCTGCGTCGCCTGCGCGCAGAAACTGTACACTGAGTACAACTCGACGCAGAGTGTTTGTTTACATTCAGCCCTCTCATTCAGTTCCCCTGATCGTCGAGCGAGATGTGTCTTGTGTGCGATGAGAATTGCTAACATCCACCATCTCCTATGGCAACGGTGCCTTTATTCTTCAGCGGCGCTGGGCACTTTTTGTATGGGGGAAAAATGTATAATTCGCGAAACCGTCGCGGTGTCGCGTCAGCGTCATTTTTAAAAGGAAACCTTAAATCATTGCATTAAGGGTTAAGTTAGAGTAACACGGTATCTGCCGGCATTCATTCCCGGAGTGCAACTGTTAAGTAGGGTTCGGTAACACGTTATGTCTGTCCATTCTACTAAGTTCTGCAAAATGAATGAAGGGTTCCGTGACAAATGCATGTCTGTCCGTTCTACTAAATTTAACATTAATTTTTTTTATTAATTTTTTTTTCATTATATTTTTTTTAATATATTTGTTTTTATTTTTCTTTTATAATATTTTTTTTATTTTTTTTATTCAATATTTTTTTTTATGAATTTTTTTTTTTTAATCCTTTATAAATAAACTTAAAACTAAATTTTTTTTTTTAAGCAATGTTACGGTGTTGTTTTCACTTCTACCGGCACTCCCGGAGTGCACCTGAGGATTTTTTTATTCAATGTCTTTTCAAAACACTTATATAATTATATAATCTGAGCAGACATAGCGCTATCGCCGCAACAAATTCTACGTTCGCCATTGCTGCGAGTTGAAACGGAAGTATGAATGAAGGCTGAGTGTGAACACTCGCTCACGTCGATGCTGCCGCAGAAGTATTTTGGGGGAATAATTGCAGCAGCGGCAGGAGCAGTGTGGCATGTACTGAGTGTAAACCTCGCACATAAGTCAAATTATTCAATAAAAGTTCTGGAGAACCAGTGATGAATAGGGTTGGCGAGAGAGCACTTTGAAGTCGCGATCCTTTAGTGCACTCATTGCATCATCTGATTTCTGAATGGGTGCGTTGTCTTGCAGAAAAAGGTCACCGCGACTGAAAAGTCCACGTCTTTTCTCTAGGATGGCAATTTTATGAGTAGATCAGCGCCCGTATAATAATTTTATAATAATTTAGGCCAAAGACCAAAAATATAATAATGTTTTGAACACGTAAGCACACGGGGAACGATCATCGAATTTATTAAGCCAAACCAACCCAGCGGTAATAGTTCGCCTACAACCTAGCGAGATTTTGACGTGATGACGTCACGTCTTATAAATTGAAGCACACACGAAAAGGTGTCACGTTCCATCTGAACCTGTGTGCGCAAGCGAGAGCGCGTAACAAGCGATAGAGAGGCATGTAAGGAGAGTAGGAAATACAAAATATATTTGTCCGTCTTTTGCGAGCCTTGAACCCGCGGTCCCTGCCACCAATATATTGTGACCGACCAGACGTCTTAAACCACCCGGCTAATCGGTCATGTACTAATGAAGCCAATTCGGTCACCAGTTGGTGAGATTCGCAGTTAGGTAGGTGATGCAACGTTGTAGTAGGCGCTTTGATATGTAGATGGCGTACTAGTGAAGCGAATTGTAGGTGAGATTCGCAGTTAGGTAGGTGTTGCTTGTAGTATGCGCTTTGGTATGTAATTGTAGATGGCGTAAATTGAAAGTTTATATTGATAATTAATCTTTATTTCACATTTTTATCATGTACTTAAATTAATTTTACATATTTTATATCCTACAAAAACTTATAAAAATACACAAAATTAATAAAATAAATAAAAACGGTAAATATCCGCCGGCGGCGGGAGGCAGGCCTCCAAGCACGCCGGTGGATGCAGGCCGTGGCTACGGAGCTCTCCGGGACGACGTGAGACAAGCTACGAGCGATAGGTGGTGGTACTAGACACGTAGGCCACCACCACCCCCATCCTGGAGAGCTCCATATCCATCGGACTGCGGGGCGACGTCACACAGCTGTTCTATCTTTGTTGGCCCTCTTGCGTGCGTCGCTGTTGCGCTGCACCGGTAGCGGAGGCTGCAAGCGGGACACAGGGCCGCGATAGCCCCAAGCTAACCGGTGGCGGCGGACTTCGTCCCGTCGTAGCTGGTGTGGCGGGGCGTGTCCCTGGCACGTCATCCTCACCGGCAGACGCGGGCGATGGATCAGCGAACCGTGGTGGATTGGGTGCGCTGGTAGCGAAAGAAGCAGCAGGTCTTGTCACTGGATCCGGCCACACCGCGAGGAGGGCGAGGCGTGTTGACTGGAACGCGCGACGTCACTTGTCCCTCCTCTGACACAGCGGGGTGGTGAGGCGCTGAGGCGGTGTCGCCGGTAATCCACTGCCGAGGCTGTCGGGTAACCGGTTTTATAAAATTTTAATTTTTTCAAATTTTCAGAATTTTTTTTTACCCCTGTCAGTCTGACAGCTTTTCTTCTTAATATTATTAGTTTTTAAATTAAGTACTCACATTTGCGATTTAACAATCTAAGCACGATAACAAACTTCTAAGCACGATAAAGTATTATAAACTGATTTTGTATCTGACTTCGCACTTTATATACTTTATGACGTCATCACGTAAAACTATCGTCCGTAAACCGACTTTATGTTACATGGAATTATCTTTGTTTATGTATTTCATATTGATGAGAAGTTTTCGTCAATGCATACCAGTATATGGCACCGGTAAAGAAGAAAGAGTCGAAAGGGGGATGTTCGCCAGTGTGCACTAGAAGCATGTGAACGAGCACTTATTCTCTATGGTAAATGAGAAGGCAATGTCAGTGTCTTGGCTTGGAATTGGCTTTTTCGCTATAATCAGCTGTGATGTTTTGGAGGTTAAAAAAAAAACCAGGGTTAATGCGACGCACACGCATCTTCTATATATTAACCCTAACCTAATGTTGAGGCGGTGTGCATGTCATTTTTTAACCCCCGACGAAAAAAACGGAGGGGTGTTATAAGTTTGACGTGTGTGTGTGTGTGTGTGTGTGTGTGTGTGTCTGTCTGTGGCATCGTAGCTCCCAAACGGACGGACCGATTTGGATGCGGTTTTTTTTATTAGGAAGCTTGTTTAATCGGGATGGTTCTTAGCTATGTTTGTAATCAAGTAATCAAGTAATTAAGTAATAAAAAAATTAATTATGTTAAAAAGTGGACCGATTTTCATGCGGTTTTTTTAAAAAAGCTTTAAATAAAAGTTAAATTACAAATTTAAAAAACCCCCGACCCTTAAAAAGTCAAAAATAATTTTCGTTTACTCACTTAAAGGAGTCGGGGGACCGCTAAGTAAATAAAATATAATAACTCCGAGCTGCGCGGGAATTTACTTAGCGGTCTACCGACTCCTTTAAGTGAGTAAACGAAAATTATTTTTGACTTTTTATGTTACGTTTCGTTTCTGCCACTTCGCGTTTACAATCAGCTGATTATAGCGCAAGAGTCAATTTTGTTCTTTCATGTGCTGCTTCGGGCAATCAGATGCTGGCTGGTTGGCTGTGGCTGACATCTGACATTTTCATTTTCAGTCTATTAATTTACTCTTTGTTTTCAGCAAAGAGGATATAACCGGTTTTCAGTGCAAAAAATCCAAAGAGCAAGAAGTGCGTGCATTATTATTATTATAAAGAACAGAAGAACACAAGATTTTACAAGATCTTACTTATCTCAGTAATCTGGGAAGAAGATATCCTTGCTCCTTGCCGTGGGTCCTTGGTCTTGACAAAAAACATATTTTATTGACTATAATAGTAATCTGTGATATTGTATATTTACTCCTTGTTTACTCCTCAATCAGTTCTATCACTCTCGCGTTCGCGGCAAAAAAAAAAGCCCAGGCAGGTGTCCAAAACTGAAAACTGCTAAAACTGTGTGATTGAGTGGCACCTAGGAATATATATCAGTAATCATTGAGTGGCACGGCACAGGTATCGTCTGTTGTATCGTATCATGAGCATGACACTCCGGTTGAATGTATTCACATTGAATTGCTGGTAAGCTAAGAGTGTTATATATAATATGTGTTTTCTTGTTGTGCTATATTATAGTACTTTTTCATGGCCCGTGCAGGCCCAACGAAACGCAACAGGTTAAATAATTAAATGTGAGACTAATGCTAATTTGTTACCAAGCATGCAGTCCTCTAGGGTCTCACAACCGTCTGGATCGCACCTATTTCGATAAATATGTTTATTACATTTGCAGGGGGATTCCATTTGTTTCGAAGGATCGCAAGAAGCGGATGCAAGCGATAGCTCAATACCTTGCCGAAGGAAAACACAACATCGTTTGCCTGCAGGAGATATGGAGTGAAAATGATTTTGTCTTCATCAGGGATGAAATAAAAGATGTTTTACCATATTCACACTATTTTTATAGGTTGGTTACTTTATTATGGCAATAAGAAAATATTTTCTATCTATACCTTTGTAGGTACATTCTCACAGGTAATACTGCCAATGTCAAATATTCCCACGTATTAAAGTTTGACAAAGGCTCTTTACACCTGCCTAATACACTTAATTAATAAGTTTTTGTAGTCAGAACTCTCAGCAATCTTGCTCTCAAGCTGTGTTTTCGATAGACTGTAAGCGATGTTATTACATTATGTGGCTAGTCACTAAAATACTTGTAATAATATGTATGAAAAAAAAAAATACCCTGCGAAGTTCTAAGTCAGTTTCCATAAAAAAAAGGCATGTCAGCCAGCCACACCTTAGTGAAGTAGGTGTCGTCTCAGTGCTTCCGTCTGCCGGCTACACTGAACGGGGCGGAAAACACAAACTATTTAAATAACCATTTCAATCGACATTCATTCATTCTTAGTTAGATATTGTTTTTAATTTATTTGCAGCGGAGTGTTGGGATCGGGGCTATGCGTTTTCTCCAAGTGGTTGATAGAGGACGTGTTCTTCCACCAATGGTCTCTGAATGGCTACATTCACAAGATCCACCACGGCGACTGGTTCGGAGGGAAGGGGGTCGGCTTGTGCCGTCTCCGGTGTCACCACTGGTCCGTCAATGTTTATTGCACACATGTACGTACGCTTTCATCATTATTCTTATTATGCTGTAACACTTTGATAACAATAAAACTCTGGAACGCTCTCCCTGCCCACATATTTTCCCCCAAGTACAGTCTCGGGGCCTTCAAGAGAGGCGTGAATAGGCACCTGTCAGGCCGGCAGGGTATAAGCAGCCCCAGCATGCGACCGATTGTCCATGGGCTTCGCTAGGCACTTAGCTAGGTTCGGCGCGGCATGTTGCGCTTACTAAAAAAAAATATTCTACTGACAATTATTGTGTGCAATGAGTAATTCCACAAAGTTTATTTTCTTTCCTTTTGTGTGTGGGTTCAATGTCTCTACTTCAGTAGATTTAGTGCACACCCGATTTAACCCTTTCGGCGCCAGTCGCACCTATTTGTGTGCACCTATAGTCATTTTGTGAGGCCAGGCGCACACATATGTGATTTCGAAAAGTGCTTTCAAAAATAGGTTTAATTGTAGTAGTACGGTGGAAGTTTCGTAAAGCCTTGGCCTGGGCACATGACTGGGCCCTAGCAGTCCCGGCGACGAAAGGGTTAAATACTGACGACAATTGACCACTTACAGTACTTGTAGAAGTCATTTTTAAAGTTTATTTATTTATTTATTTTAGACAGGCAGCCTAGGCTGATACGTCTAAATCCAGTTAACATTTGTTGTTTGACGTCATTATCTTAGATTTTTTTATTATTATCGTTCTTGAGCACTCTTTTTGAGATTATGTTTTATTTGTTAGATATTTATCTAGTCTATTTTTTAATTGGTTGGTACTAAGCGTGCTTATTACTTCCTCTGGAAGTTGGTTCCAGTCGTCCACCACTCTGTTTGTTATGAAATGTTTGCGAGTATTGCTGTTAAAGTTGTTCGACTTAGTTTCATGCTGTGGCCTCAAAGATGAACGTTTTGGTTCCATGTGAACATTTGGATCAGCTCAGGGCAATCGTGTTGGATTACAATGATTGTTGAAAAGCAATGTGTGTGAACTGACAGTTGCACGCGGAATACCACTCGGACGATATATACCTAGCGCACCGGGCGCTGCAGGCTTACTCCACCGCGGAGTTCGTGAAGCTGACCGCGCCCGCCGCGCAGCTCAGCCTGCTAGCCGGCGACCTCAACACGGAGCCCGGCAACCTCTCCTATCGGTACTCATACACATTCCGTTTACACATGCAGCCTAGACTAGGCATTTTCAACATTTTTTAACACTTCATCAATATGTTTCAATTTCTTTGTGCCTCATCTGAGTTATAATAGGAACATATTTTATGAACTTAAAAAGAAAGATAGAAAATTTGTTTATTTATCTCCATTAAAGTAAAAAAAGTAATAAGGACCTCAAATTAACAGGAGGGGTTCCCCCCACTCCTCCACTCCCCTGTCCCCTGAACCAGATTTCTATCAATGCTTCGCTTTAGTTATGCCGGATACACTGAACTGAACAGAAAACACGAACGTGTCTTTCAATGTGCCTACATTTCACTGTTGTCAGAGAAATAGTGTAAATAGCGGTCTGTAATTTAAAATGAAATTTTCAGGTTAATAACGCAGATCCCGTCTCTCATCGATCCGTTGGAGACTGACAGCACTGCGTCGAGCGACGCGTCGCCCAGGGCGAGCGGGACAAGCGACAACTGCAACAACAGCTACGCCAACGCGGCCGAGGTCAAGAAGCTCCCGGGCGGCAAGAGGATAGACCATATTCTCTACCGGACCGCACCGGGACTGAAGGTTATTTTTTATTGTTATCTTACTCTAAAATATGTATGCAAAATATTTTTAATAGAACAACCATTTTTAACAATAAGTGTGATCAAGCGCCTCAAGAGAAAAACACCACTAAACCTCCTGATGGATACATGTACATACATGCACAGAAAACAAATTATCTAATTGTCCTGTACAAAAAAACAGATTATAATGTAAAATCAAAGTATGGTTGGTATGGTATGGTAAAAAAATTCATTTCCAATAAAAAAGAACACATGTTTTTTTTATACACATTTTATATATTTCGGCGAATGCCGTCTTCAGTAATTATGTATTATGATATGAATAAAATATTGTTTATTTACAAAAGTTTGTCATGGTAACAATGTCATTGGTTAATGACACTGTTACCATGACATGACAAACACAGATCACACAATCCTCGCAAACCGCCCTTGGCACAACACCCTGTCGCTCCGTTCGCTGCAAAACGTGTCCCATCATAAACTCATCCCAAATAATCAAACCTGTAAATTCTGAAATGTCATATAATTCACAACCTTTCACAACCTGCAAATCCAGCTCCTGCATATACTTGATAGAGTGCCGACTGTGTAATTCATATTATATTGGAATGACCAACACTCCACTTCACATAAGGATGAACCACCATAGACACACGGTAGATTCAATCATAAACTCTCCTTTGCCAATCCCAATCCATGCAAAAACACATCAACTATCCTTCAACAACTGCTATACGGTACGCATAATCAGATCTTTTACGCCTCCACTAAGACAAATCGACCTTCGCACATGGGAAGCAGCATATATTTGGAAGCTGGGAGCCTACCACTCCCCTGGTCTCAACGCTCAACACTAAGGTTACAAACGTCAATTTTTTTTTAATTTTTTTTTTTTTTTTTTTTTTTTTTAATCTATAGATCTGTGTTTGTCATGTCATGGTAACAGTGTCATTAACCAATGACATTGTTACCATGACAAACTTTTGTAAATAAACAATATTTTATTCATATCATAATACATAATTACTGAAGACGGCATTCGCCGAAATATATAAAATGTGTATAAAAAAAACATGTGTTCTTTTTCAATAAATAATAGAAGCACTAAAAAGTGATATGTATATTTTCTTATAATATAAAAATAAAATAAATTCATTATTTCCAATAAAAAGAACTCCTAATGTAAAGCATGACCAGGAATATATGAGGGGCCGCCATATTGCGGAATTTCGTTGGAACTAATTTCTTACAGTGGCCACAATTATGTTTTATGCTTGATAATCTGTTGTCTATGTCAAAATTGCTCCTGAACTGACATTTAGGTGAAACGTTATGTCATTGTAGTGAGATTGCTGTAATGTACAATTAGGTAATTATTTTTTGTTCTATCAAGGTGTATCTCAAGCATCTATTTACAGAATAGTAAAAAAAAGAGGGACGTAAATATTATTCGTTCTGAACAAAAAACACTTTTTGACTTTACAGAAATACGAAACGTTCGAATAAAAATAGCTTAGGTTAAGTTTTTCTGAACTAGAATTTTTATTAAAAAGTCTAGTGTTTCAGCAAGGTTGATTAATAATTTTTTTAATAATTTGTACACTTTGCTTCAGGACATATCTGCAGATACATGGAAAAAATGTTGTGAACATGTAAATGTTAAGGCTAGTTCTTATTACATTGACATCAAAATATATATAAAAGATGCATTAAATTAAAATACATTTTGTATATCTTATTGTGTATTTCAGTGCAAAAGTACATTTTGAATAAAAACATCGGCCAATTCAATATGTGCGTACTATACTAAATGTTGCTATATAAATCTAAAAGGTGGCTCCATTTTGGCAGCTCTCATATATTCCTGGTCAGGCTTTACCAACAATTCAGCGCAGCATTATAATTACCATTGCCAGCCTTATAAAGGATTTAAATCGCTAGAAATTCAGATAATTAGTCATAAACAATCATATTAGCCAGACCATTAAAGTTTAAATTATTGTGTTTTCCATCCAGTTCAGTGTAGCCGGCACGACCAAAGGGAAGCACTGACGTGGCACCAAGTTCACCCGGTGTCATGGGCTGACATCACAGATGTTGTAGGTGATGTAGCTAACCGTGTCAGTTTACATAAAAAAAAAATTGGTTGTCTGTAAAGTCGATTTACGGACTTTGTTTACGGACGATAGTTTTACGTGAAGACGTGGAATAATCGTAGTACATAGAGCAAAGATCAGTTATATTATAATTATATTTCCAGTAGAAAGATTATTCATCTTGTGACTGGCCATCAATAAACTTCTGTTGTCTGATCTTGACAGTTTTACTTCTTAAGACGTTTCCATGGTAACTTTGACTATACCGATTGTGCCTCTCTATCGCTTGTTACGCGCTCTCGCTTGCACACACAGGCTCAGATGGAACGTGACACTTTTTCGTGTGTGCAGCCGGTCTTCATCAATTTATAAGACGTGACGTCATCACGTCAAATAAAAAACAATTAGTTCCAAATCGTTAACACGATTGTGATTAAATCTCCATCTGCAATGGCCCCAAGTTATGAATGTAATGGAGAGATGAGATTAGCAGCCTATTCATAATTCCAGGTGGAGCCCTTACACTTCGTAAACCCACTGCCGGACAGGGTTCCTGGTCAAGCGTTCTCGTACTCCGACCACAACGCTGTGTCATTCCAGTTGCAGTTGTCGGAATCCCCAGAACAGTATAAAGATGCGGTCAGAGACCGCGAGGACCTGTCGAAGACACTGAACGAAGCGGTGGAAGTGTGCAAGGAAGCGAAACAAGTATTGAACTACTCTCGAAGGACTTATCTCCTGTGTGGGGCGAGTTTATTTTTGCTTCTATTGAGCACAGTGGGGGTGTGGCGACACTCGATGCTGCAGGACTTGGTGAGGATCGCTGTGACGGGGTTGTGCTTCTACTGCTTCATCATGGGAAGTATATGGAACAGGATCGAGATGAACAGTGTGAAGGCGGGAGGAACGGCTATGGAGAATCTGTTGTCTCTGTATTGTTCCAAGCGCAAAGAGGAGCTGGGCTATTGATGTGAAAATAAACCAGTGAACTGGTGAGTGAGAGGATCATAAATATCAATGTAGGGAAGAAAAATGTGAATAGCGCTCAAATATTGCCAAATTGTATATTCTCGAGATAGTTACTCATATATAAGGTGCTTCGTTATTTATGTCAAAAATTTCGGGAGGGTTACATACGCACTCAAATAAACACTTTACATAAGAAAAAAGACGTTTATAGGAGCATTTTTTCTCCTAACAAAAAAATTTAATCAAATAAGTAGATGTAAAAACCAATCATAGTGACCTTGTGACTTACAACAAACAGCTGTTCTGCGTTTGAACATAGTACGGCCATTCACCCCGTACAATGCAAGTTACCTATTGTTACACACAGGTTAATGTTTAGGTAGCAAACATGTTTTGTTAAATTTCTCGAAAATTAATGCTAAAAACATATATTTTTTTTTGCGTAACATGTTTATTTGAGTGTATATGTAACCCTCCCGAAATTTTTGACATAAATAACGAAGCACCTTATATACAAGGTGATGTACACGCATATACAACATCAACATTCCGAGCTTAATGCATTTAATGTTTAAGAGATCTGCATTTTACTGTAATCTCGTAATGTAATCAAATACACATTAGTATTGTTTATTTTAAGTAAAAAGTTTAAATTTGTTTAAGTTATAGTGTTGGATTATGGTAATACTTTATTAAACAAACATCATTATATCTTTGGTTTTCTAAGTGTGCATAAATTTTCTTTTGTGTTTGTAATTTATTTTATAGAAATACTTTGTGCTCTGCGTTTATTGCAATATTGATGATGTGCTCAATAAATATAATTATTTCCATAAAAAACCTCTTGTTTTTTATCAATGCAATATTTTTTTTTATTCGCCTTTTTCATATAAGGTCTTTCAAAATTAGTTCAGAGTACGCTAAGGGGGGGTTCTGTATCGGAAATAGATCACTTTTGAAAAA
Organism: Nematopogon swammerdamellus; assembly: GCA_946902875.1. NCBI lineage: Eukaryota > Metazoa > Arthropoda > Insecta > Lepidoptera > Adelidae > Nematopogon > Nematopogon swammerdamellus. The sequence continues at coordinate 27,328,322 of OX336337.1, read as the reverse complement.
CAAAGAATTTATTTTTATAAAAAAATTTTTTAATATAAAAAAAATGTTAAAAAATTTTTTCTTAATCGTTTCAGTTTCATGCTAGGAACAAAAAAGTCTTCCAACACATAGATCTCTTTCTTTCAGAAATTGTGAAAAACCACAATTTTAGTTTTATTAGCATGGAATAGAAAGAATTTGATTTTTTTTACCAACTTACACGTGTTACATCATAATGGTAATGAAGACTTTTTTGTTACTGTTATGAAACTGAATCGATTAGGCTATAAAAATCAACCACCAATTTTTTTATTTAAATACATAAAAAAAAATATTTTACATAAAAAAAAAGCCCAAGGTCCAAAAAATTTTATATAGGTTTTACTCCCTATATGATACAGAACACCCCCTTAGCGTACTATGAACTAATTTTGAAAGACCTTATATATGTATATTTGTGGTGAGTCGTAGACTCCGATGATCCCAAAGTGGTCGCTTAAAAATAATATAAAACTAGCCAAGTGCGAGTTGGGCTCGCGCACTGAGGGTTCCGTACCATCACGTAATTGGCGGGTATTTATTATTTTGTTGTTTAGAGTATTTATTAAAGTTATTTAGAGTATGCACTATAATCACACCAATGTGTGTATTACCATTTTATTGATAAAGCAAAAACAAAATATATGTTGGAAAAAATGTTTCTTGTATGGGGTATAATATTTTTTACTTTAGTTTTTTTTATGAATATTTGATAGAATATCCGCGTAACACATATTATGTAATGGGTTACAATTTCAACTGTCGTTCAAAAGATACAGTCCTCGGACAGATGGCGTAGGCTTAGTAATCGGCTTCCGTACGAATACGGAAACATAAAAAAATTGGATCTGTTTCTCAAATGTTGGTCAATCTAATTTAAAAATAAATTTGGACAAATTCAACAGTAGTATACTACCATGCGAATTATGAATAAAGAATCACTGGTTCCTTATTGCTATATAGAAAAGTCGAAGTGAAAAGATAAAATATTGCATTTTATTGAATTATCTGTTAATGTTTAGTAACATTAATGAACCTTACAACTGCTAGCACAAATATAAAACAACAAAAAAAAGTTTTACATAAAATGATATAAACCATTTAAGTACAAAATATATGTTTGCCAAGTCAATATTATTGCAACATAAATAAATAACACAATATAACACAGGAATGTGCTTAACTTCTTGGCTTCCGGAATGGCCGGCCGGTCCCCAAACCGCTTAAATCCACTGAGTTGGCCAGTCAGCCCCAAAAGAAACAAAAAAAAAATTATCGAAAAATATAGCTAATTAATTGCAGTTTCTATGAATTTTTCTTATTATAAAGAGTGATAATGCTGGGCTGTACGGATGACCTTGCCTTTCCTATAGAACACACTTTAAAAATATTCCCAAGTCCTGAGAAAACAATTATTGTGACGGCTGTAAATTTTTTTTATACCTACGTCATTTCTGGCAGGATGATAAACAACGTTATTTAAAATGCATTGTTTAAATATTTAAATTCATGATCTACACGTCGATATATGATTCACACAAGGTAATTCCGCAATTTTAGGTTAGAAAAATTCGGAAAGAAATTTTGGGCTTGTTTTGATTTTCCTGCAGTTCAAAAAATCCGTCTGTGCTTCTAAATAAGTGAATCCTCACTACCGCTACCGCGATACCGTTTTGCGGGGAACTTCATTAGCTGTCAAGAGATCTGACTACATTATTTTACGAAAGATTGAGTTGAGTGTGCGTGCTTGGGGCGTTCCAAAATATCGCGCGGCGAAAATAGCTTGGAAGCCAAGGGGGTGTAACCATATTAAATATTTGGGAAGCCAAGAGATTAATTAACTACATACGACCACGGGTCCATTGTATTAAAATCTATCCCCTACATAATTTTGTATAACTATGTACATAATATGTATGCTTCTAATTTTGTTAATTATCACATTTAAATATTCATAAAAATATATATTTCTCAGCACTACTGTACACACGAAACGTCTTAGAGCTTTAGCAAACCACTAATCTTACCAAGTTCTAAAACTATTTTATAGAACATTTATAGTTATATAAGGTCTTTCAAAATTTGTTCAGAGTACGCTAAGGGGGGGTTCTGTATCGGAAATAGATCACTTTTGAAGAACTAAGAATAGTACTTTTTACAAAAAAAAATTTGTTAAATTTAAAAGGTAAAAAAAAATTTTTTAGTAATCGTTTCAATTTCATGCCAGGAACAAAAAAGTCTTCCATCACATAGATCTTTCTTTCAGAAATTGTGAAAAACCACAATTTTAGTTTTATTAGTATGGAATAGAAAGAATTTGGTTTTTTTTTTACCCACTTACGCGTGTTAGATCATAATGGTGATGAAGACTTTTTTGTTACTGTTATGAAACTGAATCGATTAGGCTATAAAAATCAACCACCTATTTTTTTATTTAAATATCCCTAAAAATATTTTACATTAAAAAAAAGTCAAAGGTCCAAAACATTTTATGTAGGTTTTACTCCCTATATGATACAGAACCCCCCCTTAGCGTACTCTGAACTAATTTAGAAAGACCTTATATATTACTGTACCTACCTATATCTCACTTCATGACCAAGTTTTATTATTTTATGGATCATGTATAGCTGTTATACTATATTAATGTATATCTCACTTCATGTTATAATATAATATACGAGTAATGAAACTCTGCCAATGACACCATTCCTCGCCAAACCACGCTCAGAAATGCGCCATGCTCCAATTAATTTAGACCCAACACATATATTTATTTCATTTATCAATGTTGCTCCCACACAGGCCTTATTTTTGCATCATACCAATATTTGAATTAATATTTTATAAACTTCCATGTTAATACTGAATGCTGAACAAAATTTCAACATGCAAATTGGTTCAAATCCAAGTCCTGTTTGGGCGGTAATTTAAAATTACTCTATATACACTTTACCTAGCTTCATACTTCTTTTTGGAAACATACATATACAGAGAAAATAGTAGTAGAGAGTAGCTGCCTCTAATTTATAGCAACACATGTGCCACCAGTGCGGGGAGGGAGGGGCGGGGGTGCTTTGTAGTCCTCTCGGCCGCCTCCGGTCTCACATGCGCTGGGACGCGACCGATGCAATGATATGCCCAGTTCGTTGACGCATGCCCCCAATTGGTAGCGACGTACCCAGTGTGCTTCGACCGACTCCACTCTGTCTACCTTCTCCGTGCATAGTTACATTCTCACTCAGTCTCGATTGTAACAATTGGGAACTGCTACAACGGATATACCATTCAGCTGGAGACTAGACTTACAGAGAGAATTAGTCACTCCAACTTTATCTAAAATCCTTCAAATGCCAAATCTCAACACTTGACATCATCACTTTGTTCTATCCTTTGTTCTGATTCGTTCTCAAGCAAGGGTTCAGTTTCTGGGTTGACAGTGGTGTCGATAGTTCCATAGTTGGTGGCCGTCCTGAGAACGTCTGGAGTGTCGAAATCCGGTGCGTTTATTGACACGTTGGGAGCAGAACTGGAGGGAACCGGTTCGTTCACGAGACGCGAATTTTCATCGTAGCCTCTCGCCATGTGGTACATGGACTTTCCACGTAGTCTTCTGCTGAACGAGCTCCCTGCAAAAGATCAATAATTTATGAATCGATAAAGTAGTAAAGCAGTGCAGTGACGTTTTTGGTTGATAGGAAGATTGGTCATCGCAGAGTGCAAGTATGTATGTATTATACTTTTCTGCAGTGCATAAGGAGGGTTTATTGCAGAATGCTATTTCCTTCATTTCTTATACAAAGATCACTCAGTTCATTAGTGCAGACTTGAAATAAAAATGTCTGACCTCTTGTATGGCCTAATGCGACTATCATTAGGAATTACCAGTATTCAAAAGAATACAACGCAGGAGTATAGGAAGCTCAGATCATGTTCACGCAGACAGAGCAGGAGACTCACCGACGACTCCGAGATGTTCGGAGATGTCGCGCTTGACGTCCGACACATCCCACATGGCGAGGAATGAGCCGAGGCAGGAGGGCGACGGGTTCAGGGGAGAGACGTAAGGCTTGTACGAGAAGCTGTAGTGGTGCGCCACCGCCGCCAGGAACATCTCTATGCAGATCAGGAAATCCTACAACATAAAGCTATGGTTATACACGCATAACGTTACCCCGCTCATCACCTTCCTACCACGGCAGCGTAGAGATGTGATGCTCTAAGCCAGTGGTGTCCAACTGGTTTCGCCTTAAGAGCTACTTCCATATTTATGTCAAGCCCAGCGGGCACCTTCAAGTACGGACAGTGCCGTAATGAAATGAAGTTTACCTATACATTTTAATGGGATACCTGGCTATTTTGATTTTCAGACTTTACAAAATCTGCTATATCATCCATATGACAGCATGACATATGGCTTAATAATTAGGCAATTTTTAACACGTTCTGGAGTCAATTTATTTGTAAATGATTTTTTTTTGCAGTCTAATTTTTATGTTTATTGGAACGTCTGTGTGCGGGCACCTAAAAATTAGATCGCGTGCTACCGGGGATTGCGTACTGTACTGTGCGCCTCCCCCCGCTGCTCCCCACACTGGCATTAGGAACTCCTCTGTGGTTCTGGCGCTTCTACCACATTCATGCCCGTTCTGGTCTAGGACGGACCATCCAATTACATAGTTCCATAAATATATTTTGTGTAGATTAGATACAATGGACAGCCGTTATAGTTTTATTTATTGTTCGCAAGAATTATTATTGGGCAAGAAAATTGCGCATTTGTCTAATTAGAAAGTAATGAGCTTCAATAATAATAATAATGGTGTTGTGCTGTAATTTATCAGGGTTCTTGAGCACAAGACCGATTACTCTGCTTACCCCGATTGCCGGGATTCAGTGTGTGTGATATGTATGTATGTATGAGCATCAATGGAATATGATTTGATAAAGGTGTAAAGGCACAGATTACTTAATAGTTACTTCGTAACAGATAAATCACTCCATAGAAAATGTTCCTACCTTCGGGCTTTAATAGCCTACTGTTTCACATCGCCAATCGCTGCGTGCGAAAATGTACCTTAACGATCGAGTGTAAAGTGTTTATTGCTTTGCAGCTGCGCGCAGTTGCGTGGGCGAGCGTCTATGTATACTTCGCGCGGCTGACGAATTTGTACTGAAAAAGACCGCCGGCGGCCCGTCGGGCGGTAGGTAGTTAGCGCGCGCAAGTACATAGAGTGCCTGAGGCCTGGTAAAGGTAACAAATTCATTCATTATTAATTATCAAACTAGATGAATTTGGATTATTGTAATATACTAGTGAAGAAGCTACTCGTAAATAGATAGATAGGCACGATTAGATAAAGTAATATGTATGTATGTATGTACCTGCAATTTGGAGCAAACAATCTTAATATCAGTTTCATCTGTTATATTGAATACAGACGATATCACACCGCAGTATACCAAAATATTGATGAGCACACCCTGGCTGAAAGAGAACAACACATTATTAGTAAATGAATTCGAAATTTTAGAACTAAATGCTTCAAACATATTTATATGAAACTTTTTATTACATGCCAATTTGAATTAAAATATTTAAATTTGATAAAAAAAAATTTACAGAATATTTTTTGTGATAAAACTATGGGCATTTTGGTTTTATTTGGGATACTGATCAATAGCAGAGTTATTTAGGCTACCAATATAAAACATTTAACAATTATATTTGCAAATTTGTAGTTGTAGTACCTAAAAATGTTGTACGAGAGTGTTTTTCAAAAAATGATCATATCATAAAAAACAAATGACTCCGATTTTTTTTCTTATTTTTCCCTTGGTAGTCATAAACTGGCCTACTCCCTGGTTCCCGCTTGACGTTGAGTTTTGGGACACATTGTATATTCAAAGTATTACAAAATAACTTACAAAAATGAAAAGAAAACGACCGCCTTGATGCAGAGGAACTTCCCTATAGGCCTCATGGGCTGTAGCTCCACTCTGTTGGCTCTGTAGAAGAGTACGAGGCAGTACATTGCGACGAACTGAGAGAGGTTGTTCAGTGCCAGCATGTACGGGAAGGCCACGTTGGGGTTGAAGTCGCTCTCCCCGTACACGTCAAACAGCTCACAGATGACGGAGATCACAGTGGTGAGCGGACGCACCACTGTGTACTGAAGGATGCCGTGCTTACACATGTGCACAAACTCACTGTAACACAAACAAGTTTAACCTTAGTTACTAAAAACAAGTTTAACCTTAGTTACAACTAACAAGTTTAACCTTAGTTACTACAAACATTCTTGCCACTATCAATTAAATTTGAAGTACAAAATCTTGGGTATGTAATAACATTTTTGTCATCCTCGGTAGCTCAGTGGTGCGGCCGGGCGACTGTCGTTAAACACACCTGTGCGCGGTCAGCACTTGGATGGGTGACCGCTCGACCGTTGGAGGCAGACCGTTGTTCAGATTCCAAGTAAAACTGTAGGTCCCTTCCCTTCTTACCTTACTAGGTGGTAGGGTTATCTTGTCCGGGTTGGTACCACCGCACTAAGTGAAACGTCGGGCGAAACGGCTATGTAAATAGTTCATGTTTTCCGTCCAGTTCAATGTAGCCGACATAAAATTAAGGGAAGCACTGACGTGGCACCTAGTTCACCCGGTGTTATGGGCTGACATCACGGATGTTGTAGGTGTCAGTATCCATAAAAAAATTACATTTTATGACAAAGTTGTACCTGTGGTAGTACTGATGTTGTTCATCGTTGACGGGTGAAAAGCGGTAAAAACATTTGAAAATGCCTTTCCTATTAAAATGTACATTTGTTACAAATACGTTTTTACCACTTTTCACCCACTAATTTTTCAGAGAATTTAGAAAGTTACATTAAAATAATGTATTCACATTATACTTTGAATCTTTACCTAACTATAAGCATAATATTATACACTAGCTGTGCTCGCGACTACGTCCGCGTGGACTTGATCTTTCTTAGCCTGTTATAAAACGCAACGTGACTCGGTCTGTCCGTTCGTTAGTATGATTCAATTGTTCTGGCGTTTGTTAATTGGGCAGGTTATAGACTTTATTCGATAATGACCTACATAAGAGAAGCCGCAACCAATGTTAGGTAATTTATAATCTACAATAACGCTTCTCTGTAAACTATATTAGAAGTAGAATTTCCATGAATGTGTGCATATATATTATTTGAATTACTAATACGGGAAAGAGCCACGTATAGCTGACCGTGCGGAAAGGAACTAAAACTTAGATCTGAGCCTGCTACCGAACCAATGACAGTGACCACGCACAGCCCAGAAGCCTTCATCTTCCTTCAGTCTCCGCAGCCCATAGAAGCCTAAGGCACGTCCACTTCCACTTCAGAGTTCAGCAGACCTCGTGGCCCCACATAAGCCACTAAGATAAAACTACTTTTTTTTATGGAAACTGACACGGTTGGCTACATCACCTTCAACATCCGTGATGTCAGCCCATAACACCGGGTGAGCTAGGTGCCATGTCAGTGCTTCCCTTAATTTCATGACAGCTACACTGAACTGGAAGGAAAACACGAACTATTTACATAGCCGTTTCGACTGACGTTTCATTCAGTGCGGTATGGTGTCAACCCGGGCGGGATAAACCCTACCACCTAGTAAGGTAAGAAGGGGAGGGACCTACAGTTTAACGTGGAATCCGAACCACGGTCAGCCTCCAACGGTCGAGCGGTCACCCATCCAAGTACTGACCGCGCTCAGGGTTGCTTATCAACAGTCGACCCACCGCACCACTGAGCTACCGAGGCTGACAAAAATGTAATAATATAACAAAAAAAACCAGAATCTAACTGGCATACAGAAAGCTGGTATACAATCTTAGTTTCAGACTGTTGAAATGAGGAAGGTCAAACAATATAATTTAGTAAAAGAATAAGAAAGATGAAATTAAAGGATAAAAGACTAATAAATGGAATTACCAGATAACAACGCCATCTATCATTCACTATTACACTTATTAAATATATAAACAATAAAACAATTTTATCTGAAAACGACAAATTTGTGGAAATATCATAAAAAAAAATATAAATATAAATAATAAAAACTGCATACACGAAATTTTTCACCCTCATCAGTCTACAGCCGTGTTTCTTTTCCATGAGACTAAACAGAAGATCCGCGCGACGACGACGCCGCGACGACGCGGCGGCGGCGCTGCGAACGACGCGGCGCTGCGAGCGGTGGTGGCGTGGTGCTATAAGATATTTTCTAACTAAACTTAAAAATTTAATATCTTTTAATTCTGTGCGTTGATTTTGATGAAATAAACTCTAAATGTTACTCGGAATAAAGCTTCATTTTTTGTAGTAATTAGATTTTGAATCCAATGAGTGGTTTTTGCGTGATGCAAACCGAACAACAAACCGACAAACCAACAAACAGACAAAAATTTCAAAAAATATATTTTTACGTTCTATTACTTATTCCTTCCGTCCCCCAGTTATTGTTTTGCAAAAATAGTTAATGTACAGACATGGCAAGTCTACGATTTTATTATATGTATAGATTATTTGTAGTTAAATCACTTGAAATATGGCTATGGTTAGGATAATACGATGTGATGTTTGCCTAGTACTCACCTTAAAACTAAACATTCATACATTTATTAATAGTTGCTGCTTTTCCTACAAATTTGTATGAATACCTACTGCAAAATAATGTACAAGTTTTGCGAATTATTATCTTCAGAGTTTGCTCATTATCTATCTATTGTGATAAACTCCGGAAATTGTGGCCCAGTTGTGATGCAGATTTTTTTCGATGTATTTAATGTTGCATAGTATGCTGCTATGAATGAATGAATGGACAAACAGTGGGAGCACTAATCGAAAATATATTATCAGCACACAAGACTAGTGGACATACTTGCATATCACACGCTATATCCCGACAATCGGGGTAAGCAGAGTAATCGGTGTTGTGCTGCAAGTACTCTTGTAAATTACAGAGCAACACCGACCACCACGTTTATCAAAGTATTCAGACAGGATAAATACACCAAGCAGCAAGTAAGGCACGAAGACCCACCTGCTGCATGACTCGGTGGAAGGACCGTGCCAAGGTAAGAGGTGGCTAGCCTGTCGCCCTTTAGCACGGCATCGCACCGCTAGGATGTGTCTTCCGGCGAGTGTATTTCTCGAATCCTTTAACCTGGGTGTCTTCAAACATCGTATTAACAGGCTAGACAGCCTAGCAACAGTCCGCAAATCTGCTGGTATGGCAGGAGAGGTGATTTTGGCTCTGTCGACTGCACCATATTGGTCTCTCGGCACAGCCACCCATGTTGGTTTACATAAAAAAAAAACATGTCCTTATCCCTTAGTCGTGTTTTACGACATGCACGGGGAGAGATGCAGACTATAGTGGACAGGAGCAAGTAAATAATGAATGAGTGCGTAGCGAACCTGCCCATCTGCCACGGCGTGAGGCAGCAGAGAGGGAAGAAGTGTTTCACTTGGGGCTTGGTCTCCAGCACCGCCTCGAGGTCCTGGTCCTCGTTGAGGTAGTTCAGTAGGTACTTCATGAAGTTGTAGATGACGTACGCCTCGTAGCACTCTCGCAGCGAGTCCACGTAGATGGAGTGCTTGGGGAACAGCAGTCCGAGCCACGCGTTGCCCGCGTAGATAGGAACCATCCAGAGGATCCTGCAACGACGCAACCATACTTACTATAGTGCCACCAGGAAGTTATGATGCGTGGGATATCTACCAATATATTAATGTATACCACACGTCTATTGACCCAAAATTTCACTCATAAAGTTGGACGGAGTGAAAAGGTACGTGCGGCAATAGTTTGGCATGAGTATAGTGCCACCAAGAAGTTATGATGCATGGGAAATATGCGCAACTGTCTGCATTCCTAAGAAGGGACGTGAACTTTCGGTCGAAACTTTGTCGATAAATTGTATGACCTAATAACCTAATTATCGACAAACTTTCGATCGAAATTTCACGCCCCTTCTTATGAATGCAGACAGTTGCGCATATTTCCCACTCATCATAACTTCCTGGTGGCACTATACTCATGCCAAACTATTGCCGCACGTACGATTTCACTCTGTTCAACTTTACGAGTCAAATTTTGGGTCAATAGAAGTGGTAGGTACATTGATGTGCAAAACATATAGAGTGAACATTGTACGAGCGGCAATAAAGATTAGCGAAAAGAATACTTTTTAGATAAGTGGATTGCGAATGAGGAATTTCATTTTACAGTTTTAATGGAATTTCGGATACCAAGCCATGCATCCTGTTAATCAGATTAAAATAATAACTACTGTTACATAACTGATACAGGGGGTTTTTCAGGATAAGGTTTCGTAACTTCAGGGTTCGAAAGGGGTTCATATTTGAAGACGAAAAGCTGTGAAGCTTTTTCCCAGATTCGGTAATTTTATAGTACTTTTTGTTGAAATCAAAAAGTACTTTCTATTCCTGAAGTTTCTCAAACCTATCCTGAAACATCTGTATATACTCGAGGTGGTGATGTATGCAAGAAAAAACAAGGAAACATTTCAAACAAACCGGTGCCACACTACATGACACTCAACATGCAAACAAGCTCAAACAAATAAACCACTCTACTGCACCAGCTGAGAGCACCCTCAGAGTACTCGCCCCTCTAATGTATAAATAGGATACCTCAGAATATTAGAGACTTACATTGTGACAAGATATTTCTGCTCCAGGTAAAACACCTGGTGTTAGATAAAACTGTTTTCAGTTCATAATACCTTGGTGAACTAGGTGCCATGTCAGTGTTTCCCTTCGGTCGTGCTTATAAATTATCAGAATTGAACCCTACGCTGTTTACGCAAATAAATTATCTTTCAAACCTATGTATTAACTTAAGAAATTATGTAATTAGCCGACTAGGTAGTACAAGGCGTGGTAATGATAGGGAATCTCTACTTGTAAATTGTAAATATTGTAATATATTTTATTGTTACTGAAAATAAATACAATACAATACAATGTCCAGTTCTTTTGGCAGTTCAACAACTAAACGGAAGCTGATTATTTAAACAATTTGTGGTATCGTACCGCTAAAGGCTAGCATCCCTGCATAGTGAAATGTATTAACGATATCGCATGTAGATATTTGTATTAATTAAGAGATTCACTAAACTCTTAACAATGTCTCCAATGTTCAGAGTTAGTAAATATTTATGTAAATATTAAGTATATATTGAATATTGATTGTATTGTTTATTGATCATTCATATGGCAGTTAGACTCACTCTAACTTGCCACAATTTGTTCTATCCGGTTCGATTACACCCACGAAGAAGAACCGACAAGAAACTTCGCAGGTTATTATTACAAATAGATGTGGACTGGGTATAGGAACAGCAAAGTCTGATAAAGAAATACTGAAAGGTTTTGCTCAGGACATAGAGAAAAGTTACGATCGAACTACAAGCCTTGAACCTAGAGATGCAGAATGACTGGCTAGTTGTGGGCGACTTCTGCATCTTCTGCATTGAATGCATTCCAACTTACTCTACCTAACCGGAGTAACATAGATCAATGGGGGAAATCTACAACAAATAGAGTATGTCCGTTGTGTGTGTCCACGTCTTAGGCACGGCCAAACATTTGCTATGTGAATGCAAAAGAATACTACTTGAGAGAGGCCAATATTCCTACTGTCATGAATAGTCATGATAAAGTGCTTCCAATCATCAAAGAGGCCATCAGTCTCTCCATCGCATCCATTGCATACGGTTGGGATTGCCGCAATTCAGGAAGTCGTGAAGTTTCTTGTGGGTTCTTTAAGTGATAAATAATTGAAGTGATGGAACATAAATGATGATTCAGTGTGACGTGTAGTTTTGAGTTTGGAATTTAGATAGCACACAATTGGGACTGCTAAAATTCAGGTAATCGTCTCAATGTTTTTTTAAATTGTCTAGAAATCATTGGACTGCTATTCCCTTTTGTTTACCTCTCCCGACAATGTTAAGCATGAAATATTTTCCATACAACATTTAATTTTGTATACACAATTAAAACAACTCCCCCTCCGTTCCCCCCTCTCCCCCTGTAAAAGGGGAGATAAATCAATACATATTGATTTATCTCGCCCCACCGCCTACCTTGGCTCCCATCTATAGAAGGAGTGGCCTAGTCTGCATGTCACAAACCTGATGATATGTTTTTGCAAGGAAGGCTTGGTGTAGTGGACGATATGCTGGGTTATCTGCCAGATGGATATCGGCAGCGCGAGCAACACGAACGCGCCACCCACCAGCACTCCCTGGTCTGACTTCTTGAAGCCATTTTTAATGGAGCGAGCAATCAGCAACGGCACGACCACTATTATCAGCAGCACGTACAGAGTCACAAATAGAGGCCTGATCCACCTCCGCCACTGCGCCAGGAACGCCACAACGCCGCCGGTACACATCGCGCTCTTTTCACATAATCCACAGCTGGAGAAATGTCACGAGAAATTCTATCTATAGTACATAGATAGATTCCCTCCCTTACTAGTGACGCGGCGCTTTGTTTATTACATTGGAGATATCTCACGAATCGACTGTTTGTTTCCTTTGATCGCCCGTACATACACGTAACGGTGAACACACACCTCACTCAATTACTATCAAAGCAATATCAAAGAATATTATAATTTTTCGTCGTCAAAAGAGAACGTTTTGTCGTCGTGTGGTTATATCCTCTTTGGTCGTCGTCTTTTTCATTTCATCACATTTTCATGTCGTTTTTTGTGATTGACGGACGGACGGAGTCAGTCAGTCGCCCTAGTAGTTTATATTCTTTGGACGGAGTATTTTTGTATTTGTACTTTGGGGACGGACGAGACACGAGTGGCTCGGGCGGGATCAATTCTGATTACTCTCGCTCACTGCTGTGACGTCATAGAGCCGAAACCGAATCAAGGGAATTCGATATTCGTTTGTTCGTTTAAGTGAGTTCGTGGCTCAGGGGTGAGGGTCTAGGACTAGTAGTTTTATGACCATGGGTTCGAATCCCACCAAATCTTTTTGGTTGAAAATGTTTTTTCGTTCGCTCCGGTAGGGCCCCATTTTCGCTGAAAGTGCGACAGCCCTGTGGAACTTCGCACGTTTAAAGATACGAGGATCTATTAGGACTCAAAAGACGCGGAATTTTAAGGTGGTATAAATTTTTATTGGAAAAGTCGAAAACTTTTTTCGAAAATTGAAAAAAACTCGAAAAAAAAACACGACGTTTGACACTTTCTCCCAGAATATCGTCGATACCTCGTGAACGAGGTCGAAAATTGAAAAACAAACAAAAACGCCTGGAGACGGGGAACATTTTATGTCATTACAGTTTTTTTCGTGGGAGTGATAGGGGGGGAGGTGGGAGGTCCCTTAGCGGCGCGTCGGCGCGCGGTCACTCAGGCGTCATGGCCCCGTGGAACTTTGCAGGTTTGAGATACTTAGATCTATTATGACTCGAAAGACGCGGAATTTTAAGGGCTTTAAGGTGGTATAATTTTTTTTTTAAGCAATGTTACGGTGTTTAAATTGTTTTAGGGTGTTTAGTTTTTTTTATAATCTTTAGCATCTTCTTTATATTAACCCTGGTTATTTTTTTTAAACCACCAAAACAGTTTGTATATTTCCGAATATTTCCGAAAATAAAAATTTCTTAGGAGGACAACTGTCAGTGAGAGTAATCAGATAGTGATCCCGATTCACTCGTGCCCCGCCCGCCCGACCCCGAGCCTTATCGGAGAAAACGCTAACTTCCACAGCTAACTTCTGTCGACTGACCTTGGCGGGAAATATAAAATGTCAACATAAACACCTTGGCGAGCTAGGTGTCACACCAGTGCTTCTCTTTTTTTTTTATGTAATCCGGTATGGGTGGCTGAGTCGGAGGGGCCAAAGCGCATGCTCCGACCAGCCAATATCACCTCCGAGAAGGTAGGTGTCATACCGGAGACTTCCCTGGATTGCTGGCTATACTGGACTAGAGGAGAACACAACCGAGGCTGCTATGTGGCCATCTTACATCCAGTACGGTGGTGTAACGTGTACTTAGCGCAGGGAGAGAAAAGGTAGGTAATTTGCTCACTCACCGAACGAAGTAGGTCTCCAGAATCCTCGCAGACGGCCGGATGTGCACCACCGCAGGGACTGCAGAGCCGGCGTGCTCTGCAGCGTCCGACTCCACACGACTTAACTTATACTTATCACTATAAACGTCACTGTCGCAATCACGCTAACTAACACATACACTCCTGTCCGTAACTCCCTTCCAACCCTTATAAAATCCCTTATTTCGTTCCTTCCGTGCTCGACGTGGCTCGCGCTCGCGTGGTCGTTCGTTAACTCACGCCGTACAGTTTTTTCCCTTCGTCTGCGTCTCTTCTTTCGAAGCTACCCGCACGGCGAGCAAACTAGGTATCGTAGCGGAATATTGGTAGGAGTAGGGATACGCTAAGTACACAGTTATAACCCCCCTCCCTTATCTCACCCAATAGGGTTTTAATAATGCTACGTTAGTAGTGGTAACAACGCTATCCGAGCCTGGCTTTACAAGGGTGACTCTACCATCTCTCAAAGTCCCGATTTCGAAGGGGCCTAGCCATCTGGGGCAAAATGTTTTCGTAATTCCTTTCAGTTTGTTACTTATAGGAAAATTTTTCAGCAACACTTGCTGGCCTACGTGGTAATCGTTTTGTCTACGCCTCATATTATAATATTTAGCTCTATGTTCCCATGCGCTTTGGAGGTTCCTTCCAACGTCGTCTTTCGTCGGTGGAAGTAAGGTAGCGTTGCCGTCAATTTCCTTTACCGACCATATGTTCTCTAGTGGCATCGTAATGTCCCGACCGAGAAACAGTTGCGCGGCCGTGGTGCCCGTGCTTTCGTGAACGGCTGAGTTCAAGGCTAGTTGTAAATTCGGTAGAGATACGTCCCATAAGTCGTGTTCACGCTGACAATATATTTTCAACATAGAGTTCAAATTCCTATTTACTCGTTCGACCATGTTCGCCTGAGGATAGTGTGGACTGATGTTGATTCGCTTTATTCCCCACGCTTGGCACATTTCTTGGACGCTGTTTCCGGTGAAATGTGTGCCATTGTCCGATATCAGGGCTTTAGGTGGCCCGTATCTAGACCATATAGAGTTACTCAGAGCTTTTACCGTATTTTTCATATTTGCCGCTCGTGACGGTATCAGCTCTACCCATTTTGAGTAAGCATCTATCAAAACCAGAACATACTGATATCCTGCCTTAGACCGAGGTAAGGGACCTTTGTAGTCTACGTAGACCGTCTCCCATGCATATTTTGGATTTTCTGAGTTCATGAATCCTGCTTGAAGCTGATTGCTCGGTTTTGCGATCTGACACTCTTTGCACGATCTAACATAATTTTTTATATTGGTATACATGCCGTACCACCAATAATACTTCGCTATTCTATTGTGTGTTTTTGTAATTCCCAAATGACCCGCGATGTCTTGGTCATGATAATAATGCATGATCGATTTTACTATTCCCTCTGGTATGACTATGCGCCATTTGTTACCCCTCGATATTTTCCTACACAAATAATCGTTTGACATCTTATAATTTTTAACCTTTTCGCCTTTTTCCAACTTCTCTATCAGTGAGTTAAGCTCTTGATCATTGCGTTGATGCAATCTGAGAGACTGGTTGAAATCGGAGTAATTCGTTAACGCTGAGCAAGTTGTACTGGTTACCTCTTTGTCGTACATTCGGCTCAAGCAGTCTGCAACATTATTGTCGCAGCCCCGTATGTGCTTTATTTTAAATTTAAACCTCGACAAGCTTAAAACCCATCTACCAATTTTCCCGGTTTGTTTAGGATGAGAGAAGAGCCAAGAAAGTGCGGCGTTGTCGGTGTGTAGCTCGAATTCCGCTAGTTCGAGATAAGTTTTAAATTTTGTAACCCCGAATACCGCTGCCGCACACTCAAGTTCGTACGTCGCCCGCCGACGTTCAGCTGCACTCAGAAGTCGACTCGCATAAGCCACGGCTGCGAGTTGGCCGTCTATTTCTTGCTGCAGTACGGCTCCCAAGGCATTCCCGCTTGCGTCAACTTGCAAAACGAATGGTTTTGAAAAGTCCGGAAATCTCAACACCGGAGGTGTTATTAATGCGTTTTTTATATTTACGAATGCCTCTTCTTGTTCTTTTCCCCACCTAAACGGTTCATCTTTACGCTTTAATTTATTTAGTGCTTCCGATATTTGAGCATAATTTTTAATAAATTTTGCATAAAATCCTGACATGCCAAGAAATGATTTAATTTGTTTGAGCGTTTTCGGTTTTGGGTAATCCGAGATTACCTCCGTTCTTGTGGGATCCACTTGTAACCCTTTCCCGTTTACAATATGACCTAAAAATCTAACTTCCGATTGAAACAGTTGTATCTTCTCCGGGTTCACCGTCAGTCCGGCCCCGCGTAGCCTTGACAGTACTTCGTTCAGGTGGGTGAAATGACTCTCGACGTCTTTGGAAAAAATGATTATGTCGTCAACAAAAGGCATGATGAATTTGAATTTCACGTCACCGAAAACGTGATCGACTACCCTATTTAAAGCTTGTGGACTCACACATAACCCAAAGGGAACATATTTGTACTGGAATAGCCCATTTGGAGTAATAAATGCCGTTTTTTCTTTGTCTTGCTCATATAACGGTATTTGGTGGAACGCACTGTTAAGATCGATTATTGAAAACACTTTTGCATTGCCTAGGGCCTGAAATACCGTCTCTACTGATGTCATAGGATATGAGTCGTATATAATTTTTTTATTTATTGCCCTATAATCGCAGCACAGTCTCTTTTTTCCATTTTTTTTGTCAATGAGAAATGCTGGGGCCGCGTATGGTGATACTGATTTCTCGATTATTCCCTTCTCTAACAATTCGTCCGTGTGTTTTTTCATTTCTTCGGCTTTTGGTGGCGATAGTGGATAAAACCTCATTCGAACCGGTACGTTATCTGAAAGGTTAATCTTATATTTTAGAATATTGGTTTTTCCTAAATTTTTGTTTATGACATCTTCATAACTACTCAGTAAGTTATCTAGTCTAACCTTTTCCTTTTTGTATAGCCCGACGTTCTTATTATCTGCGGATACGTTTGCACACTGTACTGAATCGTTTGAATATTTTTTGAGATAAACATGTTTTGTGGGATTGAACATGAATATAATATAGTCATTCTTTGGGTGTAACACGAGTTGAGACCTTTTGATAAAATCATAACCTAGTATGATGGGACTGACTAAGTTTTGAGTTACTATGAACTCATGTCTCCAGGTGTAGGTATCTATCGAAATCAGTGCAGATACAATTTTTGTAGCACGAAACGTTCGTACATCTGCCGTGGTACATTCCATATTTATTTCGTTCACTTTCACTTTTTTATTATTTTTTATTTCGTTCAAGATATCGTACCTACAAAATGACCTAAGTGCGCCACTATCGATGAGCGCGGTGGTCCTACACGACTTCCCTATACACACCTCGACCGTAGGTATAACGAGCGACTCTTGTTTATTATCGATTTTTTTATTGACCCCGTTGCATTGTACGCCTCCGTTATGCGCGAACTCTCGGCGTGATGAGTGTCGCGCGTCCTCTAGTTTCCCTGGTTGCTGTACCCATATTGCCTATTATTGTACCTTTGCCTCCGTACTTCACAGTTTCTTGCTAAGTGTCCTGGCTGATTACACTCGTAACATCTGAACGGCTCCCGGTCTACGAAAGCATTGGTATAATTTTGCATATTATCGTTTGTATATTGGTTGCCGCGCGCGCTTGTGGCGTACGTTCTCGACGGAGGCGGCGCGGCGGCGCGGCGTGTCGCGCGGGGGCCGCCGCCGCGTGCGGGGGGGGGCGAGGGCGGCGCAGTCGCCCGCGCCGGCGCCGGTGTGAGCGAGAGCGGGTGAGGGGCGCGGGCGGGCGCGGCTGCCTGATATTGTGAATCTCGTAGCATTGCTCCCTCTATTTCACTTCCCAGTTGAAGTAGGTATTCCACACTATCGACGGGCCGGATCGGTCGTAGGTATTTGAACGTGTCAGGTGATATGTGTGAAATTATAATGTTCACTAGTTCTGATTCCGTAAAACCGCAGTCCAGCGCTCTCGAGGTAGACTTCACCTTCTGCACGAATTCTCTTAATGTCTCGTTTTGCTTTTGAAACCTGAATATTAGTTCTTGTTTTAACGTTTCTCTATGAATCGGGCTGAGATAATTTAAAAGAGCCCTTTTAATGTTGTCCCATTCCGTGTACGCACAGTCTAACCGATCGAACCACCATGAACTCAGCGGTTCTCGTAATTTTAGCATTATCAGCGGAATCAGTCTGTCGGCGCGTACTAAATTTAATTTAAATATTCTTTCCAGTTGTATTATAAATTCTATAAATTTATTTGCATCAGTCCCGTCGCAAAATCCGATTACTTCTATCATCTGTTTTGCTATTTTGAAATTTTCCTTCTCCAGATAGTCATTGCATTGCACGGTCGCGCCACTGCTCTCGGCGGCGCGCGCGGGGCGTGGCGTGGGAGCGGCCGGTGTCGCGTCGGCGCCGCCGCCGCCGCTAGCGCTCGCACCGGAGCCGCTGGCGCGCGGGCTCGCGTATGACGTATTCTCTTTCTTAGTTTCGAAACCAGCTATTCTTTCCTCCACCGACGTGATACGTTCGAGAACACCGCGCATTATATCGTTTTGCGTAGATATTCGCGATGTTAGTCGCCCTACTACGTCTACGAGGTCCGGCTGACTATTTATTGCACTACCGATCGGGCCCTCGTTTTGTTCCATTCTAAAATACCTAATGAGATTTCGATCGACACATTAGCAGCTAATTACCTAGGTGAATGTTCCTAATAGTACTAAGTGAATGAGTAGCGGTAGTAGGCACTTTATTTTATTTTATTTTTAGCGCCTCCACCAATTGTAACGTGTACTTAGCGCAGGGAGAGAAAAGGTAGGTAATTTGCTCACTCACCGAACGAAGTAGGTCTCCAGAATCCTCGCAGACGGCCGGATGTGCACCACCGCAGGGACTGCAGAGCCGGCGTGCTCTGCAGCGTCCGACTCCACACGACTTAACTTATACTTATCACTATAAACGTCACTGTCGCAATCACGCTAACTAACACATACACTCCTGTCCGTAACTCCCTTCCAACCCTTATAAAATCCCTTATTTCGTTCCTTCCGTGCTCGACGTGGCTCGCGCTCGCGTGGTCGTTCGTTAACTCACGCCGTACAGTTTTTTCCCTTCGTCTGCGTCTCTTCTTTCGAAGCTACCCGCACGGCGAGCAAACTAGGTATCGTAGCGGAATATTGGTAGGAGTAGGGATACGCTAAGTACACAGTTATAGTGGTACCAACCCAGTCGGCTACAATTTGAGCCTACCACCTAGCAAGGGGCAAGGGAATCTTTGGTCGTGCCGGCTACACTGGACTGGCAACATGAACCGTGGCACCAACTCGGGCCGGTTAATCCCTAAAGGCCCATTTGCTCATTGATTAGTGATTAGTGTGAGTGTTTAGTGCAGGTGCTTAGTGATTAGTACTAAACACGTTCGGACCGCAATTGATTAGTGCGAGTGTTTAGTGATGTTCTTGGTTTAGTGATTAGCGAAGTAGAATGATTAGGAGCGTGTTGTATTTTTTGCGAGTGCGAGTGTTGAGTGCTTAGTGCAGGTGTTTAGTCCCATCGTTTGGACAGGATTGATTAGTGTTTAGTGTTTAGTAAACCGTTTGCGAGTAACCACGTACACCTACACGTTTGGACAGTTTTTACTAAACACAACAGCTAAACAGTATTGGACACTACTCGCACTAAACACTAATCACTCGCAATAAACACTAATCACTAATCACTCGCACTCGCACTAATCAAAGTGCAAATGGGCCTCACCTAGTAGGTAAGAAAGGAACCTAAGTTTTACGTGGAAACCTCGGTCAGCCGCCAACGGTCGAACCGCACTGGTTCCCAGTCAACCAACATTTAATTTTCCCGCCAAGGAAACTTGACAGCAGTTTACCTTTTCTCCGCAAGTTCGCAGGGGTGTCTGCCACAGATTACCAATATATTATTATGTGTCTGCCTGCCGCGCCGGTGTCGGAGCCAGCAGGCAGCCAGCGTCAGTCAGCAAGGCAGTGTCAGGGCTGCCAGATATATCGTTTTTCCGCTTTCTACCCAGATTTTTTCCAATGAATCTATACACGGTTCACCTTATTTCCAATCTGCCTGCTCAAACAATTCAAGAAAAATTAGGCTGCTGTATAAGTTTTACAGCTTCAAAAACATGATGTTCAAAATTATCACAGCTAATATTTACAACTTCCCAAAAGCAGCGGTCGGGTATTCCGAATACAATCTTGAGAACCAACGTATTTTCCTTTGGTTGGTTTTTTGTATGTAAACCAACATGGGTGGCTGTGCCGAGAGACCAATGGTGCATTCGACAGAACCAAAAACACTTCTCTTGAAACCATGCTCAGTTAGGTGCCATGCCAGCAGGTTGGCGGACTGTTGCTAGGCTGTCTAGCCTGTTAAAAGGCCGAGCTGCGTTCAGGAAGACTATAAACCTTCTCGAAGAAAGTAAGTAACTAAGGGCGAGGCTTAATACGAAGTTTTGAAGACACCCAGGTTACAAGGATTCGGGAAACACACTCGCCGGAAGACAGTTCCACACCCTAGCGGTGCGACAAAGAAACGATTTAGAGAACCGATGGGTTCTCAAAAGCCCAATGCCAACAACAAAAGGGTGCTGAGTCTCTCTACGACGAGTCATGCTGCCATGCATGCGGAGATGATAGGACGGGTGGCAGGGATAAGGGATGCCAGTTCCACAGAGCAGCGCCCGTGATAGTATCTGTAAAACAGACTAAGCGAACCTACTTATATTGTCTGTGACTCAGAGACTCCAAACCATCTGTAAGTTTCGGGTTACCTACCAACAAGACGGATGGCTCGGCGCTGTATCGAATCCAAGGACGCAAGCAGATGATTTATTTTTAAGAATTATTAATAAATATTCTATATTATTCGCATTTTATATTACCCCATCTGGCAGCACTGGTCAGTATGTATGTGCGTGTGCGTGACCGAGGACGGGTCACTACTGTTCGTCATTGGATTTTCCGTTCCTATGTTTGTGCTATCGATATATAGATAAGTTTCGAATCACGTTATGCGCGGGGTCAGCAGTGCATTGCATTGACGGTCGATCGATAGGTTTCAATAGGAAAACCCAAAAAGTGGAATTTGCGAATGTCTGCTGCTGCGAGCGAGGTGTCACCATTGGTTTTTCGTTCACCTGCTGAACGCTCGCCTGACGTGTAGGTATTTATTTCTAGCCACTACATAAGCTCGATATACGTATACAACAATAATAACAATAATTCCAGATTTTTTAACCTTTGATTTTGTAAGTAATTACCTTTTCATTCACGACTCGCGTCGATCGGCGTGTCGCACGATATTGCATGACGCAAATCAATTCAGTAAGAATTTCACTCATAAACTGTGCGC
The DNA here is from genome assembly GCA_946902875.1 of Nematopogon swammerdamellus. Lineage (NCBI taxonomy): Eukaryota > Metazoa > Arthropoda > Insecta > Lepidoptera > Adelidae > Nematopogon > Nematopogon swammerdamellus. The sequence goes on along the minus strand of OX336337.1, from coordinate 27,306,705 downwards.
CTGCTAGATTGCAATGACGAGTGCCTCTTGCGTCGCTCGAGCTTGACGTAGATCTGTGCAGGGCAGGAATTTGTACATAGGTATACAGTGGATCTGTATTTTTCCTTGTCTTTATCGTAATAATTGAGTTATTGTAATGACTGTTAAAACATCTGATTGGAATTGTATTGGAAGTTGAATTATTGTTTAGTTCTAAAGTTAGTAGCTTACTCGATCAGCATTTCATAGTGCACTCCTTGCAGGCGCGACAATGTCGCCGACGTCGCGTCAGCTCGAATACGATCCGCGTAAAATAGGACTAGAGCCGTCCTGACCGCTCGAGGGGCGCCGCCGCGGTCGCGGGAGTGAGCAGGCGGGATGAGCGGCGGGGAGGAGGAGGCGGGGTGCCTGCGGGGCGGCGGCGGGGACGCGGGCGCGGCGCTGGAGGCGGGGTGGGAGACAGAGGAGGCGCAGGCGAGCCTGGCGCCGCACGTACAGGCGTACCTGGCGCGGAACGGCCCCACCACCAACTGCTGCGGGCTGACTATCCCGATGGCGTTCGAGCGAGCGGCGCCCGGCACCTGGTGGCACCCGCGCTTCGACTCGGAGATCCTGGAGGAGCAGTACCGCACCAGCTCCTTCCGCCAGATCCGTTTGCGCTTCCGGTCAGCTCATTGTTCATTCTACTTTTTTCACATCAATTCCTACCTATAATATTTTGATTGCTAATTAGTAAACTACTAATTACTTGAACTAAGTATAAAATGTAAGGGAAGTAAATTATTCATTCCAGCTTATAGTTAAGTGAATTTAAGAAGTGACTTATTGGACCTTTTTGCTTTGTGACAAAAATACAGTTTCTGAAGCACATTAACCGCACGATCGTCAAATGCTGCTAGTATATGGCACGGCATATTAAAGTGACCAAAACCATATTTTTATTTGTATTTATATCTTTATTTTAGATTGTATATTTTGTTCGAATTCAGTTACATTTTCTTTTGAACAATAAATGTGCTGTGTGTGGCTGCAAAAAGTACCATTTTGTGTATTTTGTGAGTCTGGCAAGTTATTGCGTTGATATATTTAAAAATAATAATGGGCCTAAAATAATTCCTTGTGGAATTCCATGTGTAATTTCAATTTTGAATTTAGATTTTTATTTCATACTCATTTTTATTTTCTGGCAAATTTTAGAGGCTTCTGTGCATTACTTCCTATGTATTAAATATGATTTTATCAATTCCAAAACCATTCCCCGAATACCGTATCTTTCCAGTTTATCAGTATTTTGTGACATACAAAATCAAAGGCTTTTTTCATGTCCATGTATACTACAGCGACAGAATTTTTGTTATTCATGTTTTAAGTTTTGTCTTTCAACAAATCATATACCTACTGCTATTACTGTGTTGAATTGTTTTTCCTAAAGCCATTTTTTTCCCTTCCCCTGTCCCCTTCTTACCTTAGTAGGTGGTTAACCTACCCGATTTGGTATTACGGCACTGAATGAAAAGTCGGTCGAAACGGCTACATAAATAGTTCCTCTTTTGCATCCAGTTCAGTGTAGCCGGCATCACCGAAGGGAAGCACTGACATGGCACCTAGATCAAGCTGTTATGGGCTGACACCACAGATGTTGTAGTTGATCGTCATCGAGAGGTAGAACTCTTAATAAATCTCGCGTCGCCTTCGAAAAAAATAGTTTGTGTCTAGTTCTTAACAATATTACCTTTTGGATGATTCATTGAATCTTGTTGTTGCAGATTTGCCCTTGCATACATCCTGATATTTTCCCTGTCGTGGTTCACGTACTTCGTGACGCTGGGCGTGGACGGGGTCATAGTGCAGTGGCCCTTTCTCTGCTCCATATTCGCGGGAGTGCTGCTCGCGAGTTCCGTCCTGCTGCTGGTGACCTTCACCAAGTTCTACCGCACGTACACGCTCAAGCTGTCGCTCGCCATCGCCCTCGCGCTCTGCACTCTGAGCCTCTCCCTCGTGTGGCTCACCACGCAGGTCGACGGCGACGATCCCGGTACGCAGAAGGCGGACGTCAGCCAAGCGGGACACTTCACCATATGCATTGAGATTCTGCTCATCATATACACGGTCACTCCTCTCCCGCTCTACATGTGCGTTGTTACCGGGCTGTTGTACTCGACGGCGTTCGAGACTCTCAACGTGGTGTTGCACCTGGGCAGCCAGGAGGTGGAGTACGGAGGCATGCTGGTGCGGGCGCTGCTGCACCTGAGTGTTCACATACTGGGTGTGCACGTGTACCTGATGACTTTCGTGCGCATGCGCGGCACCTTCATGAAGGTCGGCCAGAGCCTGCTGGTGCGCCGGCAGCTCGAGATGGAAAAGCAGCTGAAGGAGAAGATGATCCACTCGGTGATGCCGCCGAAGCTCGCCACGTGGCTCATGAAGGAGACGGGCCTCGAGTCGGAGATTAACCTGAAGAACAACCTGTACCCTCGCAACTCCAACCCGGGCGCCTCCGACCTCAAGTCGCTGTTCAGGCCGTTCAACATGAACAGCATGGACAGCGTGAGCATTCTGTTCGCGGACATCGTCGGCTTCACGAGAATGTCCGGCAACAAGAGCGCCGAGGAGCTGGTGAGCATCCTCAACGACCTGTTCGAGCGGTTCGACGAGCTGTGCAAGACGTACGGCTGCGAGAAGATCTCCACGCTCGGCGACTGCTACTACTGCGTGTCGGGCTGCCCGGAGCCCCGCCCCGACCACGCCACCTGCTGTGTCGAGATGGGACTAGGTATGTATTGATTCTCCATTAACCCTTTCCACGGTTTAGTATTTTAGGATTTTACTTAACCTGTTGAGTCGCCACCTACTAAATATGCTTTTAATTACTATATTTGTTAATAATTTTGTAAAAAAATATTTTTATCATTTTTTCATTTATCATTACAATCTGTCTCTGTTTGTACAGGACAATAATTAATGTGGCTGGTCCTCTGTGTATTTGGGCATGCTTCCATTGAGAAGTCCCTAAGTCACTAGGTCGTTCAATTTGAGTTTTCAACGGTTGCGACTTACATGTGTAATGATTGCACAACATAATACAACGCTAGTACTGAACATTTCGTAAGGAAATAATAATTATTTAATTCATCTACAAAAAAAAAACACCTTTTTTTAATTAGTTGAACGAGCAGCCTAAGCTGATGTGTGGTTTATTTTATTTTTATTCTTTTCTTTTGTGCTTTCAAATGTTTGTTTAGTGTATTTTTGTATTAATTATTCGTAAAAATAAAGAGATTTTTATGATAAAATAGTAAGATCAGCAATATTAATTGGTAACTTTTACTTTATTTTTAACCGCTTAAGTGGTTCTCTCGCTCAACATCTAAGGTGGACTTACATGAAGGAATATCCATGTTAAGATAACGGTCACCAAATCCCGGGAATAGCACTACCTACGCCGATCACTGGTTATGATACAGATGTTTTATCTCACGAGCGCGGGTGAGCCACGCTTGTATGTGTAAATGTGTAAATATACATGCACACTGTCTTTGTGTGCGTAAGCTCGGGAGCGCTACCTGCGCTAACGCTACACACACAGGAGCGCGTGTCTATACGCATTACAACTACAAGTATGGCTCACCCGCGCTCGTGAGATAAAACATCTGTACACAGGCTTACTTATTCTTGTTGTTCAGCCTATGATATTTTTTTTAACGTATAGAGTGTGTGTGCAGGTATGATTGATGCGATCCGCGAGTTCGACGGCGAGCGCGGCGAGGGTGTGAACATGCGCGTGGGCGTGCACACGGGCACGGTGCTGTGCGGCATCGTGGGCACGCGCCGCTTCAAGTTCGACGTGTGGAGCAACGACGTCACGCTCGCCAACAAGATGGAGTCCACCGGGCAGCCGGGCCGCGTGCACATCTCCGAGGAGACCGCCCACTTCCTCTCCGGCTGCTACGTACTGGAGGAGGGAGAGGACGTCTGCGGTGAGTAGTGTCCCGACCGAATATTATTCTGGGGAAATGCAGCGGAATCTAGCAGAATATTTGTTCTTCAAAAAAGAGCATTGCGTTGTGTACTCAGTATGAAAGCCAGGGACTCTTGTAGAAATGTATTTCATAAAGTAGGAATCATGACACTACCCAGTGTTTATATTTATCAAAATATCTGCTATGCTAGAAAGTATATGCAAAACGCTACTCTCCATTCCGATATTCACCAGCATGACACTAGGAGTAAAAATAATATTCAAATTACGAAGCACAGATCATCTAAAATGTCGAAAAGTTTTGTTTGTAATAGTATTAGATTATATAATAAAATACCCGAAGAGGTAAAAAATCTTAATGATACTTTGTTTAAGAAACACTTAAAATCTACCCTTGCAAAGAAAGCCTACTATACTGTAAAGGAGGCCTTAGCTGATAAATTCATATCTTGAGATTCTGACTGCATAATTAGTTAATACTTGACTAGGTACCATTTGTACCTCAATTATTATATTAACCCATATTGACAACTTGATACTTCAAGTATGATAATATTTTATTATATATAAACATAAATATATACCTACATATATATTTATATTTTTTGTTTTTGACAATTGTATTTTTTACAAACCTTCTCTTGTCTTCTGTGCTCTTGACTAGGTACCATTAGTACCTCAACTTTATTGACCCATTGACAACTTGATACTTCAAGTATCTTAAATATTCATATATTTTTATTTTTTATTTTTGACAATACAATTATACTACATTGTAGTTTAATACACTAACATAATTATGTTGATACAAATTACGTATCAAAGTTTGACAAAGGCTCTTTACACCTGATTCACTTAATTAATAAGTCTTTGTAGTCAGAACTCTCAGCAAAATTGTTAATCTTGCTCTCAGGCTGTGTTTTAGATAGACTATGGGCGGTGTTATTATGTGGCTAGTCACTAAATACTTGTAAAAATATGTTTAAAAAAAATACCCTGCGAAGTTTCTTGTCGGTTCTTCTTCGTGGGTGTAATTGAACCGGATAGAACAAATTGTGACAAGTTCGAGCGCAGTATAACTGCCATAAGAATGATCAATAAACAATACAATACAATACAATTAGGTTTCGGCTTTCGGAATTTCGGCTAATATTTGCCACGTTTGGCAAACTTACAGTTTCGGCCGAAAGTAGTAGTCACTTTCGGCCCAACCGAAACTTCACAGACAAACCGACCGTAATTATAAATAACCGTCCCATAAGGGCGTCGTAAGGGCCTGGAACAAATTATCTGAGGACACCGTCAGCGCCCCCTCGGTTAATTCTTTAAAAAACCAATTATACAAAAAAGAACAAAACAAAAAACAACAAACAAAAATAGTTAAAAACAATACAAGTGCACTCATAAATTAAAAAACAGAATACACGCACCAGCTATCAGCTGTTAGTGTTTAAAATGAATAAATAAATAAATAAATAAATAATTATAAATACCTTTATTATGTCACTTGCATATCCTTCTACCTAAATAAATAATGCATAACTAACTAACTAGGTATTTAATTACCATACATACTTTCGGCTACGGCTTTCGGTTTCGGCTTCGGCTTTTGGCTTTCTGCCGAAAGTAGAATTTTGCCGAAATTCAACTACGGCTTTCGGCCGAAAGTGAAAGTACACTTTCGGTCGGATACTAGCGGTGAGTGACTCTACTTAATCTTCACTCTTCTACTATTATAAACAGAAGTCTGTATATCAATGTTAGTAACAGGTAAGTTCGAAAACGCCAATAAATGAATAAAAAAAAAATGGTCAAGAGCGAGTCAGGCTCGCACAATTAGGTTTCTTTACTAAAACAAAACAACAAAAAATTGTTTTTTTTTTTGCAACTATTACATTGTCGAAAAAACCTGCAGTTTACCTGTAATCTACTATCCATAAAAAAATTAGTTGGTTATAAAACTTCGACTACGAAACACACTTCCTAATATGACAGTACACACAATAATATAAACGAATCTGAAGCGCTCAGTCAATCTCAGGTTGAAATTTCCAAAACATTTCGATGACAATAAAGCAATTTCATCAATAGCAGGGTTATTACTATAGTTTTTTTTTCTGTATTTAAAACTTGTATTTATTTGTGTTAAATAAATATGAAATTAAACCTAAAGTAATGTACACCAAAAGTACCGTTATAAACAAGATGTATACTTAAGTAGGTAATTTAATGAAACATAACTATTTGGAAGGGACCTGCCAGAATACGTCAGTGAAAACCCACCGTGAATTGATTGACTAGTTGATAGACTTATAATAAGGGAACATAGAATCGCGACAACAGGCGCATAGGTGGGTAGCATTTTCAACTACCTACACTTTCTAGATTAGGTTTAAGAACATCGAATGCCCTCTAGCATATTTATGCACAAAAGCAGGCAATCCTGTAAGTAAAAAAAAAACCGGCCAAGTGCGAGTCGAAATCGCGGGTTCCGTATCGCCATGTCATGGTCAGCGCCACTCACGCCATCTATGGCGTGTTTTATGAAATGCTTCATATTCATATTAAATTGCTTCATACTCTTTTCGGTAGCATACACTTATTAGTTTCTTATATGGGGACCTCTGTGAATTTGTTACTTTTTCCTATTTTTATTATTTGTTGTTATATCGGCCATAATAACACATATTCTGTGGAAATTTCAACGGGCTACCTATTACGGTTCAAGAGGTACAGCCCTCGGACAGTCGGACAAACAGACAGACGGCGTAGGCTTAGTAATAGGGTCCTGTACGACAGATACGGAACCCTAAAAAGAAGTAAAGTAAAACAGTTTTTATTATAAATTTCTAAAATGTTACAATAAATTTTCACATATTTTTCACAGTAACTAGGTGTAGAGAAAACATTATCTTATTATCATATTATGAAATAATGTGTTTACATTTCTTGTAGGTATATTTTGATGTAGGTATGTAAACAATGATGAGAATAATCTATTCCATTTATCACTGCTGGTCTTTATGACTAATTCAGGAGTAGGTATTACTAACTAAAAATAAATACAAATGTTAAAATCAATTGGTGTTGTGCTACAAGGAGTCTGGTAAAATGATCACCACATATCGCAAAGTCGAGAACGAGATAACTATCGAGCAGCAAGTGAGGCAGGCAGACCCACTTTTAATTTTTTTTTATGTAATCTCACATCGATAACTACATAAGCCCATAACACCGGGTGAACTAGGTGCCATGTCAGTGCTTGCCTTCGGTCATGCCGGCTACACTGAACTGGACACGAATTATTGACATAGCACAATGCGGTGGTGTAGTACAAACCCGGGCGTGTTAAACCCTACCACCTACTAAGATAAGAACCGAAGGGATCTACAGTTTTACGTGGAATCCGAACCACGGTCAGCCTCCAATGGTCGAGCGGTCTCCCATCTATCCACTGACTGCATCCAGGTGCTCTTATGATCCGACCGACAGTCGACCGACCGCACCACTAAGCTACCGAGGCTGACACTACTAGAGTTTTTGCAGCAAAACGCAGATTGATCTGCTTACCCCGATTGTCGATATACATTGTGTGGTATGTATGTATGTACGACGGCAGGCCTCACGCACTCTATGTACTTGCGCGCGCTAACTATCTATCGCCGGACGGGCCGCCGGCGGTCTTTTTCAGTACAAATTCGTCAGCCGCGCGAAGTATACATAGACGCTCGCCCATGCAACTGCGCGCAGCTGCAAAGCAATAAACACTTTACACTCGATCGTTAAGGTACATTTTCGCACGCAGCGATTGGCGATGTGAAACAGTAGGCTATTAAAGCCCGAAGGTAGGAACATTTTCTATGGAGTGATTTATCTGTTACAAAGTAACTATTAAGTAATCTGTGACGACGGTAACATCAACAACACAGTTGCGGCAGACCTCACGCACTCTATGTACTTGCGCGCGCTAACTAGCTACCGCCTGACGGGCCGCCGGCGGTCTATTTCAGTGAAAATTCGTCAGCCGCGCGAAGTATACATAGATGCTCGCCCGCAATGCAATAATGCACTTTACACTCGATCGTTAAGGTACATTTTCGCACGCAGCGATTGGCGACGTGAAACAGTAGACTATTAAAGCCCGAAGGTAGGAACATTTTCTATGGAGTGATTTATCTGTTACGAAGTAACTATTAAGTAATCTGTGGTTGCGGGCAGGTCACAAAACATACTTCATCGAGGGTCGGCACACGAGCGCTCCGTACGACGGCGAGCGGCTCGCGCCCGCTCAGCCGGTCAACCTGAAGCTCATCATCTCGCCGGCGACGTCGCCGCAGTCGGCGTCGCCGCTGCCCCCGCTGCCGCCGCCGCCCGGGAGCCAGCAGCAGACCGGCAACAACTTCCTCTGCCCCAACCCGCCGCACATGCGCATGAAGGCGAACTCGCTCCCGAGCATACTGGACTCGGACGCGGAGTCGGACGACAAGCGCGGTTTCTCCGCGCGCGCAGACAACCTCTCCTCCAAGAGCCCCACTTCCGTCGGTGAGCGCAATCCCATATCTCTTATCCACTCTCTTTACACATTATCTAAGGGAAATATCTCACCAGGACGCCAACTGAGCAACCAGTTGCGCTAGCGCAACCGGTTGCGCTACCTGGTGTCTGCGGGACACCAGAGTTGCGCAACCAAGCGAACAACCAGCGACAGACAACAGACAGACCGCACTTTCAAAATGGACGTCGAACAGGTAGCACTGATATTGTATGTGTCGTAGCGCAACTGGTGGCCGAGTGAGACATGTGTGAGTCACGCACCATAAAATGGCTTAAATTTAACAGGTTGCGCAACCAACGCGCAACCAGCCGGGTTGCGCCGCCAGACAGATCGTCGTCTGGGTTCCCACGGCTTGTTGCGTGACCAAATTGATGCGGCAACCAAGCCGACACCAGGTCAGGTACCCTTCATAGGACTACATACATTAGTTCTGGTTGCGCAACTTGTTGCACAACCGTAGCGTCCTAGTGAGATATCGCCCTAAATGTCATTAGAATTTTTATTTGTTTTCGCCTTCTCCATTACTTTTTGAAAAGTATTTATTTGAAACTCACGTATCTAGACCGGATCGGGTGTGTGCTCAAAAAGGGTCAAGTGCGAACTACCTGTACGTAACCGACGAGCATGTATGAAGAACCTTATGAAAAGAGATCTCTCAGGATCGTGGCACGTGAAGATCCGTTGACTCTGCCTACCCCGTTGAGAAGTATGTGATGCTATTATGTTTTTTTTATGGAAACTGACACGGTTGGCTACATCACCTACAACATCCGTGATGTAAGCCCATAACACCGGGTGAACTTGGTACCACGTGTCCACGTCAGTGCTTCCCTTAGGTAAACACAAACTATTTACATAGCCGTTTCGACCGACCTTTCGTGCAGTGCGGTGGTATCAACCCGGGCGGGTTAAACCCTGCCACCTAGTAATATAAGAATGGAGTCATATCCCTTAGTCGCCTTTAGTCGTAGTCGTATAGATTTAGATTTTATTTATCCTCTCAAGCAGGAATCGACCCTACAGCTCCTGAAATAGAAACGTGATCTCAGCCCCTGTGCCGCGTGAGTAGGTGGAATCTGTTTGATTAGCCATCAAAGAGTATTTAGTCTCGGGTTTCCCAGACACTTTTATCTCTAAATCAAACAGCCGCCGTCCCCCTTTAATTTATTTTATCTCCGATTGAACCTAGCGACGTCGCTATCTCACCTAAACTTCGGAAGCAGTTTTGCCGACTCTAGTAAACGTTGTAAATTTAGTTACAGAAATAACTATGGCGGCCGCTCACATCAGCCTAGGCGATACCATAAATCAAGATTCATTCGAGACCGCACCTACATTATAATGTCGTGGCTCCCATAAGCTCTCACGTTTTTTTTTTCATGAATACATTTTTTTTATTTTTATTTATTTATTTATGAATAAATTAGCTGGGAATCTAAACATCACAGTGAACTGGATAGACTAGCTAACTAGAGAATTGATCAAACCACCGGTTTTACATTTATTTTGTTAGTGGTTTCAAACCATAGACATCTGGTTTTTTTTTTTTTATGGAAACTGACACGCTTGGCTACATCACCTACAACGTCCGTGATGTCAGCCCATAACACCGGGTGAACTAGGTGCCATGTCAGTGCTTCCCCCTTTGATCGTGCCGGCTACACTGAACTGGTCGGCAAACACAAACTATTTACATAGCCGTTTATCTTCCATAGCTGGTATCTTCCCTTACGTATAGTAAGGGAATCGAAAGAATAAAACTGGAAAACAAAGTTGTAGGTAATATATGCAGCATGTTCTTAGCATAGAAGTACGAAAGCGCAAGTACAAACTTTTACTGCAAGGCAAAGTCAGCTCGGACGTTCAAAAGCATTCAGGTGTTGTGATTGGCTCTTTCCGAATTATTAATCCACACAACACAACAACACCTGCCCGCTGTGATTGGTTCACGTCCTATGCACGCCACCCGCTCCCGTTGCCCCTACGTCAGCCTCCAAGCCCGTTTTATTTTTGCGATTAGTATTGGTTTTAACTTACCTATTATTGGTTTTAACCTGTCCGATTGGCACCACCGCACTCATTGAAGGTTGGTCTATGAAAAAAGTTTGTGTTTTCCGTCCAGTGCAGTGTAGCCGGCGCGACCGAAGGGAAGCACTGACATGGCACCTAGTTCACTTGGTGTTATGGGCTGACATCACGGACGTAGTAGGTGATGTAGCCAACCGTGTCAGTTTCCATTATAAAAAAAACTGACTCGTACGTACGTAACCGACAAGCTTGTATGAAGACGGAAAAAGGCCTGATGATATGTAATATGTATATAGGCAGCGTAGGTATACTGGTAGAAAATGCCTTGGGCATTAAGTGTTACCTTTTGCCCATTTATTCTAGTGCAATAAAGAATACAATAGAATGTAGCCAACCATGTCAGGGGTCTCTTCCTAGGGCTGACTAGTCATTGGAAAGGTGAACTCGTGCGAAACAGAAGGTTGAGAGTGTTTAAGTGAAGTGAGATAGAATGAGATAGACAATAACTTCACGTGAAATTAACTAATCAAAATACAACATTATAAGAAAATATAAGTCCTCCTATGAAAGTTTATACAAATTATTTATGCAAAATGATGATGATGAAATAGGCGCTAAAAGTGAAAGATGTGTCAATATAAGTTACACGGGCCCTATAATATAGTGGCGGACGGTACGGTAGCCGGGGCACATCCCCGCGCCAGCGATGCGATAAGATAAAGGCCCATAAACAGTGTGTTGCTGTGTACAAGCTATCATCACAACATCACCGTGTGCGCCTTTATACAGGCGGCCGAGAACAACTGGCCTTTGCATCATTAATAACAACTCATCATTATTATCACTTATTAATTACTGTCATAAATATTTAATATTGATCTAAATTCAAATAAGTACTGGTTCCACATTTTGTTTTGATATGTACTTAGTTAGGTAATACAATGTTTTTTTTTAGGTTTTCTAAGAACGCAGGCATTTAATCATTACATGCACACGTTCTTTGTTATAAATACACACATATGTATTACAAATAAAAAAAATATATATTATATTGTAATTTTGGTTTAGATTTAGAAAATTTTGACATATGTATTGAATTGATGTTTGATGATTCTAACTAATGAATTTAATTGATTTTAATCTAAGTCTTTAATTGTTAATTATTTAAATTTTTTTTTATTGTGACAATTAGAGAATTAATTTTATAAAGGGAAAAATATATAAATCCATAGATTAATATAGTATCCAAGATTCTAAGCATGTCCCTTGTCGTGATTGGGCTCTGATTGAGTGGAATATTTTGAGTAGGTATTTACGAACTTAATTTATAAATTGTTACGAGTTCAAGTGCAATACTGTATTGCGCACGAATGATTTTTAAACCAATAAATAAAAATAAACACAGGTTTTAGCCGTCGCCATACCCTCTTCACACGCATAACGAGTGTGCCGCATAGCGTGTTGCTGCATGCTTCTAGTTCGTGCTCCGTGTCGCTACCCTTCACCCCACGTCTCACCTCGCACCCCCCACGCCGCGCGCCCGCAACACGCTTCTTCTATACTCAGAATAATGCGATTTTCTCGATAACTGTTTCATATATAGATTTCAAAATAGTTTTTATGTCGTAAGCACTAAATCTATAGACTTACAAATAGAATACTTAAAATATTTTTTTAATTTATTGAGCTTTTTGTTTTGGTATAATCATTTCTGAATATATTTCAACCTATAACTTAACACAATAAATTGTTTTTTCTTTTATATTATTAATCAAGGCTATTTGAGATCTTTTCAACGATATTCAACTTGACAATATAATTACTTTGCAGACTCTACTATTATAGTTGAGATAATTAATTATACCTTATAGTTGAGATTACCCCTTAAATTGTGTTGCCTCCCGGAAATCTATATAGGTACACCTTCAAATTTTAATGCAGATCGCTCAAGCTATTTAGAAGCTACAGGCTGTCAGACCGACACCTGACCTATCTTATGAGGGTCCCTGCCTGAGCATTGCTGGCAACAGAACCCTAAAAAGAGTAGGTAAGGTGCAATTACGATCAACAGAAGTTTTTGCCAGATGAACACAACATGTAGGTTATTATAATTTAATCTCATTATTATTTCAATTCAGTTTTCGGACAACCTGTATAGCGCCCCTTATAAAAATCCACGAACATGATAAGGCATATTTTTTATTGCAGCCAGATTTCTGTTAGTACATTTTGAAGACACTGTATATTGTAGTAGGTATGTTTTTTTGGTTAAGTTATTTATAGCTGGGGATTCTGTCTGGTTTCACATATTCAGAATGTAGGTTTGATTGCGTAACTGGTTGGGCTAGTATTTGAAAACCATTCAATAGACCTAATCATTTTGGAATTTTTTTTATCAAAGGCTAACTTGCTGAGGTACCACTATTGAAATGAACACTCATTAGCAAGATATGAAATGCGCATACTCGTGAAAATTGTTTTGCACCGTCTATGGTATTTCACACCTAAAATAATTTGTCAAAAGTATGAAGGCGGAGCGGTGGTGTGGGCGGCCGACACGCATTCGCACTTCGTAATAAAACATCAAAACAAACAGAGAAAGTAAATGACTTGAAATGCTCTGCACATCAATAGTGGCTGTGATAACGAACATTCATATCTATGTTTAATTCATAGCCCTCCGTCACATTGATAAATCTGACAAGTGCACACATTACCGGAAACTCTTGAATAATTTCATAATTGTGCCCAAAAACTCCAACGGAATTGGTTTTGTGTAATGAAATGGAAAACTTATGGGATATAGTTTTCGGAACGTTATGTGGGACACGGTATCTAACAGTTGGTCACTTTTGAGATGACTTAACTATGTAATGAAATAAACATATAACTATCGAAAGCATAATGCATAACATATATAAGAGACAATAAAACTTAGTCATTAATTAAAAAACGGTTTTCTTCCACTTAACAACAATTTTTTTATAGAAAGCGCGACATGTGGCTCCGAAGCACCCATAAGGTGTCTAAGGACGCCCATGGACATTCGGTCGCACGCGGGGTTGCGAATGCCATGCCGGCCTGACAGGTCCCTATTCACGCCTCTCTTGAAGGACCCGAAACTATACTTGGGGGGAAATATGTGGGCAGGGAGAGCGTTCCAGAGTTTACCAGTTCTGTGGAGGAAAGATCTGCAGAACCGAATCCATCAACTATTGTGTGCATTCGCTTGGAAGAGACATTTGCCCTTGTTGTTTATTGTTTCTTGTTTATTTAGCATCTATGGCAGTACACTGCGCTCAGATTTGTCATATTTACATTGTAACAATCCGCCTGTTCGATTATCACAGCGAAGAAGAACTGACAAGAAACTTCACTGGAAATTTTTTCAATGTACACTTGGTATACAAAAATGTTTGCCACTGCCTAGACACGCATGTGCTGATTTGTGACAAATACAGCAATTCATGACAAAGTGAAAACATTTTTACTATGAAATTGTATGAAGTTATATACCCACCACACTGCCACACGAAGCAGGCCAGTCTCCACAAACAGCGCCCGTTCACGAGCACCACACCTGGGCCAGCCATCGCCTCCCTTAACCATATTATAGGGTGGGAACGACCCGGACCAAGTGTCACCGTCTTCTCTCTTGCCACATAGTGTATCTGCTTTCTGTACACTTCGTCATTCACTGTTATCATTGCAGGCAGCTACAATAAATACGCAACCAAAATCATGAATTGGAAGGTGCCAAAATTCCTACGTAAACATTCCGACACCCCCTTGCCCATGATAAAGAAGGAGATTAGCGACAAAAGCCCCGCCGACAAAGATGAGAGCGCCGAGCGAGCGGCCAAGAACAACGGCTACTACCAAGTGCCGACGGCCGTGGAGCTGAAGGCGAAGCGGCCGCAGACTCAGAGCGCGGCCAAGCTCGAGCCGTCGGCCGACAACGCGTCCGCTATGGACAAGGAGCTCATCGACATCAGATCCTACCTGAGCCAGTCGCGGAGCAACATGTCGCCCTTCGCTAGGACCAGCAGCTACCGCTCGCAGTACGGCCGTCCTCACAACTTAGAGGTGAGCGTTTTATCCCTCCTCTACTCTGCTCTTTAATTGTTTTTTATGTAAACCAGCATGGGTGGCTGTGCCGAGAGACCAATGGTGCAGTATACAGAGCCAAAACCACCTCTCCTCGCGTAACCACGCTCAGTTAGGTTAGGTTAGGTATTTTATTTGTTGATCCAATTGATAGTTATATTGATTACCCTTGGACAAGTGCACATTGCTTTTTTAGGGTTCCGTATCCGGTACAGGACCCTATTACTAAGCCTACGCCGTCTGTCCGTCTGTCTGTCCAAGGGCTGTATCTCTTGAACGGTGGCCCGTTGAAATTTTCACAGAATATGTGTTATTATTGCCGATATAACAACAAATAATGAAAATAAGAAAAGGTAAAAAATTCACGGGGGTTCCCATAGAAGAAACTAAAAAGTGTATGCGCCATCCACCAAATAGAGTATGAAGCATTTTAACTAATCATGAATTTTAACTAATATGAAGCATTTCATAAACACGCCATAGATGGCGTGAGTGGCGCTGACCATGACATGGCGATACTGAACCCTCGGTGCGCGAGTTCGACTCGCACTAGGCCTGTTTTTTATTGACCTAGAATTAGTCCTAAATTTTTAATTGAATTTCGCACTACACAATCAACCTTGCCCACAATCGCAGGTATTAGCGGTAGATAATGTCTTTAGGTGTTGCATCAGTCTCATGTCAACTTTTTTTTGCAATAAAGTGTAGTTTCATTTAATTTAGATTTAGTGTTACATGAAGGGATGGCTCGAGATTCGAGACACGAAAATGTATGAAATAAAGTGTAGTTAAATGATTGAATAATAGATGCTGTTGGCAGTTGCGGAGGCGGGATGACATTTTGTTTGTTTAAGACAGCAGATAGGAGAGCCCCAGCTCGAAGTATTTTACTTTAAATAAATAGTTGTGTTACCGAGACAGGCTTACGTACAAAGGACTGCTTTGAGGTGTCAGTGCGGAGAATTGCCCACCCCTTCTGACAGAGGCTGACCAACAAACAAACAAACAACTGGGACAATCCAGTCTTTTTATAATTTCTTCCCATAAATGAGTAAGTTTGACACTTGAGTATGTTGAGCGAAACGTCGGTCGAAACGGCTATGTAAATAGTTCGTGTTTTCCGTCCAGTTCAGTGTAGCCGACATGAAATGAAGGGAAGCACTCGCATGGCACCTAGTTCACCCGGTGTTATGGGCTGACATCACGGATGTTGTAGGTGATGTAGCCAACCGTGTCAGTTTCCATAAAAAAAACATTTCATTGGAAAGTAGCCTACATTTTGTACTTTAACAAAACAAATATAATTATCAAAGCAATGGGAGGCAGGTTTTGAACCCGTGCCCACCAAAGTAGGAGGGACCATACATTCTCGATGTGCGCCGGTTGAGCTATGATTTGTGGTATTGTGGAAATGATCAGGTAGCACAAGGTCACCACGATCAAAATTGCTATAATTATGTTATTTATGAATGTTTGACAATGCATAGCTAATGAATGATATACTCTTGCAAATAGCTGCCATCATTATAGTTGACTGTGTGTGGAAGAGTGATTATAGTGTGAGTACAGTTTGTCGTGAACGCCTCAACTCAGTCATTATCTCGGACAGTAAACAATTGTATACATCAGGGGTGGCCAAACTTTTTACATCCGAGATCTCTCCAAAAAATTAAAATTCGTGAGCGGTCTACTGAAGAATATAAAAAATCCCAATGATATTTTAGGAAAGATAGGTTATCTATATGACATTCAGTGCTTAAACATGGCACGTCCTTGAAAAGTTGGTGATGCGCCGACTCGAATAGTCTTATTCCAATTATTAGAAATAGTGCAGAATCTCATTACACACGACGCCATTTTCGATGTGTTAGCGACTCGTGGTCAGCGGTCCGAACGCTTGCGTAGTTGGTGGGCGACTAACTTCAGAGAGGACTGTGGTCTTGTATTTAATGTGCCGCTTGGGAGCTCAGATAACCTATCTACCTCCTTTTAACTTATAATATCATTGAAAAAACCACATTATTTATAAATCAATAAATTGTAACTGTCACTATAAGTAAGTAAACTGTATTTCTGTTGTAGATTCTATCATTGTAGACCATAATTTAGTCGCCCGTATTTTCCAATTTCGAACCCAATGAATGAAAAACGTGTGGGGCGTAAGTTTTGTATATTCTGCGGGCGGGCTACCTGAAAAGCCTTCGCGGTCGACCGGTCGACCGGCGGTCGACGCTTTGGCCATCCCTGGTGTACATGAATCAGTCTCACAGGTTTGTGATGTTGGCTCGGAACAATCCATCTTCAATACAGGACACATACATAACACTTGATAAATCACCATTTTATCTCCACTTTACATAAAACGTGACTGTATCTGCGAAACTTGGAATGAGTTTTTACATATGTTTAATTTTAGGGTTCTCCGGTATGGGACCCTATTACTAAGCCTACGCCGTCTGTCTGTCTGTCTGTCCGAGGGCTGTATCTCTTGAACCGTAATAGGTGGCCCGTTGAAATTTTCACAGAATATGTGTTATTATAGCCGATATAACAACAAATAATACAAATAAAAAAAAGTTAAAAATTCACTGGGGTTCCCATAGAAGAAACCAAAATGTGTATTGCATGCCATCTACCGAATAGATTATGAAGCATTTTAACTAATCATGACATTTAACTAATATGAAGCATTTCATAACACGCCATCTAGATGGCGTGAGTGGCGCTAGTCATGACATGGCAATACGGAACACTCGGTGCGCGAGTTCGACTCGCACTTGGCTGGTTTTTACATTATAATGAATACTTTGCGAAACGTGGTGGTCGGTGTTCTGCTGTAATTTACCAGATTTCTTGCGCAGCACAACATCGATTACTCTGCTTACCCCGATTGTCGGGATTCAGCGTGTGTGATATGAATGTAATGTTTATTTTTTTTTATGAATTCTAAAATGATGTTTTTTTACCATTTTTACTAAAATAACAATTAGCTACACCTTTTTTTTTTTTTTTTTTTTTTTTTATGGAAACTTGACACGGTTGGCTACATCACCTACAACATCCGTGATGTCAGCCCATAACACAGGGTGAACTAGGTGCCATGTCAGTGCTTCCCTTCATTTCACACCACTCGTTATGTACTCGTGACGTCACCACTACACACTTTGGTGCACTAGGTGCCATGTTAGCTAGCCCATTAAAGGGAAGCCCCTTTGCTACTGCCGCCTACACTGAACTGGACAGAAGTCATGAACTATTTTCAAAGCCGTTTCAATTGGCCTTCTTTCAGTGCGGTGGTACCAATCCGAACGGGTTAAACCCTACCACGCGATGTAAGGGAAGACATCTACGTTTTACGTATAGTGTAACCTGAACCATGGCCAGCCACAATGGTTCAACACATACATACGTATACATATTGTTGCGGTATACTTTCTTGATAAGTGTATAATGTGTACAGAACCTACCAACAAGAAATTTGAAGTCACAAGGGATTAGCAGCATTTTGATAACTTTTAGCACTGGCATTATCAAATTGTGATTGATTAAACTAATCTTTACCTCATATTACTGAATTCCTTTTCATTTCACTGCAGATGTTTTTTTTATTTTTTTTTATGAAAACTGACACGGTTGGCCACATCACCTACTACATGCGTGATGTCAGCCCATATCGCCTTGGTGAACTAGGTGCCATGTCAGTGCTTCCCTTCGGTCGTGCCAGATGTGAGAGTTTTGAGAATATGTGAGTCAGTCAGCATATAAGCGTCCACTGCTGGGCATACCTAATACCTCTCCAATTTTCACCAGCCCTCCCGGCCTGCAGCGGTACGTGACTAGTGCTATATGCTTCTTTATTCTTTATTATTTATTCATCATTCGTATGGTAGTACACTACGCTTGAATTTGTTGTCCTCTTTAGTTTTTACAATCCGGTTCGATTACACCCACAAAGAAGAGCCGGCAAGAAACTTCGCAGGATTTTTTTTACAATAAATTGTAATTGAATACACAATAGACACCGCTTACAGTGTTAAAATACAGTTTGAGAGCTATAATTTTAAGCTTGATAATTCTAACCACAAAATTAAAAGTCAAAATGAAATGAGGTGTATACTACTATACTAGAGCCTTTGTCAGAAATTGCTTATACATTGTTCATACTGCTTTGAGAATATATGAACTGCAATAAGTACTTTTTATCATTACCAGAAATTTGCGAATTCATAGGCATCCACTTGAAACGTGAGTACTCGAAGTGTGACAACCCGCCGAGTACCTAACTCACTATCTACCACTGATTCACCTTTCCAATGTTATTGACTCTATAGAGTATTGAGATTGCGACAGTGATAATTTTTTTTTATTCATATTTTTTTCAATGCAGTAACTAATCTTTTGATATCCAAATTGTGAATTCACTAACTATATGTAATTGGGTTCGGTAGTTAGGTGTTTTCCACCTAGGGTTTACAGAGGCCCTAGTGGAGGATTAGCTGCATGTGTCAGAGGACTGTGTTCAGAACGATGTCTTGAGGATGGATTTTGTTGTCGAATTACATTGTTATGATTTAAAGTGTAAGAGTTAGGGCCCCTGAACCCTGTTATCACCGCGACCTAAGAATATCTATTGTGATCTCTTAAAGTTTACAGCTCACCCCCAAGTTCGATTTACACTATGAACCGGTTATATTCTTGGGGTTGAGTGCCTTTATTTGGCATTGGTTAAAAATATAACCCACATGAATACGGCTTCTACTGCAAATGAGCACTTCACATTCACAAAGGATGTGAGTCACCCATACAGAATAAAAATATATATATACAGGTTGTTTCAGGATAGGCTTGAGAAACTTCAGGAATAGAAAGTACTCATTATTAGAAGAAAAAATCCTTATCACTCAAATCGAAATTCGGTAATTTTTTTTCATAAAAACATTTAAAATTCTAATAACAACTCGATGGACGGTGAGATTAGGCAACAGTGCTGTCTAGGGAGTGCAATGGCCTGGTCCAGACCCCTTTTTATTTTTATGTCATTCATAATTAAAAATTCAAATTTATTATTAAAAAACACACACATTACAAAACAGGGATACAACAACAGTACAATACAATATAAACAATACAATTCAACTTTAAGTGTTTGGAATTTACCTACATGCAGTTAAATTCTACTAGTTAAGCATGCAAGTAATTTTATTTTAAATTAATAAAGGTGGAATTTAACCGTCCATCAAATCTCGATGAAACAATTTTCACCAAAATTATAATACTACCTATATAAAATGACCTAATCTGGGAAAAAGTTTCAGAGCTATTCGTCTTCAAATATGGACCCCTCTCGAACCCTGAAGTTACGGAACCCTATCCTGAAACATCCTGTGTGTAATAACGTTGCAGAAGCCGGTGTGCCGAGCCCGCAGCTCGACCATCACGACGCAGACGCCCGGAGAGCTGCTGCTGCGGCCGAGCGCCAAGGAGCGCACGCTGGGGCTCTCGGTGCCGGCGCCGCCGCGCGCCTGCGACGACGTCAGCCTCTGCCCCTCCGTCGACAGCCGCAAGGACTCCGGCATCCCCAGCAACAGCAGGCGCTCCAGCATACAGCATCAGGTCTCTTATTTCATTTTACAACTGAAACTATCACCATACCTCTCATATCAACCCATCCCAGAATAGATTAGAATAGAAACACTTTATTGCACACGATTGAAAGAAGAATGGTACATGACAAGAAACAAGAAATACAGGAGTTTTGGATTTCTGCCAGTCAACCTTTGGGTGACGAGGAATAAAATTATAGAGAAAGAAGTATTGTATTGTTTTGTATAAATTTATTGCACTCAAATAGAATATGGGCAAAAGGATTTTAGGTCAAATTGTAAATGTTTGGTAAATATTGTGTTATTCTTACTAAAAAATTGTGTTGGATTCGAAGGTGTGGATCTAAGCTTGCGATGGCTTCACCGAACATATCCGGGCCCATCGGCAGTAGAGGAGGGTATTAATCGAGGCCGGGACTAGCGAGTGGCCACTCTAAATTTCCCGCGCATGCTTCACGTTTCGGCTCGCTTCAAGCCCTCGTCAGCTAGTCTGCGTTGACTAGGACGCGGGGAAACACCAGTCCCGCTCTCGACCTCCCTCTCTCTACCTATCCATATTCTGTAGGGTGCTTCCAGTGACCAATGCCTCTAGGCATTTTCTAACAGAATACCTTTGGGGTATGATAACTGCTAGGAGAAGTATGGGTAGTGCAAGCGATAGGAAAACATGTTTTATTTTTATGAATATACTGTAACATACATAGAGCTCCTTTCTACCAGCAATCAAACTATTGACCTTCAGTGTCTAAGTCACTCGAACAGTCAGTGGTTAATAGGTGCGTTGGGGAGAGTAAGAAAGTAGAGCATAGATCACCTCGTCTGCGTAGTAGGTGGGAAGCTACCTCGCCCTGAAGAGTTGAGTGAAGTTGGTGTCCGTGTGTGTGCGCAGATATTTGCTCTGAACCAGTCTGCGCTGGTAGTGTCGCACGACATGATGCAGCACCGCGTGTCCGGCTACTACACGTCGAGCCAGTCGAGCGTGAGCGACGCGGGCGGCGCGCGGCTGCCGGCGCCCCTCGCGCACCAGCGCGCCGACTCGCTGCACAAGCTGCGCAAGCAGTCCGACCTGCAGCTCATACGGTCTGTGCTCACTCTTGTTGTCCCCGCTGGTAGTGTCGCACGACATGATGCAGCACCGCGTGTCCGGCTACTACACGTCGAGCCAGTCGAGCGTGAGCGACGCGGACGGCGCGCGGCTGCCGGCGCCCCTCGCGCACCAGCGCGCCGACTCGCTGCACAAGCTTCGCAAGCAGTCCGACCTGCAGCTCATACGGTCTGTGCTCACTCTTGTTGTCCCCGCTGTTAGTGTCGCACGACATGATGCAGCACCGCGTGTCCGGCTACTACACGTCGAGCCAGTCGAGCGTGAGCGACGCGGGCGGCGCGCGGCTGCCGGCGCCCCTCGCGCACCAGCGCGCCGACTCGCTGCACAAGCTGCGCAAGCAGTCCGACCTGCAGCTCATACGGTCTGTGCTCACTCTTGTTGTCCCCGCTGGTAGTGTCGCACGACATGATGCAGCACCGCGTGTCCGGCTACTACACGTCGAGCCAGTCGAGCGTGAGCGACGCGGACGGCGCGCGGCTGCCGGCGCCCCTCGCGCACCAGCGCGCCGACTCGCTGCACAAGCTGCGCAAGCAGTCCGACCTGCAGCTCATACGGTCTGTGCTCACTCTTGTTGTCCCCGCTGGTAGTGTCGCACGACATGATGCAGCACCGCGTGTCCGGCTACTACACGTCGAGCCAGTCGAGCGTGAGCGACGCGGACGGCGCGCGGCTGCCGGCGCCCCTCGCGCACCAGCGCGCCGACTCGCTGCACAAGCTTCGCAAGCAGTCCGACCTGCAGCTCATACGGTCTGTGCTCACTCTTGTTGTCCCCGCTGTTAGTGTCGCACGACATGATGCAGCACCGCGTGTCCGGCTACTACACGTCGAGCCAGTCGAGCGTGAGCGACGCGGGCGGCGCGCGGCTGCCGGCGCCCCTCGCGCACTAGCGCGCCGACTCGCTGCACAAGCTGCGCAAGCAGTCCGACCTGCAGCTCATACGGTCTGTGCTCACTCTTGTTGTCCCCGCTGGTAGTGTCGCACGACATGATGCAGCACCGCGTGTCCGGCTACTACACGTCGAGCCAGTCGAGCGTGAGCGACGCGGGCGGCGCGCGGCTGCCGGCGCCCCTCGCGCACCAGCGCGCCGACTCGCTGCACAAGCTGCGCAAGCAGTCCGACCTGCAGCTCATACGGTCTGTGCTCACTCTTGTTGCTGAGTGTTGAGTGTGTGCATCCATGCGCTCCATTTCTGCCTGTCACTTTAATCCCCTGCACCATCCCTGGCTTTGGGTGGGTGCAATTGCACGCACCTTCCCGTGGAACTAGTTTACCGGTGCAACGTTTTTTTTTAAACTGACACAGTTGTTATTGTCGACACACTTGACACGAGGCCATTGTGCTCAGTAAGCCTGATATGTGCTCACAGTAGCCAGCCGAGTTCTTCCACAAAACTCAGCAGCCCTTTGGGATCCTTCCACGCGATTGGATCGCTCTATACGGGTGAATGTTGATTTGGTGCAGGTGCGTGCAAGAGAACGCGCGCTCTGGCGTGAGCTACTTCGTGCAGCCGCCGCTGTCGCCGCTCACGCTGTTCTTCAAGTCTTCAGATATGGAGCGGCAGTACCGGAGCAGCGCGCACCGCAGCGACGACAAGGACGAGGCACCGCCCACGCTCGCCACCTCCAGGTGACTACTCACTCCTTATATCACTCTGCTAGTCCAATTTTTGGTCAGGTGGGAGAACGTGGGGAAATCATCGTACGAGCGACAATAATGTTTGGCGTAGAGTACATCTTAAACGTATAGCAGTAAACAACAACGTAACAAATAACAAACTGCCCGAAGATGTCGTACAAGCACCCACCACCAATTCCTTTAAAAACAGGCTCGACAAACACCTAAAAAAACACCAAACTAAACTAACATAAAAATAACAAAGCACCAGTGAACTTAGACATGAACACATCAGCCTAGGCTGTTCGTTCATCAAATAAATAAATAAATAAATAACCCTACAGTGGATCAGGGGACACAGCGGCTCCTACGGGAACGATGCGGCGGACGAGCTGGCTAAGCGGGGCTCCAGCTGGAGT
Organism: Nematopogon swammerdamellus; assembly: GCA_946902875.1. NCBI lineage: Eukaryota > Metazoa > Arthropoda > Insecta > Lepidoptera > Adelidae > Nematopogon > Nematopogon swammerdamellus. The sequence continues at coordinate 27,283,316 of OX336337.1, read as the reverse complement.
GAGGAAGGCCCAGAACCGTGTGTACCCCTACCAATCAGCCTAACAACTCAACTAACAAAATATAAACATGAAAATCTTTGGGCAAACACCAGGGACTGTAGCCAATCCCGGGAAGCCATTTCCAAATTGGACCTGCGACTCAAGAAGCGCCTGCTAAAGTTCCACAGGGGTCAACTCCGTATGGCGGTAGGACTTCTTTCGGGTCACTGCCCACTCAACAGTCACTTGTTTATAATAGGTGTCACCGATAGCCCCCTATGCAGAGGTTGCATGGCGGAGGACGAAACAGCCACCCACGTGCTCCTGAGTGCCCGGTGGTGGCAGAAGAACGACTAGTTTCTTAGGAACGTGGGAACTGCCCATGGAGTTTATAAGCGACCGAGAAGAGTGCACTCCACTTCATGAAAGAGCTCGGGTGGCTGGAGTAGCCCTACCCGGGCGCCAACGTACAACGGACCGTCTAGAGGTCTCAGTGCGAAGGATGGCCCACCCGCCTTCCCAAGAGGCTGGGCAGCAAACAAACAAACAGAGTACATCTTGTTGTAAGAGGATTCAAGAGAGGTCACAACGAGTAGGGCTTGAGCCCCTGTAGCACGCCTGTATTTTTTTTTATGTTTCCTGACATGTTTGACTGCATCACCTACACCTGTTAACACACCTTGGTGAATAGGTGTTACGCCAGGCCAGTGCTTCTATTTGGTCGTGCTGACTAACAACTCTCTTCATGATTCTCTCGTTTTTCTGATGCTGTAAATTGTGATCTCGCTCGACTACCGTAACCTATATTCTACGTGAGGATATGTATTGTATTGTTTTTTTTATTTTTATTTATTTATTTATTTAGGAAAAACAAACAATTACATACATATGTAGGTTATGGAGACAGTAGAAACAATAAACAATTAGGTATGTAACCAGCGACGTTTTTCACAAATGCTTTGCTTACTAATTAAATAATTAAATTTAAAGCGTACACACAATATATGTAATTCACATAGCGCTTATGAATGAATACATAATATAAAAAAATATAACAGCACCACGAAAGCAGACACCTCACCTTATGCATACTGTGCCACACCAAGCACGTAAAACATTATAGTTATCATCTCTTACATAGACCTATTATGACCATGAAGCAGCCTATCGAGGCGGAACCCAAACCAAACAGAATTAGGACAGACCATAAAAAAATAAATAAAAAAAATTAAATAAAATAAAATATCAGTCTTGTAAAATAAAGTTGTTTTGTTTATTGATCATTCATACGGCAGTTAGACTGCACTCGAACTTGTCGCAATTTGTTCTATCCGGTTCGATTACACCCACGAAGAAGAACCGACAAGAAACTTCGCAGGGTATTTTTCTTTTTTGTGAGAAACGTGAATTGTCGCAGGTTCAACACGGCGCTGGACATGCTGGTGTCATGCGTGATCTTCTCGTTCGTGTCGGTGTCGCTGTTCATCCTGTACCCGGACTGGCGGCGCTGGCTCGGCTGGTTCGTCACGTTCGTGGCGCTGCAGGCGACTGCCGCCGCGCTCTGCGCCTACAGGCACTACTTCAAGTGGCGGCTCTCCAGGGACGCACCCACCTTCCGACGCTCCGAGAAGATATTCAAGAAGGTCCGTCTTTAGCCAATCTGATATAGCTGACAGCACAGTCAACTTTGGTTCAATCAGTGCTTGTTATGTTTGTTCAAGTGACGAAAAAATTTACGTACCCACACCTGCTGCTTCACCGTTCGGAACCGGTGTAAAACTGTAGGTCCCTTCCCTTGCCCCTTACTAGGTGGTAGGCTCAAATTGTAGCTGACTGGGTTGATTGATACCACTGTACTGCATGTAAGATGGCCACTTAGCAGCCTCGGTTGTGTTCTCCTTTAGTCCAGTATAGCTAGCAATTTAGGAAAGTCTCAAGTATGGCACCTACCTTCTCGAAGGTGACATTGGCTGGTCGCAGCATGCGCTTTGGCCCCTACGACTCAGCCACATCCCATCCCATACGGGATTACATAAAAAAAAGCAATTATTCAACTTTGGTTCAACCAGTTCTTGCTCTGTTTGTTCAAGTAGTAGGAGGTGTGGAACATGTTGCAGGTGTCAAACTGGTACCCGTGGCACGTGAGCGGCAGCGTGCTGGTGAGCCTGCCCGTGCTGGCCGTGCTCATCAACTTCTCGTGCGCCAGCACCGCCGGCCGCATCCTCGCCGGCCAGCAGCCCTACTACGTCTACCTGCTCTGCATCGGCATCGTGCACTTTTGCAACTTCACACAGATGAACTGGCTCGTCAAGAACTGCCTCGTCACCCTGTACGCCGCTCTCTTCCTCGGCCTCACCGCCCTCCACTGTCCCGCGCCTCACTACCCCCACACTACATCCTTACACCTCTCCACCCGACCTCTTAACCTCACCGCCGACTCCGTGCGGCCCCTCGCCCTCGCTAAAACCAACGATGTGTTCAATTTCTCCAATTTAAATGACTCCGCTCAGCAGATGCCCATGTGGAGCCCGCCGCGACTCGGCGAAAACAGTAGCTACTGGAACGCGTCGAACGACTACTATTCGGTGCGGACGAATCCCACCCACGACGTGCACCTGCGAGAGCTGAACATCTCGATCGCGCTGCTGCTGGTGCTGGTGTGGTTCCTGAACCGCGAGTTCGAGATCAGCTACCGGCTGAGCTTCCACAGCGACGTGGTGGCGGAGCGCGACAAGAGCAAGGTGCAGAGCATGCGCAACCAGGCCGACTGGCTCCTGCACAACATCATCCCGCGGCACGTCGCCGACCAGCTCAAGAACACAGCCAAGTACTCGGAGAACCACCGCGACGTCGGCATCATCTTCGCGAGCATCGTCAACTTCAACGAGATGTACGACGAGTCCTACCTGCGCGGCAAGGAGTACCTGCGCGTCCTCAACGAGCTGATAGCCGACTTCGACGAGCTGCTCGAGCGGCCCGAGTTCCGCAGCGTCGAGAAGATCAAGACAATCGGCAGCACCTTCATGGCGGCCAGCGGGCTCAACCCGCAGCTGCGGCGCGAGTCCACCACGGAGCATCTCTACGCTCTGCTCGACTTCGCGGTCGCCATGCAGGAGGTCATCGACAGCTTCAACCGCGACCTGCTCGAGTTCAACCTGATCCTGCGCGTGGGCTACAACAGCGGCGACGTCACCGCCGGCGTCATCGGCACCACCAAGCTCTACTACGACATCTGGGGCGACGCGGTCAACATCGCCAGCCGCATGGACTCGACGGGCGTGCCCGGCCGCCTGCAGCTCGGCGAGGCGTGTCTCCCCGCCCTCGCCGGCCGCTACCTGTTCGAGCCGCGCGGCTCCGTCTACGTCAAGGGCAAGGACAACATGAACGTGTTTCTGTTGGTCGGCAAGAGATAGGCTCCTCGCTCCTCCCTCCTCGCGCCCGACTCGTGCGTAGAGAATATTTATTGTGAAACTAGATAATCTGTGATTTTATATGTGTGACATAGGAACTCATGTGTACGAGTGATATTTAGGATACAAATGATGCGCAGAATGTATGTATAGTACTGTAACGTACCACATTACATTATTTACAAGATTTTAGCCACTTTTACATGGTTAATGCGGTCAGATAATTATTGTAGAACGGAACCGGCCCGGCCCGGGTATGTTTATAGTATTTAGCATATACATTGGCGGTGGGAAACTTTCACAAAGTGACAATGTCATGCCTAGGTATCCGTGCACAAATAACATCCCACATTAAGGCGCAAATAAGACTCAAAAGGTCAACTTTGAACGAAATTGTTGAGCTATTGGTAAAGATAAAAAATCTGTAAAAATATGTTACGAGTATGTATTGATCTTTAATTAGTTTGTTAATTAAGCTAAAAAAAATATATATTTTACTACTTTGGAAAGGTGTTAAATAAATCTCCAAAAAAATTATGAAAAGTACGAAAATGGTACTTTCAAGTTAAATTCTCTTGAGAAGCATAAATTGTTTCAATACAAGACCCCTATTGAAATATAGATAATATTATGCCCTACAATCGTAGCTATAAGACAATTTTTTTCCATCTTTCCATCATGTGAAATGTAATATGATTATCGCGCAAACGGTCATCGTCGGCGAGACGTATCAGCCACTGCACGAGTAGAATGAATCTCGCACCTATTTACATCTGCATACGGTTCGTGTTTCAATCATCAGTTCTCGGGTAGCACGGTTTGAGTCTTGTTTCCGCCTTAACCTGCACATTCTACACACCGCGATCTACGGCCGAACGGTTCTTCCTTGTGAAAGCTTTCCGTCAGTAACAAATTGTAATATTGAAGCGCGTCGCTGATAGAACTTGCCTACTACTACTAAGCTGTGACCAATCTTCTAGTCTTGTTGATAATATTGGTCGCTTGAGACCGCCTCGTTTTGTTTGATTTGTATAATGAGGCTAGCGGATTGATTCGCGCGGCGCCTGTTTTTTTTTTTGTATGTAGGTATATATTAGGTATTTTAAAAAATTTCTACAATTTTGTTTTATTCTAAAGTCATTCCTTCGATTCATGTATGCACATAGACTGGCAACTCAAAACTAGCATTTACTTTCGAAAAAGAAATTGTGTTTAAAATTTTATTAGGTTACTTAGTTATTTTTCAGATTTGCTGTCTGTAAATGATTCAATTTCCCTCGTAGTTGCGTCATTGGTTATGAAACAAATTTCTACGGTTATTATAAGAAGGCTTCTGTGCGCTGTACGCAGCTCGACTAGGCGAATAACTTATATGCGGGGCCTAATTTTATGTATGTATGTTGTGTTATATTAGTTAGTAGTAAACGAAGAACTTGTTCTATTTAGACAAATGAGTTCGGGAACACTTGCAGATCTGATGAGCCGTTTGACCCAAACATCATAATTTTAGCAGAATAAATGATTTTATGTACCTAATCAAACTCAAATTGGAGTGGTGCACTTTAATATACATAGCAAGTATGTACTTCAGCTCTGTACATAAACTATATTTAATTTTCTGATATGCAGAAAAACGAATGAACACATTTTTAGATGATTTAAGTATTTGAGGAGGTGAAAACCTGTGAAAACAGTGATATCTGTAAGCAGCTTGTGGAACATTGAATCCTTGAAATCTTCCGGGTAAAGGAAAAGAAAAAAAAAAACACATTTAAAGTAACAGTGTGACATTTGGGAAGATTAATAGTGGTCGCACAGCTCGCGTCGCAACCTATAACCTGGTTATTTAAAGAAAGGGATTGAAAATTGCGGTGTTTTACAGCAGTCGGCATGCAAATTTTTTTTTTTCATAGTATCTATATTTTTTATTTGCTAATTTCTGTCTTGGAACGATTACTTTATTATCTTTAGACGGCAATACTGTGTGAACGAGAGGCAAATCGGAGCGCCGCCATTTTCAATCCCTTTAAATAACCAGGTAGAGAGCGTTCCAACTAAAAGTTCCCTTCGCCGTTATGTTGGCTCCACTGTCTATCTGTCAAAACAGCGTTGAGGGTTGCTATGTGTACAGATTTACCCGTAATTATCAGTATTTACCGTATTTTTTGTACGGTAAATACCGATTACATTATTAGGTAATATAATCTTCACAATCTGGCAGCACGAATTTAAGCACTGACAGTGACACTGACAGTGGAGCCAACATAACGGCGAAGGGAACTTTTAGTTGGAACACTCTATAGTACTTATTTGTATGATCAGAGTGAGTTCGTGTTGGGGTTGCGGCGGACTCGGTGCGTGCAGTTACCTGTGTTGCCGCATCGCGGGGGGATTGTGAAGGATTGCAATAATAATGTGAAGACATTTTAATTAGCTTTATTTGTGCAGCTCTACACGCTATCTTATAGCTATCTACTAGTTTATGTTCTCTTGAAGGTCAACAGTTATGTAGTTACATTCGACTGAGAGCATTCGGTTATGTAAAATGCAACGACCCAGTGTACAGTTAGCTTTTGATGTAACGTTTTGATATTTATATAATTAAAGTTGTCTTTTCAGCTTGACACCGGTGTCTGTGATGAAATCAGAACTTATCTTGTAGGCCTAAACCAGTTTTAAGAACAATTAATTGTGTTTAATCATTGCCAATCATTGTGGCAGTTCATAGAATAAGTTGTACGTCTCCAAATAAAATGATTTCCGGGCCTGCTGCATTATTTTGGTGAATTATTGTCAATGATGTGCGGAAACGTAAGTAACATGTGATATGTAAGTGGACGGCCCGCGGTCACCTGCAGAAGTGAGCAATCGCTTTAAGGTTAAGTGTCGTAAACTCTGTTGTAGGCAATTTGCTTATTTGTGTATATTATAAAGTGCATTGGCACTTATGCAGGTGACTGATCAAATTTTGTACAAAGTAAGGCTTTCAGCCCGTCAAACCTGTTGATTGTGTGAATGAGAAATGTGCCTCCCTTAAAGCTATTGTACCTAAAACTAAATACTCTTCTATACTCTAACATAGCAAAGACTTAAGTTCCACCAATGTAACATTCCTTTATTGAATGAACGAAGCATTCTCTGAAACGGTACTTACCCACAATTTTACTAACTCTCTCCTAGACTAGAATGTTTGAAGGTGTCGGGTACACACACACACACCAACATAGCTAGAGAAATATTTATTTTACTCTGGACCAATATTTGTATAGCTATCGACGACAAAATATGTATATCTGGTTTTTATAAATATATTTTTAAAAGTTGGACAATTCCCACAATCCGTATAAATATATAATGTATCGATCTCGCTCGCCTTTCTAAAATACGGTTCATACTATTCACGAAAAATATATGAAGATATCCCTCTTAGCTCAATATTTTAAATTATAAGAAAGTAAAAATCTTCCAATTGAATATTTTTCCTTTCGAAGCGAGCAAGATAATTTAGCATAGTTAGAAGTTGTAGTGAAATGTCCTAAGATGCAGGTGATATTGTGAACCATCCTATAGCAACATCTTTATTATTGTAGGAAACTGTAAATATAATACGGAGCGAACGCCGGCCAGAGTGTATAATAATTATTAATATTTATAACTCATATAAATATAAACAGAAGAACAACTTATACAACAAAGTTATTCATTATTTATTACGCATTGATAAATAAAATCAATAATGAATAGTCGCTCGTATTTCTTCTTCCCTCAACCTCTCCCATCTCCTGCAGCCCGACCGTGGTAATTTTACTCGATCGACGAGTTCGAGCAAAATGAACGAGTAGGCATAATTGGTACCGTCGTAGCTGTCAAATGTACAAGTGAGTGAGTGCACGAAACGGTCACGTGGTCTACTCGAACTCGAACGTCCATCTAGCACATTTTGACAGTTATTGGTACCGTCGTACGAAATGTGAGCTCGAACTTCGAGTCATTTTGACGTATACGCTCACCCAAACACTCGATTGATCTTGATCACCTTTTGCGATAGTTTAGAAAATCTCAAAGTTGGTTATATGTTAAATTAACGATTCCTTTCATTGAATTTAGTGGAGAGGTATTTAAATATGTATTATTTTATTTATAAGTTGTTCATTCCTTTATTTTATTTCAGTATTTACTCAAATAATATAGATAAAATATACAAGTAGGTACTTATGTACCTATCACTAAAATAAAATAAGAATAAAGTCTGTACCTAGGTACATACATAGGTACATCACATCATACATATCACACGCTATATCCCGAATCCCGACCATCATCCCGACAATCGGGGTAAGCAGAGTAATCGGTGTTGTGCTACACATACCTAACTACATCAAGCAGCAAGTAAGGCATGAAGACCCACCTCCTGCATGACTCGGTGGAAGGACCGTGACAATGTGACAGGTGGCTAGCCTGTCGCCCTTTAGCACGGCATCGTGTCCTTATCCCTTAGCCGCCTTTTATGACATGCACGGGGAGAGATGCAGTGGGGCTATTCTTATTAATATCGACCGGCCCACACGCACGGTACCGTAGTTAGTGCGTAATAAAGTCTTGTGTTCTAAGTACACGTCTCATATCAATTTGTCAGTACCTACCTAAGTATGTACCTACCTATGTAACTAATTTATAGGTGACCGGTAGTGGAGCTATAATGTATAACCAAATATGGTAATAATAGGTAGGTACATACAGGAGTTATTTATTTTTAGATAGTTAGGTATCTACAGCAATGTATTACCCGTCGGAATATCTATATAGGCAATAAAGGCTAGGCACCTCCTCGCCTCGAATAAATGCGCTTCCCCCGCACTTCACCGCGGTCTCACCTCGTTAGTACCGTTATCGGGGTATTTTTCAGCGGCGACTCCTGGTCCTGAATATTGGGTTGGCTCTGGCTAAGGAATTTTTTTTTTCATAATTTCATAACTTAGGTACCTACGCGTTAATTTATTTCTACCACAATGAGTTCAAAAACTGAAAGACGATTACGATATAGATAGTTTATAATATTTAGTTTAAATGATTTATTTTGCTCACTTACGATTTATTTGTCTGTAGATAGGTACCTACTGGTTGTGTCAAAGCTGTCGAGTTGCAGCCGACAAGAGCGACGTCTCCTCTGGCACGACGACGACGAGACAGGCATACAAGCTTGAATTGTTACATTTTATTTGTACATGAAGTCCACTCTTCGTTCCACAGACAAGAAATTTTCGATGACTCGATCGTGAAAATCTTCTTTCTTCCTCAATTTTGTTAGCAACTCCTTTTCCACAGATATGTAAGAGTGCCAAATTACTGAGTCTATCTTGTCCTTGAGTGCTCCGTAGATAGCTCGGTAGGAGTTTGCCATTATATAATTACCAATAAATCACTTTAAATTTAACAACACTGCACAGGATTCATCCATACAAAGTCCATACCTACATAACGGAATATATGCAGCTATCAACTCGCGAGCCAATGCGCACACACACGCGCACACAACACACCTAGCCTAGCTCGCTAGTTGCATCGCATCGCACTTCGCACAGCACAAGAATACTCGTCGTGTGGTCGCAGCGCGCACACACCCGCACACGCAACACACTCACACACCTAGCTCGCTCGCTAGCTCGCTCTACTCGCTACCGCGTCACTAAATGCACTCCCCGCTGCGCCAACTCGAAAGGCAGATCAGCGGGTCCGCGCGGGACGGGGGGGACATCGGTCGCTTCCGCCTTGTATGGAATACGATGGCGCTTCAAAATGTAGCCAACCGGCCAATGAATGCCTTGATGTGTCGTCATTCGTCGTCGCCCGCGTTTGACGCGCGCGAAATTTCAAATTATGTAACGGGTACGGGATTGACGTTTTATCTTATTAATCGTGGATTATATGACATAAATAATATAACTCCGAAATTTTTTCACATTTATTTTAGCCTGATACTTCTGTATTAATGGTGTCATTCATTTTATTCGGTTTGGCGGCGCCAACCTCGCCAACTGAGAGGAGTCGCCGCTGGTATTTTTGTGGCTAGGTAATATGGCTGGAGGAAGGGCGGAGGGTTGAGGGGAAGAGATTCAAAATGAATGTCGTCATCACTCACACAGCTGGCTGACCGACCGACAACCAACATCGTGTGTGTTGCCACGATGTAATTTTTACTAATACTAAATAGCTACTCTTAAATATCAGGGTGTTCAATTTATACGCGTTTTTCAACTTAGTCAATACTCTTTTTCTCTTTTAATTAACATAAAGATTCTGAAAAATAGTATACATACCATATTGACCGTTTGATACCTAGCAAAATGAGCGCTTTGCATTCTAGGTAGCATAATACATTTAGTAAAAAAATTGTAATAGTGGCAAGACTGGTAGATCGACACTCGATCGAGAATTCGTCACTTGGTCGACACTCGCATACGTACTCACCTGCACGCCGGTACCAAAATAATTTGCCTCGTGCGACCGATCGAGTCGAGCGCAGCTCGAACTCGTCGTGCGAGTAAAATTAGCACGGTAGGGGTCCTGATCTAGCTAATCTGTGTTTGACAAATGTTTAGGTCAACACGCACATTTTTTAGATCTTATTTTTAGAATTTACAATTTACTATACAAACACAGTTACCTAATCTGGTTTATAATACTTATAATAAAATATTTTTCCACTTGCGTACACAAACATCGTATACAAGACTTGAGGAGCAACAGATCAAACAGTCTTTTGTGCATTTATTAAAAAAAAATGGGCAAAACTTTATTTTGGTAGAGCTCAATAGCTCCTTTATGTGTGTTTTTACAGAATTCACGTCAAAAAATATTTAGTATTATTAAAAAAATATTGAATGTTGGCGACCGCGTCAAATCGTATTTTGTTCCTAAGTTTTGAGGTTAAGATGGCGGCATGAGCACCTACGTTTGGGTATCCTGCTCTTATGGAATGGATCAAAGATCGCATCAAAGAGTATTATGTTTGAAATTATAATTAAAAAAACACTGATTTATGAAATGAAAGGGTATGTGTTATTTTATCATCATAATCTACTCGCTAAAACAAATATATTAGCAAAAGAAATCATCTTTCTATGATTTTTAGTTCTCAAGACACATGTTTTTCGCTAATTTCTCGAAACTAGGATCACGACACAAAATACTGTTTGATCAGTTGCTCCTCACTTGAACAATAGTGTTTTATATAATTTAAAAATCCCGAATTCCCCTTTAGAATAAGATGCTGGGAATTCAAGGCAGATTCTTAACTTTAAACCCTCGTTTTCTACCCAGTTTGTCTTGCACCGTAGACTGAATAGTATAGTGCCACTTGCACCAAGCAACCCAAAATGGTTTACTTAATTCAAATGTTATCCTGCTATAATATAATATGTAAAATATTGGTTATTAACACATATAAGTATGTATCTACTGGATTTTTAGGTTTACGTATCCGTACGGGAAGCCTATTACTAAACCTACGCCGTCTTGTCTGTCCGAGGGCTGTATCTTTTCAATAGTAATAGGTGGTAGCCTATGTGTTATCATGGCGAATAGAAAGAAGCAGCGACTGTCTAGCCCACGGAGGGAGGAGAGAGTAGATTAGAGAGGAGTTGCACCAACGTCATCGAAGTGGGCGCGCGTAGCATTGCGCCAGGTCGCGACACAGCCAGCGCACGCGTGAAATTAAAATTACAATTTTAAAAAACCCCCGACCATTAAAAAGTCAAAAATTATTAGCGTTTACTGACTTTAAATTTGTTTTAAAAAGAACTTATATTTCAAGCTTTTAAAAAAAACCGAGCAGCGCGAAGGGGGCCAGGAGAGCACTCGCGCCGCGCATAGTTGCACCTGGGTTGTGGTCTCAGTGCGAGAGACCGTTGATGGGGTTGTCGCTCCAGGAGAAGTGGTCGTGCGAGATGGCGTACACGAGCCAGTAGAACAGGTTGAGCAGCGCGAAGGAGGCCGGGGAGAGCACGCGCGCCGCGCATGGTCGCTCCTGGGTTGTGGTCTTGGTGCGAGAGACTGCTGATGGGGTTGTCGCTCCAGGAGAAGTGGTCGTACGAGATGGCGTACACGAGCCAGTAGAACAGGATGAGCAGCGCGAAGGAGGCCGGGGAGAGCACTCGCGCCGCGCATAGTTGCACCTGGGTTGTGGTCTCAGTGCGAGAGACCGTTGATGGGGTTGTCGCTCCAGGAGAAGTGGTCGTGCGAGATGGCGTACACGAGCCAGTAGAACAGGTTGAGCAGCGCGAAGGAGGCCGGGGAGAGCACGCGCGCCGCGCATGGTCGCTCCTGGGTTGTGGTCTTAGTGCGAGAGACTGCTGATGGGGTTGTCGCTCCAGGAGAAGTGGTCGTACGAGATGGCGTACACGAGCCAGTAGAACAGGTTGAGCAGCGCGAAGGAGGCCGGGAAGAGCATGCGCGCCGCGCATGGTCGCTCCTGGGTTGTGGTCTCAGTGCGAGAGACTGATGATGGGTTTGTCGCTCCAGTAGAAGTGGTCGTGCGAGATTGCGTACACGAGCCAGTAGAACAGGTTGAGCAGCGCGAAGGAGGCCGGGAAGAGCACGCGCGCCGCGCATGGTGTCTCGTGGGTTGTGGTCTCAGTGCGAGAGACTGTTGATGGGGTTGTCGCTCCAGGAGAAGTGGTCGTGCGAGATGGCGTACACGAGCCAGTAGAACAGGTTGAGCAGCGCGAAGGAGGCCGGGAAGAGCACTCGCGCCGCGCGGTCTATGTACGACACGCTGTTGATGTGACCGCGCGTTCCGCCTGTGGACATTCCACAACATATCTCTAGCGCGTCAGGATCCAACAAGAGAGCAAGTAAATAAGTACAGAATTTAGAGCTAGAAACAGAATTAAACCTTTAATAGTCAACTAATTAATATAGGTATGGGCGTGTCGAAGGATTTCAATAGACAGATAGCCCGACTACACCATTTTCAATGAACTTTCCTTGTTATTTCTTTGGTTTTTCGTAATCGGATTTTATAAAAAAAATTTTTTTCAGGTAGGTACCAATGGAAATAATGACGTAATCATGTTTGTTCAAGGTACCTCCTGCAGTATGTGTCTTCTGTCTTAGGTACTCAGTCTAGTAGGAGTGCTACTAGACTGAGTAGCTAAGTCGGAAGACACCGGAATTTTCGACCGGGCGGTAAATTTTAAGGGAGACTGTAAACCGGCACACGTTTGTCATCAATCACCACGCTCTATATTTCCATACAATTTGTCACCGCGGCCAGAGGAATCGGGCCGGGCGGCGCGGAGCGGCGCCAATTCCGGTGTGTGTCCTCACGTTAAAGTACTTAAGCGTTAGTGACCTGCTTCGCGCTGCCGCTGGCGCCTGTATCCATCGTCTCCGGCGAGACAGTACAGGAGCTGGCGCCAGCGCGGCACCCGGCTCTCCGTCTGCGTGGTGCGCTCGACAGTCAGTCGCACCGTGTCCCGCTCGGGGCCCCCCGCGCCCCCCGCGCGCGCCGTCAGCGACGACGGCTGCTCGGACTCTCCAGAGTCGGGCTCCGGCAGCCCACTGAAGTGACTCTGCAAGACGACAGTCTCATACATAACTGTTTTATACATAAATTATGTAACTTTTATGGTTGATCGGGATCAGCGATTCCTTCACATATCCATACTCTGTTCGCTAGAAGAAATCTGGTACCTATTCGAGCGTAATAAATTCCACTAAGTAAATCAGACGGTACCACCGTACTGGATGTAAGATTGCCGCATAGCAGCCTCGATTGTGTTTTCTTCTAGTTCAGTATAGCCAGCAATCCAGGGAAGTCTCCGGTATGGCACCTACCTTCTCGGAGGTGATATTGGCTGGTCGGAGCACGCGCTTTGGTCCCTCCGACTCAGCCACCCATACCGGAAAGACGCAAAAGAAAAAGAGAGTGCTCACATATTGCGTGGAGCGCGCTGAGCTGCGGCGACGTGCGGCGAGCTGGCGCGCGGCGTACGCGTCTCCTCCCATCTCCTCCATCAGCTCCTCCCACTCAGAGTCGTCCACAGCGATCTCTCCAGACCCCACCTGCACGCAGTCCCAACCACCCCAAGTCCCTCGGTTATCATGTCTTCATCAGTAGGTATCAGCTCGTATTCACAACCTAACCACACCTTAGTAACTAAATGAATTAAATACTGGCTACGCTACGAGCCAGCTTTTTTTTATGGAACCTGGCGTCGGAGTTAAACTTTAGCTGCATCACCTACTACACGACCCGTGATCAGGCCTCACGCACTCTATGTACTTGCGCGCGCTAACTACCTATCGCCCGACGGGCCGCCGGCGGTCTTTTTCAGTACAAATTCGTCAGCCGCGCGAAGTATACATAGACGCTCGCCCACGCAACTGCGCGCAGCTGCAAAGCAATAAACACTTTACACTCGATCGTTAAGGTACATTTTCGCACGCAGCGATTGGCGATGTGAAACAGTAGGCTATTAAAGCCCGAAGGTAGGAACTTTTTCTATGGAGTGATTTATCTGTTACGAAGTAACTATTAAGTAATCTGTGCCGTGATGCCGGGCTATCGCACTTAGGTACAATGTCACTGCTTCCCTTCTTTCGATCGTGTTATCGCCTACACTGACTGAACAGAAGACAGGAACTATTTTCATAGCCATTTCGACCGACCTTCATTCAGTGCGGTGGTACTAATCCGAACGGTTTAAGCCAATCTAGTAAGGTAAAAGGGACCTATAGTTTTCAAGTGGAATTCGAATCAGGTCGAAGTTAACCCATCCATACTAAAATTAAAGGTGAGATTTTTATTGCTCAAGTTCTCAAAATTCCTCCACTAAAAACGAACCTTAGTAAAATAGTGAACGCCCGCAAACTCGAGGAGCGTGGCGATGCAGTAGAAGAAGCTCATCAGTAGGAACCAGTCGAGCGCAGTGGCGTATCTCACTTTGGGCAGATCTGTCCTCGAGTCGAGGCTGATGGTGGAGAGGGTCAGCACGGTGGTAATGCCGAGGCCCACGCGGTCCGAGGTGGCCTCGCGGTGGATCCAGAACGAGACCCAGGACAGCACCACGATGAGGCTGCAGGGCAGGTACACCTGGATCAGGAAGTAGCCCGTGTGCCGCTGCAGGTTGAACGACACTTGCAGCACGGAGAATTCACCTGCAAACAACATCAAACTTTGATGTAACACACGATAAAACTTGAGTATTTAACGTGTTCCCGCCGTCCACTTTTTCCTCCTTCGCACAATGCGCACCGGGCAGGGCCTGCACCCCTACAAGCTGAATATTTCCTCTACAGAACCGGTAAACTCTGGAACGTTCTCCCTGCCCATACATACAGGACAGCCTGGGTCCTTGAAGAGGGGCATGAATAGGCACCGTCAGGCTGTCATGGCATTCACACCCGCAATGTCCAAGGGATTCGATACACACCTTATGGGTGGGTCAGCGCCACATGTCGCGTCTTCAATAAAAAGAAAGTATATCTACTAAACAACTTCAGTACACCTGTACCAGTACCTTAACCTGATTGCATAATGATTTGATGCAATAAACGGTTATTTATTATTTATTATTATTATTTATATATGTGTGGCGTGCATGTAATGTACATAAGTATAATACCTGGTTGCTTCACATGAATTTATTTTCTATATACGAGTAATTGTCGCGTTTTCCCCGAGTTTCCTCTTAACGGCTGTCTAGGAGGAAAAATGCCGAAATATCCCCAAAGCAGGCGATTGATGTAAAATAAAAGCTAAACACTCGGGTGAGGCGACACGGAGCACACCCCGCACAGCCCCCGCAGACCACCGCACACCCCCGTCTGCAGGCGTTAAGTAGGTACATAGATAAATTCACGTGTAGAAGGCGAAGAAGGCGTCTCGTCGCCCGGAGCGCGTTTCGCTAACATTACATTACAGCACTCAGCTCTAACTCGATATACGTAAAATCAGAACGCGTGCGTTATTGACGAAAAGATGTGCCGATAGCGCTTTATGGGCCCCGCTGAGTGAGTGGGCGTCATCAGCACCAGTCCCCTCCCCTCTCCTCCCTTACAACCCTCCCGCCCCTCCGCCCCGCCGCGCTCGCCGCCAGGGGGCACTTTCATGTCATTTTTAGGTTTTCGTACCCCGTACGTAGGTACCCTAAAATCGGCTACTGCACTAGCCGTCTGGTATACCTTCCGTTCCAACAGTTTATAAATACAAACTTAAGTGTGTGTTTGTTATTTAAGTAGGTATTTTTATATACCTATACGAGTCTCACTCGTGAATATATTTTGCTAATTATATAATTAATTTACACTCTCTTTGCACTTAATCAGGCCATTATTATAGGTTTTACTTGCTAGCATTACACCTGCAATAAAAGTGTGTGAATGAATATATATTGAAGTTTTAGATTTTTTTTTATGTCCTTTTTATACTGCCATCCATCAGTCTTGCCGACATTCATCAGTACCATACCACCTAGAGTATGGATAAAGGTATTAATTTTTTTTAATGGAGATTGCTCATTTTGCAAACCCATTTTATTATACACAACTGTATATGTTTTTATAAGGAAGACGAATGACATAATAAAAATGTTTTAATTTTGTTTTTATTTTATGTTGCTATACTTACGTTGTGCGTAAGCCAAGAATTAACATTTTTTTATAGAAATCGCGACATGTGGCGCCGAGCCACACATATGGTGTCTAACAACACCCATGGTCATTCGGTCGCACGCGGGGTTTGCAAATTCCATGCCGGCCTGACATTTGTCTATTCACGCCCCTCTTGAAGGACCCGAGAATTTGGGGGGAAATATGTGGGCAGGGAGAGCGTCTGCAGAACCCTACGTACGTATCCGCGGTAACTCCAGCGTGTAGGGGTGCCATCCTGCCCAGTGCGCGTGGTGCGGAGGGGGAAAGCGGTCGGCGGGGTCGCGTCAACTCAACATTTAGGATTGTCGTTCGTACACTGATTCTATCACATTAGCGATTATATAGGGTCATATACTGTTTTTGAAACACCGGTTTTGAAACGTTGACTTATGCATGAAGAGCTCAGTGATGATGAAGTTTCATATCTGGGGCAGTTTCGTGGGTGTTACTACCAGCGGGGCGGAGGCGGGGCGGAGGCGGGCGATTGCAGCGTAAAGACCATTTCACATTTACTAAAAGTCTTTTAAAGTCGTCGTAATGGTATTTAGCGTTATTTCAATAACATTTTCCAAATCACGCGATGGAAAATAGTTGCACAACGGAATACAACGGAATCACTCCCGTTTCGATACCTAATAGCTCAAAATTAGCTGCTTTTGACAGATGATTCGGTCACTTTCGCGATGGAACCTTCTCAAAATGTAAAATGGGCTTTATGTCCCGGTAAGTTGAGTATTAAGACCAGAATATGAGATACAGTGTTACACCGGCCGGCTTGATGGCTGTCGTTTCCGTCCGCCATTGTACCACCCCTTCCCCTCCATCCCCCTCCCGCCCCTCGGTGAGAGATACCGAAATTCTAGCCGCTTACTACGTTATCTCCCTTCTTACATATTCGTGTCACCCTTGGCAGAGAGGCTAAACGGAAATTGTTTCGATTTATGCCTGTTCAGCGCTCATAATCATTGTCAGCATTGCGAACCCACACATAACGTTCCTGCTGAAGTAACAGAACCGGTAAACTCTGGAACGCTCTCCCTGCTCATTATATTCCCCCCCCCCCCCCCCCCCCCCAAGTAAAGTTTCGGTTCCTTCAAGAGGGTCGTGAATTCAAGAGGGGCGTGGACACCTGTCATGCGCAACCCCCGCATACGACCGAATGTCCATGGGCGTCGTTAGAAACCTTAAAAAAGATGCCGTATCAGAATATTTCCGAGGTCCAGCGTATGAGTCAGTCTTTAGCAAAGTTAAATGCATCTTCATTTCATATTTGCTCGCATGATTGCAATACAAAATAAATGAGACTGAAATTGTCTATCTACACCACATCCAAAAGTACCTAAACGAGGGTCGAAGCACACTTTACCCCCCTTCCCCCACCCTAGGCCGCTAGATCCGCTCACGGCTGGTACTAATGACCTAATGATGAGCACATTATTACTCGGTCGTGTGTGCAGACTGTACACAGAGTACGAGAAGGAGTTGTAATGAGTCCCCCCAGGATGTCACCTTTGCTCCCAATCTGTTCCTGACAAATATTAATAAATTGTGGACGCGACGAATGCTTCTTAACGTAATAAAAATGGGCGTACTAGAGAACTCCCTCGGCCAACTAATCCAACGAGTTGCGGTTCACGGTCCTCAAATCTCTTAGTCGAGCGCGAGAGGCCGCAGCGCGCAGTCGTCGCCTGCGTGCTGCGATCGAGCCTCGCCTACTTTAAACTAATACATTTGTTCGTGCGCTCACGCGAAGGTGCGATGGCAAATCTGGAGATGAAGTGTTAGAATGAAAAAGACAATATGCACACCGACGCACGAGTGCGATCGTTCTCCCTGCCCCTCTGGTTTACTTCTTACCCCTTGCCTCTCTCTCACAATCCCACACCACATGCTTCCCGGCCCGCGCGAGCCCCCCACACCGGCCGCCAGACCGT
Organism: Nematopogon swammerdamellus; assembly: GCA_946902875.1. Taxonomy (NCBI): domain Eukaryota; kingdom Metazoa; phylum Arthropoda; class Insecta; order Lepidoptera; family Adelidae; genus Nematopogon; species Nematopogon swammerdamellus. The sequence continues at coordinate 27,265,339 of OX336337.1, read as the reverse complement.
CTCCCACACGCTTCCCGCCCCGCGCGCGCTCCCCTCTTCCGCTCGGTTCTGCGCTCCGCCTCCCCGCTACCTTACCCCATACCTCAGCCGCTGGGACACCGCTTCACTGTATATTTCTTCGGAGCGATAACTCTATACATAATTCCTCTTTGATTGCGGGTAGGTAGTTTTTAATAACGACAACTTTTTTCTAGTTTTAATTTATTAAGTCAGGTAAACGGACATAATAAATTATAAAATTTATAAATATTCTCCAATTCTGCCACTTAGTACACAAAGTTTAGGCTCAGGTTTAGGTCGGGTCGGAGCAGGGTCTGTACAACACACGTACGTACCTTCCCGCCTGGTGAAGGTGAAGTTGCGGTAGGGGTAAGAGATGAGGTCGAACTGCGAGAGCGTCATGCCCGGCACGAAGTTGACACTCTCCGAGTTCTGCCACTCGTACACCAGCTGTTGGTTGGAGTACGCATCTGTAACACATCATTTATTTTTATACATTGTCTGTACTGCGCCATGTCCTATCTATCGATTTAAACCATTGGACGACGGTATATATTCGACTGAACGTGTGCAGAACTTACAACTGCCAAGGACGAGGGGGCAGGACTGGCGGTCCATGGGGAAGTTGCGCAGCTCCATGGGGCACTTCGCCTTGATGGTGAGTCTGCAACAAGGTCGCAGTTCAGCGAGAAGCATTTCACTATAGCCTCCTCTACAAGTTGACTCATAAATTTGGCAAATAGTTGCAGATGGTTTGGCCATTGTATTAGCCAACGTGTCGTGGTGGATATTGGTCACTTTGGTAAATATTTGAGTATTGGTCAACGTATTCGACAACGTGTAGTGGAGTCTGCCAGACCATTGGCAAGAGCTTTGGTAAAATCACTGGTATATAGGAGCCTTTCCAAACATCTATACATATAATAAAATCGTAAAGGTAAGAAAATCTGTACATTGGATGTATTCGGAAAAAAACTAACCAGGGTGGCTTAAAATGAGATTCTGAACATGTTAGAACAGTTTTTAAAATTTTTGTTTGTTTGTTTGTTTGTCTGTACGCGCATCACGCAAAAACCACTGAACGGAATTAGACGAAACTTTGTATAGTGGCAGTTTATATGCCAAATTCGTGAAATTCGTATTTCAAAAAAAGAAAATAAGTAACTAAAGGCGGGGCCGAAGGCGGATCTGCACTCACGTAAACGATATTCTTTCTCGATGAAAGTAACTAAGGGCGAGGCGGAAGGCGGAGCTGAGTTCAGGAAGAAGAAAAAAAATTCTTGAAAGTAAGTAACTAAGGGCGAGGTCGAAGGCCGAGCTCTATTCTGGAAGACCATAAACCTTCTCGAAGAAAGTAAGTAACTATCGGCGAGGCCGCAGGCCGAGCTGCGTTCAGGAAGAAGCTAAACCATCTTGAAGAAAGTAAGTAACTAAGGCGAAGCCGAAGGCCGAGCTACGTTCTGATAATTGCAAAAAAACCATCTCGAAGAAAGCAAGTAACTATGGGCGAGGCCGAGCTGCGTTCAGGAAGAAGCTAAACCATCTTGAAGAAAGTAAGTAAATAAGGCGAAGCCGAAGGCCGAGCTACGTTCTGATAATTGAAAAACCATTTCGAAGAAAGCAAGTAACTAAGGGCGAGGCCGAAGGCCGAGCTCTATTCTGGAAGACCATAAACCTTCTCGAAGAAAGTAAGTAACTATCGGCGAGGCCGCAGGCCGAGCTGCGTTCAGGAAGAAGCTAAACCATCTTGAAGAAAGTAAGTAACTAAGGGCGAGGTCGAAGGCCGAGCTCTATTCTGGAAGACCATAAACCTTCTCGAAGAAAGTAAGTAACTATCGGCGAGGCCGCAGGCCGAGCTGCGTTCAGGAAGAAGCTAAACCATCTTGAAGAAAGTAAGTAACTAAGGCGAAGCCGAAGGCCGAGCTACGTTCTGATAATTGCAAAAAAACCATCTCGAAGAAAGCAAGTAACTATGGGCGAGGCCGAGCTGCGTTCAGGAAGAAGCTAAACCATCTTGAAGAAAGTAAGTAAATAAGGCGAAGCCGAAGGCCGAGCTACGTTCTGATAATTGAAAAACCATTTTGAAGAAAGCAAGTAACTAAGGGCGAGGCCGAAGGCCGAGCTGCGTTCAGGAAGAAGCTAAACCATCTTCAAGAAAGTAAGTAACTAAGGGCGAGGCCGAAGGCCGTGCTCTATTCGGGAAGACCTTAAACCATCTCGAAGAAAGCAAGTAACTAAGGGCGAGGCCGCAGGCCGAGCTGCGTTCATGAAGAAGGTAAACATTTTTGAAGAAAGTAAGTAACTAATGCGAGGCCGAAGGCCGAGCTACGTTCTGATAAATGATAAACCATCTCGAAGAAAGCAAGTAACTAAGGCCGAGGCCGAAGGCTGAGCTGCGTTCAAGAAGAAGCTAAACCATCTCGAATAAAGTTAATTAATATAGTTCATTTTGAGTTAATTTAATTTAAATTTTATTATAAAGTCCACGTTTCTGACGGCAAATATACCGTGCATCCTAGAACCTCGCGGTTATTCCCGGCTGGATGGCACGAGGCCCGATGCTATCACCTTAGTGCCATGGACTAAGGGTAGTTATTTGATGTGGGACGCCACTTGTGTTCTCACATTGGCTCCAAGTCACGTTAGGACATCTTCAAGAGCGGCTGGCGCGGCCGAGGCCGGGGCGGAGAGCCTCAAACGCAACAAATATAGAAATATAATTCAAGATCGAATTTGTTGCGTTTGCGGTTAAAACCTATAAAATTTCTATAAAAAAAAAAAAAAAAAAAAAAACCATCGGTCCGTGGAGCAGTGAAGCCAAAAGAGGCTTGGGCCTCTGCTGGTTGACGCAACTGGTGTCCCGCCATCAAGGGCTTATGTACTTCATTCAAAGGGTAAGCCTTGCCATCCAGCGGGGTAATGCCGCAAGTGCTCTAGGAACATTTGAAAATGCCCGTTTTGATAGTTATTTTAATGTTTGTTAGGTAGGTTTTAATTCTTTAGTTATTAATATTACTTTTTTATTTTTATGAAATAAATAGATTGAGTAAACGATATTATATTCTGTCGAAGAAAGTAAGTCTTTAAGGGCGACGCCCGAAGGCGGAAGAGGGATTTTGGTTTACCTGAACGCAGCTCGGCCTTCGGTCTCGCACTTAGTTATTTCCTTTCTTCCAGAAGGTTTATCGTCTTCCTGAACGCAGCTCGGCCTTCGGCCTCGCCCTTACTTACTACTTTATTTGAGAAGGTTTATCGTATACCTGAAAGCAGCTCGGCCTTCGGCCTCGCCCTTAGTTAGTTACTTTCTTTGAGAAGGTTTATCGATTACCTGAACGCAGCTCGGCCTTCGGCCTCGCCCTTAGTTACTTACATTCTTCTTTGGAATACGAATTTCACGCGAGCGGAGCCGCGGGCAACAGCTATTTAGGTACTAAATGAAATGAAATGGAAAATATACTTTATTGTACACCATTGTATAAAAAGGTTACAAAAGGCGAATTTAATGCCTTGCGGCATTCTTTACGAACTAACCTTTGGGATGTGGAAAACACGTAGGGCGGACAATGCAGTAGGTACTAAACAGGGAACAGTTGCATGAAATATAAATACACACATATACTAATTGTACTACAAACAAAGATTGGTGCAAGTGGAAGCCTCGTTCAGTTTATTGGGCATTATAGTCACGTTGTGTCTACACCGCCCCCCTCCTTCTCCGACCATACCCGCGTGACGTAATAATAGACGACCCCATGGCCCATAGCATCACTGCAGCGCACATTCTGAGTGTAGAGTTGTACGAGAACTGGTAGAGTGTTTTCATTTTACGAATATGAGGTAGGAAGTGGTGTGAGACCGCGCGGAGCTCAGTAGGGAACGACTCGGTTCGACAGAGCGACGCGGAGACGTGTAGAACGTGTGTACCGACCGGGCACCGAGTTCGTTCTCTACTGAGCTCCGCGCGGTCGCCTCTCGCACCACTTCCAACCTCGTAACCCTCGTGCCTTCGTAAAATGAAAACACTCTACCTAGAGAGTTAGTAAAATGAGTTAGAAACTCTAACCACGAACGTAACAGACTCAATTTACACGGAAGTGTTGATCGGGAGGCGAACTGTTAGCCTCGTGCCCCGCTCGCGGACGATACGGCTCCAAACTTTATCGAGCGTCCGTCTGTCCGCTCCTAGCAACCGAGCTACGAGGAATCCGCTTTCACCGACAGATCAAACAAATAATCTGAGAAATATTGCGCTACCGCTTCCCGAATTTTCAGCGCTATAGATAATAGTGAAAAGCAGATAAAACATAAAGTTGTTGGATATTACTGCACGAATCTTCGAGATATACCTACCTATTAGGCAAAAGTATACTTATATGTTGATAAACTAGCTTTCGCCCGCGGCTTCGCTCGCGGTAGACTCGGTTTATAATAAACGATCGCTTCTCTTATATTCTCTCTCTCTCTCTCTCTCCCGTCCATGCTATACTTTATTTGATACTGCTCAGCCTTAAGGCTATTTAGCGTGATGGTCTATCTATAGCCTATAGTGAGTCTCAAGAATACTCTATAATAAGAATACTCAACTATACTCTTTCCATTGGTGCAAATCGCATCAAAATCTGTTCAGGGGTCCGGAGTTTACTTCAAACATACATACATATAGACAGACGTTCCCTTTTATAAGAAGTAGTAGAGATAGAGATAATAAAATGTTCACCGTTCACCTATTAAAATTGTAGATAATATAATGTTTTGTAACTAAACACTTTCGTATGTAATTGAACACATTTTTTAGGGTTCCGTATCCATCGTACGGGACCCTATTACTAAGCCTATGCCGTCTGTCTGTCTGTCTGTCCGTCTGCCTGAGGGCTGTATCCACAATGGTATCCACAGAGCATCAAATACCTACCGCGCGCGCCCCCTACTAGAGACGCCCTAAGCGATAATATTTGAAACCCAAAAACTACACGCAGTGCTGCTAGCGCTTCGTATGTGTGTGTGTGTGCTAGTATCGATCGACACTACACACAAAGAAGAGCAAGTTAGGCACACGCATAAAACAAATGCACACGCACAACACACATATGTAAGTCATAGGCCACGCTAATACTTCTCTGATCTGTGGGCCACGCTAATTTTAATTTTAATTTAACACGATAATTTTAATTATATCTAGTGTAAACTGCGTGTCGAAGGGGAAGGGGGGGGGGGGGGGGGGTGGTCCGGACCCTCTAACCCCTCCCCCCCTCCCCCTTATATCCGTCGGTGAACATCACACAATGTTGTTTCCGAACCAAGACATATTTCCGAAGATTCTATTACAGTTTCGGATGACTTGGGAAAAAGTGAAGCGTGAACATTTAGTAGGTAGGTACAAATATATCTGTAGTGGCAGCTCCTCTTGAGTTTTTCTCACTCGCGATTTTTCGCTTCGGTTATTGCGAAATTCGACGCTCCAGCTCTCCTTTCCTCCGAGAAATGTACTTATTGAAGTCGAAGCTGAGCGCTCGGCTCAGACGGCGAGCGGCTCCATCCAACATTCACATGTATAAATGGCGGCTCTTCTCTTTTAACAGATTCAGATTCAGATTCAGATATTTATTTCGCCATAAAGAACACACAACAATAACAATATTACATTGAGACATATGCATATTCAGTATGGTTCGTCATCATTTTTTATGATGTCCCGTTCAGTAGTGCAATCTATAAGGAAGAATCGGGTAAGAAACCTTACAGAGCTTTTTTTAAATATAGCTTACATACTAAGTTTTCATTATGTTAAATATAACATACTATATCTAAGCAAAAAATTAAAAATACTAAGTCAAAAATATACTCATTAAAAAAGATAATAAAATACAAAACAAAGAACATAGGGTTCAGTCAAGTTATTAATAAAATTTGTGTTTATGCATATAAACAATTTGAATTATCAAAGTCAGCAGAATTTTTATTTACAGTATGAAAAAAATTCACTTAACTTATAAAATGGATTGTCTAAGAGAAATATTTTCAGCTGACTCTGGAACACATTGTCACTATTTATTGATTTTATTGTATCAGGAACATTTTCGTACAATTTGGGTCCAATCACGTCAGGGTCTTTTTCAGCCATCGCCGATTTATGCGCAACAGATTTTAAACGCTCTGAGTTACGTGTGTTATAATTATGACTTGCGCCATTTGACTCAAAAGAATTCATGTTTTTGCGTACATATACCACTACTTCATATATATATAGAGAGCACACCGTTAATATACCAAAGGATTTGAAAAAGTCTCTACAAGATGTTGTTCGCGGTACACTGGCTAATACCCTTATCGCTCGTTTTTGCAGTATTAGCACTCTTTCAGCATCGGTTGAGTTACCCCACAGGATTACACCATACGACAGTAATGAGTGTACGTACGCATAGTAAGACTGTCTCAAAGCCTCCGGACTGATCAAGCGGCGTAACTCTCTTAGTGCGTAAATACCTCTAGCCATCTTGTCACATAGTTTGTCTATGTGACTTTTCCAACTTAGAGTTGGGTCAATATAGAACCCTAAAAATCGTATACATGACTGGGAGCCAATAGAGCCGGATGAATTCGAAATAGAGAGCTCACGGGGACCACAGTTTCGTCCGGAAAATACCATATAGTTGGTCTTCGATGTATTTAGTATCAGTCCGTTCGCAGCAAACCATTCCGATATTTTTCCTACTACTATATTTAATTTTATTTCCAGTTCATGCATGGATTCAGCAAAGACTATTATACTAGTGTCATCGGCAAAAAGTATTAAAACACCATCTATTTTAATCAAGGCTAAGTCATTAATAAATACTAAAAATAATGTATTACCTAATGCAGAACCCTGTGGAATACCCATTTTAATTTTACCTGGCTCGGAACTTTTTTTGTTTCCTTTTAAAGTGACCTCAGTGACCTGTCTTCGATCTGTTAAAAATGACTTTAGCAATTCATGTGGTTTATCACTTACACCATATTTTTCCAATTTGTGCAAGAGGAGGTTGTGGTCTACGACATCGAATGCTTTCGACAAGTCGCAGAATATACCTGCAACCTTGTTCCTCTTGTCTATACCTTTTATTATCTCTCCTACCAGCTTCATGCCAGCTGATTTTGTGGAGTGATCTTTACGGTATGCGTATTGGTTGGGAGAAAGAAGTTTATTATCCTCAAGATGCTTAATTACAGAGTCAGATATAACAGATTCTATGATTTTAGATAGTGCTGGCACTAAACTTATAGGTCTATAGTTATTTGGGTCAGCTCTTTCGCCGGCTCCTTTATAAATGGGACATACACGGGTCTGTTTTAGTACATTAGGATAGGTACCCTCTTCAAACATTTGGTTAACCAATACTGATATGTATGGCGACAAACTATTTGAACATTTGGCAATCAACTCTCCCGACAACTCAAAAATATCAAGACTGCTTTTTTTAGATAATTTGTCACGTATTAATTTTGAAATTTTTTCAGGTGTCACATAGGGTAGGCAAAAGGTTTGGTCGGCATCAAGACTGGGAATGTCTACCATTAGGGACAATGCTTTGCTTGGAGAAGCTGGATTCAGGGCTGTTAGCTTACTTCCGATATTCAGGAAGTGCATGTTCATACATTCAGGAATGTTTTCAATAGGAACTTCATCTCCATCTGAGGTTATAAGCTTATGAATACCATCTTCCCTGCACTGCCCTCTGTTGGTTTCATCTTTAATCACTCGCCATATCTCTTTTTTAGGATTATTACTATTCATAATCCTTGACTCGATGCAATCTCTACGACTTTGCCAAGACATTATATCTATAGCTGTCTTGTACTTCTCAATACATTTTTTTAAAACGTCGCTATCAGGGAATTGTTTTTTCATTTCAAATGTGTGACAGAGTTTTGCTTTTAGTGATAATATGTCGTCATTCATCCAGTATTCGTTTTTCTTATTTCTACTTTTTGACATTTTCATGGGAAAATACATATTTATATAATAGGTTAATACATTTATAAACTTTTCAAACTTAACTTCAATTGAATAATTACTGTTACATACTATTTTACTCCAGTCATATAATTCGATCGCTTCGCAATACTGGCTCACTCTGCCGGGTGTACGAAGCCTCCGCTGTACAGAGGCAGGAGGTACGCGACCGGCCTGCAGAGAGCTCTCCCTAAGACAGGCGAGCTGGCCGTCGTGATCACTGATTGCAGTGACACGTGCGGACACTGCGATCGATCTTGGAGACAAGTTAGAGGCTATGGCATCAATAGACGATTCTGACCCATCACAAGTTCGAGTCGGGAAAGTCACCAAATTGTACATGTTATATGTTTTTAACAAGTCGGTTATTTTGCTACATTTTGAATTAATTGTCAAAAAATCAATGTTCCAGTCGCCAGCCAAAATTATGTTCTTATTGTCGTTTGCAAAATGATTTAATATAGTGTCAATTGATTTAAGGAAAATTCTAAAGTCACCATTGTCAGTTCTATATAAACCAATAATAATTAAATTTAATTTTGGAATTTCTATGGCCGTGCAATCTAGATGGAATTCCTGGGTCATTTCATGAACTTCCGACCTTTTCTTAAATTTTACATCATTACGAGTAAATATTATTACTCCGCCATGAATATTCTTTTGGCGGGAAAAACTATTTGATACTTTATATCCGTGAAGCGTTATATTCGGAACTTCATTACAATGAAGCCAGGATTCTGAACAAACAATTACCTCGGGTTGGTCATTATGAACGTCTACTTGAATTAAATTTATCTTATTGCGGAGGCTACGTACATTTTGATGAAATATATTAAAGAACGATTCTATGCCTACCTGCACGTTATTTACATTATCTTGACTTATAGTGTTTGCAACAGCCGGGCTTATGTACTGACTAGATGTTATTACTACTGATGAGGTAGGTCTGTCATTGGTTGACAAAAAGAATAGAACATAGAATTTTCGTCGTCCTCTGTGTTATTTACACTATTATTACATTTAGAAATATGCGGACCAGTCAAATAACACAAGTTCGGGTTATAATGTTTGTGTACACCATTTTTACTGATTATTCCCATGCATATATTGTTCAGTCCTTTAGAATTAATGTTGCCTACGCTATTATAGCACTGTGTGTCAAAAGAATTTAAATCTATATAATGCATATCTAGTGATTTTAAGCTAACGTTGTATATTTGAGTATTTATCTGGTGCGCTATATTATTAAGTCTAGAACTATCAGTACATCTATAATTGTACATTATTGAGCTTATAAATAGTTTTATATTTTTTTGGCAGCAGTGCCGCGTCAGAAACTTAATGCTACGGATGTGTTTATTTAAATCAGAGTTCGTTACTGTGTCAGTTGCCAGGACAACAAGCGCATCTCCCTCCTTCATGTCCTTGGTGAGTCCGGATACATCTTGTATGAGTGCCTGCAGCGGGGCGCCCGGCTTGCATATCGCTGACACGTCATCGTAGCCAGACGAGCACTCCTTCATCGTCGCTGCCAAGTCCCTTCCTTGCTTGTCACATAATATTAACATTTTTCGGCTAACTGGGCAATCTAAGTACACACTCAGCGGCGCCGGTGCCATTACTCTTTTCTTGGGCAATGTGGTGTTGTGCACGTGTGGGTTCGCCGGTTCGCTTATCGTCACCTTTGCATTAGCCATATTAATTTTGTTACATTTTTTATTATTCTTATTCTTGTTCTTAACTTTATTCTTATTTTTTTTATTTATTTTTGCCGGTGACTTTGATGTAACGGTAGTTGTCAATGTCAGTGATGACGAGGGTAGTGTTTGGGAAGCTACCGTAACATCAGTGGGGGAGAAGTATGCAGCAGGTTCCTGCGGCGCACGGTATTGTCGCGACTCGAGCTCCTTTATCCTGACGTCTTTCTCGTGCACGCTCTGCAGCAGTACGATGACTTCCTGCTGCAGCTGCAGCTCCTTATCGGTGGGGATGCCGGAGCGCAGGTCGGAGGCGCACGAGTCGTCGGCCGGGGCCTGGGTGCGCTGCGTGTCGAGCGCGGCCTGCAGCTGCTCTTCCAGGTCCTGGTTTGCTTCCAGCACGCGCTCGTACTCCTCGCGGTCGCCGGCTAGCCGCTCCACCTCGGTGCGCAGCAGGTCGCGCTCCGCTGTCACATCATTCAGCATGATGTCGTACTCGGCGAGCTCCGCTTTCAAGTCCGCGATCTTTTTCCATAGGTCTCGCATGCTCTCTTCGTTCACCTCTTGTTCCTCCAGAAGCGTCTTATTTAATCTCTGTGAATTATTTAAGTCCACTCGCAATGATTTTAAACTAACATGGGCGTCACTATTTATTGTTTTCTCCGCATCACTCACGCTGCTGCTTTGGCTTCTTGTCCGCATTTTCCTGAAATGGAGAACGACAAATCAATTAGTCGACGCACTAACTCGACGCAGTTGTAGAATACTGTCTCGCAGCCTGTAGCCTGTAGGCTGTATTCTATCTGCTATACCCGCCTCCGCGCCGCCGGCGCCGGCGACGACGCTACAAGCCGCGACGACGACGCGACGACAGCGGCGCGCGGCGCGGGAACTCCGACGAAGCAGATTCGATTTAAATAAGTTGAAAACTCGATTTTGGAGCGATCTGTCTGCAAGCGACGCGACACGCTCCGAGGTGACCGACTTAATCACTTTAGTTGTGATGGATTCCGAACGAAAACTCGACGAACGTAAATCTGCAGAGCACAAACATCCTTCCGGCCCTAGTATACTCATTGACACACACCCCGGGTCCACCCTCAAACAATAACACACACACACTCTGACTTGAGCTTGTTTGGGGCCTAAGTGCTTTAATTTCGAAAACTCCAGTCCAAAGTTTTATACTTGGTAACTGTAAGTTTATTTTATTCCAGATTCAGGTCGGCCTTCGGCCTCGCCGTTGGTTAGTTACTTTATTCGAAAGCGATTATCGTTCACCTGAATGCAGTTTAGTTTACTTACCTTAGTTACTTTCATCTAGTAAGAATATCGTTTACGTGAACGCAGCTCCTTCTTTGGCATCACCTTTAGTTATTTACTTCGAGAAGGCTTAACGTTTACCTTAACCCAGTTGAACTGGGTTAAGGTAAACGGCGAGGCCGAAAGCCGAACTGGGCCAGTTAGGCTTTCGGCCTCGCCCTTATAGTTACTACTTTCTTCTATTCAAATACGAATTTCACACGAGCGAAACCGCGGTCAACAGCTAGTAAGCTATATGTGTGGTTAGAGAGGGCCATACAGTGGCCACACTGTAGATACGAGAGACGATGGACTCTACTCTAGCTAGCGCACCCACACTATGTACTAGTATAATCGAGGTGCCCGCCAGCTAACCCGATTATCCGGCAAATCCCTTCTACTGCGTAGGTGCGTGCGTATCTACCAGCTGCCGGCTCACAAGTTCGGGCTCTTATTGTGTCTCGATTTCCTTTAATGGCTTCCATGTGGGCTCGCGCTGAAAATAGCCGCCCAATTTTGGTACAAAACGCGTCAATTTAGACCCACGCAGAGAGTAAATTTGTTGAGGCTGTTCTCAAGTATCAGTCTTATAAGACGTACAGTGATATGTACATGTAGTGTTACAACGGTAATCAGCACTCGACATCGGGTAGCTCTCATTTGGTATGCCGTAGGTTCGAACCCCGGGTGTATCAAAAACTTAAAATAGGTTATCAGTTCACTTTATCCATTACCCATTTATAGGTACCCACTTAAATCACTACGGTGAAAGACCACACCGCGAGGAAACCTGTCATACCGCATTTATTGGAAGAAGTTGTATTCTGCAATAAGTACGCCTTCTGAGACGCAAAAAAAAAAATAATAAGACATACATACCACACGCTATATTCCGACAATCGGGGTGATCAGAGTAATCGGTGTTGTGCTGCAAGGACTCTAGTAGATACAGCACAATACCGACAGCCATATCTAGCAAAGCATTCCGACAAGATAACTATCAAGCAGCAAGTAAGGCACGAAGACCCACCTGCTAATATACTCCATGACCATCCCTTACAGATTTATTATTTTCAAAAAACAAAGTAACTTACTCCATGACGATCGCTTACAGATTTATTATTCTCATAAAACAAAGTAACTTACTCCATGACCATCCCTTACAGATTTATTATTAATATTGTTGATTGATCATTTTCTTCCAATGTCAGAATTAACGAGATAAAAATTAAATATTCACATTTACACAGTTACAGCACGTAAATGCACAATGCCTTCTATCTATAAAAAAAGACACACATACACTTTTTTCTATCGACAGAATTTCAGTTAGGTATTAAGAAAATTCCAAATATATTTTCCGACCGCTTCCGACCCAGAACAAAACTGATCGATTCTTATTAACGGGACATCCTGAGGCGCTGCTATTAAAATACGCCCTCGCGAATTCTTTTTTTACATTTTAAGCCTTCAGTACCTAATCAATTTCTTCGCTCCACGTCCGCGGCTCAAGCGTCCGCCATTTTTCATGGCGCCAATTAAAATGGCGGACTATGTTTGTTCAGGGGCGGTTAAATTAATGAGCTATTTCTTCCGCACAACTCCCTGCTCCCATCTTCTCGTTCCACGCCGCAGCTAAACCGTAGCAGCTGGGGTGTAATGCAATCTAACATAAGCGTACATAATTTTATTTTGAAAGACTATGAGGCATTGATCACACACGGATTAGAATCGGGGTTTATCGATTTATAGATCGACGCTGGTCAATTTATAGTAACTTAGGGTCTATTTCAGCACATTGGACAGCTTCTTTTTAGGATTCCGTAGGTGTCCGTCTGTCCGTCGTCCGTTCGTATGTCACAGACATTTTACTCGGAGACTATTGGCACTATATAGATGAAATTTGGTCTATGACCTGCAATACAATGGTGCGGTGGAATTGAAAAAAATAAATAAATATGGTGGCAGACCAGGCATGTAACTGAGGGATGAAAAAAAAAATTGTGCTCGTGGGGCATCGTTAGATAGGTTTTTAAAATGATAAAGACATTTCAAAACGACTTTTTTGTTTAAGTATGTAATAGTTCAGTCATGCGCTTCTAAAGTCATAAAAAACCCTAACGTCTCAACTATACGGTGAAATTTTTTTATTTCTTATTCAAACCAACTTTCAAAGAAAATTGGTTTGAATAAGATATGTCGTGTAGTTTTTGAGATATGGGATATTTTCTGTTACACCGTGAACGTTCTTTCCGACTTTGGAACCCTTCATTGTGCGCGGTCCGACACGCACTTGGAAACGCCGCATCCGGTATGCGTGACTGAGTTAGATGTCCTAGATAGAGCACATGATCCAGCCAATACCACCTCCGAGAAAGTAAGTGCCATAGCGGAAACCCACGTCTTTGGAAATTGTGGTGCCCAGGTGCCAGATGTGAAGAAGAAGTGGTGTGGGTGACTGACCGCATGGAGTAGAGGATGTCGCCGTGTTGGCTGATGCGCAGCAGCTTGTTGGGAACGGTGATGGTGTGCACGTACGAGTGCTTGCCGTTGTAGAAGTAGGTGTCCGGCCGCCAGATTCGCTCCAGCATCTTGATCGACAGCGACAGCGAGCGAATGGGCCCGAGGAAGCTGAGCCGCGCGTCGCGCCAGTACTGCCGGAAGTAGCAGTCCATCGAGTAGTCCTGCCGAGGTCATCAGACAACATTGATCAGTTCAAGGAGTCAGTGCTTAGATAAAAAGTCGTGTTCGAAATAAGACAATTTGTGTTCATACCATATCGAGTTCGGACACTGGACCCATGCTCCTTATTAGTATGTTGGTCTTCACTACAGTTGGATAACCTGAAAACAACAATTTAGTTCAACTCTCTGTCAAATATCTTAAGTGTTTCTGTTCTTGTGTGTTTGTGTTTCAGGAACTCTGAACGCCAGAATAAACAAAATGCATGAAAATTAAAACCTCTTTTCGAAGACCACGCAGCTAGTCCATTGTTTGATATCGATCTAAGACCGATACCTTCACTGTTATATTATTTATGCGCTGTTATGATAAGTATTTAAATTGCGACAATTCTTATTTCGACTATAAAGAAAGTCTGAGAATTTATGTTACTTTTTAATTAAATTATTTATGTATCTAGGCTGTTGAATTTCCGTGTGAAATAAATAAATAAAATTAGAATGTTAGGGCAGATATCCTACAAGTCAATATCAGACAGGACCAACCTTTGCCGTGGGTGGGGAGTTGAGAGTTCTCGTAGTTCTTGAGCAGGTTCTCCAGGACGAGGGTGATGTTCTTGGAGACGGCGTCGTTGATGCTCCTCTTCCACATGTCCCTTGTGCCAGCGTCGCCATCCTCCTCCTCTCCCCACGAGCTCCCATTCCCTCTCTCGCTCGCACGCCAGCTCCCTCGCTCCCGAACATCGTCGGAGGACTGTTCACATACAGACATATATGTCACGCCTTAACTTTGAATTGTGGTCAGAGTCGAACCCATCGATATTGCGAAATGTCGATGATCGAAAAAACATTATTTCATATACAGGCCACTGCTTTGATCTGCGGCCTTCTCGGTCGTTGCGAAATTCTTTTCCTCTTTCTGGTGTTTTGTCAAGGATTCAGCCAATATTTGACTAATTGGCAACCCCATCAGCACCGTGACAGAAGGACCTGGCACCAAACCAAGTTAGAAAAGCCTCAGGTGCACTCCGGGAGTGCCGGCAGAAGTGAAAACTTTTTGTATTTCCGAAAATATTCAGGTATAAAAAAAATATTTAAATAAAATATATAAAAAAAAACTAATAAAAAAAAAATAAAAAAAAAAATTTATGTTAAATTTAGTAGAACGGACAGACATGCATTTGTTACGGAACCCTACATTCATTTTGCAGAACTTAGTAGAATGGACAGACATAAACATGTTACGGAACCCTACTTTTATTATAAAATAACCGTCGGAGGACCTTGGTTGAAAGTTGTAAAATTTAGTAGAACGGACAGACATGCATTTGTTACGGAACCCTACATTCATTTTGAAATAAATGTTAAATTTAGTAGAACGGACAGACATGCATTTGTTACGGAACCCTACATTCATTTTGAAATAAATGTTAAATTTACTAGAACGGACAGACATGCAGTTATTACGGAACCCTACATTCATTTTGCAGAACTTTGAGATGTCATGTATTGAGCGTTGTCATAGCAACTATAGATTGTTATCTGACGCGCTGGCGCTGACGCGAACATAAGATTTTTCCCCATATAAAAAAGTGCCAAGCGCCGCTAAAGAAGTTTTCACTTCACAAAACTCTCAGTTGACGTTCAACTTTTTATTTATGATGCAAGATCAGCTATCTAATATTATGTATGCCCGCGGCTCCGCCCGCTCTCATATTTGACTTCTCTGCTAACCTCATAAGCTATTTAGCGTGATATTAAGTAGCCTATAGTTGATGGGAAGAATCAAGCTATCCGTAGAATTTTGTTTTATTAAAATCGGTTCAGTGGTTCTCGAGTTATAAGCGGACAGACAGACAGACAGAAAGCAGACGTTGGATTTTATTTATAGGTAAGGAATAAGGATAAGGAAGGATAATTCCAAGTCTTCTATTGTTAAATGTTTGTCGTGGTTGGAACTTTACTTTCGCAAACAACTGATAAGGTTCTTGTTCCAAACAACATCCGAAATTATATTTTGTCGGTCGTAGATTTGTCCACATATGAAGCAGCTGGGAGATTTCCCTCCCCCATTCCACAGCAGTAATCGTTTCCGTCACTTCTTTGTGAAGTGCGTTGTATGTAACTAGAGCATGCTGATGCCGTCGGGTGATTGTCGTGAAATTACTTGCGCTGTCGCGTCAGCTATCAGCGTCCCGTCACCGGCTTCGCTCGCGTCATATCTGTCTTCGCCTGGAGGTGCTGGAGAGACGCCGGGTGTCGGCTGGCTGGTGTCGAGGGGCGCGAGCGATATCGCGTAGGTTCGGTTCTGCATTGTGAGGTATATTGCGCCTTGAGTGCGCGCCTCGCCCTCACTGTAACAACGCAAACTGGACATGAGGAACAACCTATTGTAATGTTAGATTATCTCGCTAGGTATCATGAACACAACAAGCCAAGTCTGTTTTCATCAGAAAAAAATATATAAAGTAACATACAAGCATATGTACATACATACAGACATATGTACTTATATTTATTTATTTATTTATTTATATATTAGAGAATTCCACAGCGTATATTAATACAACAAATTTAAAAATGAACAATATAAAACTTAATAGCCAAGAATAGAATTCCTCCGGTTTACATGCATTTGATAAAACATGATAAATAAAAACGATAGAAAATTACAAAATTAAAAGATTAAATAAATTTAAAATAAAATAAAATAAAATTGAAAATAATTACAAAATTAAAAGTCTAAGTATCAAGTCAAAAGTTAAAAGTTAAAATTCGATTATTAATAAATAAGAAAATAAGAAACAGTGAATGAAAATTTTATAAAAACTACATTAAATTAAAAACCATGATAATCTGTGAATTACAAATTTCAATAAAATCTCCTTACTCATAAACAAATAAATACAATTCGCCGTGCATGTGTGGTGAGGGTGTGTGAGAGGATTATTTGCGATGATATATCTGAGGGTGAGGGTGAGTGTGTGTGTGTATGTGTGTATTTTGATATACATGTGTGTGTGTGAGTTGCGCCTGCATATGTATGCATATGTACATACACGAGTCGTACATACAAGCATCACGATGTATATAAACTCCCGAGGGATATGACTACCTTCTTATATTACTAGGTGGTAGCGTTTAACCCGCCCGGGTTGGTACCACCGCACTGAATGAAAGGTCGGTCGATACGGCTATGTAAATAGTTTGTGTTTTCCGTCCAGCTCAGTGTAGGCGGCACGACCGAAGAGAAGCACTGACGTGGCACCAAATTCATCCGGTGTTATGGGCTGACATCACGGATGTTGTAGGTGATGTAGCCAACCGTGTCAGTTTCCATAAAAAAAAAACAATCAGGGTAAGCAGTGCAGAATAGATAGGTAGAAATTTCTTCTCCACAAACATTTTATGAAGGTCTACAATGACGTGCGGTGCAAAAGCGGACTTATCCCTTATAGAGATTTCTCCCAGTCACCCTTTTGGGTCAATCAGATTAAGCGGCGTTGTGCTTCAAGAACTCGGGTAAATTACCGCACAATGCCGACCACCACGTTTAGCAAAGATTAGGACATGTAACTATCAAGCAGCAAGTAAGGCTCAAATACAAGGTAACCTATTGCACGACTTTGTGAGGACCGTTCCAAGGTGAGAGGTGGCTAGCCTGTCTGTCGGCCTTTAGCGGGGCACCTTGCTTATCATTATTACTTAGAAAGAAAATGACATTTTAACCGATAGTGTGATGCGGACACTGTCGTGTCAGTTTTTCGTCTCAATCAAAATATGTGTTTAACAAGTATTAGAAAATTTTACTTATTTTTGGATTTATTTAATGTGTGTCGCGCCGCCGCGCCACCGCGCCCTCGCCGCACCCCCGACGGTGCCGACCCATCTCTATTTCAGTCTCCAACCTCCTTGCGGATTACTATTAAACTCGCTCTACCTGATTTTAATTTCACACTTGAAATAATTTAGGCAAGCCTTCGCCTGCGCGCCTGCCTCTGGACATCTCTGTACGCCCACCACAGATGTGATAACCCTAATCAAACGGTGCGGCCCTTTACCCCACCATGTGATTCCTGCTTGGGTCATCTTAAAAGTTCTTAAATACATCTGTGGAACTCTGCCAAACGGGATCGAAAGAGAACCAGAACATATATGTACCATACACAACGATTACCACTACATCTTTACCTAACGTGCACCGGGCAGGAATTGCATCCCTACACGCTGGACTTACCTGGATCAATCGCTGGATCAATCGGTTCTGCAGATCATTAAATTTCTCCACAGAACTGAAAAACTCTAGAACGCTCACCCTGCCCACATATTTCCCCCCAAGTATAGTCTCGGGTCCTTCAAGAGAGGCGTGAATCGGCACCTGTCAGGCCGGCATAGTATTCGAAACCCCTGCGTACGACCGAATCTCCATGGGCGTCGTTAGACACCTCATGGGTAGTATATCCACTAGCGGCAGAACGAACAGCGTGCACTGTCCTGGGTGGGAGGGGAACTAAATCGTCGCGTGTGAATGCACACTCAGAGATAAAGGCAAAAGTTTAATGTGACAAAGTTCTTCGTTTTATCCACCCTTATTCCGACGAGCGCAGAGTATGCACGCGTACACTTACAACATACACTTAGAATATTCCGTACGGAACTAAATGAAACCGTCGTCGTCGATGGGTGGGAAATAGAAAATAAGTTAGCGGATGGAAAATGAAGAATTAAATTGTAGAGAAAACGCAGTAAAATACTGAAGACGCGTCGCACACTCGCCAAGTTCAGCCTTATCTGGGTGTTATACAAGGCTCAATATACAATTTACCTAACTTTACTGAGGACTTTTTGATATTGAGGATATTGTACTGTGTGGGGCCGGTACTTTAAAAGAATAGCCCCACTGCATCTCTCCCCGTGTATGTCGTAAAAGGCGACTAAGGGATATGACCCCCTTCTTATATTACTAGGTGGTAGGGTTTAACCCGCCCGGGTTGGTACCACCGCACTGAATGAAAGGTCGGTCCAAACGGCTATGTAAATAGTTTGTGTTTTCCGTCCAGTTCAGTGTAGTCGGCACGACCGAAGGGAAGCACTGACGTGGCACCAAGTTCACCCGGTGTTATGGGCTGACATCACGGATGTTGTAGGTGATGTAGCCAACCGTGTCAGTTTCAATAAAAAAAAAAAAAAAAAAAAAAAAACTTTATAAAACACCTAAATTTACAGTCGGCCATATTTATGACCTCTGAATGTTTTTCTGAAGTCTTCAATATTTTAGATACCTATTCCAGAGATAACTTTACAGAGCGCATTTTAAGAAATGTTGTTATGTTTTCAAGTTTATTGGCTACATTCACACAGACTTTATTGGCTACATTCACACATAGTTTATTGGCTACATTCACACATAGTTTATTGGCTACATTCACACATAGTTTATTGGCTACATTCACACATAGTTTATTGGCTACATTCAAACCGAATTTATTGGCTACATTCAAACCGAATTTATTGGCTACATTCACACATAGTTTATTAGCTACATTCACACATAGTTTATTGGCTACATTCAAACCGAATTTATTAGCTACATTCAAACCGAATTTATTGGCTACATTCACACAGAGTTTATTGGCTACATTCACACATAGTTTATTGGCTACATTCACACATAGTTTATTGGCTACATTCACACATAGTTTATTGGCTACATTCACACAGAGTTTATTGGCTACATTCACACAGAGTTTATTGGCTACATTCACACATAGTTTATTGGCTACATTCACACAGAGTTTATTGGCTACATTCACACATGGTTTATTGGCTACATTCACACATAGTTTATTGGCTACATTCACACAGAGTTTTTTTAACCTGACATGGTTGGCAACTTCACCCGTGGTGTGATCGCATTATACTTTGTTCCTGTAGGTACTCGATGCCATGTCAGTGCTTTCATTAGGTCGTGCCGGCTTCACTAAGCTGGATGGAAACCAGGAAAAATTTTCATAGATATTTGGAGCGACCTTAATTCCTACCTACCCTACGCACTTTCAAGGCAAGGAACGGGACACGCAGACTCAATATTCTGTGAAAGTTAAGCACGTCTTACATTGACACAAGCAGGAATCATAAATACAATTCTTTAAAGAACAATATACAGTGACATTGTTGTGAGCCACGTCGCTAAGTGCCATTTTGCGATACGATTCGTTTGACAACTGCACTAATGAAGCTTTCGACGAAACTTTTATATCCGCGTCTCAATTCAATTTCTAGAACGAATATACATAAGTGTTAAATATAGGTACCTACTCCTTGTTTTTATATGATCAACAGAACACACAGAACAACAAGAAATAATGTTATTTTATGCGTAGCTTTATCTCAAAAAGTGAAGCACTGAAAAATGTAGGCGGAAAAGGACGATATATTATATGGGCATCATCAACATATCTATGCTAGATATGTTGATATACTTAGTATACTGTATGTTTTTAATTGTGTTATCTCTGTGGGAGAAGCCATAATTAATATAATTTTTTTTATTTTTTTTATTTATTTAAAACTTTCAGAAACAAACAGTTACAAAATGAATACATAGTAAATTAACTCTAGCTAGACTAACACCTAAAGCAGTAAAGTTTCTACAAATAATTTTAATCCTACAATTAATAATATCAACAAAACTTATAGATAATATATATATAGAAAGTGTATACATTTGTTTAAATTTGGACAAGAAAGGAAAACGAAAAAACGAAAAATAAAACATTGCGATTTAGAAAATTGTTGAGCAAGTGAGACCAATGACCTATCGTATAATATTATAACAGAGTTTTTTGAATTGACCTAAACTAGTGTTAAAAATGTCGACACTGCAGAACAAATCATTATATGTCTTACAACTTCGATTTATGAATCTGTGCTCGCTATAATTACAATGACTTCTGTACAATGAGAATGTCTCAGTAGAACGTGTGTTTCTGATTGGACATCTAAATTTAATTTTATCCAATAAATACTGTGACTCGACAAATGAATTTATGATTTTGAAAAGAAAGGTAACATCTGTGATATGTCTTCTGTTAGCAAGAGAAGTAAGCGCGAAATTGTCTTGAAGACTGTTATTTAATCTAACTGCAAATTAATCTTTAATAAATAAATATTCCTACTATTATAAAATTCAAATTGATCTGTCTTTCTGTATGTTTGTTAAAACGTGGAAACGGTTGCGAAACGTGGTGTTTGGTGTTGTGCTGTAATTTACCAAGAGTTCTTGCAGCACAACACCGATTTTTACCCCGATGCTTACCCCGATTTTCGGGATTCAGCGTGTGTGATATGTATGTATGTATGTACATTGACTGATTTCGATGAAACTGTTTTGAATTGTTCCTCGGTACGTCTCAAGCGACATGTCGAGTCCTTGTGAAATTGAATAGCGTCGCTGAGTCAGTTGAGCCTCACTCAAGTATGGGCGGGAGGAGCCAAGGGCCTTGGAGTGTTTTATTCATAAGACGCTCAATGATCTATAAAGTTGGGGTCCACTTTAATTGATGTGAATATTAAGCGGATCAGATCGGAAGTGAGGTGGGTGGGGGGTGCTTGCCGAGGGGGTGGGGTCGAGTGGCCGGCCGGCCTTGCACTTTCTGCGACGCGATGCGAAACGGAGACAAAGAGAGTCTGCACAGCAGAGTCACATTTGTAACTCGAAGTTTTAATGTTGAGAGCTAATAGAGCTGGAGTAGGCTTCTTCGGAGTCACCGTTGTCTAAATATACAAATATCGTAGAGTACGGCCGCAAATACAAATACAGGTGTGGGGCCGGTACTTAAAAAGAATAGCCCCACTGCATCTCTCCCCGTGCATGTCGTAAAAGGCGACTAAGGGATAAGGACAAGATGCCGTGCTAAAGGGCGACGGGCTCGCCACCTCTCACCTTGGCATGGTACTTCCACCGAGTCATGCAGCAGGTGGGTCTTCGTGGCTTACTTGCTGCTTGATCGATTGAATCTTGTTCGAATACTTTGCGAAACATGGTGGTCGGTGTTGTGCTGTAATTTATCAGAGTTCTTGCAGCACAACACCGATTACTCTGCTTACCCCGATTCTGTGGTACAAATAAAATTCAATGAACGAACCACTAAAGGAGGAGGTAATATTATTATGCAGATATACTATACATATATTTAAAAATTATTATTAGTCTAAAATCTAGATTGTATAGGGGATGCAGCCCTAATACAATCGACCTACCGCCACAGAATAGAAAAGAGTACTCCGTCTACCGCGGAACAATAACCAACCGGTCCTGTAGGTATTTTATTCACAGAACCGAGAAAATGTGGAACGCACTCCCTGCCCATCTATTTCCTCCCAAGTACAGCCTGGAGTTTTTCAAAAGGGGCGTGAGAAGGCTCCCGTCAGGCCGGCATGGCATTGGCAATCACCAATTACAGAAGGTCCATGGGCATCGTTAGACACCTACATAATCGTATAGGTGAAACGATTTCACTTTACAATGTTACAATGAAAGATAGATTGAGAAATAATGTAGTGCGAGAGCGCTGTGGGCTGAAAGAAGATATAGTGACAAGGATTGAGAAAGGGATGCTTCGGTGGTTCGGTCATGTTGGAAGAATGGATGATAGGAGACTAACGAAAGAAATTTATGAAGCAAATGTGAGTGGGAGAGTCGAGAAGGGTCGCCCTAGACGCACGTACCTGGACCAGATCGGGCATGTGCTCAAAAAAGGGCAAGTGCTTAGTACCCGTAACCGACGAGCATGCATGAAGAGCATTATGGGAGTGGAAGAGGCGGCAGAGGTGTGTCAGGATCGTGGCACGCGGAGATCCGTTGTCTCTGCCTACCCCACCGGGAAACAGGCGTGACGCTATGTATGTATGTATGTGAAACGATGCCACATGTCGCGCTTTCAATAAAATAAATAAATGTACCTTAAAAACTTGCAGCGTGTAAACAATTTTATAATTTTGAAAATGTGTAGTCTAGCTACGAAAAGGCCAATCGGCACGAGAAAAAGTCAAGGAAATTCGTTTCACCGCTTGAACGTATCGCGATGACTTCATTTCCTGTACTGGGGTGGGCTGGTGATGGCTGGTGGGCTGGTGGGCGCTAGACGTGGCTAGATGTCAGATGCAGGCTTAAGCTGAAGTAACTTCCTGCAAAGTTTCGCTGCCATCCCCTACGACCCAGAATCGCATGCGAGCCCACGTGTCGTCCACTCCAATGCAAAGTTTGATGTCTCATGGATACATATTATAACGAAAGAAGGATATTTCAATATTGCTTTTGATAATTTCCTTGTCGCCCGTCGTAATTGACTCTTTAGGTCCCATTTCAGAAGAAAATTAATCGATTAAAATAAAATCGAGCAGAAAACACGTATATTGTAGTTTTTACGTTGTAGTATAAAAAAAAAACGTATTTTTCCAAAAAATACGTAAACACGGCGCGCCGCGCCAATGCACGGCATTATCCGATCGGTGACTGCCTATAGCTTATAGCAGCGATATGTACCTATAATAATAAATAGTTCATACACAGTGAATACTATTTTGGGAATTTTTGTCAGCCTTGGTAGTTCAGTGGTGCGGTCAGTCGACTTGCTATAAGCACAGCTGGGCGCGGTCAGTACTTGGATGGGCGACCGCTCGACCGTTGGAGGCTGACCGTGGTTCGGATTCCAAACTGTAGGTCCCTCCCATCTTACCTTACTAGGTGGTAGGGTTCATCCCTCCCGGATTTGTAGCACCGTACTGAAAGAAACGTCGGTAGAATCGGTTATGTAAATACCTATAGTTCGTGTTTTACGTCCAGTTCAGTGTAGCCGACATGAAATGAAGGGAAGCACTGACATGTCACGTAGTTCACCCGGTTTTATGGGCTGAAATTACGGATGTTGTAGTTGATGTGGCCAGCCGTGTCAGTTTCCATAAAACAAAAAACAAAAAATAAACCAGGACTAGGTACAACGATCAAACTGTTGAATGCACACTAATTGTTGAATACAGCTTCCAACGCTAAATCATTTCGTGACTTAAGAATCTCGTAATATCGCAATATTAATATCCTATTCGTTGTGCATAGGTATCTATGTACATATAATTCCTTTTTGTTTGCTAGTACCCGAGAGAGACTTCTATTCGCGTCGGATGAACTAATTAGCATTGAATGAAGTGTACAGCGAGCCTGTCACCGTACCGTACTGTGTCTGAGACTTCCCTCCCGCTCCTCTGCGGCCTGCGGACAACACCCCCTCCCCCTGCAGCCCCGGCGAGACCTCCCTAGTAGCTACAGAGCTGGAGAGCCTTTCGGTATACGATTTGCTCGTGTTTCATATCGATAAGCATTGAAGTTTAGATCAATACGAATCGATTAAATCCAGTCAATTAAGATCCTATGTCGCTGCGTCCTATGTTGCGCTATAACGTCTTAAATTTGTAGAAAAACCGACCAAGTGCGAGTCGAACTTGCGCTCTAATGAACTAACTAATTTGAGAACCTCCTCCTTTTTGGAAGTCGGTTGAAAATACAAAATACAACTCAATACCTTATTCCACAACAGAGCAAGTGCTGAGATAAGATTTCGTTTTATGCTGCTAGATACTGCACGGGTCTCATCTAAATAAATCATTCCAAAACTTCTTGTGGACCGGTGACCTGGCGACCGGACCGGAGGATGTGCGGCAACCCTTGGTATGATCCCTTACATGTAGCCTGAGTGTCGGCGGCCATGTTGTTTCGGCTCACTGAGCCACTCGACCGTCTTAGCACCTCTCGAGCAGAGCAACACAAGTTGCTTGAGTCATCCAATAATCATTTAGTCGGGATACTTCAATGGCGCCCGCCCGCCGAGGGCGCGAACCCGAAAACTCCAAGGAGCCCTCAGAGGTGCTTGCCGCCGATGCTAAATTGGGCTAAAGTTACATTCACTCTTGATCTTCGCGAGGATTCGTTGAACGCGACAAAATAATAAGTGCTCGGGGGCTGGCGGCGCGGCGGCACTCTTCCGATCGCACGAGTACCTCGACCATTACGTTTGTATGTCGTTCGGTTGAATATATCGGCTGAGATCTTGGAGAAACCGATTGTACACAACGCAACTTAACACTCGTACATCAACCTGTTGAGAAACCCATACAAATAAATATATAATATACGTAGGTAATACCTACTAGGTATGTACATACATACATACATAGCGTCACGCATGTTTCCCGGTGGGGTGGGGTAGGCAGAGAAAACGGATCTCCACGTGCCACGATCCTGATACACCTCTGCCGCCTCTTCCACTCTCATAATGTTCTTCATGCATGCTCATCGGTTACAGTACTACGCGCTTGACCCTTTTTGAGCACATGTCCGATCTGGTCCAGGTACGTGCGTCTAGGGCGACCCTTCCCGACTCTTCCATTCACATTTGCTTCATAAATTTCTTTCGTTAGTCTGCTATCGTCCATTCTTCCAACATGCCCGAACCACCGAAGCATTCCTTTCTCAATCCTTGTCACTATATCTTCTTTCAGCCCACAGCGCTCTCGCACTACACTATTTCTCAATCTATCTTTCATTGTAACTCCACACATACTCCTCAACGCGCGCATTTCCTCAGCATTACCTAATCCTGCCTTCATGCTTCGTCTGCCATGCCTAACTTTCACTCCTGTACATGAGTGTAGGGGCCTCGTTCGTGTTTTCCGTCCAGTTCAGTGTAGCCGGCACGACCGAAGTAGGTAATCTTATAAGTGAGTACTTGCATTACGGATGAACACGATCTCTTCAAATCGCCGGTTAACAGCCTTTCCCCAGCGACATTAGTCCGGCTTCGAACCGAACTGGCACCTCCTCGGGGGTGAAATTGGCTGCGCCTGAGGATCTGACCTCGAGCACAGCAACCCAATTCGGCAGCAACAAAAAACATTTTTTTTTCACTTTTCAAAATGTCGACATAATGTTTAGTATGGATGTTACAACGAGGATGGTTGTCGTCTGTGACGAATCATTTCCGGAGCTAAGAGTGCAAAAGCCGGAATAAAATTGAATTATAGAACTAACCGGCTGGCGGAACATGCGAAACTGCATAAAACAATCGTATTTCACGGTGAATACATTTGTTAAAACAATTAAATATCGCAGTCGCAAAGTTGGCAGAGGCAAATTGAATCCGCTCTATTACGAGTATGATGCTAGAGCTCCGTCCGCCCCTACTGCCCCCGCCGCCCCCGCCCCCATGTTTGTTCCGCAGAGCTTTAAAATTTCAGCCTTATCTCTACTTTCTTAATAATAAAAAGGGAACGTGTCTGAATGTATGTTTGAGGTTTCGGAATAACTTAACAGATTTTCATGCGGTTTTCACCAATGGAAAGAGTATGTAGTTTTCGAGGCTTAATATAGGCTACCATTACGCTAAATAGCCTTAGGGCTGAGCAGTATCAAAGAGAGCATAGTATGGACGGGAGAGAGAGAATCTAAGAGAAGCGATCGTTTATCATTTATTTGCGTTTAAATCGGATTTGCTATTAAACCGAGTCTACCGCGAGCGAAGCCGCGGGCAAAAGCTAATTCTTACATAATTATTTAAATATTGCAATAACAAGTCTTAACAAGTCTGAACACTCTTTCATTTGAATGTAGCATAGCAACAACGGAGCGTAGAAATGCAGCAAAAACGCATTTAAGGACGATTAAAGATTGAGTATTAAGTATTCTGTGGTTGAGCGTTCTCAGGAAACTATTTAAAGTAGTTTTTATAAAATAATGTAGACACAGTATATACGAGTTACTAACTGAAGCCGAGGTGTTGAGTGTTCGTCAGCTGTACGTACAGAGAATTTAAAATGGATTCATATAATTTCTCAGGAAGACATACTCGCAGCGAACAACAGAACGCACTATCAGGCAGACACATAAGATGCTATTTCCTCGCTGCGTCACTTCATTCGCACAACGTTTCAGGCAGTTCCTGGCACCTACGGGTATGGTGGTACAACCGAGTTGGATACAATTTAGAGTCTATGACCTAGTAAGGGGCAAGGGGAGGGACCTACAGTTTTACACCGGTTCCGAATGGCGAAGATTTTTTGCTTCAGAGAAAACGCGCAGGCCTCGCCGACCGGGTTCGAACCTTGGGCCTCTCGCAATAGAGGGCGGGCGGCAAGACCGCAAGGCCTCCCGCCGCTTAACTCTTACAACAATAGTACGGTCAAAGAAATAACTGTCAACATTTTAAAGGGAGATACTGCATCGGATACAGCTCAGGTGTATGTGATGACCGCCTTCAAAAGAGGCGTAAATAGGCATCTGTCAGGCCGACATGACATTAGCAACCCCCGCACACGACCGAATGTCCATGGGCGTCGTTAGAAGCCTTATGGGTGGCTCGGCGCCACTGTCGCAATTTCTATAAAAAAATCCTAAACAACTTCGATGTTTGAAATTTTTGCAAAACCTACAAAAACAAATTCATGATGCCCACGTTTTCCCAATTTGGCAACAAACATTTAAGAATTTCGTGATTGTTTTTCAGATTTCGAAAAAACACAGGGCAAAGGATACATTTTAACTTGACAGTTACTGTTGAACCACTTGTATAATATTTGTATAGAACGTGGCAGAGC
This sequence comes from Nematopogon swammerdamellus, assembly GCA_946902875.1. Taxonomy (NCBI): domain Eukaryota; kingdom Metazoa; phylum Arthropoda; class Insecta; order Lepidoptera; family Adelidae; genus Nematopogon; species Nematopogon swammerdamellus. The sequence continues at coordinate 27,238,019 of OX336337.1, read as the reverse complement.
TTTTTTTACCCAAAACACAAGCCTGGCCATTCAGCGGGGGAACGCTGCTTCGGTGCTTGAGACAAAGTTATCAGTCGCAAATCTCAATGGAGGATTTTTTTATTTTATTTATTTATTTGACACTTAACTAGCAAACCTTACAGGATATCCTAATTCGTTTACTAACCTAATTTTACTTATGCATGCAATTTATTAAGATAACTTATAACTAATGTCTTATATGTACCTAGGCTATTATTAAAAACATCAAACTTTGCCTTCTTATTTAGCTCGTTCAGCATATGAATAGCTCTGTTTAGAGGAATGTACATCTGTAGATTTGATCTTGCAGGAGCTGGTTGGAGAAGAACATGTGTCCTGGCCCTATGATAGTTATTCGGAACATATAAATTAAACAACTGTAGGAAAACCGGGTTACTGATTTTCCCATTTAATGTTTGGAAAATGTAGGACATGATGGCTAAGTCCCTTCTGAACTCGATGGAATTGTAGCCCACCATGGCTAGTAAAAATTTTGTCGGGTACAAATATGGGTAATAATTAAACTGGTTTTTATACAAAGATATGATGTACTTTTTTTGAACCTTTTCCAGATGAGTATATATGACGACTCATTCGGGGTCCAGATGATTGCACTGCTTTCTAACTTACTTCAGACAAACGAATTATACAGCAGCTTAACTGAGCCAGTATTACTGAAATCTTTCGACTGTCGCAATATTACGCCCAGCGTTCTACTCCCAGTGTTCTATTAATATTTTAATTTAGTTATATATATAGTTTGTTGTGGTTTTTACCTTCATATACAGTTTTAGTCATTGTTTTTATTTTGTATAGAGTAATTTTAACGTAGTTTACTCTGAAGGAAGTTGTATATTTTATCCTCTCCGCTGCAACGACAAACATATGCCTCGAGGAATTTAAGCCGGGCTCAAGTCTCAGGAATAATTTCTCGCTCTCGTCCGTCTAAATCTCCAGCGGGCTAAGCTCGGCGTACACAATTAGCCCACCTCTGTCTCCGCGCGGGAGAGGGGACGGGTGAGCTCTAAGAGTTGATGACATTGGTAGTTTAGTTTAACTTTTCGAATTGGCGAGAGAAAGTGCCGAAGTTTAGGTAATTAACTCTGTATATTTTACAGTGGCATAATTCATTTGAAGCTATTAAATTTTTTATGTAAAATATACATAGTACTTTAACAAGTGTTAGATTACTTAGCTCGTATGTGTAAAATTATAGTCGAGATTATAGTTATGTCTAGAAGTTCCGCTGCCGTTTTGGAAAATCAACAGTTTATACTATGCTACAATCTATGTTAGGAGTGGTTTTGTCATATACATTCCTAAATCACTAAAATATTTTCTCATATTTATATTGTTAGAAATTGTTCTACAAAAATGTTTGTACCACAGTGCCGTAAAACAAAACAGTTATTATTTAATGTATTGTAAAATAAATAAAAAAATCGGTTAAGTGCGAGTTTACTCGCGCACGGAGGTTTCCGTATCTATCCGCTATTATCCGCCTATCTTTTGTCTTTCAACAATGCAATGTATAAAAGCCTGTGGCGCCATCTATTATTCAATAGTGTGACTAATCGATTTTTCGGACGTTTGTTGTATGGAAACCCCCCTTTATTTTTTAACATTTTCTTATTTTTCTTATTTGTTGTTATATCCGCCATAGTAACACATATTCTGTGAAAATTTCAACGGGCTACCTATTACGGTTCATGAGATACAGCCCTTGGACGACGGACGGACGGACGGCGGAGGCTTAGTAATAGGCTTCCGTACGGGATACGGAAACCTAAAAATAAATAATGGAACGTAAATAATATTATTTTATACTCACATATATTATTTATTTATTAAATAAATAAATTTTATATATATTTTGATAATATTTTGTACCGTGTGAGGCCGGTACTTTAAAAGAATAGCCCCACTGCATCTCTTCCCGTGTATGTCGTAAAGTGCGACTAAGGGATATGACTCCCTTATATTACTAGGTGGTAGGGTATAACCCACCCAGCTTGGTACCACCGCACTAAATGAAAGGTTGGTCGAAACGGCTATGTAAATAGTTTGTGTTTTCCGTCCAGTTCAGTGTAGCCGGTACGACTGAAGGGAAGCACTGACGTGGCACCAAGTTCACCCGGTGTTATGGGCTGACATCACGGATGTTGTAGGTGATGTAGCCAACCGTGTCAGTTTTCATAAAAAAAATCCAGAATCTGTCCAACACCGAGCAAAGGTTATTATGAACTATTTTCTTTTTAGCAACATTTCTTTTATTTATAGTCTGGCGTATTTGTCTTTTAAATACTTCAGTTAGATGCGTCGAGCTCGTGTATGACGGCGGGCGCTTTTTTCATGAAAAAAAAGGGATTTTTTCATTAAAAAAAAATACACCTAGAAGGAAAACGCACACGTGTCGTGTGTGAGGCGGAGGGGGGCGGGGTGAGGACTCGGCCACAACAAGGCTGCGGTCGAGGGCTGCGGTTCGGAACCCGGAACGAGAAATGATGGCGACTTTCAAGTCACATCAGTTGAGAAGGCGGAACCCTCCCGCCGCCGCCCTCTCTAGCTTCTGCTATATACTTCGGGACCTTCCTGAGAGTTATGCTTTAAGGAGCATAGCCATCGCTCCAATAGTACACATGTTGCAGTCAACCTACCGGGAAATAATTTCGCTTCATTCGGAAACGTGTTTCTCGGCCATTATATTATACTAGCTTTTGCCCGAACTTACGCTTCGCGTAGCTTTTGCTCACAGCTCAGGCCGCCGATAACATATCGTTATGATTTATAGCCTAAAAGCATCTCGAGAAGTGACAGAATGTACCAGTGAAAACCGTATGTAAATCGATTAAGTGGTTCTCGAGTTATAACTATGGATATTCGTGTATTGATGTGCGTTACACGACCGATTTTTTTTATTTAATACATTTTTGAAGGCGGTTTTTATATTTTTTAAATAGTTTTTTTATTTCACAGTTTTTTTAGTAATTTTTTGCTATTAATATACTCGGCGGAATCGCCGCTTTTCCGCCTCGCTTTCCAATCTGATCTTGACCAAATTGAAATGGGACCACACGGGAAGCACCAGCTTTCAAATAAAAAAAGAATATTCAAAATGGGTTCACCCAGTCGAAAGTCCTATGGATGAAATTATACAATAAACAATAAACAATAAACAATAAAGTTACCTCAGGGTAACAAACATAAAAAAATACAGTCGAATTGAGAACCTCCTCCTTTTTTGAAGTCGGTTAAAAATTAAGAATAATTCATTAAATATGATGATTAAATATGATTTTTCGTCTTCGAGGAAAAATAAACAGAGGCCCCGTCTCGTTCAAAATGATTCACAAATTTTGACACACAGAATTGATATCAGCTACCTTTTTGCTTGGCTGTGGTATCGATTCGTGCGATTAATTTGATAACGTAACCCCGCCGGCATTTATTTTTCTCTTCGATCATAAAAATATTGATTTCCCTTCAAGTGCTTTTGTTACCAATTCAATACCTATCAAATTTTTGACAGCGCTCACGGGAGCGAGGACTGAATCATGATATTGAGGTCGTGCACAATAGAATAATCTCCATGTCTTTCAGATAATAATAGCTGATGTTCTATTATTCTTTAGAGAATTTTAACAGCACAGCGCGCTCGTTAAACTACCATAACACCGAACATGTATGGGCCTTAATATGGGACAGGAGGTGAAATAAGGCCAGGAGTTTGGGCGGGCGGGGGACGGGGCGGTCGGGCGGGCGGCGTTATACGTTGCACGCAAAGTATAGATGGGCGAACACAATAGTGAATTTATAAAGGCGTCAACTAACAGAGACAAACTGTGGCAGGGAAGAAGAACTAGGGTAAACATGTCAACGTATTTGTCAGGTTTACGTTTTGTGTTTGGGGTGTGTCATTTAATGCACATACTATCTATAATTTTGGATTTAATTAAATATAAAAAAATAAATTTTTTAGATAAAATGAAACCATTAGTCTTCCAGGATATTTCAGAGGAAAACACAATAATTAGGGATCCCTCAAGGTCCTGGCAAGTAATTAACCGAGCACATGGAGTACCAGACCAGTATCTATTGCCCTGTACAAAGAGAAACAGATTGTAATATGTTGTAATTATAAAAGAATGTAAAAAAAAAACAGTTAAACCAAAAATATAAAACCCGCTCAATAACGAAGGTTAATTTGATGATCTTCTTAAATATTTGTACCTAATGCGGTGTATATCGTGTATTCTTAGCAATATCTTGTCAGCCTCGGTAGCTCAGTGGTGCGGCGCGGTCAGTAATTGGATGGTTGACCGCTCGACCGTTGGAAGCTGACCGTGGTTCGGATTCCACGTTAAACTGGTAGGTGATGTAGCCAAACGCGTCAGTTTCCTTTAAAAAAAGCGAGTGGGCTGTGTCGGTGACACGGCCGCAGATTCGTGAATTTGATGAAGATCTCATCGATACCTATCCTTACTTGTCCTACAACACGAGTAGTCTGGGAACAGTAGTTTTCGAAAAAAATAAATCTTATCGAGGTCTATCGTTTTCTCCAGCTGATGAGTAGTCGTGGATCAGTAGTATAATTTTATTAGAGCAATTAAATGTAGGTTAAACATATTTTACAAGCTTTTATTTAACTTGCCCTGTATGTTGGTTTGTTAGTATGTGTGGGTCAATTCTTGGAAGCCAAATTAGAACCACTTCCTCTTATCCTACGAAGTTAAATTTTTAGTGTTGATTCAGTTCCGAAGACAATGCAATGTTATGTAAGACAAAAGTAAAAAAAAAAAAAAATTCAAAAATCTCGTCGAGGCTCCAGAAGGCTCCAGAGGCTCGAGGCTCTAGAAGGGATCGATGCACGACTCTCGGGTATGTCGTCTTAGCAAGTCGGAAGAACTACCTTTAGGACGATATGCCCCACCTTCCTGTAACTCTTATAGTTTTCGAGATCTAAGCCGCCAAAAGTACATATTTTTCGTAACACAACTTTTTGCAAAAAACCTCCGGCAGCAGGATAACGACGTTTCATCAAATTCACGTAAAAAAAAATATTTGCCAAGCACAATGATCTCCTCCGCCGTGTGCGTTGTAAAGAAATTAAGCTTGAATGTTATTAAGGTTCTTAACGAATTTTGCCTCGCTCTTGAAATTGGATAAGATCTATCCAGGTTCAGTTGAGACCCCGGAGTAGGCGGGGCGTGGGCGGTGGCGGGGGCGGGGTGAGCGGCCCCGGGCGACTCATTACTCGGTCAAATATTTTTTCGTGAAGCTAAGATTTCAGGTCAGGTAGTATTAGTTAGAGCATATAGTATAGATAGCGTATTAGGTAGATGACATAGTGTCTGTGAAAAAAGTGTCATGGAAAAAAATATATATAAAAAAAATAATTAAAATATCTATGAAATTTTGAAGCAACTTTCTTCTTAAACAAGCCATTTGTTTAATTAAATTAGGAAACATCAAAATCTTTAAGATAATCGAATACGAAAATATATATTGCAATGCAGTGGATTTCGATATTCTCCTGACAATACTCTCTCATCTTCAAATCTCACCTCCCACCGTTCTATCTCCTCTACTGTTCTTAGTGTTTATACACTTCATAGCTATAAATTTATCTTCCACCTATCATCTGTATGCGGACGACCTTCAGAGCTCCAGCCCAGAACAAATTTTTAGGGTTGTAGCTTCGCTAAATTACGACCTCGAAACAATTCGGGCATGGAGCAGTCAATCCGCTCAAGTCTCAAGCCATCGGGACTCGCGTCAACTTGCGAAGATTGACGCCAAAACATATACAAGGTTATTTTTAATGGTAAAGTTATCGCTTATTGTAAAACTGTAAAAACCTTGGTATGTTGTTCGACCAAACTCTTTCGTGGTTTCCTCAAGTTGGTACAATTTGTCGGAGAGTTTATGGTTCTTTACACTCGCTAAAGGGTCTTCAAAATTTTCTACCGGAAGATACTAAAACGGCCCTATCATAATCTCTTCTACTTCCGTTATTGACTTCCTAGATCTGAATGAGTCATAAGTCATTACTCAGTAAACTAGGGCGCCCACAAAATACGTGCGTCAGGTACCTATATCTTCAACCTCAGAAAATATGATCACTTATCTGAGTACCGCACCAGGTTTATGTGACCTTAGGAATAATCACATTCTTTCTCTTCTATATTCCGCTCTGTCCGATCCCCATGCTCCCGAATATCTCCATTCGAAATCCCAATTTCTCGCTAGCCACGGTGTCACGGTCCTTCTTTGAGCTTCATAGATGGTAGCCTTCTCTGTATCCCAGTTCATTCGAGTTTTTTCTATGCACATTCTTTCGCTGTTGAATCAGCTCGTCTCTGGAACCAACTCCCTGTCACTCTCCGTACTTCCGCCTCCCACAACATTTTCCAATACCTTTTGAGGGAACATGTGTTTTCAAACTGGTAATATCTCCATGTGTCTTATCGTTTGTATAGAAACTGCATTATGTATTTTTGTATATATTTGTTTATATCTATATACGTATGTATGTACCTTTGAACTTGTAAGTATGTATTTAATTGTATTATGTTTTAACTCTTTAGTTTTAACTTTTTAATTTAAGTTTTGGCCCCACAATCCCAGGCACGACTGATAGAGAATACCTTCGAGCTTTTTGTAATTTCTTTGGTGAAATAAATAAATAATATGATAATATACTTTAATTTAATTTCATTTTCATATTTTTGAGCGAAAAAGGAGTAGTATAAGTAGTAGACATAATATTTATTTTTCTATATCCAAGATTTCTTTGGCAACAATATCTGCGGACGCAAAAGGATTAGCAGATAGCGAGTCATATTTCTTACCGCGAACTTTCTATCTGATATCGCTTTACTACGAGAGGTGTCTTAATCTATAAAATGTTCCAAATTGTTTTCTCTGCTTTGTTTGAGATTGTTTACTTTAGTGCTTACATACAGTTTGTACAATTACTTTTTGATGTACTCGCGTTGTTATCATGTTCGCAACAGTGAAGTTGACAAGGTTTTATACATGAAACGCAGACAGTTTTAAGACAGGTCTTAAAACTGTTAGTCTTGATAAGACTAACTCGCAGATACAGCGAGTATCGCTTATGCAAATAGCGCCGCCACCTCCCCCCAATAGAGTCTGGGAACACGAGTCTATCTCCGAATCCCGTCGATTTCCGGCTTGCGAGTGGCAGCGGCGGCGGCGCGGCGGAGCGGAG